>OY757019.1:87664667-88369869 GCA_963580285.1 Lucinisca nassula | reverse complement strand
AATACACCTGGGGCCAGATGGTCAAAACTAACGCCGTCTTTAGTTGACGTATCGTCAAAACTTTGATCATGTAGTACAGCAAATATGGTAATATTTTTCCTGAAAAAAATGTGAGCAGCTTTTGCGTAAAAATACCAAAATTTTAAATATTAAACTTGCTAGAACACTTAACAATATGACCACTAACGAGCTTATTAAGCTAACAATGCTTTGAACACCTGGCCCCTTAACCTCATTATGATATTCCTTTAAACCGAGGTCCCGTCTCCATATGACCTTAGCTGTTGGCGGGATGTAAAACTCAAACACTCACTCACTCATTATGATATTCAACTCCGGGGACTGTGTGTGTTAAACAAAACTGTATTGTTATGTGTTATTTAACCCTTTTTGTACCAAATGGAATCTTCCTCCTTATACATTTATATAGCAGGAGTCCATTTCGAGATTTAGGGATGTCAGGTTGTTTTCTTCAAAATTGATTCGGGAAATGGCTTAACTTTTTGCAAACAGTGTAGGCCCTGATCAGACGCCCAGTTCTGTGGTGTCTAATCTGGGCCTGCACAGTTTGCCAGGGTAACCATTTTGGGGTTTCTGGTACAAAATGGTTTAACTGACTCAACCCATTTTGTACTGGAAACCCTACAACAGGTAGTAGGCAAACAGTGCAGGCCCAGATCAGACACAGCATTCTGCAGCTTCTGATCAGGGCCTACACTGTTAGCAAAATGTTAAACCATTTTCCAAATAACTTTGACGAAAACACAACCTGACACCCCAAAATTTTGAAATGGACTCCTGCTATATATAAGAAGGAAGATTCTATGCAGTACAAAAAGGGTTAATCAACACTATTAACCAAGTGTATGCTAGTGGACTCTTCCATTGCTATATGGTATACAAGTCCATTTGTCATATAAGGGGTGGTAGGCCTATTTTTTTTCATTTTTATTCTATTTATGACAGAATTTTTTTTAGCAAATAGTGCAGGCCCTGATCAGACGCCGTTCTGCGGTGTCTGATCTGGGCCTTCACTGTTTGCCAAGGTACCTCTTTAGGGGTTTCCCTAAAACAATGGGTTAAGGTCATGTCTAGCCAGTCAGCTGATATGATCTCATTTTTCCTGGAATTCTCAAACCTTTTGACACTCTTCAACCATTAACTCTTGTCCTGATGAACCCGAATAATTTTATGTCTTATCTTTCAAACAATGCAGATCCAGATCAGAAGAAGCCATCTGATCAGGATCTTCATTGTTTGTCATTCAGTTTATGAATTTGTCGCAATAATTTGCATCAAGTAATCTGATTGGTTGATAATTAGTAGTGGGTGTGGCATATTTAAATATTCAGCAGGTCAAAGGTTAACTGATAACTGTATTTCTTGGATTAGGAAAAAGGAGAAAATGACTGCACACAAAATACCAGTAGTTCATGATCAATGTCCATTAAAAAGAAAAAAGAGTGAACGTGCAATCAATAGTCTGACATGCATAAGATTAGCCATTTTTACAGAACACAATATACTTGTTTAGTTCAAAGAAAACTGGAAGAGGCCTTTATATCATGAGATATTTTTTTCCATTGAAACATACATTGTATATTGTGGGTACTCATTACAATCACCTGATTGAGAGAATTCCAATGAGTTCCAATGAACAAGGATAATTATCCCTTTAACCCTTCTCTTGCTTAATATTCAGTTAAGCCACACCCATTTGTGACTTTGAACCAATCAGATTACTTGATGTAAATTATTCCTACAAATTCATAAATTGAATGTCAAACAGTGCAGATCCTGATCAGATGGCTTCTTCAGAAGCCATCTGATCTGGATCTGCACTGTTTGCAAAGATAGGGGTTGTTGTGAACAGCATGATAAGGGTTAATCAGAAAACAGGTACACTAGCAAACGTCCCCATCAACACAATTTAAGTCATTTTGGAGACGCTGCTTCCAATTTTGTGTGACTTTTACCCGACCTTGAGATGAAATGATATCTCAAGCCCTGCCGCCCAGTGAAAGAAATAGGGTTCATACTCGTGGACGGTCCGACTTGCACCACTTTGCCTTGGCAGGCTTAGACCCTTTAAGCAGTTCCCCAGTATTCATGTGCAGTCAGTTTCAGCTCTGCGTGGAAGCATCATGCAGCTCAATCTATTTCTTCAAGACTGGATGGGTGGGGTCGGCCAATTTTGTGATTGAATTTCAATTATAATTCAACACAGCATCCCCATTTGTTTCGAAAAAGACTCCTGCAATATATCATTCAACTGAAAAAGGATTAACCCATTTGGTACCGGAAACCCCAAAATGGGTACCCTGGCAAACGGTGCAGGCCCAGATCAGACGCCACAGAACGTGGCGTCTGATCAGGGCCTACACTGTTAGCTATTTTCTGAATAGTTTTTGAAGAAAACACAACCTGACACCCATAGATTTTGAAATGGAGTCCTGTTATATATAAGGAAGAAGATTCCATTTGGTACAAAAAGGGTTACAGTCAAACTTCAGTGGCTCGAACTACTTTGGGACCTCGAAAATCTGTTCGAGACTGGGGTAGTTCGAGCCACTGAGATTACCGTTGGGAGGCATAACAAGATCCTTTTAGACATCTTTTCGGTGTTCTATAATGAAAATGTATGCTGTGTGTGCTCATTAGAATCGCCTCATCGAGGCGATTCTAATGAGTACACACAGCATACATTTGCAAGATAAAAGACTATAATCTCCTTAATTATCCCCCACTATTTCGTATGTAGAGGATTTCGCTAGGGACTCAAGAATGGGTTCGACGCATCCATGGTAAACAGGCCATCGGTGTTCGAGCCATCGAAGTTCTTCTGTAATTATCCTGATTATTTCTCATGTCAGGGGTTGTGATCACCCACCTGTAAGGTCCTTGTGGCTGTTGTTGACTGCCCTGTCTGCTCATCTGTTGCTGCTGCTTCATCTGCTGGGCTTGTGGGGGGCTGGGTGGCCTCTGACTGGGGGCAGGGATAGACCCACTACCATGGCTACCATGGCTGCTCATTGATGGTGTACGACTCTTCTGGGTAGAACTGGCAGTAGACTGGGTCTGTGGAATAAATATGTGCGTCTACAGAACATAATGTACTCAAATAAATACATACTGCATTTACCTTATGTATTTGGACAGACAGGCCTGAGCACACAGTACAAACCCATATGAGACGCTGTGTTCTGCGGCATCTCATCAGAATGCAGCACCTCATCAGGGTTTAAACTGTTTGCCACTCATCCAGCTATTTTTAGACATAACATCGGGTAGTAAATTGTATGTGTCCAAATTCTAGAACTGCCTCATTGAGGCAGTTCTAATGAGTACAAGTACCCACAATCTATTTTTTAAAACAGAAATAAGAAAAATAAGGTACACCCTGTAAACCCGTTTTACAATATAAAGTGGGGTCCAAGGGGGTCAAAATTATAAAGGCGTGGTTTCATGATGTAAGGAAAAATATCCATTACATTAGTTATCCTTTTTATTAGACTTTATCTGGATTTTTTAGGATAGAGTTTAAGGGCCTAGTCAACACTATTTCTGTAATTTTAAATCAGTCAGTTTACCTAACCACACTATTCCTGGGCAGATTTATCAATAAGCTGTTTAATCAGTACAGAGCACATTCTTTCACCCCAAACTGACAACTGCCCTTCTTGAATCAGCAGAAAGGGGAGAATGACCATAATTATGATCGATTTCCACAAAATTATTTCTGGAGCAGTGGGGATCAACCCCATGACCCCCTGATCACAAGTCTGATGCACATGAGACTGAGCTATCGAGGCCGGTGACAAGAACAAGTAACAGCATATACACCACAACCTCTTTATAACACTATGAATGGGGTCCAAAGCAGAAACCATGTTAGTTAACCAACTGTGTTGTATCCAAACAACAAGAGCACCGCAAGCGGGTGCCAACGCTCGTCTGCAGTTTCTTTTAGAAAACAAAAGTTCTAAGTCAAATCAAATTGCAAGATGGAGTTATAAAACTTGTAGGGATTGTAGCTCTTGTGATGGTGAGTATGTGTATGAAGTTTCATGAAGGTAGGCCAAATACTTTTGGAAATATGGTCAAGGTTAAGTTTTTTGGTTAATTTTTCGAAAAATAGGTCAAAGTTCAAAGGTCAAGGTCACAGGTCAAAAAGCGTGGTATGACTGAAAAGGTCTTGTCCCAAGGAACATTCATGTGAAGTTGGAAGGCTCTGTTGTGAATAGTACTGAAATAAGAGACAAAAACAATTTAAAAAAAAACGGAGAGAAAAGGGGAGATAATTCAATCAAATTGCAAGATGGAGTTATAAAACTTGTAGGGAATGTAGCTCTTGTGATGGTGAGTATGTGTATGAAGTTTCATGAAGGTAGGCCAAATACTTTTGGAAATATGGTCAAGGTTAAGGTTTTCGGTTAAATTTTCGAAAAATAGGTCAAAGTTCAAAGGTCAAGGTCACAGGTCAAAAAGCGTGGTATGACTGAAAAGGTCTTGTCCCAAGGAACATTCATGTGAAGTTGGAAGGCTCTGTTGTGAATAGTATTGAAATAAGAGACAAAAACAATTTAAAAAAACCAGAGAGAAAAGGGGAGATAATTCAATCAAATTGCAAGATGGAGTTATAAAACTTGTAGGGAATGTAGCTCTTGTGATGGTGAGTATGTGTATGAAGTTTCATGAAGGTAGGCCAAATACTTTTGGAAATATGGTCAAGGTTAAGGTTTTCGGTTAAATTTTCGAAAAATAGGTCAAAGTTCAAAGGTCAAGGTCACAGGTCAAAAAGCGTGGTATGACTGAAAAGGTCTTGTCCCAAGGAACATTCATGTGAAGTTGGGAGGCTCTGTTGTGAATAGTATTGAAATAAGAGACAAAAACAATTTAAAAAAAACGGAGAGAAAAGGGGAGATAATTCAATCAAATTGCAAGATGGAGTTATAAAACTTGTAGGGAATGTAGCTCTTGTGATGGTGAGTATGTGTATGAAGTTTCATGAAGGTAGGCCAAATACTTTTGGAAATATGGTCAAGGTTAAGGTTTTCGGTTAAATTTTCGAAAAATAGGTCAAAGTTCAAAGGTCAAGGTCACAGATCAAAAAGTGTGGTATCACTGAAAAGGTCTTGTCCCAAGGAACATTCATGTGAAGTTTGAAGGCTCTGTTGTGAATAGTATTAAAATGAGAGCAAAAAATGTGTTTCAGAAAAAAATTGGAAAAGGGGAGATAATTCAGCCAAAATCAACAATGTTGTTATGGTCCTTGGTCAAAATGTAGCTCATGTGATGATGAGTGTGTGTATGAAGTTTCATGAGGCTAGGTCTAATACTTTTTAAGTTATAGCCAAGGTTAAGTTTTTTTGGAACGACGCAGGATGACACAGGACGACACAGGACGACGCAGGACGACTACGCAGACGCCGGAGTGATGACAATAGCTCGAAAGTTTTTTTTCAAAAAACAGACGAGCTAAAAATGTATAGATTTTTGGGATATGTATAAATTATATAGAAAAATGACCATTTGTGGTCATTTTTCTATATAATCTACACATTTTTGGGATCCATCTTGAAACCGTGTTATATCCATAACCGTGTTTTAATGATGCTGTGGTGTACTTGTATGCACATTAAGCAGAGTCATATTTGCCTGTCAAGAATACTGTATGGTTGTTTAAACTGACATGAATATCATTTTCAAGTTGTGACCACAGGCACTTGACCCATTGATTTGTCCGAAAAACATGTGGAATGTGTTTAAAGTAAAAATATGAGCAAAAAAAAATTTTTTTTCATACTGGTATAGAAAGCTAGACAAGGTTCACAACAAACCAGCACCATTTTCTCGGTACAAATTAAATGACAATTGGCACAGGCACATTTTTGGACACAGGAAGGTATATTTTGTATGAAGTTCAACCTAAGGCATGCAGAATTTCAACAAAATAATGCAGAACTCCTGGTTCAAGCCCCATCGTGATCTGCACGTCAAATTACCCCGGATAGACTTTAGTAGGACAACTAACTGTCACACCAACTCAATGGTTTTTCACCGTTTATCTACGATTTCCTGTTGAAATCCGATAATGTCAGCACAAAAGCCAACACACCTATAAATATCAATGAATATGCTCTCACCGAATGCAAAAGTTTTCTCCAGTTAACCGTTATTACCAGCAATCTTTGCCTTTTTGTGTGCGAGCAGGCATTGCACGACCCGCAGAAAAAGCGACCGACTGAAGTCGGTTGATTTGCTAAGAGTGCCCTTAAATCACCGTGTCATTCTGTCATTCTGTCAGTCTGCATCCGTAACCCGTTTGTGAAAATTGGTGATAGTGACTTAACCGCTTGGAATATTTAAACAATTTTTGTCATACTGATAGACATCAATGAGATCTAACCAATGAACTTGCGAGAAATATTACATTCCATTTAGTATAGCCTCGCCGAGGCAAAAAAATGTGAAAATGTTCGAACTGCTTCTCCTCGGAAACCGTTGGGCCGATTGAAGTCAAATTTCATATGGAGCCTCTATGGGATGAAAGAAACCAAAATTTGCTCATGGGGTCAAGGTCACATGACCAAAATGGCCGCCAAGCCATATATGGTAAAAACCCTTCAAAAATAGTCTTCTCCAAAACCACTGGTTTCTCATTGCAATATTGTTTTCAGTCTATATCTTGAAGCTGATGTAATTCGAGCGCTGATTGGTCGAAATCACTGGAGTTCCCAAATTTTGACCAATCAGCGCCCGGATTACATCAGCTTCAAGATGCAGAATGAAAACAATACTGCAATGAGAAATGCCTGCTTGCACACAAAACGGTGAAAATTGCTAGTAATAACGGTTATCTGGAGAAAATTTTTGCATTAGGTGAGAGCATCTTGATTGATATTTATAAGAATGTTGGCTTTTGTGCTGACATTATCGAATTTCCGCAGGAAATCGCAGGGAAACAGTGAAAAACCATCGAGTGGGTGTGACAATTAGTTGTCCTACTAAGGTCTATCTGGGGTAATTTGACATTTAGATCACGATGAGGCTTGAACCAGGAGTTCTGCATTTTTTTGATGAAATTCTGCATGTCTTAGGTTGAAGTTCATACAAAATATACCTTCTTGTGTCAAAAATGCGCCTGTGCCAATTGTCATTTTATGTGTACCAAGAAAATGGCACTGGTTTGTTGAGAACCTTGTCTAGCTTTCTATACCAGTATGAATTTTGTTTTTACTCATATTTTTACACTTAAACTATTTCACAAGTTTTTCGGACAAATCAACGGGCCAAGCGCCTGTGGTTGTGACAAGGAAACACCATCAGACATGTACATGATGACCATCAGAATACTGTAATTTACCTATAATTGCACTTCTCATACAGCCTCTTTATAACACTGTTGTTGCGGTCGAAAGCAGAAGCCTTCCTGAAAATTCGGACACCTTGATGATTTGCTGTAATTCTCCTAAAATTTTAACAAATTTGTTTCACGAGTCCAAAAGATGAGTCCAAAAGATGCAAAGGGAGTGGCAAACTGTGTTCGTTTGTTTGATTTGATTTCAGGTTTAACGTCCCCATCAACACTGTAAAGGCCATTTTGGAGACATTGCTTCCAATTTTGTGGGACTTTTACCAGACATTGAGATGAAATGACATCTCAAGCCCCATGGCCCAATGAAACCAATAGATTTTATAAGCATGGTCCGACAAACACCACTTTGCCAGGGTAGGCTTAGATCCTCTAAGTGGTTTACCAGTACTTGTTTGCAGTCGGTTTCAGTTCTGCATGGAAGCATCATGCAGCCCATCTATTTCTTCAGCACTGATGGGCGGGGGCATCCCTGATGAAACTCTGATCTCGGTCTCCACTGTTTGTTTTGGCATATCTGTCCCAATAATTAGGATCATTACCGTAGTAAAAGAACTTTGTCATATCCAAACAAAAATGTATAGATTATACAAAAAAAGACCATTTAAATGTATAGATTATTTAGAAAATTGACCATAAATGGTCATTTTTCTGTATAATCCATACATTTTTGTTTGGCTGTAACACAGTTGTTTATCGTCCCCGACCATCCGGGCTTGAAGAAATAGATTGGACTGCACACAGATGCTTCCACACAGAGCTGAAACCGACAGCACATGAGAACTGGTAAACTGCTTAGAAGGTCTAAGTGGTGAGAGTCTGACCGGACCGTCCCTGCATATAAACACTAGGCTGAAGAGTTCAAAATGACCAAAATAAAACCACAATTCAAACAAACTAAAAAACATTTGTTGAACTAACACAATTACTGCTTTGTACCCAAACAATAGTGTTTAAAAGTGGCCAAAGTGTATTCTTCTTAAATAAAATAAGGCTGACATTTCATGCGAATCAGCTATGAGCAGACAATTCACATGAAATGTCAAGCTTCAATTTCTCTGAAAAAAAAGTAAGAATACCATCTGTTTAAATTCTGCTTGACACATTATGGGTTAAAAGTTTCAGTGTATCATTAGCAAATCAGCAAGATCCAGTTGTTCAAAGAATTGTTAGTTTAACCCTTATCCCGCTGCATAAATTAATTTAGCCTCATCCATTTACATTTCAACCAATCAAATCACTTGATGTAATCTATTCATTCAAATTCGCAAACTGAATGACAAATAGTGTTGATCCTGATCAGATGGCTTCTGAAGAAGCCATCTGATCAGGATCTATACTGTTTGCAAAATTAGGGGTTGTCGTGAACAGCAAGATAAAGGTTAATGAGGTTATAAGTGGTCAAAATATCAACTACTGTGAAAATTAAAAAAATATAGACACCTTTAGGACATGCTGTAATTCTCCTAAAATTTTATCAAATTTGTTTCACAATCCAGCATGGAGTCCAGATGTACAGACTCAATGGCAAACAGTGTAGACTCTGATCAGACTGTTCCTTCAGGAGCAGTCTGATCTAGGTATGCCCTGTTTGCTTTGACCTGTCTGTCCCAGTACTTGGGATCATTATTGTATTCTGGTCAGTACAATATCTAATACAGTATTTTTTGCTGAAAAATGGTGAGTAGCTTGATGCAAAAGCTGCTCACATTTTTCAGCAAAAATATTAGAATATTTGCCCTATTCAATTTGCAAGTTTTAAAAGTATATTAACTGAAGGCATTATGTGTAGATTTGAACAAGTGGACCCCGGAAGGGTTAGTAAAGCATTTACAAGAAAAAACAAGCTGTGTTTGTGAAACACGACTATTTCCCCGGGCATGGTCATTTTTTTTTTCAGAGTTGGTCTCAATTCAAAGTCAAGGTCACAGGTCAAGATTTTTGGTTTGAGTGGGAAGCCCTTGGCACAAGGAACTTACATGCCAAATATGAAGGCTCTTTCTTAAACGGTTTGAAAGTTATGAACAATAATATTTTTTTCTTTAAAGTAGGTCATAGGTCAAGGTCACAGGTCAAAAAAAATTGCAGCTCTTGTCACAATGAACCTACATGCCAAATATGAAGGCTCTATCTTAAACGATTCAAAAGTTATGAACAATTTTATTTGCTCTTTTAAGTAGGTCAAAGGTCAACGTCATGGTAAAAAAAAATTTGCATGAATGTAAAGCTCTTATCATAAGGAACCTAAATGTCAAATATAAAGGCCCTATCCCAAATGGTTTGAGTGAGTGAGTGAGTGAGTGAGTTTTAGTTTTACATCCCACCAACAGCTAAGGTCATACAGAGACGGGACCTCGGTTTAAAGACTCATCCGAAAGTCTGACCAAATGGTTTGAAAGTTATGAAATGTTATTTTTTTCTTTTTTGAGTAGGTCAAAGGTCAAGGACATTCATGTAAACTTTTTTTGCATGAATGTAAAGCTCTTGTTACAAGGAACCTACATGCCAAATATGAAGGCTGTATCTCAAACGGTTCAAAAGTTATGACCAATTTTAACTTTTTCTTTTATGTAGGTCAAAGGTCAAGGTCACAGGTCAAAATTTTTGTGTGAATGTAAAGCTATTGTCACAAGGAACCTACATGCAAAATATGAAGGCTGTATTTCAAATGATTCAAAAGTTATGACCAAAATGTTATATTTTGTATTTTAAGTATGTCAAAGGTAAAGGTCAAGGTCACAGGTCAAAATTTTTTGCATGAATGTAAAGCATTTGTCACAAGGAACATACATGCTAAATATGAAGGCTGTATCTCAAACGGTTCAAAAGTTATGACCAATGTTATTTTTTCTTTTAAGTAGGTCAAGGTAAAGGTCACAGGTCAAATTTTTTTGTGTGAATGTAAAGCACTTGTCACAAGGAACCTACATGCAAAATATGAAGGCTTTATCTCAAATGGTTCAAAAGTTCTGACCAAAATGCAATTTTTTTGTATTTTAAGTAGGTCAAAGGTCAAGGTCAAGGTCACAGGTAAAAATTTTTTTGCATGACTGTTAAGCTTTTGTCCAAAGAAACATACATGCCAAATATGAAGGCTGTATCTCGAGCGATTCAAAAGTTATGACCAATGTTATTTTTTCTTTAAAGTAGGTCAAAGATCAAGGTCTAGGTCACAGGTCAATTTTTTTTTGCATGAATGTGAAGCTCTTGTCACAAGGAACCTTCATGCCAAATATGAATACTCTATCTCCAACGGTTCAAAAGTTATGGCCAACGTTAAAGTTGTCCACGTACAAACCAACAAACAAACAAACCAACAGACAGGGCAAAAACAATATGTCCCGATAGCGATAGCGGGGACATAAAAAAGACCATGAATTCTGCTGAAGGCTCTGTCAAGCCTGTGAGGGCCAAATCTGATTACTGTTCTTGAGAAATTGATTTGAACATTAGGGTCAGTGTAGAGGCTGATACAAATGTTAATGGCTGAATGAACAAAGCATGATTGAACAAACAAGGCAACGCAAGCGTAGCATCCCCTCGCAACTGCATACCATTCATTAACATGAAAATCCAATCTGAATATGTTAGACAAATTAGACATAATAGATTACCTTCGACTTCGCCCCTGCTAATCGGGGCTTGAAGAAGTATGGGCAAGATGCTTCAATGGTTTTCAAGGTCAAGTCCATTGTGACCTTGACCTTTGACCCCTGACCTTCAAATTCAAAAGGGGTTCATCCTCTGTACATGGTGAACATTTGTGGAAGGTTTGATGCTTCTACGAAGAATACTGTGTCTTCTATCCTGCTCACAAGGTTTTCAAGGTCAAGTCCATTGTGACCTTGACCTTTGACCCCTGACATTGAAATTCAATAGGGTTCATCCTCTGTACATGGTGAACATTTGTGGAAGGTTTGATGCTTCTACTAAGAATACTGTGTCTTATATCCTGCTCACAAGGTTTTCAAGGTCAAGTCCATTGTGACCTTGACCTTTGACCCCTGACCTTGAAATTCAATAGGGTTCATCCTCTGTACATGGTGAACATTTGTGGAAGGTTTGATGCTTCTACGATGAATACTGTGTCTTCTATCCTGCTCACAAGGTTTTCAAGGTCAAGTCCATTGTGACCTTGACCTTTGACCTTGAAATTCAATAGGGTTCATCCTCTGTACATGGTGAACATTTGTGGAAGGTTTGCTGCTTCTACGATGAATACTGTGTCTTCTATCCTGCTCACAAGGTTTTCAAGGTCAAGTCCATTGTGACCTTGACCTTTGAACCCTGACCTTGAAATTCAATAGGGTTCATCCTCTGTACATGGTGAACATTTGTGGAAGGTTTGATGCTTCTACTAAGAATACTGTGTCTTCTATCCTGCTCACAAGGTTCCGGACAGACACACACACACACACAGACACACACACACACTAACACACGGACGCACGGCACCGATGCTATATCCCCATTCACAACGTTGTTGCTAGGGGATAACAAATGGACAGAAAACTGGATCCCTATATCCCACTACACTCAAAGCAGGTGTGACTAAAAATATATCTCAACATGAGCTACATATTTTATAGTATTTCAGTATTATATAACTGCTTTTTTGCTATATATGTTTTCCAGAACCACCACCATAAGGTTTAAAATGGAGACTGGTAGACTTAAAAAGCTTTTATATAGTAAACTGTCAGGGACTGGTAGAGGTTGATAGTCTCAAGAAGATTACTCAAGAACAGATAGGAACCTTAGATTTTGAAGATATCATGCTTAGGCATAATATCTTCAAAATCTAAGGTCCCTGTCTGGTCTTGAGTTTATGTTAACTTAACCCTTGTCCTGCTGAGCCCTGATATGCCTTAACTTTCAAATAATGTAGATCCAGATCAGATGGCTTCTGAAAGAGCCATCTGATTAGGATCTACATTGTCAATCAGATTGTGAATTTGTTGCAATAATTTGCATCAAGTAATTAGTAGACTCAGAAAAATTAGCTGTTGCATCCATAGTTTCACATCTTTTCTTCAATGAATTCCGTTCCACAGAAAATAATATTTTACACAGTACTTGGCTCTTATAATTAACACACTATATACTGACAATCCCAAACTTGGGATACAGGCAAACAGCGCTGCTGCAAATAAGACGTCTGATCATTGCCTTTACTGTTAGCACAACCATTTTCTAAACAAATTTCGAAAAATATGTCAACCTACCTGCCCATGAATATCAAGAAAATGTGAACATCAAATACACAAATATTTTCTGAGTAGATTTATCTATAGACAAACATAAGCAAAAATGGCACATCAAGAGGAGCACAATTAATACACAGGTTAAGAATCACACAAAGCAACCTCAACCCAAAATAGCATGTGTTATTAATTTAAGCACAAAAACCTACATAATCAGAGAGACATTATGACCTTGGTAGTCCCAAGGACCATCCTGTGCTATAAGGCAACGTTGACGAAGATGCAATGTGTTGTTTTAAGGGAAATGAACATACCTGACATATTTTCCGCAATTTTGTACAAGGGACTCAAATTTGAGGACCTCTTGTGCATTTTTCCACAATCAGTCCTTCTGAGACAGGAACTACCTTCTGAGACAGGAACTACTCATAGAGGAAGCAATTTGCTTTTCAAGAGCAAATTCTTCCTTTAAGAACAGACCCCTATTTACCATAATGATCCTAAGTATTGGGACAGACAGATCTAAGCAAACAGTGCAGACCCAGATCAGACTGCTCCTGAAGGAGCAGTCTGAACAGGGTCTACACTGTTTGCCATTCCCTCTCCAATTTTTGGGCTTCTGGCTGGATCATGAAATAAACTTGTTAAAATTTTAGGAGAATTACAGCTAGTCCTCAAGGTGTCCCAATTTTTAGAAAATTTACAATACGGAGAGACAAAAAAAAACTTTTTTGAAACAGATGCCTTGCTCGTAAGGTGTGTCTATTCCCTTAATGACAAACATTGCAGACAGACTGATTCAACATTAAATTTGAGAAAGGACCTACTAATTTATACCAAAAGCCACAAAATCTCTCTGCTAATGAAGCTGTTTAAGTTTTTATTCTAACTCCTACTGAGTGGCAGTTACATTCTGTTTTAACTCAAATGTGAGTAGAGCAGCCATAATTCAAAGTTCCAAAATTTGAGGAACTTAATATTTCAAAGAGATTTCGTGTTTTCATTTCTATCAAAAGAACAGTAAAATTCCGCTATTAAGACCACCTAAGATTAAGACACAAATCTGCTTTTGAAAGCTTATTGAGAAGTTTCAGATAGTCTTTCTTTTTGTTTTCTACACCCAGTGTCCTCTAATAAGAGACCACATTTGGGACTGTTCAAAAGTGGTCTTAAAGACCACTTTTGAACAGTCCCAAAGGTGGTCTTAATATAGGAATTTTACTGTATGACATTTCTCCCTCAGTAATTCAAAGTCTTGATAATTCAAACAAAATTGGGCAGTTGCTTGGACTTGGAATTATCAAGGTTCTTCTGTATTTGTATAAATATATATATATGAGTAGCAGTGGGTTAAAAAGTTTACCCTCATCAAGCCCTGAGAATCTGGAAGCTGCAACAAAACCATTTAGAACTTTAGTAGCAGAACTATTTTTCTTCACAAACAAGTCCAGTTGTTCAAAGCCATGGTATTCAAATGAAGCTGTTAATTCAACAACTTTGTATATGTATTACTGTAACCCTTCTATCCTGAATGAACTCTTTTGCTTTAACCTCTTTTGTACCAAATGGAATCTTCCACCTTATATTCAGCACAAGTCAAAATTTATTTGGAAAATGGCGGAACTTTTCGCAAACAGTATAGGCCCTGATCATACACCACATTCTGCAGGGTCTGATCTGGGCCTGCATTGTTTGCCAATTACCCGATTTTGGGTTTCCGTATAAAATGGGTTAAAAAGAGTGGTCTTTCAATTGTATGGGTGTCAGACTGAAATATCTACAGCAATTCATATATCAAATGGCTGAACATTTTGCAAAATAGCAAAGACCCAGATGTAGATTGCTGTGTCTGATCTGGGCCTGCACTGTTTGCCAGTGTCCAGTTTGTGTTTTTCCATTGGAAAATGAGTAATAGTTTGGAACAACTGGGTCCACTAGAAAACATGTTAAGACCACCTGACAGATCACAAACATAATACCATAAACAAATACATGTACTTTAAAATTCTCACAAGAAGAGAAACAGATTTTGCAAAGGAAATAATCTTACCATGGCCACAATAATTCTGGTTTTGGAATTTTTCTTATTTCTTTATTTACAGTAGAACTTCAATGGCTCGAACACCGATGGCTCGTTTACCATGGATGTGTCGAACCCATTCTTGAGCCCCTTGCGAAATCCTCTACATATGAAATAGTGGAGGATAATTAAGAAGATTTTAGTCTTTTATCTTGCAAATGTATGTTGTGTGTACTCATTAGAATCGCCTCGATGAGGCGATTCTAATGAGTACACACAGCATACATTTCATACATTTTCATTATAGAACACCAAAAAGATGACTGAAAGTCTCGTTATGCTTCCTGACAGTAACCACAGTGGCTCGAACTACCCCTGTCTTGAACAGATTTTCGAGGTCCCAGAGGTGTTCGAGCCATTGAAGTTCGACTGTATTCAAGATATGTTGTGGGTACTTGTTAGAATCACCTCATCGAGGCATACTAACAAGCATTCACAATGTATGTTTCATTCATTATGATGACACACCCATCAGACATAGTGCATTTTTTCACATATCCAAAATCATGGCTACTTTTCCTATGAAAATCTGTGATATTTTTCTTATATACACTGCAAACATAGGTTGTGGATGCTCAATAGAAGTGTCTCATTGAGGCGATTCTAATGAGTACCCACGACATATGTTTTGGAGCTGAAATAAGAAAAAAAAATATAAACACCCAACTAAACCCTAGTTTTCTCCATAAAAAGTTGGGTTGAGGGGGGGGGGGGGGAGGGGGGGGGGGTCATATTTCACAGACTTGTTCAGGTGATGCCAAGAAATGAGGACAATTATTCCTTAACCCTTATCTTGCTGAATATTCATTTAAGCCACACCCATTTCTGTCTATCAACCAATGAAATTACTTGATGTAATTTATTGCTACAAATTCATAAATTGAATGCCAAACAGTGAAGATCCTGATCAGGTGGCTTCTTCAGAAGCCATCTGATCTGGATCTACACTGTTTCCAAAGATAGAGGTTGTCGTGAACAGCAAGATAAGGGTTAACTATCCTTGTTAGTTTGGATATCCCTGTTTGTGAAACAAGTTTCTTTCTTTCTGATATCATTATATTCAGGAATTTATGGTATTTATGCTTTGAAAGTTAAGCATCAATCACACAAGTTTTTCATGGATTGTTTTAAGGTGAATGGATAGACTGTCCTGGAAGATTTTTCTTGCATTTTCAATGCAAGATCACTCTTATAACCAGGGGCCAGTTGTTCAAAACTAACGACGTTGTTAGTTAACGTATCGTAAAAACTTTGATCATTAAATATGCTGAAATTTTTGCTGAAAAAATGTGAGCAGCTTTTGCGGACGCAAAAGCTGCTCACGTTTTTTTCAGCAAAAATACCAAAATTTACGATATTGTACTTGCTAGAAGAGTTAACAATATGACCACTAACCAGCTCGTTAAGCTAACGATACTTTGAACAACTGGCCCCAGTTGTTTTACTGGTACATGTATTCTGTTTCTTACTTAACCCTTATCTTGCTGTTCACGACAACCCCTATCTTTGGAAACAGTGTAGATCCAGATCAGATGGCTTCTGAAGAAGCCATCTGATCAGGATCTACACTGTTTGGCATTCAGTTTATGAATTTGTAGCAATAAATTAAATCAAGTAATTTGATTGGTTGATAGACAGAAATGGGTGTAGCTTAAATGAATATTCAGCAAGAGAAGGGTTAACATATGAGCCGGGGCACAGCATTTCCTACAATTTACATGTGCACCCAGCAAAGACTCAAATCAGCCTTTGCATCTGCATGGTCTGATCAGAGCCTTTGTTGTGCACTCTAAGGAGAGCTAAGGGCCCAATACTCCTTCATGCAGCAAGAGAAATCTCTGGTCAGACTATATGATTCTTTGCTGGGTGCACATGTAAATTGCAGGAAATGCTGTGTCCCAGCTCATATATGAATAAATGTTGCTGCCCTGGAATAAAAATCCATTCTAGAAGGGGCTAAGGCAGCAGGCTGCACTTCATGACATTTGCAGATGTTATTTTAAAATATTTTTTCTTGTTTGTTTGTTTTTTCCAAGAAAATAAGGCTTGCCATTACATGTCAATAGTCACAGTGCATGCAATTCACCTAAAAAAATCAAGCCTTATTTTCTCAGAAAAATAATTTAAAAAATAAAAATATCATGTGCTCTAAAAATTTGTGTGGCCCTTTAAGGGTTAACCAACTTGCTTCCAGATCAAGATTATCTTCCTTGGGAGTTGTATCTATTCACCTTATATGTGGTTGAAAACATATACGATAAATGACAAATAGACACTAGCTTACCCACACTGTAAAGAAAGAACCAGAAAAAAAAATTCATTTTGGGGTCGGCTTACTGTCAATCCACAAAATCTTGGATGCTGAAGACATCAATTTTAAACAAGCTAATATAAAGCGGTGGTGAGTGCATCCACACAATTAAGTACACTTATTTTCCAAACCTGTATTTTCTCTGTTTATTTACAACAATTGCCTTAGAAACATACCAGGCTCTATTATAATGCAACTGACACAATTTTTGTATACATAAAAAACGGGAGCAGAAAAAAGGACTTCAGCCTTGCAATTAATAAATAGCCCTTGTTAAAAGGCCAATCTAATGATTAACCCTTGTCCTGTTGAATATTCATATATGCCACACCCACTAGCGATCATCAACCAATCAGATTACTGCATGCAAATTATTGCAACAAATTCACAATCTGAATGACAAACAATGTGGATCCTGATCAGATGGCTTCGTCAGAAGCCATCTGACCTGGATCTTCATTGTTTGGAAAATAAGACATATCCGGGCTCAGCAGGGCAAGGGTTAATACTCTGTATCACTAAAACACTTCCATTTTCTTTCAAAACACCATTATTCCTATGCAAAGCCGGGGAAAATTGGGACCCTGAAACCACAGCAAACAAACTGGGTACTGGAAGTATGGTGTACCACTAAGGTTTAAAACATATGTAACCAGAGATTTAAGGAGAATGAATACACCTTCAGGGGAGGCAACTCCTGCAGAAATTTTTTTGTCGGGTCAACTCTTAAAGGAAAGAATTTGCTCCTCAGGAGCAAATTCTTTCCTTTAAGAGTAGACACCTTTTTCAGTGGAATAGGGAACATGAAGTCCTGAAAGTTGTCTCCCTTTGAAAAATGGTGGAAAAATCTGCCAGGTGTTCCCATTCCCCTTAATTTTTCTTTTTCCTTTTTATCTTCATGGGAATTGCTGGCTGAGCAGTCTGTTCATAGGAACTGTCAAGTGTGATTTTCGCTACATTAAAGATAAATCTTTTAAATATATTGGCTGATATACTGCTGCGATTTAAAGGCATGAATTTCGTATTTAGTACAAAGAACACAAAATGCTTGTCATTAGATGATGCTACAGCCAACCATCTAGGGTCTGCTTCAAACCTACTTGGTACACCATACTATGTTGTGCTGCAAACTGCCAAAATTCTATCATTTTAGACCCAGAAAAGCTTCTAGCCAAGGAAGAACTGCAAAACACTCTAGCTCTTTCTAGGACAAGTTAGTTTTACCCTGATAAGAACTGGTGAGTCAGAAGATAGCTGAAAGAAACACTTAACATGTAGCTTATTAACCCTTGTCCTGCTGAATATTTAAATATGCCACACCCACTAACGATCATCACCAAATCAGATTATTTGATGCAAATTATTGCAGCAAATTCACAATCTGAATGGCTAACAATGTAGATCCTGATCAGATGGCTTTGTCAGAAGCCATCTGATCTGGATCTTCATTGTTTGGAAAATAAGGCATATCCTGGCACAGCACGACAAGGGTTAAATTTTTCACAAAAATGACATTTACCCTATTTACTATTTACCCCAAATATTTGGACACCGAAAAGTAATAGAAATAAGCTTGAGCAAACAGTGTAGACCCATATCAGGTTTACACTGTGACTGAGAAAAAGTCTTTCAACTGAAAAATATATTGAATAACTAGAGATATTACACATTTAAGGCTCATTGAAAAGTATCTGAATATTTAGGGTACACATGATAGAACAGTACACATATAGGTAGCAGCAAATGAAAAGTTTCCTTCAGGGATGTGAGCAAAGTGAAGACACAGATCGACCTGAGCATGCCTCCCCTAAAGGTGTGCACATCCCCCTTTTATGGCTGTAAATGTTGTATGGAAGCTATAAAACTTCTCTCCATACTTCAGTTGAATCAGTTCACTATACTTAAGTTTGAATTTTCGAGCAACCATTATTAGAAGCCTCCGTGGTGTAGTGGTTACGCTACTCGCCTTGTAAACCAGGGGTCGCCCGGGCTTCTCCAGACTTTCGGAGGAGTCTTTATACCGAGGTCCCGTCTCCGTATGACCTTAGCTGTTGGTGGGACGTAAAACTTAAACACTCACTCACTCACTCGAGCAACCATTAAAACTAACAAACAGCTGGCATCTATGAGGGTCAATGATGCTGTCTCAAAAACCAAGACAACCTAGGCTGACTGAGAAAATTTCTACCCTTCAGCTATTTTTGTTCTTATGACTTTGGTCATTGCTCTTTAAGCTCATTTCAAACACACTCTCCATCCAACGTAAGTCTGGAATGTGGGCAAATTTCCTACATAATTTTGGGCTTTTGAGATGTCTGAATTTCCCAAATAACTAAAATATATGTTGGCAAGGGCTAGTGATAAATAAAACCTTACATCTATATCTATCATTATGCTAAGTACATGTACAGGCTTGCCATAATGATGGACAATGATGAGGCCTAATTGGCTTGAAGGTCTCTGATGAGGCCTAATTAGCCAAGTCTACATGTAGTTAGCCTGGTCCAGAAACTGTAAGGTTAAGTTCTATGGTTTTGTACTTTTTTTGTTCTGGAGTTTAATGGCAGTCACCACTATTTGGGTCCCACCAAGCTAATCAGTTTACCTATCCACACTTTTCCTGGTCAGGCTTATACTAAAGCAGTTAACCAGTACAGAGCACATTTTTTCACCAGAAACAGATAATTGCCCTTCTTGAATCAGAAGAAGGAAGAGAATGACTGTAGAAAAGATTTCATAATCAATCTCCACAAAAAACTGTTGCCGTCAAAGTTCTTTGGCGCATTCCTTGCCTCCAAAGGATAAACCTTTTATAGAACACATATAACCCATCAAAATGTTCAGAAAATATCGGATCATGAAAATTTGGATATAAAACTTGCAAAGTTTGCTGACGTCAGTGCTAATGCCTGGGGCAGTGCAATAGATCTTTCTGAACTTCCATATACGGTGAGCTAAAATCTTAACTGATTTTTGGCATGATAATGAAATTAATAACAACTGACTTAAAAGTCTACATATTTGAATTACCAATCTACAAATACACATCATTGTAACAAAATTACCTTCACTCCATGACCAATGTTATCTAATTCTGAGTAGTCAATATTCTTCCGCTGATATTTTGTTGGTCTTTCTCCATGCTCAGGAAATATGATGCCGTTTTTCACCCCTAGAGGCCTGGTTATGCTTCTGTTTGTTGTTAACACTCCTATTTCTCTTCGAGCCACCTTTTCTTTATGTATCTGCACAGTCTGCAATAGACACACATAGCAACAGATAAGATTAACCCTTATCTTGCTGAATATTCATTTAAGCCACACCCATTTCTGTCTATTAACCAATCAAATTACTTGATGTAATTTATTGCTACAAATTCATAAACTGAATGCCAAACAGTGTAGATCCTGATCAGATGGCTTCTTCAGAAGCCATCTGATCTGGATCTACACTGTTTGCAAAGATAGGGGTTGTCGTGAACAGCAAGATAAGACTTCTTCAGAAGCCATCTGATCTGGATCTATACTGTTTGCAAAGATAGGGGTTGTCGTGAACAGCAAGATAAGACTTCTTCAGAAGCCATCTGATCTGGATCTACACTGTTTGCAAAGATAGGGGTTGTCGTGAACAGCAAGATAAGACTTCTTCAGAAGCCATCTGATCTGGATCTACACTGTTTGCAAAGATAGGGGTTGTCGTGAACAGCAAGATAAGACTTCTTCAGAAGCCATCTGATCTGGATCTACACTGTTTGCAAAGATAGGGGTTGTCGTGAACAGCAAGATAAGACTTCTTCAGAAGCCATCTGATCTGGATCTACACTGTTTGCAAAGATAGGGGTTGTCGTGAACAGCAAGATAAGACTTCTTCAGAAGCCATCTGATCTGGATCTACACTGTTTGCAAAGATAGGGGTTGTCGTGAACAGCAAGATAAGACTTCTTCAGAAGCCATCTGATCTGGATCTACACTGTTTGCAAAGATAGGGGTTGTCGTGAACAGCAAGATAAGGGTTAAGATGGGTACTTTGTGACAACTGAAGGATAGTTTTTCCTTTTGTCTGCATTTTTTGGACTCCTCACTGGATAGTGAAACAAATTTGTTAAAATTTTAGGAGAATTATAGCAAGTCCTCAAGATGTCTGAATTTTTAGGCTTTTACTGTCATAGTTTATATGGCCACATAGCATGTGTAAACAGTGAAAGTTTGGGTGATTATTCACTGCTTTGCCTTTCCTAAAAGCCTTGTCTATTGTAACAAATTTTGTACCAAATGCACATCATGCAGAATGTGATGTTTGATCAGATCACAAGTCATAGAATGCGACATTTGATCACACCAGAAGTCACAGATTGCGACATTTGATCAGATTAGATGTCACAGAATGCGATGCTTGATCACATCAGAAGTCATAGAATGTGACATTTGATCACATCAGAAGTCACAGATTGCAACACTTTATCAGATCAGATCAGAAGTCACAGAATGCGGCATTTGATCACATCAGAAGTAGTCAGAGAATGTGACATTTGATCACATCAGAAGTAGTCAGAGAATGTGACATTTGATCACATCAGAAGTAGTCAGAGAATGTGACATTTGATCACATCAGAAGTAGTCAGAGCATGTGACATTTGATCACATCAGAAGTCACAGATTGCAACACTTTATCAGATCAGATCAGAAGTCACAGAATGCGACATTTGATCACATCAGAAGAAGTCAGAGAATGTGACATTTGATCACATCAGAAGTAGTCAGAGAACGTGACATTTGATCACATCAGAAGTCACAGATTGCAACGTTTGATCAGATGAGACGTCACAGAATGGGGCGTTAGATCAAGACCTTTACTGTTTGCAAGACAGTGAGCCATTTCCTGAACAAATTTCTAAGAACATTTCAAAATGACATGCATAAAACTTCCATGGACTTTTTCAAAATAGAGTTCTTTGGGATAAAATTTGTTGAAGAAGTATACATTGAAATTCCGCTATTAAGACCACCAGTGTCTAAGACTAATTTTGCTTTAAAAAGCTTCTTTAGTAGGATGCACTTATACTTTCTTCGTGCTTTCTGCGCACAATGTCTTCTAGCCAGGGACCGCCATTGGGACTGTTCAAAAGTGGTCTTAAAGACCACTTTTGAACTGTCCCAAAGGTGGTCTTAAAGGTGCATTATTGAGCTATCGGTAAAAAATGCTTCCAAAAATAAAATACATATAGCCGGTATTTTTCTTTAAAATAATAGAAATGAATGCATTTTATGCAAAAATGCGAACAATTATGATGACAGGTAAACGAGTTTGAGAGGGATTCCCTAACTAGGTTTCGAACACTAGTTAAATCTATTTTAAGTTCGTGACAAAAATAGAATCCCCATATATGACGTTATGCGACGTTCATTTTTGGCCTTGTTTGCTTAGGCCATGCCTGAATCGGAAAAAAATATGACACTGAATACCATGCCATAAGTAACGACACTCAGAGACGATACTGTCGTCATGTATGTGTAAAGTGACAGATTTATTTTTAGAACAGAAATTCCAAACACATGTTCAGAGTGAAGGATAAACACGAATGAAAATGACCATTTTCACAAAGTTCTGAAGCTGTATTTGGCTCCAAAAGTGTACACATGACAAAGGAGTATGAATTGAAGATAAAAACCAGAAACAAATTTGAGACCCGGTAGCTCAATAATGCACCTTTAATATAAGAATTTTACTGTATGTATCTTGTGTTCAGCGGTTACCTGTGCTAGGTGGTTTACATTGGATTCCATCTCTGTCATTTGGTTCTGCTGTAGATCGAGCAGTTTTAGAAAGTTTGTTGCTAGGCTGTTGATCTGGTAGGCGACGCATGCTAAGGAGTGGGTGGTGAAGTTCTTGGTTTCTTCAAGGGCTGCTCGCTTGTCAGGAGCCTGCAGAATACAAAGTGAAGTCATATCATCCTACTCAATACATGAGAACCTTTTTATAACACTGTTTCTTTTTTGTTGTTATCCCCACGCTTTTCGAAGAAAAAGCGGGGATTATCCCCGGATATTGTATTATCCCCCATCCGTGCATCCGTCCGGATGTCCGTCCATCTGTAATGTCCCACCACTGACCATTTAATCTAGAAATTAGAAACTTTGACAGGCAAAAAGAGGATTACAGCAACTTACTCAGACTTTTTATCTGACCACCCCCTCAGGGGCCAAACACTGCCTGAGGGGTAAAATTCATTTTACTGAAACATAACCACGTTGCATATCAAATTGAAGGTAATCAGGAGTAGAATGCAATGGTGCAAAAATCTTGCACCGGGGACATGCCTTGGGTTCACCAGAGGTCAAAAAGTATAATTTCGGGTTCTTTTTTTCATTGTCACACAATTCTCCTAGGATATTTTAGCTAGAATCATGAAATTGTCACAGTTATAGAGGATCTTACATGAGTGTTCATGTATTATTGAATTTATTAAACGAGTTGAGGAAAAGGGATAAAATGCGAGGCTTTGCCGAGCATTTTATCCCTTTTCCTCAATGAGTTTAATAAATTCAATAATACATGAGCACGAATGCAATATTCTATTTATCATATGACATTTAAAGCGCATTTTATTCACGATTATTTACAAAAATGTCAATATTCCGCCGTTAGTAAACGCGACGTCGTACATGTAACGTTACGGGACGTATCTAGCTAATTTGCATATTTAATCCACTAGTGGATTATCGAAAATATTACATGGCGTTATTACACTCTCGGACGCGACGTCATATGATAAAATAGCTTTATGGATGAGGACTGGAGGAACATATTTGAAATTCTGATGTGACCCCCTAGGCAGGGGTGTAATATTCCACTCGCCCGCTCGCATTTGCGAAGTTTTAAGGCAGGGCGAGTAAGGTTTTCAAAACTGACCTTACTTTTTCTTCAGTTTTAACACCTAAATGAAAAGTTTAGACAATAAGGGTGAGTAAGTTTGAGGGAAATTTTACACCTCTGCCCCTAGGGCGAGGCCAGGGGTGAGCCCCAGGGGTCATTTTTTTTAACATAGTCATGAAGAGTGGATTACAGTGGTGCAAAAATATTGCCCAGGGGGTATGTCTAGGGTCACAAGAGGTTGAAAAGTAGGATTCTGAGTACTAGGCTTTTTGAGTTAGAATTTTAAAACTGTCACAGGTATTGGCCCTATGGAAGAGGACTGGAGGAACATATTCAAAATGTTGTTGTCACTCCCCACTAGGGTAGGGGCCTGACCCGGGCCCCGCCCAGAGTAGAATACAGTGGTGCGAAATTTTGTCCAGGAGGCATGTCTTGGGGTCACCAGAAGTCAAACCGAAGTATTTAGTGACATAATTTTAACAGTGTGGGGATATGCGATGGCTTTCCATCAACTTGCTCTGCTTTTTTTCATTTTACGACCCTTTCAAGATTTCACTCTTATCAAGCTGACCAATGATCAGAGGTGGGCAAAAAGCAGAGTACCCAGATAAAAACCACCTGACCTTCCATAAAAGAACTTGGCATCCCATATGTGAGCCAGGCTCAAATCCACAGTGGTGAGAGACCTAATGATTCAGAGTCAGTGCTCTTATCTTCTAGGCCACGGAGGTCCGTTATGTCACTGTTTGTTATAACATGATTTTGAATATAACATGGCTCAAAGGCGGATCCCAAGAATGTATGGACTGAAAAGAAAAATGACCCATTTTTCTAAACAATCTTTTCAATTTTTGTTTGGATATAACATGATTGTTTAACTAACATGGTGTCTGATTTGGACCCAAACAATAGTGTTATAAAGAACTGTGGTTTATATATTTTTATGGTCTGCAACTCCAACCTTCAACTTTCTACCTTGGTACATTATGAATAGCTTGCAGGCTGACAACTGAGTCAGTGAGTAGACTCTTTCACTAAGTGTAACACGTCGGCTAAAAGTTCCACAATTGGAATGTCCATCCAGATTCCGTTATTTCATCCACGGACGGTGCTAAGGATAATGTAGTTATGTTTACTCCTTTGGCAAGAGCTAGGGACTAACTTCCCTTTACACAAGTCCTGGTGATGAATGTCATTTGACGTGTCACCAGTAATGATTCAGATTTATGTCCCCCTTGGGGTTGATGACGTATTGGAAAATAGATAGATAGTTAACTTGGCCATTACCTCAGTTTTTCACACTGTACAAACTCATCTCACCAACTTTCCTTTCCTTTTATTTCAGCTAACACTCTTCAACACTTGGTTCGTGGGAACCTGTCTTACGTCCGCCTCGGGGGTTGAGATGTATTGGAAGAATTTGTTTGTAACACCCTATTGATTTAAACTAGAATGTATTTTCAAACATAGAAAGTGGCACTTTTTTTTCAAAGAAAATTTTGTGCTTTATGCAGTGCTTTTTTGGTGCTGCCATTGAAAAAGTCAAGAATACATATACTGTAGTGTGCATGTTTATTGAACTTTTCTACATATCTATAGAAAACAACTGGTTTCATATGATAGGTTAGCAGATAAGTCTGTGCCTGGCACGGGGTTAGCAGCTAAGTCTGTGCCCGGCATGGGGTAAGCAGCATGGGGTTAGCAGCTAACCCCGTGCCTGGCACAGGGTTAGCAGTTAAGTCTGTGTCTGACATAGGGTTATTTGCTTACACTGTTCTAAGCACTGGGGTCATAAGCAAAATCTCTATGCAGCTCCTTGATGGATACCATTTCTTAGGTAAGGATTTGTGTGGTACAGCCATCCTATCATATGAAAACAGTTGTTTTCTTTCTATAGATATATAGAAAAGATCAATAAACATGCATGCTATGTATATGTATTCATCATCATCATCATCATCAACGGATTTTTGATTAACGTGCAGGTACAGGGGCAGCGTCCACATAAGTGGGCCCCCTTCCATGTAGCTGGCTTGCTGCACGCATGGCAGATCTTACACCAGGTCTCCAGGCTTGTCTATCATGAGGATCGATAGCAGAGAGCTTCCATTCTCTGCAATCTCTTTCTGTTAGCTGCTTCCAGGTCATCTTGACTTTTACAATGGCTGCACACAAAAAAAGCACTGCACAATGTACAAAATTTTCTTTGAAAAACAAAAAGCCACTTTCTATGTCTGAAAAATACATTCTTGTTTAAATTAATAGGCTGTTTTGTTTGTAATGGAGTTTAATGGCCCAGTCAACACTATTTTAGGTCACTTTGAGCCAGTCAGTTTACTTATCCACACGTTTTCTGGGTAGGCTTTTACGTAAGCGGTTAACCAGTACAGGGCACATTCTTTCGCCAGAAGCTGACAACTGCCCTTCTTGAATCAGTGGAAGGGAGAGAATGACCGTAGAAAAGATTTCATGATCAATCTCCATGAAAGAATATTGCCGACACAGGCAGGTATCGAACCTGTGTCCTCCTGATCACCTGTCAGAGGCGCATCCGATTGAGCTACCGAGGCCGCACATACTGAAAGAGAGATAAGGACACAGAACTAAAGGACACAGGTCATTTCGTCCATGAGTCTTTATGCCTGTAAATCATTTCGCTCTGGGTCGTTTCACCTGTGGGTTGATTTGCCCATGTTTTTTTCAAGCCCAATGGAGGGAGGTATGTTTTTGGTATGAAGAGGTTGAGGGGGTATATGTGAGTCGAAAAACATTGTAAAATCCTCGTTTGGTGAAGCTGGACGACCTACTGATAAACTGTATGTTAGGTTTGGACTACCATCTTTTTCAGAAAGATATTCAAACTCACAATACATTAACAAGTCTATGCAATATAATGTGATTTTATGGCTGTGTAGATGTACAAATGTGGCATTTTTTTCTTTTCTGCTCAAAACATAGATGGTAGGTTAGAACCACAAGGTTTTTGTGAAAACCCACTTTTCACTATCTATCTATTTTGTCCATCTGTCCTTCTACCCATGCAACAAGCATCACTCCATTCATTTGTCTGTCTCTTTGCTTACCCATCATTTCCATTTGTCAGAATCAGAATTGTTACTGGTGACACGTCAAATGACATGCATACGGTCTCACTATAAAGCGACAAGAAGCGCCAAGAAACGACAAGAACTTTTTTAAACATTTTTTTTTATATACATCTAAGGCAGATTTGATCTTTTATAACATTTTCAATGCTTCCTGGTATATTTTGGTCAACACAAGTTCATTAGATACCCTTAAAATTTGCTCCGAACAACTGTGCAAACCCGACTCTGAAAAGCTTAGACAAGTATTGAGCGACAAGAAAGCGTCAAGAACATATTTTAACACTTGTATTTAATCTTTCAGGTAATAAGATAAGACCAGACATTGGCAAACTTAAATGTGTAATTTTGTGTCCATACAAGTTCCTTTAAAATCCCATAAATGCTTATCAGGTCCAAAATATGGGCTTGTCGTCTAGCTTTATCGACTGATGAAAAAGCGTCATGAAGGGATTTTAACTTTTGTTTCGCTAGATACTAGCCTACATGTGATAGATTCCATAAGATATTTATATAATATACATAAGCATTCATATAGAGAGAAACAGATTTACGAATAATTCTGGGTTTTTTAAGTTTTTTTAACCCGAGATTGAGATGAAATGACATCTCAAGCCCTGTCGCCCAATGAAATCAATAGGGTTTATAAGCATTTCTCATTAGAAAATGATCCATTTTCCGAGGTTAAATTTTCTTTATGTTTAGATAGACGTGTGTTCGTAATGTGTATAATTATTCTTTCACGCTTTTATCAGTAAAATAGTGGGCTCTTCTCGATTAAAACGATTTCCTTGTCGCTTTTCTCTATCGTAGATATCTCTACGAATATAAGTTTTCTATTCAGATAGAAAATGGGTTATTAAATCACGCTACACTTCGACATGAGTGGATACTAGAATAATGATGATGTTAAACTTTAATGGTGATTATTAAATAAGTAAAAGTATGCTTATGCAATCTACATAGGTTTTAAAGTAGATATTCTGCAGAAGAAAAAAACAACAACAAAAAACATTAATCGTTGTTAGAATGAAAATAAAATATTTACTTTCATCAAGAACAAAGCGCATATATACGTTTTGCACGACATTACAAAAATTACATATTAATTTGACCGGATAAGATTGTTCCCCTTGAATGTTGATAATTTATTTATTTCTATTGTATTTTATTTATTATTTTTATTTTTCAATTATTTTTGGTTATCAGCTGGGTTATGTTTAAGTGATGGCATGTATCATTAATTGAAGCGCTGGTTAATTACTGTCACTCAGTTTTGAGCTATTCCAGTTGAATAACTCAATGGCTTGCGGGCTGTGACTAGCTTTAATTGAGATCGACTGAACAGATCAGTAACATAACATTACTCAACTTTCTTTCTTTCTTACTTTCTTTCTTTCAGCAGCCTCATTGAGCCGGTTATAACTCGTACCCAAAATCTTGTATTTGAAGAGAGAGAGAGGACAATGTCATTACGTTTTTTCGACTTTGATACAACGTTGAAAACACATCATGTGCCAACTCTTGTCTTTCTTTCAGCAGCCTCATAGAGTCGCATATAATGAGTACCCACAACCTTGTATTGGAAGAGAGAGAATGTCATGGCGTTGTTTTCGACTTTGATACGGCGTTGCAAACACATCATGTGCCAACATTTCTTTCTTTCTTTCTTTCAACAGCCTCATTGATGCGGTTATAACAAGTACCCACAACCTTTTATTGGAAAAGAAAGAGAGAGAGAGACGTCATGACGTTGTTTCGACAGAGAGATGTCATGACGTTGTGCAAAATTTTCTTGTTGCTTTTTTTCAGTACTCGCCTCATCCCGTTATTTCTTCTTGTCGCTTTTTCATGTCACATTACATAAACCACGCCAATGAGTCCGGGTAATGGATATTCATGAATCCAACTTATTTTTTTTTTTTCACAGAACCATAGATTGTGGGTACTCGATCCTTAGCCCAGTCTCGCGGAGACACACACACTCTATCTTATCCATCTTTAACTTTTGAACGACCAGCAAAATTTTCTTGTCGCTTTTTCAGTACTCGCCTCGTCAAGTTATTTTTTCTTGTCGCTTTTTTTTCAGTACTCGTCTTGTTCCATTACTTCTTCTTGATGCTTTTTCATGTCACATTACATAAACCACGTAGAGATAGTGGGCTCTTCTCGATTAAAACGAGATTTAGAGACGTCATGACGTTGTTTCGACAGAGAGATGTCATGACGTTGTGCAAAATTTTCTTGTTGCTTTTTTTCAGTACTCGCCTCGTCCCGTTATTTCTTCTTGTCGCTTTTTCATGTCACATTACATAAACCACGCCAATGAGTCCGTGTAATGGATATTCATTAATCCAACTTATTTTTTTTCTCCCAAGAACCATAGTCTGTGGGTACTCATTAGTATAGTGTCGCGGAGACCGTTCAAACGAGCACACACACTCTATCTTATCCATCTTTAATTTTTAGATGCCCCGCAAAATTTTCTTGTCGCTTTTTCAGTACTCGCCTCGACAAGTTATTTCTTCTTGTAGCTTTTTTAGTACTCACCTCGTCCAGTTATTTCTTCTTGTCGTTTTTTTATCATGTCATTTTACATAAACCACACCATCAAGCAGTGTTCAATCTAGGCTGCGCCATTGCGCCCTGGGCCCGCTTTTTACATGAGGGGCGCACTAGAGATCATTCAATGGGCCCGTCGGGCGCAACTGTAGAATTTAGAGACTGTTCCTTCTGGAGTTCATTTTTGTGATTTTCTCGCCGTTTTTCGGCTGCCTGTTGCTTATTGTTGAGTTGATAAAAAACCGCATGTTGCCTGATCAAAATAACTTAGTAAAACATTTTGTTTTATCTGTTTAACTAGTAAGAATTCATATTTTTATAAACCCAAATCGACGTTTTGTTTACCGGGGATGCGGCCATGTTCGGTATACTTGTGTGCGCCGGGCGGCTTACGCAAAATTTGTGTGCGCCGTGCGGCTTACGCTAAATACCGGACCGAAATACCGCAATATACCGAGGCAGGCGCTATTTATTATAGAGTTCTTCTCTTCCAAAAATATTTTTAATGGCATTCATTCTAGATAAAACATGCATTTAGCAATTGAGCAAGACAATTTATCCAAATTGTTTTGTACTGGTTAAATGAGGTAATGAGCAAATGTGACCAACTCTGTATTAGAAGATGGATAGATAAACTAAATAGATTTTGTCTGTGCTGTTAAACTTGTTTTGTGTCCATTTTTATCATGCAGCTAAAACCTTAAGATAAATCTGGTAACTTTATATAGTATAATTTAAGGGCCCCCTAAATTTCCAAATGGCCCCCTTTTCCAAGGCCTGTGGGCCCAGAGGGCCCCCAAACCCCAAATCCTGGATTGAACACTGCATCAAGTCCGCGTAATGGATATTCATTAATCCAACTTATTTTTTTTTCTCCCCAGAACTATAGTTTGTGGGTACTCATTAGCACAGTCTAGCGGGGACCGTTCAAACGAGCACACTTAATCTTTAATTTTTGGTCGCTCCACAAGATTTTCTTGTCGCTTTTTTCAGTACTTGCCTCGTCCCGTTATTTCATCTTGTCGCTTTTTCATGTCACTTACCATAAACCACAACATTAAGTCCGTGTAATGGATATTCATTAATCCAACTTATTTTGTTTATTTGTTATTTTGAACTATAGTTTGTGGGTACTCATTAGCAGTCTCGCGGAGACCGTTCAAACAAACACACACACTCACTCTGTCTTATCCATCTTTAATTTTTGCTCGCCCCGCAACATTTTCTTGTCGCTTTTTTCAGAACTCGCCCTGTCCCGTTATTTCTCCTTGTCGTAAACCACGTCAATAAGTCCATGTAATGGATACACTTAAAATCCAACATTTTTTTTCTCCATAGAACCATAGTTTGTGGGCACCCATAAGAAGACATAAATATATTTGACTTCAATCCGAGAAAAACAATACTTACGTCTAACATTTACTCTTTGTCCAGAGGTGTAAAATTTCCCTCAAACTTACTCGCCCTTATCGTCTAACTTTTCATTTAGGTGCTAAAAATGAAGAAAAAGGTCAGTTTTGAAAACCTTACTCGCCCTGCCTTAAAACTTACTCGCAAATGCGAGCAGGCGAGTGGAATTTTACACCCCTGCATTCACAACATTTTTTAAACGCTTTTTCTCAACCAAATGCGGTTATGCACGCGATTTTTATTTTACACAAGAACATGCAATATTTCTGGAACTATTCAAATTTGATCCTTTGAAATACTTAATTTATTTATGAATTCATAAAAAATCTATAGGAATGTATATTTCGAAGGGAATATGATCACGATGCTTCTTGTCGCTTTATAGTGAGACCCCATGCATACACCAGGACCTGTGATGTGGGAACTTAGTCCCTAGCTCTAACCAAACATACATGTGATATCTCCCGATTTCGTCGGGATATCCCGATTTCGAACCCCATCTCCCGGTCTCCCGTCCGACGGCCATAATCTCCCGACACGACAATTTTCCTATAGTAGTTTTCCGCCGACCGACCAATTTAGTGTTAACCACTGTAAATTACCTATGCGGTTAACCGTCAGTGTATTAACGCTAGGCGGTATGCAGGTAAATTGCAATACACACCTGCACAAGTATAATATCGCAATATGAAAAGAACGTACCGGTAAATACAATTATTAAAATGCCACCCGCAAACAAGCCGCAAACAATGTGATAAAAAGCGAGAAATTCAATAAGGAAGAAGTGCGATGTTTGCATACATTTATTACTGATCACCGATTTGCTCAAGTTGCCAACGCTATTAAACCATTTACACCCGAGGCGGGCCTTATTGATAAGCCAACAATTAACAATGTGACAAGGTGTGAAAACTAGTCAATCAAGATATACCAGTTATAGCTTATTTAATCCCTTTGTAATTGACAAGTGTAGACGCTAAATATTATTCCCGCCAAAACAGAACAAAGCAGACGCTGTTTTTTTTCTACGCGTCTGTAAACCGTTATTCTTTTATTAATCATAGAACTGGGTAATTACTTAGTGACATTTTCTATTTAAACCCGAGAAAAATATTTTTGCCGTTTTTAACGGAAGAAAGAAATATGCCCCACGTGTCACCAATGAAAATTCGTGCATGCTTTTTGGCCTTTGACAGGTGAACGCGCTAAATATTTTTCCCGCCAAAACAGAGCAGAGCAGACACTGGTATTTTCTAAGCATCTGTATGTAGTTTTTCATTTATTAATAAACATAGAACCGGAGTTTTGCAGGGTGAAATTTTCTATTCAAACCAGTTTCATTTTTAGCTTGCGAGAAAAAATCTTTTTGCCGTGTTTTTAATGGATCTTTTATGAAAAAATATGCCCCCAAGTTAAATCAATAAAAATCATGCATGCTTATTTGTTCCGACTAAGTTCCGAGGCACGTTTTGGGGATGATAAGAGAAGGGGTGTAAGAGTAAGAGTAATTTTTTGCTATGCGGGTATTCTGAACGTTGTTTTTTTCTGCCAGGTGCTAGGTGGGTATTTAACACCGATCTATTGGTCAGTGCTTGTTCTTTGATCGTTCTTCCGAGAAATTGTCTCTCTATTAAAATACAAAATGGAAGTTTGTCGTCTGCTGCTTTCTTTTTCCAAGCTTTTATAACATATTTTTGCAGAAAGGCAAACAGTGTGGACCGTCATCAGAATGCTCTGCAGTCTGATCTGGGCCCACACTGTTTTCAAAAAGATTTTTAATGCAGATGACAAAGCAGACAACAATTGTCGTGTTGGCTTGTTATGGGTGAAAAATTGCTTCAGAGGTAAATTTTAACCAAAAATAACATCACTTTTTACCGCGGAAAAATCTCCCGATTTGGGACCCCAATCTCCCTATCTGAAAATCAAAATCTCCCTATTTGGGTCCAAGAAAATATCACATGTATGAACCAAAGAGCTAACCGAATGCGCCGAGTTCATGATCTTACAGGAAAGCAGTGTCATATTCAGATCGTATGTTTGGTATGTATGGCCAATGAGGTAATATGAGGTAATGGCCAAATAGATAGACGATAGATAGATGGAAGCATGAAGGTCATGAGTTCAGGCACTATTATCAGAAAATCTGAGTGAAAATAACCTTGATATAATTCTCTTGGCAATACTGGGCAAGCCTTTCCAAGTTGCCAAAGTTCTCCTGGAGGCTCTGGCGACCATCTGGAATCTCTTTATCAATCAGTTGCGTTAATTCTGTCATTTTTCAGGGTAAATTTTCTGTTTTTGTCCAGGTTCACTTCCTGAATATCGATCAAAAGCGTAGTCTAAGTAACGGCTCGAATCATAAGTAAGCGCGAAGCGTTTCGTAAATTTACCGGAACGGACCTATTTACCGGAATGGACCCATTCCCCCTCTCTCTCCCTTGACCCCCACCCCCCCCCCCACCCCCAAGCCCATTTTATGCATTTTTATTATTACTCTTTATTTTTCGGTCCTTTTATTACTTAAACTTAAACATTGTTACATAGCAGTATGACCATAGTGATAGTGGGTTAGTGGGTTATACTCCGTTTAGAGAAGATAGGGTTACAGACACAAAGGGAGGTGGTGTATTTATACTTGTAAAGGACTCACTGTATGCAACCGAACAAAAGCAGTTTAAGACCAACTGTGAGATAATTTGGATTAAACTGAGCATTGTTGCAGCAAAACCCCTTTATATTGCAGCATACTATCGACCTAGAGAGAGTGACACACAAAGCCTAGAGGAATTCAGAAAGTCTCTGGAATTGGTAAGTATAAAGAAGGACAACATATGGATACTTGGAGACTTCAACTTCCCCAAATTGTCCTGGGACTCCGACCATATGGCATCCATCAAACCAGGATGCAGACTGCTCTCTGCATATAAAGACTTCCTTTCCTGCTTGGACGATTTTTGTCTTATTCAGATGGTAAGTAAGCCTACTAGGGGTGATAACATTCTAGACTTGTTCCTGACATCAAATCACACTTTGGTAAACACAATCGAAATTCTTCCAGGCATCTTTGATCATGATATTATTTCTTCAACTGTTAGCGTCAAACCAAAATTGAACTGGCAAAAACCGAGATCAGTCCCTTTATTTAAAAAAGCTAATTGGGATGGTTTTAAAACTTTTATGCAAGAAAAATGTTTTGAAATTTTGGGTAGCTTCCAAGATAGTACAACTGAGGAAATCTGGAATGCTTTCAAAAGTATCCTAAATTCTGGAATTGAAAAATTTGTACCAACTAAAAAGATCAGTAATAAAAGTAGTCTTCCATGGATTACTCAAGAAATTCGAAGACTTATAAGAAAAAGGGATAAATTGTATCAAAAACAAAAGACAGGGACAACAAAAGATAGGTATCACTTCAAGCAGGTCAAACACCTTGTTCAGGGCAAAATAAGACAGGCATACAACAATTATTTGGCAGACATACTTGGGGCGGGTTTAGATGGGGAGGGCAAAAATTCTGGATTTTCAACAAAAAAACTTTTTTCACTTATCAAAAACAGCAGACAGGACTCACGGGGCATATCTACACTGAAAGACAATACAGATGGAACACTCCATAGTGAGAATACTGTTAAGGCAAACCTTTTGAATCGCCAGTTCCAATCTGTTTTTACTCGCTTATCCCCACTCAGGCTAGGGCAGTTATGTACACAGACAATTCTAAATCTGTTTCAAGAAAATTTACCAGAAAATTTACAACCTCAGTGCCCTTCCATGCCGGAAATCAATATTGATCTAAATGGTGTTCTGAAACTTTTGGCAAACCTTAAACCGGATAAGGCTGCAGAGCCTGATTCAATCAAACCACTTGTTTTAAAAGAACTGAGGGTAGAAATCGCTCCTGTTATCTGCCTGCTGTTTGAAAAATCTCTAGAAACTGGTCAACTACCTGCAGATTGGACAAAAGCTCAAGTTTGTCCCCTTTTTAAAAAGGGTGATAAAACTGACCCTGCCAATTATAGGCCTATCTCCTTGACATGCATAGTATGCAAGGTGATGTAGCATATAATTGCATCCAATATTTGCAAACATTTGGCTCAGCACAATGTTCTTTACGAATTGCAACATGGGTTTCGTGAAAAACGCTCCTGCGAAACTCAGCTTATTCAGCTTGTGGAAGATCTTGCAAGGCAGCTGACTTTGGGCAAACAAACCGACTTAGTACTTTTGGACTTCAGTAAAGCCTTTGACAAAGTTAACCATCTAAAATTATTGTATAAACTTTTAAATTTTGGCATAACCGGAAAAACATTAAAATGGATTGAATCCTTCTTAATTGGACGTTCCCAAACTGTTGTACTAGATGGGGAGTTTTCAAATGAGGTACCGGTCACCTCCGGGGTGCCCCAGGGGTCAGTGCTGGGCCCGCTCCTCTTTCTACTGTACATAAATGACCTACCGGATAATATTCAGTCACAAGTTAGGCTCTTTGCTGATGATACCGCGGTTTACTTGGCTGTGTCCAGCCCAGCAGATGCACAAGTTATACAGTCTGACCTTGAAAAACTTCAGCATTGGGAGCGAACCTGGGACATGGAGTTTAATCCCAGCAAGTGTCAGGTACTCCATGTCTCTAGATCTAAAACGCCAATTAAGACCCAATACTTCATGCATGGTCAGGAACTGGAAAGTGTGGACTCAGCCAAGTACCTTGGGATGACCATCAGCAAAGACCTTAGCTGGAATTCACACATATCAAATATTACAGCCAGTGCAAACAGGACCCTCGGCTTCGTCAAAAGAAATGTTAAAACAAAAAGTCAGGAAATAAAAACGTTGGCATATAACACCTTGGTTAGGCCACAGGTAGAATATGCCTCGACCGTTTGGAGCCCCTATACAAAAGAAAATATCAACAAGATTGAAATGTTGCAGCGTAGGGCAGCCCGTTGGGTCACAAATGATTTCTCCCCCTACAGCAGTGTTACAGACATGATGGGTGAGCTTGGTGGCGGTCACTTGAGCTCAGACGCTATGATACGCGCCTTACAATGTTTTATAAAATCGTTTACGGTTTGGTCGCTATACCAGTTCCGTCACAGTTCGAACGCCTAACGACAAACACGCGTCACCACTCTCTGGCTTACAGGCAGATACACACCTCTGTCTCGTATTATTATTATTCATTTTTCCCTATGTCGGTTGTTCTTTGGAACAGGCTACCAGCTGATCTCGTCCTGGTTTCTGATCTTGACTCTTTCAAGTTAAGGGTCAGTTCGATAAACCACAGGCTCCCTTAAGGTATTACTGTTTTTATCCTGCTTTTAAAGTCTCCTTACTAACACCCAAAATCTTTCATCTATGCTCACCTTTCTTTTATTCTTTTAACTCTGCACTATCACACTTTTACTTCTCTTACTAACACACCATGCGCAGCCATCCTAATAACACTCGGAAGTGGGTTGAGGATTATATAGAGATAGATAATTAGATATAGAATTGCTTTAGATTATTTTAGTCGAGATTAATCTACCCATTAGATTATTATCAAATTATCAAACCCAAAGGGACTGTAAATTTTGGCTTGAAAAAAAAAAGTTTGAGACAAAAGGATTTGAAATCTAATCAACAAATAGAAAAGCTAAAACAAAAGTGGCCAAAATCTAGCATCACTTAAGCAGTCGTTTGAGATATCAGTGTCTAAGATAGTGAGAACCAACTTAACATGACTCAAAATAGCGAAAGAACGTCAAGTTAAAACAAGTCCTTGAAATGACGACCACTCCCCCCCCCCCCCCCCCCAACCCCACTTACATAGAGAACGCTGGGGTAAATTGGGATGTTCATTAGTTTTGGTCTAAAACATAAGTCGTTGGAGATATGAAAGAATGCACTATGTCACACGGATGCGTTACTGTAATTGTCTACGCCCATTATAGACGTAGGGTTCGATATAAAAAGATTGGATACAACATAAATGTTATACGACAGACTGCATGCATGGTAGTTAACTCAATCACGGTTGACAACTTTGCTGCCCTATTTAATTGCATGCCGGTGGATCAGGCCTGAGATTCTATGACGGTTCCAGCATAAAGGCTTACTGAGAATTAGAGATAATCTAATTCTATGTAATGTTGGTTGGTGCCTGATGCTCTGTATCTGGTCGGGCCCATCGGAGTCTAACTGTTGGCTTTCTTTTGCTGAAGCGTTTCAGTGGTTTCTTGCTGTCGAGTCCTCACCGTTATTTCATCTCTGTGGTTGTTTGATTTTTGTGTTCACGGAGATGTTGCACTGATGAGTTAGGAGGCCTTCATGCGGACTGAACAAATTATTTGCGGTTCTCTTGTCGCGGTTTATTTTTGTTATGGTTTGTCTTTGAGCGTTTGTGTCGCTTATATTATTTTGTTTTGGATCGTCAGTTGGCCATTTTGTGGGAAAGTAACTGTCCTTTTGGCTTTCCGCTGTTGATGTTTCGATTAGGGTCTGTTTGTGTCATGCTTGTGTTTCTTTCCCTTTGGTGTCTCTGATGGGAGCTGTGGGTTAATTGTATCGATTCCTGGTCATTGTCTTCACTTCTATTAAACACGGAAGTACAGCCATTAGTTACACAAAATGCAGGTTGACCTTTATATTTATATGCAACAACCAGGATGCATATCCTATAAGCTTCCCAGGAGTCTTCGGCTCTGGTGAGCTAGAAACTTAATTGCCTCGCAGTTAGCAAACTTTTTGGCTAATCTTCAATTAGTCTTCTATAAAGTGTAGGGAAGTTTTCTACTTAACTTCTCCAACAGATTTCAAGCATTCCATTTTATAAGATGATGAAGCATATTGAAGTTGCACATGTGCCTTTTTTAAGATGAAAAAGTACTTTTTCACAAAATTACAGCAATTGCTCTGTCTCTGGTCGGGCTCATGGGAGTCTAACTGTTGGTTTTCTTTTGCTCCAGCATTTCAGTGGTTTCTTGCTGTCGAGTCCTCACCGTTGTCTCACCTCTGTGGTTCTTTGATTTCTGTGTTCACGGAGATGTTGCACTGATGAGTTAGGAGGCCTTCATGCGGACTGAACAAATTATTTGTCTAAATCGCGACGGAAGTAAGGGCGAGGATTGTGGCCACGTAAAATCGATTTAAGCCCCCCAGTGGAAATCTTCCACTGACCGTTCCAAGGCGGCTCTTCTGTGGCGATTTATTTATGTTGTTGTTTGTTACTTACTGTGTGTATCACTTGTGTCTTTTAATTTTGGATGGCCATATGGCCATTTTGTGGGAAAGTAACTGTCCATATGGCCTTCCTTTGTTTAGGTTTCTGGTCGGGCTCATCGGAGTCTAACTGTTGGTTTTCTTTTGCTCCAGCATTTCAGTGGTTTCTTGCTGTCGAGTCCTCACCGTTGTCTCACCTCTGTGGTTCTTTGATTTCTGTGTTCACGGAGATGTTGCACTGATGAGTTAGGAGGCCTTCATGCGGACTGAACAAATTATTTGTCTAAATCGCGACGGAAGTAAGGGCGAGGATTCTGGCCACGTAAAATCGATTTAAGCCCCCCAGTGGAAATCTTCCACTGACCGTTCCAAGGCGGCTCTTCTGTGGCGATTTATTTATGTTGTTGTTTGTTACTTGCTGTGTGTGTCGCTTGTGTCTTTTAATTTTGGATGACCATATGGCCATTTTGTGGGAAAGTAACTGTCCATATGGCCTTCCTTTGTTTAGGTTTCCATTATGGTCTGGTCGCTTAATGTTTGTATTTCTTTCCCTTTGGTGTCTTTTATGGATGGAGTAAGTTAATTGTATCAATTCCTGATCTTTGTTTTACTTCTACTTTCCATTATGGTCTGGTCGCTTAATGTTTGTATTTCTTTCCCTTTGGTGTCTTTTATGGATGGAGTAAGTTAATTGCATCAATTCCTGATCTTTGTTTTACTTCTACTTTTAACATTCCAGACATTATACATCAGTCGGCAGGATCCTGGGTGCAGACTGACAATTAGAATATTGTCAAAGTCAATTAATTGTATAAATCACAATTCTGGGTTTTAACTAGACATTCGCATTTAATATGTGCTATGCGTAGACCTAGCTTTTTGTAAAAGCTATACTTGTGATAATTAATAAATGTAGTCCTAAATTTGTTGGATATTTATATGAAAGGCACACGTCCATGTCAGATATATTGTATGCATTAGTGTGGTTCTAGAAATAACTATTTGGATGAATATCTGTAATGTTTTCAACTTATTTTTGCACCAAACATCACTAGGGAAAGTGACTGTGGTGGCTCAGACGCACTGGGTGAGATTATTGTGAACTGTACCGCCTCGATAGATTGTGGGTACTCTTTAGAACCGCCTCATCGAGTACCAATATGTTTTAGAAAGGGTTATCCTCTGGAAGCAAGGAATACAAGAAATTAATATTCTTTCCTCAACTGATAAAAAAATCACATCATGTTAACAAGTCCGAGAAAATAATACCGCTCTAAACCCCACTCTGTACAGGGAAATTTGGAGTATAAAGGGGTATATGGGGACGGGTATATGTTATTATGCTTGTTTCTGATCCAAGGCATAGATTGTGGGTACTCATTAGCACTGCCACTATAAAGCAAAGACAACGTATGCTCGGAGTATAAATAAGACAAATATCCGAGAAAATAAGACCGCTCTAAACCCAACTCTATACAGGGAAATTCGGAGAATAAAGGGGTATATGGGGACGGGTAAATGTTATTATGCTTATTTCTGACCCAAGACATAGGTTGTGGGTACTCGTTAGAACCGCCCCTATAAAGCAAAGACAGCGTACGCTCGGGGTATAAATTAGACAAATATCACATTTTTTGTCGGATGGAGATAATGAAAGAATGCACAATGCCACGGGTGTGTTATCATAATGGATATGAAAGAAAGAAAATGCACCCTTAAGAATTTTGAAAATGCTTAAGGGTTTATGATATTTGATTGTTTTCACTGCAGGCAAGGGTTAGAAAACTCACATCAAGCGTTGTTCACAGTCACATTGGGCTTATGAAATTGTTAAGAGTTTCGTTGTGTACATTGTTTTTCTTATTTCCATTTAAGAAATGAAATACGTTATGTATAAGAGGCGCATAGATTAGTTTTCAGTAGAAAATTTTCATTTTTTTTACAGGAATCACCCATTGGCTTACGTGCATTAACATTTGCCAGGTCTCGAGGAAGCCAACTGAACATTATGCCGATGGAAACATAAAGTAAATAAGAAAGCAAGGGCCCAGCAATTCCTATGATTCCCCCAGCATACACAGATCAGCTTGCTCAGTCACACAGTATGGTCATGATCGCTGGAGGCGTGAGGAAGCTTTGGCTACTTCACGAGCCCAGCATACACAGCTCGACTTGTTCAGCCGCACAGTATGATCATGATCGCTGGCGGTATGAGGAAGCTTTGGCTACTTTATGATTCATAGTTACACACAAATCAGACTGCGGAGATGCACAGACTGATGTGAGTCTACGTTGATTGGGGCCCCGGATCTAAGCCCACATGTAGGTATCAATGTGCCCCTTCCCAATAATATTCATAAAAACGAAACCAAAAGCAAGAAACAAAGAAAGTATTAAAGACCCTCATTAGAGACATAAACTAGTGTGTGATTGGCACGTGCCCCCATAATGAATGAGGTTTGAGTAATATGATAATCGTTCTGTTTGGCGCGTGTCGATAAAGGTAACACCGTAAAGTGATTATTGATCATTTTGCATACCGACATGTGCCAATAATATAAACAAATAAACAATAACCCCAGAACTACAATTTCCAAGTTCATAAACATACATTTTTTTTCTAAATAAACACACCCTCTTTTATTATATTTTATTCATATATATTCCATTACAAAATAGAAGTGAAAGCAATGATCAGGAATCCTTACAATCAACCCACAGCTCCAATCGGAGACACCAAAGGGAAAGAAGCACAAACGTGAAACAACAGACCTAATGGAAACACCAATAGCGGAAAACCAAAAGGACAGTCACTTTCCCAGAAAATGGCAATAGGCTATCCAAAATAAAATAATATAAGCATCACAAACACCCAAAGACGAACCATAACAAAAATAAACCGCGACAGAAGAACCGCCTTGGAACGGTCAGTGGAAACGAATTCCACTGGGGCTTAAATCGATTTTACGTGGCCACAATCCTCGCCCTTACTTCTGCGCGATTTAGACAAATAATTTGTTCAGTCCGCATGAAGACCCCTACAAAGTAGAAGTAAAACAAAGATCAGGAATCGATACAATTAACTTACTCCACCCATCAAAGACACCAAAGGGAAAGAAACACAAACATTAAGCGACCAGACCATAATGGAAACCTAAACAAAGGAAGGCCATAAGGACAGTTACTTTCCAACAAAATGGCCATATGGCCATCCAGAATAAAAAGACACAAGTGATACACACAGTAAGTAACAAACAACACCATAAATAAACCGACACAGAAGAACCGCCTTGGAACGGTCAGTGGAAAGATTTCCACTGGGGGGCTTAAATCGATTTTACGTGGCCACAATCCCCGCCCCCACCTCCGCCGCGATTTAGACAAACAACCCGCCCAGCCCGCATGAAGGCCCCCCCAACTCACCAGCGCAACACCCCCGCGAACACAAAAAAACAAAGAACCACAGAGGTGAGACAACGGCGAGGACCCGACAGCAAGAAACCACTGAAACGCTGGAGCAAAAGAAAACCAACAGCCAGACCCCGACGGGCCCGACCAGAGACAGAGCACCAGGCACCAACCAACATTACCTTGAATTAGATCGCTCTAATTCTCAATAAGCCCCCACGCCACGCTGGAGCCGCCACAGAATCCGAGGCCGACCCACCGGCGCGCAATTAAAGAGGGAAGCAAAGTAGAAGTAAAACAAAGATCAGGAATTGATACAATTAACATACTCCACCCATCAAAGACACCAAAGGGAAAGAAATACAAACATTAAGCGACCAGACCATAATGGAAACCTAAACAAAGGAATGCCATAAGGACAGTTACTTTCCCACAAAATGGCCATATGGCCATCCAAAATTAAAAGACACAAGTGATACACACAGTAAGTAACAAATAACAACATAAATAAATCGCCACAGAAGAGCCGCCTTGGAACGGTCAGTGGAAGATTTCTACTGGGTGGGGGGGGGGGGGGGGGGGGGGGGGGGGGGCTTAAATCGATTTTACGTGGCCACAATCCTCGCCCTTACTTCCGTCGCGATTTAGACAAATAATTTGTTCAGTCCGCATGAAGGCCTCCTAACTCATCAGTGCAACATCTCCGTGAACACAAAAATCAAACAACCACAGAGGTGAAATAACGGTGAGGACTCGACAGCAAGAAACCACTGAAATGCTGGAGCAAAAGAAAACCAACAGTTAGACTCCGATGGGCCCGACCAGAGCTGCCAACCTTGACCGGGCCAACCACCATGCATGCAGTCTGTCGCACAACATCCATGCTGCACCCAATCCTTCCACGCCGAAGAAACGACTTCACGAAACCGGGCGCTGAAGCCACCGTGGTTATACACCCCTCCGAACCTACACACCAAGTCACCATAAAATTCGGGTCCCGATAGACCCTGCCGCAGAAGAGACCCAAGTCCAACATTGAACCCCGAAACCAAATCAGAATGGCGTCCACAAAACTCTGAAAAGGCCCCTGCGCAGCCTATGGTACCGACAACCCCGACCAAGGAGTTTAGCCGTTAATAATTTATTACGAGTGCTGAAGTCAGTTACATGACCACACACCCCAGCGAATCGAACTAACCGCGAAACATAAACGCCACAGGACGGCGCACGAGGAACACCTCCACCCAAAAAAAGGAAAACTTACAATCTCAAAACCAAAGCCACCGCGTTTATCACAAATTCCGCACGAAACAAATCCATCTACAATAGATAGATGTAAATCCAAAAACGGGGCCCCGGCACCAGAAGAATTTGCTTTATTTAACCGAAGCCCCGGGGGCATATCTGACCGATCAAACCATCGAAACAGGCACCACCAATATCCAACAAATCATCTAAATATCCAGAAGTGGAGCTAAAAGCTTCAATAATCCCAGATTGGTTATCAATGGAAAGCGACAACATGAAGTCTCTTTCATAACAATACAAGAACAGATCAGCCACAAGAGGTGCACAACCCGCACCCATCGGAACACCCACAACTTGTCCAAACAACTCAGCACCGATACAAACACTTTCAAGAAGAAAGGTGAGGGCATCACACACTTTCTGACATGACCAAAGTGTATAAAGTTTGCATTGCGAGAAAACACATCTGATGGAGGTAATTATTGAAACAAATGATACAAATGCCGAGCGGGGAAAGGGGGTAAAAATAAAATGTATATACATGTATTTTATCATAAATTAACTGTATATTTCATTGTTTTATATTTTGAGTGATAAATGGCTCCTATAACAGCACTGAAGTCATTTATGGGCCGCAATTGCTATGGGCCGATTTGTCATGGGCCGATTTTGTTATGGGCCGAAATGACCCGGAACCATCTCTATATACTGCCAATCGATTTTCATTCTGAACGATTCTGCCCTTGTCGGATAACATAAAAATCACCAAAACAGCAAATTGCGCCAAGACAGACGGTCAAGATGGCCACATATCAATACAGACAAGGGCAATTAACTAACTAACCAGGGCATGACTTAGCGCGACCCTGAAGGAAGGCTTTTAACAAACACAACCACCCACGCGAAACTAAACAACATACAACGACACTAGGTAGGTAGATATAGTGATAGTTGTAGGATAGGAATACAGTAGAGAGGATAGTAAAGAAAAGAGGGATCAAAAACCTGGAGTTAAGAGAAGAAGGAGAAGAGTTTTCTCAAAAAGCGATTTCAAACATTTTTATTTGTGTAAATATGAAACATTAAAAAAAAATTAAAAAGATCGCATAGGAGCGCTCGACTGCGCACGTGCGCAGGCGGACGCTTGTATGCGACCTACATGTTTATATAACAATTTGCACTAACCACTTTGACTTAAAGAGATTGGCAAACGTTGTCTCGGGTCCCCAAACGGCTAGGCAAGAATACAATTTTTTTTTCTACTATGGTGCCTTCCTACACGTAGGATGCGATATGATATGCAAACATGGCGACACAAAATGACCCTCCTACGGTCCCACAGAATACGGCATCCTGCGTCGAGGAGGGCATCATTTTTTCTTAACTTCAAACGAAAAAGCATAAAAGGGGATTGACCTACTTTCCACATCCTCCGCGATAGAGATCACCCACTAACTAAAATAAATACGAATTTGGGCCCGAGACGGCGGAAGCCAACACACCATGTTACTATGTTATATGTTGTATGTACAGAATAAACAAAACAAAAAAAACAAAACACAAATATAATCTACAAGCACAACCTTGCAGGTACAAAAATTGTCCTTCCCAGCAGCTGTGGGCGGATGGGCCTGTCCCAAAAGGACGACACAACAAACGAGATCGGAAAACGTTGTCTCGGGCCTCCAAATGGCTAGGCAGGAATACACTTTCCTCCTATGGTGCCTTCCTTCACGTAGGATGCGTTAATGATTTGCAAACATGGCGACTGACGCAGAGTGCGGCATCCTACGTCGAGGAAGGCACCACTTTTTCTTAACTTAAAACGGCAAATGCATAAAAAGGATTGACCTACTTTGCACATCCTCCGCGATAGAAGTCACCCACTAACAAAATAAATACGAATTCAAGCCCGAGACGGCGTAGGCCGGCACTTTATGTTATTATGTTACATATTGTATGTACAGATAAACAAAAATGAAAAAGAAACAAAATATAAACCACTAGCTTAATCTTTCAGGTACAAAAACTGTCCTCCCTGCAACTGTGAGCGGGTGGGCTTGCCCTAAAACGGACAACACCACCTTTAAGGCACAAGAAAAACCAACAAAACAGGTCCGTGGCGGGGTAAGCACATCCGCCAGCATATATACTTAAAAAATAGACCACTCAACAAGCTGGGAAAACAGACCAAACAATGTAAAAATGTACATACGTTACATAAATATACAAAAATCAAATAATAAAAAAAATACCAATATCAAAATTGACCCTTTCCTGCACCGACATGGTTCGGCATATTGACAAGCAAAAAATTATAACGTTACGTCGAGTAGAAGACAAAATGGACCGACTGCAGCGGACTAACGATAGACACGGATGGACGGGGCTGGAGCCGAGCGATGGTCTCCCCATTTCCCGGCAACGTGGAATTGGGATACCACCGAACGGCTACGGTGTAGTGCAAGAATGGATTCGTTCCCTGGGACCCACCCAGCTGACGACCCGTTACACGGGGAAACTGGAAACAACAACAAACATTCTGAACGATTAACAAGGAATGACTTCATCGGAAAGTTTATTCGTGTTGCATTAAATTTAGAAAGCCTGTAACAAAAAATAACTAAAGTGAAAGATAAATAAATCGCTTAAATTTTAAATTAAGTAACCTTTTGTGATATGGTAGAGATAACCAAGCATTATATTTCATACGATTTGTGCTAAAAATAAAGTTAATATCGTAATCGTGATGGTTCGAGAGTAACAATGACGCTCAACCAGGGTCAGAGTTCAAGAAAGAATGCAATGTTTTTCTTTTTTCTTATGTTTTTGACGTACGTCTCTTCTTCTGTAGTTGATGATAAATGTAATAAACCTGAGTGTAAGTTGCCTTAACCTTTAATTCCTGTCAATATGGTCGTGAATTTCTGATCGAAATTAAAGACTAATTCGACTCCACTTTCGGTTTCATTTTGTCGCGAAAACCAAGGACACACAAATTTGCCTATGTAAGGCAATTTGGAGCGCTTTGGTGCAGTGATAGCGCATCGGATTTGTGATCGAGAGGTTGCGGGTTCGGTCTTCAAGCTGACCAAAGTGTTGTGTCATTGAGCAAGGCACTTCATCCACATTGCTTAGTAGGGTAATTCGCCCATAAGTCGAACACCTTAGACTAAACTGCTTGTTCTTTCCGTTCACAGGCAGTTATTCCCTATGTGCATTGTTTGGGGTGTTAGTTGAACCTTTCTGGACTGGTTCACCATCTGTCAGACGGTCTTTTGCCGCTGATTCTTTTGTTGAAAATGTGTAAACCCGAATACCTGAATCCGCCCCTGAGACGAACAATATCGCCCTTGACTCGAAAATTCCAGAGTTTGGATTTTTTTTATTTTCCCTTTTGTCGAACAGTATTTAAACAGCCAATTAAATGACAATTAATTGGAACCTTACAACTGCATTATTGCAATACGTTTTAAAAAGTAGCTTTATTTATTTTGCTATAATGTGGCAGTCGCCCTTGAGCATTTCCAAATTCTATGAGCAAGGGAAAAAGTGCAATATTTATAGTATGAGTCTTGTTGCTGATGCATGTGAGCAGAGCTGTGCCCTCATATTGAATAATTATTCGGACACAAGCTTTCTCGATGTGTCACGTTGGTTGGGATGCATGTAGCATTGCTTGCATCACCAGGTTGCACTAATAAATGGCATACTGATAGGTGGGTTTAAAATTGTGTGTCAAAAACATAGGATAGCGACCAACACCTAGAAAACTGTTTTATTGTGGATGTATAAACTTCATTATGGTTAAAATTATGTTAAAAAACAAATCGATGCTGATGATGAAAATTTCTATCTTTGCACACTGGAACACTGCCTCGCGAGGATTACATGCAGGCTGATTTCAACTGTAAGTCCAAAAGTAAGACCAGATAGGGTGACGAGATCTCGTAATGTGCAAGACTTGACACTTGGATGGATTAAACTCCATATCCTTTTTTCCCTTCCATTCTTGAGGCAAATTCAAATAATTCTGAAGCTTTCCTTGCAATGTCAGGTAAACGACAGTGTCGTCTGCACATAAATGAACATGTGACTGTATGTTCTCTAGCAGTTCCTTAATATGAAGCCAGAAAAAATGGGACCCACAACAGTTTCATTGGGAAATTCGAGAGTACAGGAAATTGACCCGTGTTTACCCCACCAATGACAACAGTTTGACTTCTGCCTAATTTAGCTGAAGAGGTAGTTACAGTTCACTTACATGAGTAGAAAAATACATGTATCTAGAACAAGCTAAGTACAAATAAATCTACTGCTGCTACTGTTTCTGGTGGTTTTATTCCTACCTTTAAATACAACTACGTTATTAATAGAACGAGCAGGAGAAGCAGCTGGTGTTGTCCCTACGAAGACCAACAACTTTTAGTTCTTTTTAGTTTTTGGAGTTTTATGTCCCACCAACAACTAAGGTCATACAGAGATGGGACCTTAGTTTAAAGACTCACTCGAACGTCAGGAGAGCTCGTGGTCGAAACCACACCCCTAGTTTAATAGGTGAGTAGCATATAACCATTACACCACGGAGGCTTCTGTTTAGTTCTTCTGTCGTAACTTTAATTTCTGTTGTTGCTACTACTAGAACTAGAACTCTGTTACTACATATCTCCTAAGCAGACTTCTGTCGCGTTTTTTTTTTCCTATGGTTTTGTCTTTGAGTGTGTGTATCGCTTATATAAAAATGTTTTGGATAGCCAATTAGCCATTTTGTGGGAAAGTGACTGCCCTTTAGGCTTTCGGCTATTGATGTTTCCATTAGGGTTTAGTTATTTCATGTTTGTGTTTCTTTTTCTTTGGTGTGTTGCGAGCTTGGGTTAATTGTATAGATTCCTGATCATTGCCTTCACTTCTGTCCAAGTACATTTAGTAGTAGAACAAACGTGAAAGTTCATTGAGTAGTAGTAGTAGTCGTGGTAGTTGTAGTAGTAGCAGTAGTAGAAGAGCAAACAGCAGTTATTGTTGTTCCAGTGACTGGCCAACAAAACCAACACCTTTAGACCTCCTGAGCAATGTTGCAGGATAGAGATAGAGTAGAGTAAGGGTTACGGGTGAAATAGTGTGGGTAGGTAAAGTTTGGGAGAGGGTTCTTTTGGGGTAGGGTGTAAAAAAGGGCGGTAGTAGGGCGGGTAAGCGCAGGAAATGGGCGAGCATGGATGATAAGAGTAGGAGAATGTATGGTAGGTATTGTTAGTTGGATATGGTATGGTAATTTTGCAGGGAAGGATAGCAGGGCAGGATGGGATCTTGTAGGACAGGCAGGTTTGTATCCTCGGTGACCCAGGTGCACTTCATTTCGTAAACTATATTCATCGCGATGAATGAAGTTAAACGAAATGGATCACACCTGGGCTACCGAGGATGGGAGGTTTGGTATAAAACTGAGATCTGGTAGGTATGGTGTATGATGTAGAGGAAGGGTCGTAGGGTAGGTGGGGAAGGGTAGTATAGGAAAGGATAGAGTAGGATAAGGTATGGTAGGGATGATAGTGCAGGGGGATAGGGTAGTGTAGGGTGGAGTAGGGTAAAGGAGGGGTAAAGTACAACAGTGTAGTGAGGGAAAGAATGTTGTATGATAATTTGGTGTATTTTGCAGGGAGTAAGACGGGGAACTAGGTAAGAGTAGTGAGTTTAAGTATACAACTACATGCCCACGACACTTGGCGTTTAATAAACACCCGAACACCCTGTTCGCCTCAAGGGCAAATATGGTTAAGTTTGAAAAATGCTTATTTATAGGATTAATTTGTCATAATTTCGGTAATTAGTCTCTTAAACATCATTAAAATAAGCAATAAAATCAATTTGGTAATGAGCAAATGAGATAAAGCAGTTTGACTAGCAATATCTCTGTCTAGAAGAATTTCTTTTGCCAATCATTCCTTCAAAAATTTGCGCAGGATAAAACTAACTGATGTGGTCCAACAAACAGCCGTAAACATTGGGGTAGAACGTCTAACCATGAATAGACCGGTTCCTAGCCCACTTTAAAGGTAGTGTAATTATAAGAAATTAAAATAAACCTATTAATAGCTTTAGTAAACGCAAAGAAAATGATCTGATTTCGTTCGGCTTAAGGGACATGTTCGGCTTAAGGGCGATTTACCCTACTGGTCAGGGCTTGAAGAAATAGATGCTTCCACGCAGAGCTGAAACCGACCTGCACATGAGTACTGGTAAACCGCTTAGAGGATCTAAGCCTGCCCAGGCAAAGCGGTGTGAGAGTCGGACCGTCCATGCTTATATAAACCCTATTGGTTTCATTGGGCGATGGGGCTCGAGATGTCATTTCATTTCAATGTCAGGTTAAAGTCCCACAAAATGGGAAGGTATAATTTGAGGACTTTTATTGGAGGACCAGAGGACTGAGGACCAAGTCCTCTAGAGGACCAGGGGTATAATTTGAGGACCAAATACAGGAGGACCAGTGCTTTTATGGCTATGATAATTTTAAGATAATCACTGTTTATTGAATTGACACCTACTGGTATGGTATATCACCTCTTGGGCATATACATGTATACAGAAAAAATAAAATAAAATAAAATGAAAAACATGTTATTATGCGCAGGATTTTTTTCACCATAGAATTTTATCTGATAAAAAATGTTTAGTTGAAATTAGAATTTCTCTACTTTCTATATACTTGATATAATCTATCTGTTATTTTTTTAATTCACAAACTGCATGATGAACAGTGAAGATCCTGATCAGATGGCATCTTGTTACTCTTTTAAAAAATGTTCACTTGAAATTAGAATTTCTCTACTTTCAATATACATGTACTTAATATAAGCTATCTGTTAAATTCACAAACTGCATGATGAACAGTGAGGATCCTGGTCAGATGGCATCTTGCTACTCTTTTAAAAATGTTCACTTGAAATTAGAATTTCTGTACTTTCAATATTCATGTACTTAATATAAACTATCTGTTAAATTCACAAACTGCATGATGAACAGTGAAGATCCTGATCAGATGGCATCTTGCTACTCTTTTAAAAATGTTCACTTGAAATTAGAATTTCTCTACAGTAAGTATTTTCTATATACTTAATATAAGCTATCTGTTAAATTCACAAACTGAATGATGAACAGTGAATATCCTGACCAGATGGCATCTTGCTACTTTTTTATAAATGTTCACTTGAAATTAGAAAATAAGTATTTCTCTACAGTAAGTACTTTCTATATACTTAATATAAGCTATCTGTTAAATTCACAAACTGCTTGATGAACAGTGAAGATCCTGATCAGATGGCATCTTGTTACTCTTTTAAAAAATGTTCACTTGATATTAGAATTTCTCTACTTTCAATATACATGTACTTAATATAAGCTATCTGTTAAATTCACAAACTGCATGATGAACAGTGAAGATCCTGATTAGATGGTGCATCTTGTAACTCTTTTAAAAATAAATGTTCACTTGAAATTAGAATTTCTCTACTTTCAATATACCGTACATGTACTTAATATAATCTACCTGTTAAATTAACAAACTGCATGATAAACAGTGAAGATCCTGATCAGATGGTTTATCTGGAGCTAAACTGTTTGCAAATGTAGGTATTGTCTTGTTCAGCGGGACAAGTGGAAAAATAAATAAATAAATTAAAGGAAAGCATGCAATAAAGAAATTCTTCACCCTATAAATAAATGAAATATATTTCATTAGGCATTGTGTTACTCTTTTAAAAAATTATGTTCTGTTCTAATGGAAATTTCCCTAATAGGAAACAAAAAAGTACAAAAAAAAAAAACAAAAAAAAAACATTTATTTATTTTATTATTATTATTTTTTTTTTTTTTTGTAGGACAATTTGGCCAAATTATTTTTTCCTAGTGGTTTTATCTACTCCTATTCTATCAGTCATTTTGTTACCTACTGGTAATGTTTTTTTTTTTTTAAGACTGCCAAGTATTACATTCAGAGCAATAAATGGAAAAAAACAAAACCAAAAAAATCAAAAACGTTTAATCTTATATCTTAAGTACCAAGCATTACCTCATAGATGGCATTCATTTTTTTTATCTTTTATTTGTTTTCAGAGAATAACATTTCCATAGGACTCATATATGAAAAATGCTAAACAAGATTGTCTTTGAGAAGGCATGAAATTGTAATGGTTGTTATTGGCAGTTCAGTGGTTATTTGTAGGTGGGGCTTATCCTATTGTAGGTGGGGCAAAGTTACATATTATAACCAATGGCTGTAAGCCTATGATTGGGTGGAAATTTTGCAAATAATTGAAAGTCTTGATTTTTGAAATGTGTTGTTAGATCTTTCAGAAGCAATTTTTCTAATTATTTTGATGTTAATTAGGGCCTAATTTAATATTAATTTTCTTAAGTTGAGCTGAAAAGTGAAAAAAAAAAAAAAACGTGACCTTCCATTGCAGTACTCACACAGGACCCATAAATAAGCATTTATTTAATTATTTAATAATGTTTTTTTTTTATTATTTATTTCATTTTATTTTTTATTTCTTTTATTTATTTATTAGAAGTAATAATCAAGGAAAAATGAACCTGGGGGAAAAAGATCTTAGTCACCCAAGTGAGAAGGTGTCATCAGGTGAACATGTCCATAAAATGAACACCACCCACCGCCGCCCCTCCCCCCCCCCTTCCACCCACCACCATCCCTAAAAAAAACTTATTATAGAGAAAACTAGGGTTTACAGGGGCATGCATTATCTTAAAGGCATTTATTCTTGATTATTGAGGACTATCATTTCATTACATAATATTATGTAGCCCTCAGTGCTCACTGGAGAGAAGTCCTCTGTCTTCAACAGGTAAGGGGCCGCCTTGGGGAAAATCAATAAATTACTTACTGTTGACTGGTGTACATTATTGATTTTCCCCTTAAGTGTCTCAGTCAGGGGATTCAACAAGAGCTACTAATCACCCTATTAAGGGCCGCCTTTGAACTGCTATAGTCAGTATATCACAGGGGGCAATAAAACAATTATGGACACACGGTGTGTTTTACTGTTACAGAATAAATGCCTTATTAAAGGCATTTATTCTTGATTATTGAGGACTATCATTTCATTACATAATATTATGTAGCCCTCAGTGCTCACTGGAGAGAAGTCCTCTGTCTTCAACAGGTAAGGGGCCGCCTTGGGGAAAATCAATAAATTACTTACTGTTGACTGGTGTACATTATTGATTTTCCCCTTAAGTGTCTCAGTCAGGGGATTCAACAAGAGCTACTAATCACCCTATTAAGGGCCGCCTTTGAACTGCTATAGTCAGTACATCACAGGGGGCAATAAAACAATTATGGACACACAGTGTGTTTTACTGTTACAGAATAAATGCCTTATTAAAGGCATTTATTCTTGATTATTGAGGACTATCATTTCATTACATAATATTATGTAGCCCTCAGTGCTCACTGGAGAGAAGTCCTCTGTCTTCAACAGGTAAGGGGCCGCCTTGGGGAAAATCAATAAATTACTTACTGTTGACTGGTGTACATTATTGATTTTCCCCTTAAGTGTCTCAGTCAGGGGATTCAACAAGAGCTACTAATCACCCTATTAAGGGCCGCCTTTGAACTGCTATAGTCAGTATATCACAGGGGGCAATAAAACAATTATGGACACACAGTGTGTTTTACTGTTACAGAATAAATGCCTTATTAAAGGCATTTATTCTTGATTATTGAGGACTATCATTTTATTACATAATATTATGTAGCCCTCAGTGCTCACTGGAGAGAAGTCCTCTGTCTTCAACAGGTAAGGGGCCGCCTTGGGGAAAATCAATAAATTACTTACTGTTGACTGGTGTACATTATTGATTTTCCCCTTAAGTGTCTCAGTCAGGGGATTCAACAAGAGCTACTAATCACCCTATTAAGGGCCGCCTTTGAACTGCTATAGTCAGTATATCACAGGGGGCAATAAAACAATTATGGACACACGGCGTGTTTTACTGTTACAGAATAAATGCCTTTAAGTATATTGAAAGTACTTACTATAGAGAAATTTTTATTTTCTAATTTCAAGTGAACATATTTAAAAGAGTAGCAAGATGCCGTCTGATCAGGATCTTCACTGTTCATCATTCAGTTTGTGAATTTAACAGATAGCTTATATTAAGTATATAGAAAGTACTTACTGAAGAGAAATTCTAATTTCAAGTGAACATTTTTAAAAGAATAGCAAGATGCCATCTGATCAGGATCTTCACTGTTCATCATGCAGTTTGTGAATTTAACAGAAAGCTTATATTAAGTACATGTATATTGAAGGTAGAGAAATTCTAATTTCAAGTGAACATTTTTAAGAGAGTACCTAACAAGATGCCGTCTGATCAGGATCTTCACTGTTCATCAAGCAGTTTGTGAATTTAACAGATAGCTTATATTAAGTATATAGAAGGTACTTACTGTAGAGAAATTCTTATTTCAAGTGAACATTTTTAAAAGAGTAGCAAGATGCGCCATCTAATCAGGATCTTCAATGTTCATCATGCAGTTTGTGAATTTAACAGATAGCTTATATTAAGTATATGTATATTGAAAGTACAGAAATTCTAATTTCAAGTGACCATTTTTTAATAGAGTAACAAGATGCCATCTGATCTGGATCTTCACTGTTCATCAAGCAGTTTGTGAATTTAACAGATACCTTATATTAAGTATATTGAAAGTACTTACTGTAGAGAAATTCTAATTTTCTAATTTCAAGTGAACATATTTAAAAGAGTAGCAAAATGCCGTCTGATCAGGATCTTCACTGTTCATCATTCAGTTTGTGAATTTAACAGATAGCTTATATTAAGTATATAGAAAGTACTTACTGTAGAGAAATACTTATTTTCTAATTTCAAGTGAACATATTTAAAAGAGTAACAAGATGCCGTCTGGTCAGGATCTTCACTGTTCATCATTCAGTTTGTGAATTTAACAGATTCCTTATATTAAGTACATGTATATTGAAAGTAGAGAAATTCTAATTTCAAGTGAACATTTTTAAAAGAGTAACAAGATGCCGTCTGATCAGGATCTGCACTGTTCATCAAGCAGTTTGTGAATTTCAAGTGAACATTTTTATCAGATAAAAGTCTATGGTGAAAAATTCCTGAGCATAATAACATGTTTTTCATTTTATTTAATTTGATTTTTTTTCTGTGTACATGTATATGCCCACGAGGTGATATACCATACTAGTAGGTAGTAGGTTTCAATTCAATAAACAGTAATTATCTTCAATTATCATAGCCATAAAAGTACTGGTCCTCCTGTATTTGGTCCTCAAATTATACCCCTGGTCCTCAAGAGGACTTGGTCCTCGGTCCTCTGGTCCTCCAGTAAAAGTCCTCAAATTATACCTTCCCCCACAAAATTGGAAGCAACATGTCCAGAATGACCTTTACAGTGTTGACAGGGATGTTAAACCTCAAATCAAACAAACTGGTTACCATACTGGAAGTCCTGCACGTAATGCTCAGATGTGAGCGAGTAGCAGTAATAGGAGAAAAAAAAAAGAAAGAAAAAGCAGTGAGCATGATAGCTCAGTGGTTATAACTAACTTGCCTCTAATGCAAGAGGCTCCGGGTTCAATCCTCGGCAGTGGTGTTAAAATCTCAGCATGCCTAAAATTTCGGTGTCCCAACACCCTCCATTTGCATCATTTCTTTCTGTTTCTATATCTCACAACAATTATTAGACTTGCCCAAGTCCCTACATTTATATTTATATTTTTAAATGAAAGTCCCTTTAAACAAAAAATATGTAAAAGTCTCTTTAGTCTTCATCTGTGAATGTAGGGACTTATACTCTGTATACTCTGAAAATTATCCGACCAGCTTCCAGCTTGATGTAACAAGATCTCCCACTTGGTGATAAGAGCATTTAGTCTCTGCAGTTAATATTTACTTAATAAATAACACCCACCTGCGTCTGTCAGTGAAAGGAAGGAAAATTCTAGTATTTTGGAGGTTTTTGTTTTGTTTGATTTGAGGTTTAATACCCCTGTCAACACTGTATAGGTAATTTTGGGGATGTTGCTTTCTTTGTGTTGGGACCTAAAACTTGTTCGAAACAGTGATAGTTACTGCCATCGAGGGTTGATTTTAATGAGGATAAATTTCGGCATTACTTTTAGTCCTCTATCAAATTAATATATTTTGTGTTTGCTCATTAGAATCAACTCGTGAGTACACACAATATACTTTTTCCAGACAAAATACGCAAAATCCCCATAACTATCCCTAAATATTTGTCATATGAATATGTGTGAAGAATTTCTCAGGCACTCAAGAGCAGTCATTGAAAACGAGCTATCGGTGTTCGAGCCATTGCGGTATCATTATACAGTCAAACCGGTCATAGTGGCCACCTCTATTAAGCAAGCAACCTGTCTTAAGCAAGCAATCATTCAAATCCCGAAAAAGGCGAATGCATTAATATCCACCTGCATTAAGCAAGCACCTGTCTTAAGCAAGCACATTTTGATCGTCCCTGAGATGCTTGCTTAACACAGGTTGGACTGTAATGGTTTTTGCACTGGTTTGTATCGAAAAAAAAGGCAAGCAGGCAGCAGAATATCATTATCCTGGCATAATTACTCAATCAATAAGATGTGTAAATTACAGAATCTTTTCAACATTATCTTAACAGCAGAAACCATAGAGAAAAGTGGCGTTTACAAGGGGTTACATAATGTTCTTATTTCTGCTCAGTAGTATAGATTGTGGGTACTCTTTAGAACCGCCTCTAACAATCACCCACAATCTATGTTTGAAGCAGAAATAAAGAAAAACGATGTGAGGGCTACTAACTTATGAACTTAATCTTTTCATCAGCGACACTAGTTTTCACAGTTACAATGATCATCCCCTAAACATATCCATGCAATGAAAACCCTTGTTAACCCCACTTTATATAGAGTTAAGCAGGGTTTACCAGGCTAGTCATTTTGTAAGTTCTGCTCTAAAACATAGATTTTGGGTAATCATTAGAATCGCCTCATTGAGGCGGTTACACATAGATTCTGGATACTCATTAGAACCGACTCATCGAACAGTTGTAACGAGTACCCACAATCTATGTTTTGAGCAGAAATAAGAAAAAATCTGATTAATGCAATTGTCAGAGCCTTCTAATATAGCATAGGCATGTTATCGTAATGGTTTAAGTAAAAGATTAAAATTGAAACTTCTTTTTAAAACCCTTTGCCTTCATGTGGTTTTCCCCCACTAATGTAAATAAATCATGATAACAAGCTCTGGAGCATGTCAGTGAAAAGTTATATAAACAAACTTCTCACCCCTATCTGACAATCATCTACAGGAAAGGTGAACGAGTTCTTTCAATTGTTACAAGTCTGTTAATTTTACAATTTTCATAAAAGACTGTATTGCTATTTCATTTACACTGTATTTATTTATTTTTGTAAACATTTATTTCTACAATGGACACCTAATTAACAGACTTGGGCAAGTCTAAGCAATTATGTGCAGGTGGCCATTACATACACTCCAGGTTTGCAGGATGAAAGCAGGCCTGGGGTCGAATACTTTCAAAAGTATTTGAATACACTTTGCATTTAACGAATACAGAATACAAATAAAAATACATTTTTAGCTGACCAGAGCCGAAGGCTCCGGGGGAGTTTATAGGATAGGCAGTGGTCTGATGTCGTGTGACGTCAACACTTACAAACAACATCTCCTCTGAAGCCACTGGGCCGATTCAGCCCTAATTTCATCTGTAGCATCCTTGGGCTGGGGGATTGAAAGTTTGTGTTTTTAATGAAAATCGGCTCATTAGTTTGGTTGCTATGGCAACTTAGAGTGCCATGGGGAAAATTGGAAAATGGCATTTTCTGCCAAGCCTTTGCAGATATTTTTACAGAACTTCTATAAAAAAGTTTCTTGAGTAAACTTCTCTCAGCCATATGCTTTAATGCTAACCTGAAGGTTCTGGGGTTGTGCTTGGGCCCTGCCCCAAACCCTCCACTTCATAATAGGCCATATATCTCAGAAACCATTAAGATCCCCGCCCCTAAACCATATTCTTGTTCCTTACGATAAGATGCATTCAGACACACCAACCTGGGGGCCCCTGGGATGCACCCGGGTCTTGCCCCACCCCCTCCACTTCATTAAGGGCCCAATATCTCAGAAACCTTTCAGATCCCCACCCCTAAACCATATATATTCTTGTTCCTTATGATAAGACACATTCAGTGACACCAACCTGGGGCCCCCCCCACCCCTCCACTTCATAAAAGGCCATATATATCTCAGAAACCATCAAGATTCACACCCCTTAACCATATATATTCTTGTTACTCATGGTAAGACGCATGCAGTGACACCAACCTGGGGGCCCCTGGGATGCACTGGGGCTTTGCCCTACCCCCTCCACTTCGGAAAAGGACCCAATATCTCGGCAACCTTACAGATCCCCACCCCTAAACCATATATATATATTTTTGTTCCTTATGATAAGACCCATTCAGTGACCCCAACTTGGGGGCCCACGGAATGCGCTGGGACCTTGCCTAAGCCCCTCCACTTCATAAAAGGCCCAATATCTCGGAAACCTTACAGATCCCGACCCTTAAACCTATATATTCTTGTTCCTTATGATAAGGCACATTCAGTGACACCAACCTGGTGGACCCTGGGATGCGCTGGGGCCCTGCCCCAGCTCCTCCACTTCAAAAAGGCCATATATCTCAGAAACCAATCAGATCCCCACCCCTTTACAATATAATATTATGTTCTTGGTCCTTATGATAAGACCCATTCAGTGGCACCAACCTGGGCGCCCCCGGGATGCGCTGGGGCATTGCCCAAACCCTCCACTTCATAAAAATGCATGGGGGTCCCTTGGATGCACCGGGTCATGCCCCACCCTTCCACTTCATAAAAGGCCCAATATCTGGAAAACCTTACCGATCTCCAGCCTAAACCATATATATTCTTGTTCCTTATGATAAGACACATTCAGTGACACCTAGCTTGGGTCCCCCTAGGATGCGCTATGACCCTGCTCCACCCCTTCCACTTCATAAAGGCCATATATCTCAGAAACCATTCAGATCTTCACCCCTAAACCATATATATTCTTGTTCCTTATGATAGGATGCATTCAGCGACACCAACCTGGGTGCCCCGGGATGCATCAGGGCCTTGCCCAACCCCCTTCACTTCATAAAAGACCCAATATCTCGGAAACCTTACAGATCCCCACCCCCTAAACCATATATATTCTTGTTAAAGTACATGACTGCCAGTGGCCAGTGCCTCCCCTGAGCTCTGGTGAGCGTAGTGGCCCATGGGCCTCTTGTTTATGAATATATTCGAATGAAAATACAAATACTTTGTAAATGTATTTAAATACTTTTAGAATACTTTTGAATACATTTCCATCAAAATGGAAATATATACAGTAAATGAAGGACTTATACAAAACAAAACCACGGCGACTGTAGTAATGTTTGGGTCATAGACAGATACACATCTCTTTGTTTTCTCTGGAACAATTTAAGACACAATCAATGAAGGTGTGCAGGATCTTGTATGAAACAGGTCATTTGTAGAGTCTGGAGCATTTATCAATCAAAAGCTAATAACTGATTAATTATATTACATCACATATACACCTGTATAATTCTGACCCCCTTTGAACCCCACTTTTATATAGTAAAACTGGGGTTTACTGTAATCCCAATTTTTCTTATTTCAGCTCTAAAATACAGATTGTTTTTTTTTTTGGTTTGGGTTTTACGGCCCTTTCAAGATTATTTCACTCATATCGAGCCGATTGTTAATCAGAGGTGGGCGAAAACCGGAGTACCCGGAGAAAAACCACCTGACCTTCCGTTGCAGAACTTGGCGTCTCACACGTGGCCCGAGCGAGGCTCGAACCTACGGCGGTGAGAGACCTAATGACTAAGAGTCAGCGCTCTTATCCACTAGGCCACGGAGGCCCGTTAAATACAGATTGTGGATACTCGCTAAAACCGCCTCATTAGGATAATGTATCATTACGCAGACACGCCTTATACAAATACATTGCCACCTTTATTTCCGAAAGTATGAAAATTTTATGCTGAAAAATTGTGATATTTTTCTTATTTCTGCTCAAAATATAGATTGTGGGCACTCGTTAGAACCGCCTCATCGAGGCGGTTCTTACGAGTACCAACAATCTATATTTTAGAGCAGAAATAAGAAAAATAAGGTATATTCCCGGAAACCCAGGTTTTACTATATAAAAGTGGGGTTCAAGGGGGGTCAAAATTATATAGGTGTGTTTTCGTGATGCACTTTTGAAAATTCTGTCGATTATTGTGATGACTTTTTAACACATTTCTTCATAAATTTTATGATGTAAAATAAAGGTGATGATCATAATTGAATACACATTATTAAGTCAGTTCAATGATTTAAATCTCTGGACATGACTAAAGAACTACATGTACGTTGTTTCATTTGTAATGTTCTTATTCATTGTTAGAATTTAGTCATCTTGATGATTCTACTGTTCTGTATTTTGTCACCTGTTGTACTTGTGCAGTACTACCTGCTTGTTGCAATAATTTCTCCATTATCACCAATATGTAGCTATGATATTCCAAATCTGATTTTTAAAACAATACATGCACATACAAATTGATTTTCAAAAAATTACTCAAAAAGAGGAGATAATTCGGAAAAGAAAAAAATACAGGCCCACTATTTTTTTCATGAGAAATCCATATATGAAATTTCAAAACACTAGCATACATGGTTATAAACTTTAGTAGATAACTGCTTGATCTATGACTGACATTGTTTCCGCCCCCGCCCATGGGGGCTTGAAGAAATATATGGGCTGCATGATGCTTCCACGCAGAGCTGAATCCGGCCTGCACACTGGTATTGGTAAACCGCTTAGAGGATCTAAGCCTGTTCTAGGAACCGCGGTGCGAGGCGGACCGTCCATGCTAATAAACCCTGTTGGTTTCATTGGGCGACAGGGCTTGAGATGTCATTTCATCTCAATGTCGGGTAAAAGTCCCACAAAATTGGAAGCAACGTCTCCAAAATGACATTTTCGGTGTTGACGGGGACGTTAAACCTCAAATCAAACAAACAAAAAAACTGACATTGTTATCATAATAATTATTCCTCATAAATCAACTTTCCTCAGTACTTTCAGTACTTTGATTCCCTATATATTTCCTTTGTTAGGTTTGTTTATATATAATACGTTAAATTGGGAGAAAATATGCCCCATTTTTGCGTATTATGCTTGTTATGTAACAAAGACATGTCCATAAATAGCATTGTTCAGCTCTTTATGGTCCAAATGAGATGCAGAATGTTTTTCCATATATATTTCCTTCGTTACATTTGATACGTTACATTTGGAGAAAATGTGCCCTGGATTTTTTTCTGGTTTTCCTTGTTACATAAAGAATATCCATGTTCCAATTGAGGCGCTGAGTGTTTTTCCCTTTGTATTTAATTCGTTACATTTGTTACATGTAACAAGCCCGCCTCTGGAAAATTTTACGTACTTTTTGTGAAGTATCTACATACATGTATTTGGACAAAAATATAGATTTTCCTTTACTATAATGTTATTGTTGCAGGTATAAATGTGTCCTTAAGGAATTCCGGCCCGTTCTCAGTCAGACCAGATGGAACTGTCGAGTTGAAGATATTCTGTTTTGAGGGACTGGCCAGAAAGTGGGCCTATTTATGGTGCAATCCTGTGGTATGCTTTTTACTGTAATAACCCATTTAGTACCAGAAGCCCCAAAACTGGTATTCTGGCAAACAGAGCAGGCCCAAATCAGTTGCCGCAGGATGCTGCGTCTGATCAGGGCCTACACTATTTGCAGAAAGTTCAGCTATTTTCCAAATAAATTTTAAAGATTACACAACCTGTCACCCCTAAATTTCAAAAGGGACTCCTGCCATATAAAAGGAGGAAGATTCCATTTGGTACAAAAAGGGTTAATTTAACTTTTTTATATGGGAAACCCTGAAACAGTTCATTGTCAAACAAACTGTGCAGGCATAGATAAGACACCACAGAAGTCAGTGTCTGACTAGGGTCTTCACTGTTCACAGAAAGTTCAACCATTTTCTAAACATATTTTTAAAAAATATCTGAACCTCACAACCCTAGAGGACATATTTACCTATATTTAAGGCTGCCACGATTAATCATATAATCGATTAATCGATGATAAATTCCACAAAAATGATTATCATTTCTGATTTGCTTTTAATCGATTACTTGATAGGTACAATTTACTACCCAAAGTTATGCCTAAAATAGCTGGATGAGTGGCAAACAGTGCAGACCCTGATGAGACGCCGTATTATGCAGCGTCTCATCTGGGTCTACAGTTTTTTCAGGCTTGTCTGTTCAAAAATACATATGGTAAAGTGCAACATATGGTAAGAGTCATGCTCAGACAGAAAGCCAGACAGGTAAAATAATGACACACATCTTAGCGATTACTAATCCATTATCGATCGCAATGGCAGGACTGAAAATCGATTATCTTTTCAGCTCCGATTAGCCAGCCCTACCTATATTCAGATACTTACAGTGAAAATCATAAAAATTTGGACAACTTGATTGATGATTTGCTGTGATTCTCCTAAAATTTTAACAAAGGAGCAGTCTCTATAAGGCTGTTTTCATGGCCACAACCGATTTCCTTTAAACTTTGTAGCTTCAAATTGGTACATATTGACTGTCTCATGGTGAATTTTTAGACTCTTTGGTCCACTGGTTTTTGCTGTATACACTATTAAAGTGGGTGGGGTAATGTCACCCCATCAAGGGTATACCAACAAAAATGCTATTATTTTTGTTCAAAGTGCATGATTGGAGGCGATGTTTGCCGTATGCTTACTACCCTTTTAGGCATAACAGCCGGTGATAACAGTCTTAAAAATATCAAACAAGAGAAGAGTTTATACGCGCTTGTAAGTTGTACCCAAATATCAGTAATTTTTATTCCCCAACTTTACGAAAAACCCCAACACCTTTACAGTTTTCAACTTACAGTAAAACCTGTCTTAGTGGCCACCTCTATTAAGCAAGCAACCTATCCTAAGCAAGCAGGCATTCAGTTCCCGAAAAAGGAAAATGCATTAAAATTCACCTGTGTTAAGCAAGCACCTGTCTTAAGCAAGCACTTTTTGAATATCCCAAAGGTGCTTGCTTAATACAGGTTGGACTGTATTTCAAAGATCTTTCATAAATATAATGTTGATGTAATATTCATTCTAGGTATATGTCAGAATTATTGTTAGTTCATAAAACTTAAAGAGTTACCTGCCCCTGAGATTGGATTTTTGGACGGGTTTTTTTAAAAAAAATCCGTCTCTTAAAATAGCGATGTCCGGCTGGGCGGGCGTCCTGCGGGCGGGCGGACGGGCGGGCGGGCGGGCGTCGTCCCAGGTTTACCTTTTGGTTAACCTTTTTTCAAAGTGATATTTTTCATCTATTCTGCAGCAGATTGTTTTAATATCAGGACTGATGCATAAGTGGAGGTACCGCTTTCATGTATTATCCATAAATGGCGCAAAAGACTAAAATTTTGGCGGAAATTGTCATTTTTCAAACTTGCGTTTTTCAGGTTTACCTTTTGGTTAACCTTTTTTCAAATGCCAGTGTAGTGGATAGAGTGCTGGACTACGGATCCTATTGTTGACTATGAATCTGAGGGGCGTGAGTTCAAACCCCGGTGGAGACATTTTTTTTTTTTTTTTCTGTTCTTTTTTTTTTTTTTCTTTCTTTTTTCATTCTTTTTTTCTTTATTTTTCTTTTCTTCTCCATAAACACACATAGAAGCCTCTGTGGTGTAGTGGTTATGCTACTCGACTTGTAAACCAGGGATCGCAGGATCGATCCCGGGCTTCTCCAGACTTTCGGATGAGTCTTTAAACCGAGGTCCCATCTCCATATGACCATAGCTGTTGGTGGGACGTAAAACTCAAGCACTCACTCACTCTCCATAAACACATACGAACAATTATTATCTTCCTCCCCTGATAGTTGCTAGTAATAATACATACATGCATGCACAGGCATGGAATTTTCTTTTTTTTTTTTTTTTTTTTTTTTCGTTCTTTTTTTAGCTCACCTGAGCACGAAGTGCTCAAGGTGAGTTGATGTCCGTCGTCCGTCAACAATTTCTTTAAACGACATCTCCTCCTGGGATAATGGCCCGATTTCAAAATTATTTTACAGAAATGTTCATTAGGTGACCCTTTTTCAAAATTGCTAAAATCAGTGGCCACTAGAGCTAAAAATAGAGCTAAAAATAGAAAAAAACTTTATTTTATTTTCTTCGTAAAACACATAAACAAATCCCCCCCCCCCCCCCCACACACACACACACACAAAAAGTTGTTACTGGGTTAGGATATTGCATTTGTTCTGTACATACATGCATACTTAGTTTTATATACATACCCTACCCACCCCACCCTACCCTAGCATACCCTACCCTACCCCACAACCCCACCCCACCCCCATCCCAAAACAACCCCAATCCACCCCCAACCCAACCCCATCCCACCACTCCCCACCTTACCCGACCTCACCCCACCCCACCCCACAACCCCACCACACCCCATCACACCCCACCCCACCACAAATTCCACCCCATCCCACCCGACTCCTAACCCATTCCACCCCACCCTACCCCACACCAGCACACCCCACCCTACCCCACCCATGCCACCACCATCCTAACCATACTGAAAAAAAAAAACCCGTCCATAATGCCATTAGGCATTTTTCTTGTTTTAAATCGGAGTGCATTTATCCGTTTGTAGTACTCACAACTTCATTTGAAAGTGAATAAACCGATTCCATGCAAATATTATTAAATAGATGTGGACAAGGAAGTCATTTGATTTAATAGTGCATGCTAGTATCAGAGCTCTCACTAGGATTTTGAAAACAGGATTCCAGGAATCCTTCCTTGTAAAAAGTTGGATTCACAGATAAAAAGTTGGATTCCCACATAAAAAAGTTGGAGTTCTGATCTTGATCGCGCATAGAACATAGACAAAAACTTCTTATTATCAGGCTACACATCCATATGAAAAACTGTATACTTTCATGGCTCCCCAAACTCTTTTGTTTTCTGATAAATGCATTTAATAACTTCGTTCCAAACATGTAGATTGTGGTTACTAGTTAGAAATATTTCACTGATGTGTCTATCCCCCCCCCCCCCCCCCCAATGCAGTTGCTCAGATTTATTCTCACACTTCTAGTCAAATAATGCCACATGAAAATAAGGTAGTATTAGGATAACAGCAGATATAATGTAAACCCAGATTAGAAAAGCAGCATTCTATTTAGCTATATTTGTGCTTTCAAATTCGGACGTATATGTACGTGACAGTAGCTCAATTATTTTTAATTGGTGTAAACAAATACGTAGGGGAAGCATCCTAACCACGTCTGACTTCCTGGAAAGTGTAATTGTTAAAAATGATTGTATTTTGAAGAATTACAAACATTTTTGTCACCAGTAAACGTCGAAACACACTTTGACCGAGCGATAAAAAGTACGATCGTGTAGTCGCGAAAATACATGACATTGGTAATTCGTCAATTATATCGTCTTCGCCGTAACCCTAGTTTAACTAAACGTGATATTTTACCGACCCATGCTAATCCGTTGATGATATGAGCTTACATCAATTAGTAAACTCATTAATTGTAATCCGTAATAACACGGGGATTAGCGCGTCGAGATTAAACAGGTACAATCATTTTTAACACGTGCCGCAAACCGACCACTTTCCAATATTGTCTCTCCAACTGACAGGTGCAAAAATACCTGTCAATATAGGTCACGCCTACTGATTTGTGGCATGTGCGCTTTCAACATAAAAAGCGGCGCCGCATTTGATCTTTTATTGGTATTGCATAAGCGGCCTATATTAGCTTCTGAATTTACCGCTTCTGTAATTTTGGACGGGTGTCGCAATAAAAAACATGCGTACACAAGAATCGCCGGTTGTGAATTTTACGCGTACAACGGCAAAAGTTGGCGTAAAATACGCAGAATCCTGCGTTTCCGAGAGCTCTGTAGTATTTCCTTTTTTGTTTGGTTATTTATGAACTCTTAATTTCCAGGTGCAAATGGAGCATTTGTCAACTGTCAAACATTTTTGACCACCAAAGCAGGCTTTGCTCATGTTGTGGAACCTCATTTTAGACTGATACTGTGCTTAAATATAAGCCTTTATGGTCTCACAACATGTTTAAGAATTTGTTAATTTACTGATCTTCCTCTGAATCGCTAGATGTACTCCATGTGTTAACAGCAGCATCATAAACAAAATCAATATGTTCCCGGCTTGGTTTTGCTTCACTATTTTGAGTATTTTCTGTTTTGTTTCGGTAATATCCTAAATACCAGAGAACAGAAGCCACATGTGCGCAACATCCCACGGTACGAGCTCCACTTCTGCACCCAGAATACCATCCAGTGATTGGGTTCAGTCCTTGTGTATATTCAACCCACATGTTATATGTTTTATTAGACGTGTGGCGAGAACGTATCTGTGCTTTGAGAACACCATCTTCTTCTTTGTGTGCCATTATCTCATATGATCAATTGTCGTAAAATGTTCATCTGTGTAGGATTTGGCTTGTTTCAGCTGGTAAATACCCAGTTTCAAATCCCTGAGTTCATCCTCAGTCATCTCTGGGAAATTCTCAAGTTTCTCATCATCGATCTTTTTCCAAATAACCCGTGTTTTATCCCAGCCATTTTTTTGTCGCACCTGCTATAAGCATGGCGAGATATAGGCTCCCGGTTTTCCGTCCGTTCGTTCGTCCGTTCGTCAAGGCGTCAACATTTGCGACCACCCTAGCGTTCACGTTTATTTCTCAAGAACTATAAGAGCTTCATTAATGATACTTGGTACAAACTTGTATCTGGGGATGACAACTTATATGCAAGCATCCATATTTGACCTTGACCTACATTTCATGGTTCACTGTCTTTGTAAAACATTGCGACCACCCTAGCTTTCACCCTAATGGTCAAGTTTATTTCTCAAGAACTATAAGAGCTTTATTAATGATACTTGGTACAAACTTGAATCTGGGGATATAAACTTAAATGCAAGCATCCATATTTGACCTTGAGCTATATTTCATGGTTCACTGACTTTGTAAAATATTGCGACCACCCTAGCGTTCACCCTAATGGTCAAGTTTATTTCTCAAGATTTATAAGAGCTTCATTAATGATATTTGGTGAAAACTTGAATCTGGGGATGGCAACTTAAATGCAAGCATCCATATGTGACCTTGACCTAAATTTCATGGTTCACTGACTTTGTAAAATATTGTGACCACCCTATTGCGTTCACCGTAATGGTTAAGTTCATTTCTCAAGAATAATTAGAGCTTCATTAATGATACTTAGTACAAGCTTGCATTTGAAAATGGGATCTTTTGAGCAAGCATCTATGTTTGATCTTGACATACATATCATGGTTCGGTGACTTTGCGCCCCCACAGGCGCGACATAGCCTTCGGTGGAATTCTTGTTACAACCTTATCTTGCAGCTTATTTGGAGTTTTTGCTAGGGCCATCATTATTCTAGCAATTACTTTGCCTGAATCTTTGCTTGTTACCAAAGGTGGTTACATAGTCGCCAACATATGGTATTTGACTATTGGGCATTGTGTTGCTAAGGGCTTTCCACTTTTTAATTCTCCCATTAGCTGATTCGACAACCCATCTCACCTTTGTAACTAGCCATGACTCATTCGCCTCTTCAGTCGTATGTTGCTTCTGAGATTTGTTTGGGAAGTGAGGCATATGAGAATTGATTCCAAAATCCTTTAGTATATCTATAGCATCCCTGAAGCCGCGGTCTACAACGAGAACATCATCTTCTTTAAACCAGTCAGTAATATTTTCTGCATTAATCTTTAACATGTTCGGTAATCTTAGCATCTGTGTTTTTTCCCATCTGCAAGATATGGTCCCATCACAGTCAAAATGAAACCATCAGCGGCCACAAGCATCATAGGTTTCAGCAAAGGCTGTCCTTTATGTACGGAATAAGGTCTTCTCTGAAATGAGTAGTTTCCACTCTTCTCAATATATATGTATGTTCCATCAGCCACTGCGATTGCAACATCAGAATTTGAATCCCCAAATAGGACATTTGCAAAAGTTGATGTATGATTCAGGGATGTTAGAGAAATACATGTACTAAAGGGTTATGAAATCAATTCTCATATGCTTCACTTCCTAACCAAATCTCAGAAGCAATATACGACTGAAGAGGCGAATGATTCAAGGCTAGGTACAAAGTGAGATAGGTTGTCGAAACAGCTAATGGGAGAATTACAAAGTGGAAGGCCTTAGCAACAAAATATCCATAGTAAAATACCATATGTTGGCGACTATGTAAGAATTGTTTGCTCGTTTTGCAATGTGTTTAGACCACAAGGACTGAACCCAATCACTGGATGGTACTGTTGGTGAAGAAGTGGTGCGCGTACCGTGGGATGTTGTGCTCATGTGCTTGCTAGCATGCACTATTAAATCAAATGACTTCTTTGTCCACATCTATTTAATTATATTTGCATGGAATCAGTTTATTCACTTCCAAATGAAGTTGTGAGTACTACAAACGGATAAATGCACACTGATTTAAAAAAAATGGGTAAAATCCAATTTCAGGGGCAGGTAACTCTTTAAGTTTTATGAACTAACAATAATTCTGACATATACCTAGCAGTGCCCCAGCTAGCTACTTTCAGAGGGGCGGGCCGCCCCTTGTGCCCTCCCGGGCCGCCCCTTGTGCCCTCCCGGGCCGCCCCTCATGCCCTCCCGGGCTGCCCCTCGTGCCCGGCCCTCCCGCCCCCGTGTCCTCTCCAATCTCCCCGCTGCCTTTTCTTATGACATTCCCTGTTTCAAATCCATCCATAAATGCCACTTAGCATCCTCGTATGTGTAATTTAAGACGTTAATAAGACACCATGTGTAGATGTAATTATTAACTGGATTAATTATGCGACACGCGCCGAAGTAATCATGCTGTTAACGGATGGTAAACACCAGCTGTTAACTGATGGTAAACACCATGAGGTACAGTGTGACTTGATGAGCGGTATTGTCCGTATTTTTTATGACACTGCCAGAAATACTGGCTAGAATCTGCTTCAGTTTACTTTTAATCGGTGTCTTTAAATCTTATTGCAAAAATAAAATGTACAATAATTTGTAGGCCCTATCACTATTAAAACGGCCATGATCGGTAAATCAAAATTATTCTCAACTGATTCATCACTCGTTACGGTTAAAATGCCGACAAAGAAGAGAAGGTTAAAAAGAGAGAGTTAAGATTAAAAAAATAATAATAACCATATGATTTCTACGTTTTTCGGTAGTTGGTCAGCGATCATGTTAGGAAAAAAAAACATTACTATGATGATGACTTATTAGTCCCTGCCATGTTCAGGCACATGCAACAGTCGCTTGAGCTCCAATATTTGGGGTAAAAACGTGAACTTTTCATAACAGTGCAGCGACCGAACGCACGTGAAATAAATGACGTGTGTAATGAAAGGCGGGAAATTCTCACACGGAAAAATTATGCATTCATATTTCAAGGGAATCAAGTTTTTTGTGGGGTTGAGATTATGGTCCTTTCAAGATTATATCAAATATATAGAGCCGATCCGATCGTTAATCAGGATGGCGTAATCCGGAGTAATCTGAACTACAGTAAGACGAGCGAGCAGTGAAGTCTCGGATCAGTCAGCGCATGCGCGCAAGACTTCATTAGCCGTATTTATTGGATGAGCAGGTCATTGCTCAACAGTATCGACTCGCATCAGTCTGCGCATCGCTGATTTTACAAGCTGGGTTATCCAAACAGACTTGCATAGTTGTTGCGCATGTTGTTCTGACTTACATAGTGGTTGCGCATGCTGGTCTGAGCCTTTGAGTATCCTGCGACCAGTGAAGACTAAGTAGCCTGTGCATCCTTGCAAACTGCTCAGTCTTGGCTGACTCTAAGAGACTGTTGCAGGGCTACTCCGAGTATAGGTGAGAAAAAAGGTTGCCCTGGTTGCGCATGTTGATCTGGGTCTTTGCAAGGTGTTGTGCGATGCAGCTCGGTATACACGCTGTTTACTGTGTAATGGGCCTACTGTCGCAGAGTGATCAAGCCGCGGGGATATTGCAAACAGCTGCGCATTTTGATCAGAGTCTTTGCAGATCAATGGCAACCAGTGAAGACGCACATTAGCCTTCGCACCCGTTCAGTCTGAGTTCTGCAGCCTGAGTTCTGAAATTCATTCACCAGGAAGGATAATTATTGAGTAGTTTCCCTTGAACAGCTTACTTATTTAGTCATCGGTTATTTTTGTATTGCTTTAATAACACGCTTTCAAAAGAATCAAACATTTTTTTTAAATATTATAAATCTATATTAAAAGATACCTAGAAGTTAAATGTTCAAATGTTCTTTAAATAATAAACGTTGCTATTGCTGCGACCCAGTACAGCACTTACTTGTGAAATGCATGTAAATATATATAATGTAGTAGAGACATCAGTAGCTTTAGCTCATTGATGTGCGAGAAGCCTATTCTATGATGGCATTTCAGAGACCGAAAAATGGTGCCCTATTTTTGCATGCAAAGGTGCCCTACCTAGCCCAGCGCCCCTCTGCCCTAAAATCCTAGCTGGAGCTCTGCCTAGAATGACTATTACATCAACATTATATTTATGAAAGATCTTTGAAATAAGTTGAAAACTGTAAAGGTGTTGTGGTTTTTCGTAAAGTTGGGGAATAAAAATTACTAATATTTGGGTACACGTACAAGCGCGTATAAACTCTTCTCTTGTTTGATATTTGTAAAACTGTTATCACCGGCTGTTATGCCTAAAAGGGTAGTAAGCTTACGGCAAACATCGCCTCCAATCATGCACTTTGAACAAAAATAATAGCATTTTTGTTGGTATACCCTTGATGGGGTGACATTACCCCACCCACTTTAATAGTGTATACAGCAAAAACCAGTGGACCGAAGAGTCTAAAAATTCACCATTAGACAGCCAATATGTACCAATTTGAAGCTACAAAGTTTAAAGGAAATCGGTTGTGGCCATGAAAACAGCCTTATAGAGACTGCTCCTTTGTTTTAAGATCTAGCAAAGAGTCCAAAAAGTCTGGCAAAGGGTGTAGGCATATCTGTCCCAATACTGAGGAAAGAAATTGTAGTGTGCTAAAGGTGTGTCCCTTTAAAAATCACACACTGATAAGTTATATCTTTTCACTTTTATGTGTTTGGACAGAAGAGCCTTAGCTAACTTTTTCAGTTTTGAGTCGGTTCATATTGTGTGAACTTGGTTAGGTTTTTCTGTCTGTCAGGATGGTTTTGACAGAGCTTTGACCCTCTAAGCGCTTGGCTACAGCCAATCTGGGAAGTTCAGTTGGATGCATGTCTCACAAGTGATCAGTAGGGTTGACCATTAGAGGCCAAAATTATTATTGTGATACTATTACTATTACAAAAACATAGCAACAGATAAGGTTTGTATTTTGAGATAAATGAAGGATAGTTTTAGTCAATTCTCCATAAAAACCTATAAAAACCTATGTTGTGGATATTCATTAGAACCGCCTCATTGAGGCGGTTCTAATGAATACCCACAACTTAGGTATATATCCAAAAATAAGGAAAATTATCCCTCAATTATCACAAAATATGCATCTTATCTGTTGCTATGAAAAAACACTTAGGTTTTCATTCTGTTTGAAAGCCATGCTGTTGCTGTAATATTTTATGAACTGAGCACGTGCTGACACAGAATAAAAAATTAGGACACCTTAAAATTCCTAAAAATTCGGACAACTTGAGGACTTGCTGTATTTCTCCTAAAATTTTATAAACTTGTTTCATGATCCAGCAATAAGTCTAAAATTGCAGATGGAATGACAAACAGTGTAGACCCTGTTCTGGGTCTGGACTGTTTGCTGAAGTCTGTGTGTCCCAATACGTAGCACCAATACGGTATTGAACATTTTAGAGTTCTGGTATGTACTTCTAATTTCTCGTTATGGTTATTGCATGCAGATTTTTTCTCTTTATATACCTATTATTTCTAATTATATATCTAATATTCAGGCCTCATATTTTTCAGGCATTTACAGGATTTCAGACTTTTAAACCTTGATTTTTTCCTGATTTCAGGCTTTTAGATTTAGAATCCCCCCCCCCCCCCCCCACAACCCCCCCCCCCATAATATTCTGATTAAATGACTATTTAACCTTTATTTATTTAGCCACATCCATTTCTGACCATCAACCAATCAAATTACTTGATATAATATATTCCATCAGTTCACAAACTGAATAACAAACAGTGTAGATCCTGACCAGATGGCTTTGGATCTTCACTGCGAAGGTGATGGTTGTCGTGTTCGGTAAGATAAGGGTTAAGGCTGTAAAGCCGGACCTTTCAGGCATGGAAAACCTTGGTCAGTATGAGGCCTGAATATAAGGTTTATATGGAGAAATAAGGAAAATCCTAATGCTCGTGTGTATGTTATGCGTTGTCTGATTGCATAACATAAAAAATTTGCAACAATATATTCTGCAGTATATTGTCGGAAACCCAACATCATGATGTAACATAGCTTTCCATTGAGCAGCAGAACAACTTAATAAGTGCATTAGAATGGGGATAAGTTTTTGAAAATTGTCATTTACAGCTCCGCTAGCGGGTCACCATAAAAGATTTCTGACCATAAAACCACCGATTTACCTCCCCAAATGACAGTTTTGAATATAGTTATCTCCTAATTATCCTTCAGTTATTATTTTATCACAGAATACCGGTACCCACTAAATCTGTTGTTATTTTCAGTTGAAGGTGAAAAAAGTCAACAATGGCAATAGTGTAAAACAGGATGGGACATTTCTGACCTACACAGGGGACTCTGTTTCCTCAGTGAATCAGCTTCGAAGTCAGCAGGGCTATGCATTCTTCCAGTCGTTTTTATCGACATTACGATCATTTAAACAGGATGAGGATTTCTCGCTGACAGCATTTAACAGAAGCTGTATTGGTATAGAAACAAACAATGAATACATTGCTTCACTGAAAGTAAAAGGTAAACAAATGGTGATTTCCACTATGCAGGTTTCTATGTTCAGCTCCCCTGAATTTGTAATATCTTTCTTATTTATACTCCAAACTTAGGTTTTGGGTGCTCGTAAGAACCGCCTCATTGAGGCGGTTCTAACGAGTACCCACAACCTATGTCTTGGAGCAGAAATAAGGAAAATAATGTTTAAACCCTAGTTTTCTCTATATAATATAAATTTGGGTTTGACTTTTTCTCGTGATGGCTTTTTGTGTGAAAAGACCCAGCAACATCGACATTCGTGTTGTTTGTGACCTGGAACATATTCAGTGTTCTTCTGTTCTGAAACTTTTGGGCAGATTTCAATAAAATTTCATATGCAGCCTTCAAGCAAAGGGTGAGCAGAAGTTTGCTAAGGTTTCAACTCATCATTTTTGTAAATCAGAGAAAAAGTGCAAGTTTTTCTTTGTTGGGAATTCCAGATTGTCATCAGAACAGATAACTCAGATAAGATGCATAGTTTGTGATAATTGAAGGCTAGTTAGCTCACCTGTCACGTAGTGACGAGGTGAGATTTTGGGATCACTTTTTGTCCGTTGTGCGTGTGGGCTTGTGTGCGTGTGTGCGTGCGTAAACTATTTCTTCAAATGACATCTTCTCCTAAACCACTTATCGGATTTTAACCAAACTTCACAGGAATGATCCTTAGGTCCTCTTTCAAAGTTGTTCAAATGGTACATCTAGGTCACAGGAGCTAAAAATAGATTTTTAAAATGAAAACTTTAAAAATCTTCTTCTCTGAAACCGAAAGGCCCAGGTCTTCGATATTTGGTATGAAGCTTCATCTAGTGGACCTCTACCAAGATTGTTCAAATTATGGCCCTTGGGCCAGAAATGCCCCCGCCCCGGGGGCCTTTTGGTTTACATAGGCTTATATAGGGAAAATCTTTAAAAATCTTCTTCTCTGAAACCACAAGGCCCAGGTCTTTGATATTTTGTGTGAAGCTTTACCTAGTGGACCTCTACCAAGTTTGTTCAAATATAGCCCTGGGGCCAAAAATGCCCCCGCCCCAGGGGCCTATGGTTTTACATAGGCTTATACAGGGAAACTCTTTAAAAATCTTCTTCTCTGAAACCAAAAGGCTCAGGTCTTTGATATTTGGTATGAAGCTTCATCTAGTGGACCGCTACCAAGATTGTTCAAATTATGGCCCTTGGGCCAGAAATGCCCCCGCCCCGGGGAATATACAGGGAAAATCTTTAAAAATCTTCTTCTATGAAACCGCAAGGCTAAGATCTTTGATATATGGTGTGAAGTTTCATCTAGTGGACCTCTACCAAGATTGTTCAAATTTTAGCCCTAGGGCCAAAAATGCCCCTGCCCCGGGGGGCCTTTGGGTTTACATAGGCTTATATAGGGAAAATCTTTAAAAATCTGCTTCTCTGACACCCAAAGGCCCAGGTCTTTGATATTTGGTGTGAAACTTCACCTAGTAGACCTCTACCAAGATTGTTCAAATTATAGCCCTAGGGTCAAAAATGCCCCCGCCCCGGGGGCCTTTGGTTTTACATAGGCTTACACAGGGAAAATCTTTAAAAATCTTCTTCACTGAAACTGAAAGGCCCAGGTCTTCGATATTTGGTATGAAGCTTCATCTAGTGGACCACTACCAAGATTGTTCAAATTATCGCCCTTGGGCCAGAAATGCCCCCGCCTTTGGGTTTACATAGGCTTATATAGAGAAAATATTTAAAAATCTTCTTCTCTAAAACCACAAGGCCCAGGTCTTTGATATTTGGTGTGAAGCTTCACCTAGTGGACCTCTACCAAGATTTTTCAAATTATAGCCCTAGGGCCAAAAATGCCCACGGCCCCGGGGGCCTTTGGTTTTACATAGGTTTATACAGGGAAAATCTTTAAAAATCTTCCCTGAAACCGCAAGGCTCAGATCTTTGATATTTGGTGTGAAGCTTCATCTAGTGGACGTCTACCAAGATTGTTCAAATTATAGCCCTGGGGCTAAAAATGCCCCCGCCCCCGGGGCCTTTGGTTTTACAAATTCATATATTGGGAAAATCTTTAAAATCTTCTTCTCTGAAACCGCAAGGCCCAGGTCTTTGATATTTGGTGTGAAGCTTCACCTGGTGGACCTCTACCAAGATTATTCAAATAATAACCCTAGGGCCAAAAATACCTGCCCAGGGGGCCTTTGGTTTCACATAGGCTTATACAGGGAAAATCTTTAAAAATTCACTCTGAAACCACAAGGCTCAGATCTTTGATATTTGGTTTGAAGCTTCATCCAGTGGACGTCTACCAAGATTGTTCAAACTATAGTCCTGGGGCCTAAAATGCCAACATCCCCGGGGTCCTTTTGATTTTTCATAGACTTATATAGGGAAAATATTTAAAAGTCTTCATCTCTGAAACCACAAGGCTCAGGTCTTTGATGTTTGGTATGAAGCTTCACCTAGTATAGCCCTTGGGCCAAGAATGTACTAGAGACAATAATTCTCAGGTGAGCGATTCATGGCCCTCTGGGCCTTCTTGTATGGGTTTTATCATTCTGGAAGAAGTCTGGGGTGTAGAGGTTTATTTGTTTGTTTGATTTGAGGTTTAACGTCCACGTCAGCACTGTAAAGGTCATTTTGGAGATGCTGCTTCCAATTTTGTGGGACTTTTACCCGACATTGAGATTGAAATGACAACTCAAGCCCTGCCGCCCAATGAAACCAATAGGGTTTATAAGGGTGGACGGTTCCCACTTGCTGGCAGGCTTAGATCCTCTAAGCGTTTTACCAGTACTCCTGTGCTGGTCGGTTTCAGCTGTGGGTGGAAGCATCATGCTGCCCATCTATTTCTTCAAGGCTCGATGGGTGGAGGTTAAGCTACTCACCTCATAAACCAGATTTTCGGATAATTCTTAAAACCTCTGTTTGAGGAGAAAACCTGTTTTTGTCCTTAGCAAACATCAAAGGTGTAGAGCAGGCTGTGTATCAACACATCATTAAATAACAAATTGTTAAAACTTTGATCATTAAATATGGCAAATACACTGATTTTTTAGCTGAAAAATGTGAAATGCAAAAGCTGCTCTATTTTTAGCTGAAAAAATGTGAGCAGCTTTTGCATTTGCAAAAGCTGCTCACATTTTTAGCACACCTGTCACGTAGTGACAAGGCGAGGTTTTTGGATCACTTTTTGTCTGTCGTGCGTCCGTAAACTTTTTCTTCAAACGACATCTCCTCCTAAACCACTGATCGGATTTTGACCAAACTTCACAGGAATGATCCTTAGGTGGTCCACTTTCAAAGTTATTCAAATGGTTCCAGTCCATTGCACATATAGGTCACAGTAGCCAAAAATAGATTTTTTTCACCGAAAACTTAAAAAATCTTCTTCTCTGAAACCGCAAGGCCCAGGTCTTTGATATTTGGTATGAAGCTTCATCTAGTGGACCCCTACCAAGATTGTTCAAATTAAAATGCTGGGGCCAAAAATGCCGCCGCACCGGGGCCCTTTTGTTTTACATGGGCTTATATAGGGAAAATCTTTAAAAATCTTCTTCTCTGAAACTGCAAGGCCCAGGTCTTTGATATTTGGTATGAAGCTTCATCTAGTGGACCCCTACCAAGATTGTTCAAATTATAGTGCTGGGGCCAAAAATGCCCCCGCACCGGGGCCCTTTTGTTTTACATAGGCTTATATAGGGAAAATCTTTAAAAATGTTCTTCTCTGAAACTACAAGGCCCAGGTCTTTGATATTTGGTATGAAGCTTCATCTTGTGGACCTCTACCAAGATTGTTCAAATTATAGCCCTGGGGCCCAAAATGCCCCCGCTCCGCGGCCCTTTGATTTTACATAGACTTATATGGGGAAAATCTTGAAAAATCTTCTTCTCTGAAACCACAAGGTTTAGGTCTTCCATATTTGTTATGAAGCTTCAGCTAGTGGACCTCTATAAAGATTGTTCAAATTATAGCCCTGAGACCAAAAGTGCCCCCGCCATGTGGCCCTTTGGTTTTACATAGACTTATATAGGGAAAATCTTTAAAAATCATCTTCTCTGAAACACAAGGCTTATGTCTTTGATATTTGTTATGAAGCTTCAGCTAGTGGACCTCTACCAAGATTGTTAAAATTATAGCCCTGGGGCCAAAAATGCCCCCGCTCCGGGGCCATTTGGTTTTACATAGACTTATATAGGGAAAAGCTTGTTTTACATAGACTTCTGTATGCAGGGTAAACCTTTAAAATCTTCTTCTCTGAAACCACAAAGCCCAGGTCTTTCATATTCAATATGAAGCTTCATCTTGTGGACCTCTACCAAGATTTATCAAATTATAGCTCTGGGGCCAAAATTGACCCTTGCCGGGGCCCACTTGTTATACATTGGATCAGGTGAGCGAACCAGGGCCCTCTGGGCCCTCTTGTTTTCTTTATTTCTCCAAAGTTTTTCATGGAGAATTGACGTACAACTATCCTTCAATTATCACAAAATACCAGCCTTATCTGTTGCTATGTTTTAAGTAAAAAAAAATATTCTCCAGAACAGATGTTGTAAATAAGTTTAAATTTTGCAAATTTATGGCTTAACAGGCACTTCCCGACTCAGAATTGACTAAATCAATGGTGCATCAAATCAATGGGGCTGGGTTCTGGAGCAGTTATTACCGGTACTTTATTTTTGACACATAGATCAAATGCATTGCTCTTTGGTTAAAATTTTAAAGCTGATTACTGGAACACATAATACATACCTGCCAACTTTTCATATTTTTCATGGGGGAGATTCTGTGTGTCACAGCATTTTTCGATGGAATAAAGCGCGGTGGATATTTTCCCAAAAAATTCCATGGGGGAGATTTTTTTTCAAACTAGTAGACACACTCCAGTCCACTAGTATAATCAGAAAAATTGCATGTTTTCATTTTATGTATTATCAAATAAATCACTGGTATAATACTTAAGCTTCAATAATTAACAGTATTTGCAATAACTAAGGATTGTCTGAATATATGATCTGTCTGAAATTAGGTTCTTTTACTCAGAAACAGTTTTCATGCAATTGCAAGGAGTGCTTAATGTCTGAATATAACAGTCTTTATTTTGTAAAACAATTGTTTCTGAAGTGTTAGAACACTTATTACCAAATAACAATACAATGCTTAGTTTGAGAGATAAAAACTACTATTTTCGTGGTCACGAAAATACGTGACATTGCTCATTCATAGGTAAATATTTACTTTCATTAGATCTGGGAGAGATTAAATAATTGTTCAAACATACTTACATGAAAAGATCAGCAAAGGGCATCCCTGTTCATGCTCATACAGATAGAAAACTGTTGGCAACTTGCATTTATTTGTGGGTACTGGGTAATCTATCATTGGGTTAAAAATAGTCAATACAGCTAAAAATATACTCAGGGTTTTTCCATCTCCAAAATAGATAGTAAAGAAATCCAAGATATTCCAAATTACTATCCACAAACAATATGGGTGATGAAAATACCAAGCGTGAAGAGGTGGAAAAATCGTGATTTTTGCCTTATTTTGGCAACCCGATCTTGAGGTCAAAAAGCATGGAAAAATCGTGAATCTCACTCCTAATGGGTGAAAGTTGGCAGGTATGATAATAGAATTATGGAACAAATTAAGATGTCCTTTTCAAGTGAAAATCTGTCCAGCTGACAAATATTCAGTCTGTGCCCCAAACACTAGCATTTTCTCACGCACTGTTCTAGTTCTGAGGCTTTTTAGCTCACCAGAGCCGAATGCTCCGGGGGAGCTTATAGGATAGGCAGTTGTCCGGCGTCGTCGTCGTCGTTGTCGTCGTCGTCTGACGTCAACACTTTCAAACATCTTCTCCTCTGAAGCCACTGGACCGATTCAGCCCAAATTTTATCTGTAGCATCCTTGGGCTGGGGGATTGAAAGTTTGTGTTTTTTATGAAAATCGGCCTATTAGTTTGGTTGCTATGGCAACTTAGAGTTTCCATAGACTTATAATGGGGAAAATTGAAAAATGGCATTTACTGCCAAGTCATTGCAGATATTTGGACAAAACTTTTATAGAAATGTTTCTTGAGTAAAATTCTTTCAGCCATATGCTTTTATGCCAACCTGAGGGTCCCCCAGGTTGTGCCGGGGCCATGCCCCACTCCCTCCACTTCATAAAAGGCCATATATCTCAGAAACCATTCAGATCCCGACCCCTAAACCATATATATTCTTGTTCCTATTGATAAGATGCATTTAGTAACACCAACCTTGGGGTCCTCAGGGATGCGCCAAGGTCATGCCCCACCCCCTCCACTTAATAAAAGGCCCAATATCTCGGAAACCATTCAGATCCCCACCCCTAAACCATATATATTCTTGTTCCTTATGATAAGACCCATTCAGTGACATCAACCTGGGAGTCCCCTGGATGCGCCGGGGCCATGCCCCACCCCCTCCATTTCATAAAAGGCCCAATATCTCGTAAACCTTACAGATCCCCGCCCCTAAACCATATATATGCGTGCTTCTTATGATAAGACACATTCATTGACACCAACCTGGGGGTCCTCAGAGATGCGCTGGGGCCTTGCCCCACCCCTCCACTTCACAAAAGGCCATATATCTCAGAAACTGTTCAGATCCCCACCCCTAAACCATATATATTCTTGTTCCTATTGATAAGACGCATTCAGTAACACCAACCTGGGGGTCGTCAGGGATGCGCACAGGTCAGGCCCCACCCCCTCAACTTTATAAAAGGCCCAATATCTCGGAAACCATTCAGATTCCCACCCCTAAACCATATATATTCTTGTTCCTTTTGATAAGACCCATTCAGTGACATCAACCTGTGAGTCCCCTGGATGCACCGGGGCCATGCCCCACCTCCTCCATTTGATAAAAGGCCCAATATCTTGGAAACCTTACAGATCCCCGCCCATAAACCATATATATGCTTGCTTCTTATGATAAGACACATTCATTGACACCAACCTGGGGGTCCTCAGAGACGCGCTGGGGCCTTGCCCCACCCCTCCACTTCAAAAAAGGCCATATATTTCAGAAACTGTTCAGATCCCCACCCCTAAACCATATATATTCTTGTTCATTATGATAAGACGCATTCAGTAACACCAACCTGGGGGTTCCCAGGGATATGCTGGGGCCATGCCCCACCCCCTCCATTTCATAATATCACAATATCTCGGAAACCCTACAGATGGCCACCCCTTAACCATATATAGTCTTGTTCCTTATGATAAGACACATTCATTGACACAAACCTGGGAGTCTCCCTGGGCCTTGCCCCACCCCTCCACTTCACATAAGGCCTTATACCTCAGAGAATGTTCTTAGCCCCACCCTAAACCATATATATTCATCTTTCTTATGATAAGACGCATTCAGTGACACCAGCTTGGGAGTCCCCGGGGCACGCCCAGGCCATGCCACACCGCTTTACTTCATTAAAAGCCATATATATCAGAAATAGTTCAGATCCCCACCCCTAAACCATATACTTGTTCCTTATGATAAGACTCGTTCAATCACACCAACCTGGAGGTCTCTTTGTGCTGAGGCAATGTGCCCCACCCTTCCATTTCATAAAAGGCTTTATATTACAGAAACCATTCAAATCCCCACCCCATAATCATATATGTTCTTGTTCCTTATTATTAGCACACCTACTGTAGCAGGGTCTGCAGGGGCCATTCCTATTTCATAAAAGGGCCTCAAATCTCTGAAACCGGTCAGATTCCCAGCACTGAACCATATATATACTTGGTCCTTATGATAAGACACATTTAGGGACAACAGTTTGGGCTTTCCTGGGATCAACAGGGCATGCCCCAACCCCTCAACTGTTAAAGAGGCCTTACAGATCCCCACTGCTAAACCATATATATTTTTGTTTCTTATGATAAGACGCATTTAGTGATACCAACCAGGGCTCCATTGGGTCCATGCCCCACCCCCTCTGCTTCATAAAAGGCCTAACTTTTCAGATGCTGAGTCCACATGGGTGCTCATTTGGACATGGGGGTTCATTTGGTGGAATAAAATGATATCATATTAAAATACATGGCTGCCATTGGGCAGGATGGGCAGTGCCCACCTGAGCTCTGGTGAGCATAGTGGCCCATGGGCCTCTTGTTATTTTGCCCATCGCAGATAGCTAACGTACAATACACATTTTAATCTATACATTTTTGTTTGGATATATGGTTTTGTAACCTAAATTGTTTCTGCTTTGGGCCCCAACACTAGTGGTACAAAGTGGTTGCATATTTTGTTTGTTTGATTTGAGGTTTAACATCCCCTTCAACACTGTATAGGTCATTTTGGAGATGTTGCTTCCAATTTTGTGGCACTTTTACCCGACATTGAGATGAAATGACATCTCAAGCCCTGTCACCCAATGAAACCAACAGGGTTTATAAGCATGGACGGACCAACTCGCACCACTTTGCCTGGGCAGGCTTAGATTCTCTAAGGGGTTCACCAGTACTCGTGTGCGGCTGGTTTCAGCTCTGCGTGGAAGCATCATGCAGCCCATCTATTCCTTCAAGACCCAATGGGCGGGGCCCAAAGAGGTTGCATATAAGTGAACTATAGTAAACCCTCTTTACATGTATCTTAACCACTGACATCGAACTACTACTTAAGGGGAATGGGTACACCTTCAGGGGAGGCAACTTCTACAAAAGTATTTTTGTCTCCCATGTCAATAGGGGTCAACTCTTAAAGGAAAGAATTTGCTCCGATGGAGCAAATTCCTTCCTTTAAGATCAGACTTCTTTTTCAATGGAACAGCAAACAGGAAGTTCCGAAAGTTGCCTCACTTTGAAAAATGGCGGAAAAATGTGCTAGGTGTTCCTATTCCCATTAAATGAGTTGTTGTTTTTGAGCTGTTTTATGTTTCTATGGTGTCAATTCCTTTTACCTCAAACTATGTTTTTCAGATAATAATTTCTAGACCTAACGAGAGTTGATTTTATTCTTGAAAGGACTGTATCATTGTACACTAATTGGAGAAATGCTAGTAAAAGCCTTCTTGTCTTTTTTATTTCAGTGATTGAGATCTGGTTCCTAGCCTACCTTACCTTAGGAATTGTCTTGTTCTTCTCTGCACGAAGCTGGAGCCAGTAAGTACATGTACATGCATTTACGATCATAGCTCCAGATAAGGCAGAGAATTGAGATAATTAATGGTTATTTTTTCCAAATTCCCCCTAACAACATATGCTGTAGATACTTGTTAGAAACACCTATGAATGGAGATGAATGTTGTGGCATGTCTGAAGATATGTTCTTGAATGACACAGCTTGTAGGATACAGGCACATAAACCCTATTGGTTTCATTGGGTGGCAGGGCTTGAGATGTCATTTCATCTCAATGTCAGGTAAAAGTCCAACGAAATTGGAAGCAACGCCTCCAAAATGACCTATACAGTGTTGACGGGGACGTTTAACCTCAAATCAACCAACCAACTAACCAACAGGAAAAGAGGCAATTACATGCACCATATAAAATCTAAAAGAATCAGACACCTTGAGGACATGCTGTAATTCTCCTAATATTTTAACAAGTTTGGTTTGCGATCCAACAAGGAGTTAAAAATGTGGAGACTGAATGGCAGTGTGGATCCTGATCAGAGTGCTCCTTCAGGAGCAGTCTGATTTGGGTCTGCATTGTTTGCTTCGGCCTGTCTGTCCCACTATTTAGGACCATTATGGTACTCAGCCTTATCATCACCGATCAGAAGTGCATCTAGCTGAACCACCAAGTCCAAGCTTAGGTGACAGGAGGCTAAATTCCCAACACTCAATGTCATGGAAAGCCCTCTACTTTTGGGTCTTTTTGGGCTAGCCCTGGGCAGTCTGGCAGGGATACACCTTCAGGGGAGGCAACTCTTTCAAAAATAGTTTCATATATCTTACTAAAGGGGTCTACTCTTAAAAGAACAAACCTACTCCCATGAGAGGGAGTTTTCTCTGAGGGGAAAGAATATGAGACTACTGAGCAAATTCTTTCTTTTAGTACTAGACTAGTTTTTGTTTTTTTGTTTGAATTGTGGTTTAAAGTCCACGTCAACACTGTAAAGGTCATTTTGGAGACGTTGCTTCCAATTTTGTGGGACTTTTACCTGACATTAAGATGAAAGGACATCTCAAGCCCTGACGCCCAATGAAACCAATAAGGTTTATAAGCACGGACGGGCCGACTCGCACCGCTTTGCATGGGCAGGCTTAGATCCTCTAGCGGTTTACCAGTACTCGTGTGCGGGTCGGTTTCAGCTCTGTGTAGAAGCATCATGCAATCCATCTATTTCTTCAAGCCTCTAAGGGCGAGGGCCAAGTACTAGTACATGTATTGCTAACACATTGAAAGGGGTACCTGACCTTACTTTGTTTCTTTACCCCTTAACAGCAGACCTCAGTGCGAAAGTGGCAAATATTTGTCGGACAGTTATTTCCCTTGCAAATGTATCAATTCCCTTAGGTAGTACATGTTATTTGTTGGATCTTTTATGTAGACATAGTGCCCAGTACACATATGCATGTGCATAGTGTAAAATATCTTCACTTCAGAATAATAGCATTGCCCGTTACATATTATAGGGCACTGCCCATTACTTATTATAGGGGCTGCCCTTTAGGGAAAGAATTTGCTCCCAACGGGAGCAAATTCTTTCCCAAAAGGGCAGCCCATGCTCATGTTGGGAGCAAATTCTTTCCTTTAAGAAAAGCCCCAATCTTGTAGAAAGATGATTTTACCTAGAATATTCCTTGTTGTGTGAAATAATATTTTTGTTCTAGTTACGCCACTCTTTTACAGCAACACTTCACTACACTATGGGACTGGAGTTTCTGTCGGTATCATGGCATCTCTGCTTATCCTGATTTTCATCCTTTCAAGGTTCCTGCCACAGGTAAGTGAAGTTCTTGCATGAAAATGTTGTAGGTTTTAGAAGTTCGGACAGGAGTAGACATAATTAGCCTAAACAATTAACATACTTTAGCTTTATATGCCGTAATGATTCTAAGTATATGTATTGGCAGAGGCAGGCCTAAGCAAACATTGAAAACCCAGATCAGATTGCTTCTGATCCAAACAGTGGAGACCCAGATCAGACTGCTCCTGATCAGGGTCTCCACTGTTTGCCATTCCATTTACACTTTTTGAAACCCTTGCTGGATGGATTGTGAAACAAAATCGTTAAAATTTTAGGAGAATTCTAGCAAGTCCTTAAGCTGTCCGAATTACTAAGATTTTTACGGTAATGAAAGTTTTTAAACAAAAGGTTAAGACTTATATACAAACGAGTCCTGCCCTATTTGACATTCTGTAAACCTGGGAATACCGTATGACGTATAGCATGTACTCTCACCATTGGATTCAAAAGCGGGTAACCAGTCCATTTAAGTACATGTCTATTTTTAGCTTATTTGGATACCCGAATTTGCAGGAATTTAAAAGACAACAAAACACGAGAGAAAGCTTTTATAATCGCTATACTTCGACAAGCCCCATTACTTTCATAACAAATTTTAAAAAATCAATAGGCTGTGCATGTAAGTGCTATTACTCTAGAATAACCAAGAATACCAAGAATATCACAGCAAATAATGGGCTCCGACATGCATGTGACGTCACACTACGGATAACTCAAACTTTTTTATCCGGTCCCGTGAGGTTCAAGATAACGAGCGTCGACTGTATTTTTATTTTTTGATGAATTTAAAATCAAACTGCTTGTTCAAATGTCATGTATGTTTTCTTCTTATTTTTTTTCAGAGAAATTAAGGCTTGACATATTTAAATCTGTAACAAAGGTAGACAGCACACCAAGCTGCATTATCATGTGACAGCTCTTGTTTTACATAGACTGAGAAGATCCAGAGTGCCATTGCTTGTCACTGTTAAAATGTGTCAGTCTATGTTTAAAATTGAGAAAATCTAAACAAAAAGGCACATACACCCTTCAAAAATATAGACTACTAGTAGCATGATAGATACACACAGCTGGAATAATTTTGACTGATTTATGTTGTGACTGCTGTAGCAAGCAGAAGTGACATAAGGATCACTTTCCAGTGACATTGGCATCATGGTCAACAATGTAGGTCTGTGCATTATCCCATTGTATGCGGGAAACCCCAAAGGGGTACCTTGGCAAACAGTGCAGGCCCAGAACAGACGCCGCATGCGTCTGATCAGGGCCTGCACTATTTGCTAACACAATGTTCCGTAAAAAATAGAATAACAAGAAAAACGCCAAATGGCATTATGGACGGGTATTTCAGGATTTACCAAAAGGTAAACCGGGACGCAGATGCCCCGCCGGCTGCCCACCTGCCTGCACGGACATCGCTATTCTAAAGGACGGAATATTTCCTTGTAAAACCCATCCAAAAATGAAAAAATAGGCCTGACACTCCTTATATGACAAATGGACTTGTCCAACATATAGCAATGGAAGAGTTCACCAGTATACAATTGGTTAAGCTCTGTTTTCCAAACAACAAGGCTTCTAGGCTGATGAAACTATATACACATCTGCCATGATACATCTTGGTTCATCTGGGCCTGGAGAAATAGATATGGCTGCGTAGTGCCTTCATGCATGAGAGAAACTGACCGCACAGGAGTATACTGTTAAACCCCTTAGAGGGCCTAAGCCTGCCCAAACAATGTGATATCCGTTCATATAAACTTTATCGGTTTGTTTGGGCAGCAGGGCTTGAGATGTCATTTCATCACAATGTTAGGTACAAATCCCACAAAATTGGAACCAAAGTCTCCAAAATGACCTAAAAAGTGTTGATGAGGATGGGAAACCTCGGATCAAACAAACATGCCTAATGCCATTCATCATTACTGACTTTGACCTAATTTTAACACTTGGCTGAGCAATGTTATGTCTGTGCGTCTGTCAGTTTCTCAAACCGGCTTCTAGGCTAGTGGAATTTTCTAGACACATTTACCTTGATGCACCCTGCCCAGTAACATTATTGACCTGGTTCTGCTTTCTAAGCTTGGCTGAATAGTGTTAATTCTGTCTGTTTAGCTCTTTTTCAAACACTGAGGTCCCTCAATTTATGAAACTTCAATCATACATACATCTGCCGTGACACACCCTTCACTGCCATAAACCGTAACTGCCATTGACCTACTTTTCACACTAGACTGAACAGTATTTAGTCTGTGTTTGGCTTTATAGAGAAAGACAGAATTAAAATACATTATTTAAGTTTCCTTGTTTTTGCTCTGAAACATAGATTCTGGTTAGAACTGCGTCAGTGCGGCAGTTGCAAGTATGCACAATGTGGTGACTGTGACGAGCTTGCACAATCTATACTTAAAACATACTAAGAAAAATATCACAAATTTTCAGAAGAATGTACTTTCTGGCATACCAGATAAAGATTACCAAGATTTGCAAGGGGTAAGAAATTATGATTTCCCTACCCCCAACCCATCCTCCTACCCCGTCACCTTTTGCTAAGCAACAGGTAAAACAAAAAAAAAAAAAAGAATGAAGATAAAAATAGAAGAAATAGATAACAGTAACACGTGTATTCTCCTTGATATATTGGACTTGTTCTGGTAAGGACAAGAAAATAACGTCATCATGCTTTGGCAGATGTCAACATTATCAGAGGCGTGAAAGGGATTGCAATATCAAAAGTTTGGAAATCGGTAATTGATTCAAGAAGGACAGTTGTCAAAGTTCGACATCACATTAAATAATAGTGATGACTAGGTTGTTATCCTAAACTCAAAACAAAAATGGGGATTGTAAGTTAATGTTCTAGGTCACATGTCATATTGGTCAATTGAATAAAATCCCTGCATTTATCTGAGTGTAATGGCTCCGGCCCATTGGGGCTTTGAGAATTAGATCAGGCTGTGTGACACTTCCACACAAGAGCTGGACTTTACTGCAAATGCGTACTGGTAAAGTGGTGAGAAAGTCAATGCCGACCCAGGCAAAGTAGTGGGAGTCAGACTATCCCTGCATATGAACCCTATTGGTTTATTATGCTCCCCGAAGAATTTCGGGGGAGCGTATAGTCGCCGCTTCGTCTGTGCATCCGTCCCGCTCTTGTCCACGCGAATTCTCAGAAACTACTGGTCGGATTTCAATGAAACTTCATGGGAATATTAAGTATCAAAGTTGGATGCGCATATCACCTGTGTGGTTTGGTTCGATGATTTTTCCAACAGTTATGGTCCTTTGATGAATTCTGCATGAATATATAGGGTACTGTTTGTGTCCAAGCGAATTCTCAGCAACTACTTGCAGAAATTCAACGAAACTTCAATGGAATCTTAAGCAGCAATAGGGGATGCACATATTATCCATGCTATCTGGTTAGGTGATTTGTCACAGACTTAAGGTACTTTGTTTAATGCTGCAGTGTAAGGTCACTGTTGCTATTTTTAGAAAAACTTTATCATCACCTTGCTGCCTACATTTATTGATGGATTTTAATATACACACAAATGTTGGGTATCATAGTATCTTGAGCATGTTCGACTTTCAGGATCCTGGGCACAAGGTCAAGGTCACTGGCTATTTTTAGAAAAACTGTTTTGCTCTAGTGCCTACATTTATTAATGGATTTTAATATAATTTCACACAAATGTTGAGAATAATAATATTTCGAGCAAGTTCAACTTTCAGGGTCCTGGGCTCAAGGTCAAGGTCACTGTGGCTATTTTTAGAAAAAAACTTTGTCATCGCTCTAGCGTCGTCATTTGCTGATGAATTTTAATGTAACTTCACACAAATTTTGGGTATAATAATATCTCGAGCAAGTTCAACTTTCAGGATCCTGGGGTCAAGGTCACTGTGGTTATTTTTAGAAAAAAACTTTGTCATTGCTCTAGTGCCTACACTTATTGATTGATTTTAATATAATTTCACACAAATGTTGGGTATGATAATATCTCGAGCAAGTTTGACTTTCAGGGTCCTGGGCTCCAGGTCAAGGTCACTGTGACTATTTTTAGAAAAAAACTTTGTCATCGCTCAAGCGTCGTCATTTGTGATGGATTTTAATATAACTTCACACAAATGTTGGGTATATTAATATCTCGAGCTAGTTTGACTTTCAGGATCCTGGGCTCAAAGTAAATGTCACTGTGGCTATTTTTAGAAAAAAACTTTGTCATCGCTCTAGTGCCTACATTTATTGATGGATTTTAATATATTTTCACACAAATGTTGTGTATGATAATATCTCGAGCAAGTTTGACTTTCAGGATCCTGGGCTCAAGGTCAAGGTCACTGCGGCTATTTGAAGAAAAAACTTTGTCATCGCTCTAGCGTCGTCATTTGCTGATGGATTTTAATTATAACTTCACACAAATGTTGGGTATTATAATATCTCGAGCAAGTTCAACTTTCAGAAAACTGCTGTTTAACTAGGATAATGTTTCCTGTTCCGACTATTGCACCTTCGAGGAGCATCCATCAGTTTCACCCATATTCTTGTTTGGTTGGTAGGGCTTTAGTTGTCATTTCATCTGTATGTCAGGTAAAGTTCCCACAAAATTGGAAGCAACATCTCCAAAATGACATAAATAGTGTTGATGGGGAAGTAAAATCTCAAAACAAAACGAAATCTCCAAGTGTAATATATACCAGGCCTCATATTTTTCAGGCTTTTGCAGGATATCAGCTTTTAAAACTTGATTTTTTCTTAATTTCAGGCTTTTAGATTTTAATATTTCCTCCTTTATCATGTTTAATCCATATCCTGCTGAATTATTTAAGAAATGAATTTTATTTGTCTGCTGTTCATGAAAGTATGAACGCAGTGGTTCGAGTGCAAAGTAAATGAACCCTGAAGGGGTTTATGTAAACTTTGCTAGTGACAAGCTGTCGTTCATACTTTCATAAAAAGCAGAATTTTTTTTTTTTTTTTTTTTATTTACATTCTTTGCCCCTCATAACTGGGCAAAAAAATGCTTCTAGGGCAAACTTTTAAACCCGAAAAACATTTACACATTGTTTTTCTACAAAGAGCGGAATTGCATTGACTTGACCAATGCCCGTAGAGGACCATGGTTTAGACTGACGTCACTTGACATCACAGAAAATCATTTGACTCGATGCGTTCATGGAAGTATGAACTACACTGTTTTCTATAGGTTCACTGGAAAAGTAAATATTTAGCCATGCCCATTTCTGATAATCAGCCAAGCAAATTACTTGATATAATGTATTCATTCAGTTCACAAGCTCCATTACAAACAGTGTAGATCCTGATCAGATGGCTTCTTCAGATGGCACTGTTTGCAAAGGTAATGGTTATTGTGTTCAGGAGGTCAAGGGTTAAGGCTGTGAAATTGGGCCTTTCATGCATGGGAGAGCTAGGTCAGTATGAAAAATAAAAGTGAAAGCAATGATCAGGAATCAAACCAATCCATCAGAGACACCAAAGGGAAACGAAAACACGAAATAACTAGACGCTAATGGAAACAGCAATAGTGAAAAGCCGAAAGGACAGTTACTTTCCCACAAAATGGCCAAATGTCTATCCAAAACAAAAATATATAAGCGATACAAACTACAGCAAATATATAAATTCACGACAGAAGAACCGCCTTGGAAGGTCAGTGAAAAGAATTTCACTGGGTGGGGGAAGGACTTGGATTGATTTTATGCAGCCGCAACTTCGCCCTTACTTCTGTCGCAATTTAGACAAATAATTTGTTCAGTCTGCATGAAGGCTTCCTAACTCATCAGTGCAACATCTCAGAGAACACAAAAATCAAACAACCACAGAGATGAAACACCAATTAAGACTCAACAGCAAGAAACAACTGAAATGCTGGAGCAAAAGAAAACCAACAAGAAGCCTGGTATTCACAATATGCTTTTCAGTAGGCAGTTATCAGTTTTGTTACAGATGTGCAGTCAGGTGTTCATTTTTGTTGCACCTGCTATTAGCATGGCGCGATATAGGCGCCCGGTTTTCCGTCCATTCATCTGTCCGTTCGTTCGTCCATCCGTTCGTCAAGGCGTCAACATTTGTGACCACCCTAGCATTCACCCTAATGGTCAAGTTTATTTCTCAAGAACTATAAGGGCTTCATTAATGATACTTTGTACAAACTTGTATCTGGGGATGGCAGCTTAACTGCAAGAATCCATATTTGACCTTGACCTACATTTTATGGTTCACTAACTTTGTAAAATAGTGCGACCACCCTAGCATTCACCCTTATGGTCAAGTTTATTTCTCAAGAACTATAAGAGCTTCATTAATGATATTTGGTACAAACTTGAATCTGTGGATGGCAACTTAAATGCAAGCATCCATATTTGACCTTGACCTAAATTTCATGGTTCACTGACTTTGTAAAATATTGCGGCCACCCTAGCGTTCACCCTAATTTGTCAAGGTGTCAACATTTGCGACCACCCTAGCATTCACCCTAATGGTCAAGTTTATGTCTCAAGAACTATAAGAGCTTCATTAATGATACTTGGTACAAACTTGTATCTCGGGATGGCAACTTAAATGCAAGCATCCATATTTGACCTTGACCTACATTTTATGGTTCACTGACTTTGTAAAATATTGCGACCACCCTAGCGTTCACCCAAATGGTAAGTTAATTTCTCAAGAATCATATGAACTTCATAAATGATACTTAGTACAAGCTTGCATTTAAGAATGGCAACTTTTATGCAAGCATGTATGTTTGACCTTGTCCTAGATGTCATGGTTCAGTGACTTTGGGCCCCCACAGGCACAACATAGCCTTCGCCGGAATTCTTGTTTTAAAACTGACACTTTGTGGGCATATTCTTATTTTCACCTCACAGTCCAGGTAAAACAATCAGACTACATATGGCTATATTCTTACGGCATGAAAGTCGTAACAAATGAAGCATAGCCTGAAAAAATCCACGCCCATGGTGGGATTCGAACCCGGGTCGCTCGGGTGAAAGTCCAGTGCTCTAACCGCTGAGCCAAAGAGTCGACTCCCTGACGCAGTTGTCAGAGAATGGTTATAAACCTAGAAGCTATGCATATGATCTACCAAGGTAAATAATGGAAGGGAAGTAACACACCCCCTCTTCAAGGAAGCCAATTCTGGCATATAAAGTCCAATCCCGGACGAGCCCCCATCTTACGACATGAAAGCCGTAACAAATGGAGCATAGCCTGAAAAAATCCCTGCCCATGGTGGGATTCGAACCCGGGCCGCTCGGGTGATAGTCCAGTGCTCTAACCGCTGAGCCAAAGAGTTGACTCCCTGACGCAGTTGTCAGAGAGTGGTTATAAACCTAGAAGCTATGCATATGATCTACCAAGGTAGATAATGGGAGGGAGGTAACAATATGCAAAACCCTGTCACAAGAAAACTTTTCTTTGAGGTTTGCTACCAGTTAAAGGCATTTATTCTAGCAACAGTAGGACACAACGTGTGTTCATAATTATTTTATTGCCTTCTGTGATATACTGTCTATAGCAGATCAAAGGCGGCCCTTAATAGGGTGATTAGTAGCTCTTGTTGAATCCCCTGACTGAGGCACTTAAGGGGAAAATCAATAATGTACACTTTAGTCACAGTTAGTAAACTATTGGTTTTCCCCAAGGTGGCCCCTTACCTGTTGAAGACAGAGGAGATCTCTTCAGTCAGCACTGAGGGCTACATAATATTATGTAATGAAATGATAGTCCTCAATAATCAAGAATAAATGCCTTTAAGATACAAACAAGCCTGCTCAGCGATAGAAACAGATTTATTATATGAGCCGGCATATGACAAAATCTAAAATAAGACTGCTGCGACCAGGAGAGACTCAATTCAACCTGCACACCAATTCACTATGACAAGACCTTTTGCTTATGTCTCTTTGCATAGATATTAGCCTATAGTAGGTACATGCAGTCAGCAAAGACTGATCAGACTGCCCAAATGCGCAGGCTGATCGGAGTCTTTGCTGGTCGCTCAAGCCTTCTTGTAGATTTTGTCATGCATTGGCTCATATACCTACATGAAATTCTGCTGTCTAACAGTTTAATGGCATGAAAATACGTACAGAAACCCATATGGGCCCCGTCAAGCGATTTTGGTACTTATCGCCTATGCGAGCAGCGAAGGTTCAGGCGAGCCTGCGCATCCGCGCAGTCTCGCCAGAACCTTCGCTGCTCGCTCATACAAGCAGTGAATAAAGAGGAACCTTCTGACAGAAAGCCATATTCCTGGCCCCTCTGAATGGCTGGGCATGCGCAGTTAAAGTTTGTCATTACGGAATGCTCGAAGACCCAAATTCGCTTGGCGGGGCTCATATCATCCTACTCAAATTTTCTGATTTGGTATCACTATCCTTCTAGCTCTAAGTCATGGTATTTGTGGTGACCTAAGAAAGCAACCTTGTGTAATGCAAAACCTGGGGCCGGTTGTTCAAAACTAACGACGTCGTTAGTTAACGTATCGTTAAAACTTTGATCATTAAATATGGCAAATAGGCTAATATTTTTGCTGAAAAAATGTGAGCAGCTTTTGCGGATGCAAAAGCTGCTCACATTTTTTCAGCAAAAATACCAAAAATTTAAATAGTAAACTTGCTAGAACAGTTAACAATATGACCACTAACGAGCTCGTTAAGCTAACGATGCTTTGAACAACTGGGCCCAGATGTGAGAAACGATGATGTCACTTACACATAGAGCATAATGTCAAATTTTTCAGCTTATTTTCATATGAAAAAAAAAAAAAACCTTATCAGAAGAAAAAGGGTATATAATAAACATGTTATCACAGTGGTAACTTGATTTGCCACGCTATATCACATCGCTTGGATGTTTCCAGATCTTACTGATCACACTTGAGAATCCTCCGTGGTGTAGTGGTTATGCTACTCGCCTTGTAAACCAGGGATCACAGGATCGATCCCGGGCTTCTCCAGGCTTTCTGTTGAGTCTTCTCTAGACTTTCTGAAAGCGAGGTCCCACCTTCGTATGACCTTAGCTGTTGATGAGATGAAAAACTCAAACACTCACTCATCACACTTGACACTCTGCATATTGTGTGATGCGTTGAACGGGAAACATCCAATTGACATGACACAATGCGGCAGAGCAAGTTATGTATATGTATCATACTATCCAATCAGCAAACAACAAAGGAGCAGATCAGACTCCACGGATGTGCAGTCTGATCTGCTCCTTTGTTGTTTGCAAATGGAAAAAAAAGGTTTTCCTGTGACTTAGCTGATATGATATGAATGTATTTTTTTCTTATTTTCAGAGATTAAAATACCTTGGTTACCTTCTCCTGGTTCTTGGCTCTTCAACATCAATATGGCTAATATCTTCATTCACTCACCTACTCACAGACCCTGTGACGGGAACCATCGTAGAATACTGGCAGTATATTCTTGGATACTGTGTTTTGATGGGAATTATCAGTTTTGCCATTGTGTATAGATATGGTCCAGTTTCTGACCCTCGGACTTTGAATCTTATAAAGTGGCTGCTACAAGGGATTGGACTGATCCTGGTATATAACAGTACACAAATTAGAGAAGTTTCTATAGCACTGATAATAATTCTAGTGACAATCTATAATTTCCCACGTGCCATGTTGACTAACCAGAGGACTAGAAATTTATGGTAAGTATTAAAAAAATCAGCAGTCTGCACCCCTTTATGACACTGTTCATAATAACACAGTTTTGGTAAAGATTGATCCCAAAAATGTTCCAGAAAATTGTACTGAATATGTCATGACTTCCATTCATGTGTGTGTGTGTGTTTTTGCTCTCAGTGTTCATCTTTTCTGGAAATTATACTGATACTAAGGCATTCCTGGGTCCTTTGGCAGGTTGTTGAAAACTAAGGATGTCATTAGTTATCATATTATTTAATTTTTCATCATTTAATATCGCAAATATGCTAATATTTTTGCTGAAACTATATGGTATCTTTTTCAAATGCAAAAGCTACTCTGACACATTTTTTCAACAAAACAACTGTATTAGATACTGGACCTACTTGACCATTTAACCCTTCTCTTGCTGATTATTCATTTTAACCACACCCATTTTTGATTTTGAACCAATCAGATTAATTGATGTAATATATTCTTACAAAGCCATAAACTTAATGTCAAACAGTGTAGATCCTGATCAGATGGCTTCTTCAGAAGCCATCTGATCTGGATCTACACTGTTTCCAAAGATAAGGGTTGTCGTGAACAGCAAGATAAGGGTTAATGGTTTGGCCACTAATAAATTTGTTAAGCTAATGATTCTTAGTATTGGGACAGATACTGGTAGACCTGAGCAAACAGTGCAGACCCTTTTGGACTCCTTGCTGGTCCGTGAACCAAATTCATTTAAATTATAGGAGAATTACAGCAAGTTGTCGAAAAATAGCTGGATGAGTTGCAAATAGTGTAGGCCCTGAGTTCTTTTTGCTCTTAGTGGCCGTCCTTTCAGGATATTGAGGTATTTCAGGGTCCATGGGCTAGTTGTTCAAATTTAAGGATGTCCTTAGTTATCATATTGTTCAGAGGCACAAGCAACTGAGCTACTGAGTCTGGCTTCCCAGCACTAGAATTAATTTGTTTGAAGTAGGTGTAGTTTGAACTACTTGGGTTAAATCATGGTTTCAGTTCATGAAGCATAATGGGGATCACTTTAATATCTTTACAATCCCCTTTAAAATATGGGCATATTGTTCGTACTCATTAGGCAATTCTAAAGAGTACACAAAACATACCTTTTAAAGAGCAAATTAGGAAAACCTCCCAAATATATGTTGGGATGCACTGAGGACAGTCGATACTGTAACTGATCCTAAATTGAATATTTAAAGAGTTTACAAGGGGATAAACTGATAACTAGAATACCAGAATCGTGCCATTTGATATCAAGTTTATCAGGCTTGGCAAGCCTCGTGATTATACAAGCATTGTCGAAACCTTGTCTGATAAACTTGATATCAAAAGACACAAACCGGGTATTCTCTATCTTCCTTGGACATAGCTACAGATAACTTCAAAAGATGCGTATTTTGTGATAATTGAAGGATAGTTTTCCTTATTTTTGCCTATAAACCTATGTTGTGGGTATTCATTAGAACCGCCCTGTCGAGGCGGTTCTAATGAACACCCACAACAAAGTTTTTTATCGAGAAGTGACCAAAACTATCCTTCAGTTATCACAAAATACCAACCTTATCTGTTGCTATACCAGTGTTCTTTGTTTGAAGCAGAAATAAATCTCAAAATGTCACGAAAAGGATGCCTTTACATCCATTCAGTGAAACATCATTGTTTGGCGAACGACAAAGATTGAGATCAGCCTGTGCATCCATACAGTCTGATCAGCACCTATGTGTTTGCTACTTGCATAGATCCAGATAAGGCGCTTTTTCCATCTGAAAAGTACTAATATTTTTCTTATTTCTGCACAAAATCATATGTTGTGGGTACTCATTAGAAGTGCCTCACTGTAGGAGCCCCACTGTGAGGTGCTTCTAATGCGTAGCCACAACATAGGTTTTCGTGCAGAAATAAGAAAAATAATATGTGGATACCCCCGCTAATCTGGGGCTGTGGACATACAAAGTACAGTACAGTCCAACCTGTATTAAGCAAGCACCTCTTGGATATTCAAAAAGTGCTTGCTTAAGACAGGTGCTTGCTTAACACAGGTGAATTTTAATGAATTTTCCTTTTTCGGGAACTGAATGCCTGCTCGCTTAAGACATGTTGCTTGCTAAATAGAGGTGGCCACTAAGACAGGTTTGACTATACCTCTAATTTCTATATCTAATAATTCATGTCTCTTGCTAATCTGTGAAGCTAAGCAGGCTGATTTGTGTCCTACTTGTTAGAAAACTTGGAGACAGGTTTTCTCATGATGGGGGCTCATAGCAAATGGCTGTTTATCTTAATGTGAAACCACTCCCATCCGAGCTTCGAGAAATAGATTGGGCTGCATGCAGTGCATGGTTCTTCCACGCAGAGCTGAAACTGACCACACCTTAGTACTGGTAAACTGCATAGAAGGACTACCCCTGCCCAGGCCAAGTGGTGTGAGTCAGACCATCCAATACATTTAAGCCTTTTGGTTTCATTGGGCGGCAGGGCTTGAGATGTCAATTCATCTGTGTCAGGTGAAAGTCCCACAAACTTGGAAGCAACGTCTCCAAAACTACATAAATAGTGCTGAAGGGGACATTAAACCTCAATTCAAACAAACAAAACCAAAGCTTACTGTGAAAAAGACATAACCGAAAATTTTAATAGTTATGCAGGTTTTAACCCTTATCCCTGCACCATAATTAAGCCGTTGCATGCGGGAAACCCGTAAATGGGTATCTTGGCAAACAGTGCAAGCCCTGATCAGACGCTACACTTTTTGCTAACAGACTTTTCCATCAAAACTAGAACAAAAATGAAAAAATAGGCCTGACACCCTTTATATGACAAATGGCCTTCTCCAACATGTAGCAATGGAAGAGTCCACTAGTATCCAGTGGGTTAACCCTTTTAGTACCAAATGGAATCTTCCTCCTTATATATAGCAGGAGTCCATTTCAAAATTTAGGGGTGTCAGGTTGTGTCTTCTTCGAAATTTATTTGGAAAATGACTGAACTTTTAGCAAACAGTGGAGGCCCTGATCAGATGCCGCATTCTGTGGCATCTGATCTGGGCCTGCACTGTTTGCCAAGGTACCCGTTTAGGGGTTTCTGGTACTGAATGGGCTAGGACTAACCCTGTCACAAAAATTTTTTTCATGGTCTCAAAAGTGTTCAATTCATTCAAGTTTAACTATATTTATAATCAGACTTTTGATACCGTTTCTAAGGAAGTTACGGTAAGTTAATTTTAATTTTCGAGTTTCTTCAGTTTGTTTTATAAACAGTTGTGTGTTTTTAAATTGGTATGTTTGTGTTTTGAAAATTCAGAGCTCCAGAGTTTGAAACGAAAGGAGGATTACTATGTGGCGATACACCCCAACCCCTTTATAACACTATAAACTGGATCCAAGCAGAAACCATGTTAGTTAAACAACAGTGGATTTAAAAACAAAAATGTATAGATTATATAGAAAAATGACCAATTATGGTCATTTTTCTACATAATCTATACATTTTTGGGATCCATCTTGAAACCATATTCTGTCCAAAACAGTGTTAAGAACAGTGTTATAACGAGGTGGTAGTGTACTGTGTGTTTCTGCCAGTTACTGCTCTAAACTGGTTAACCCTTTTTGAACCAAATCGAATCTACCTTTTTATATATAGCAGAAGTGTATTTCAAAATATAGAGGTGACAGGGTTATGTCATCTTGAAATTTTATCTGGAAAATAGCTGAATGTTTTATAAACAGTGTAGCCACTTTCTGTGGCATCTGATCTGGGCCTGCTATATTTGCAAGTTTCTCATTTTGGGGTTTCCAGTACCAAATAGGTATAGTGCTTAGAAGGTCATAACTTACCAAGTGCTTTGATTTACTGATCAGACATGAACATTAACCCTTATCCATCTGCATAAATTAATTTAGTCACACCCATTATTTACATTTCATCCAATCAAATTACTTGATGTTATTTATTCATTCAAATTCACAATCTGAATGACAAACAGTGTAGTTCCTGATCTCCAGAAGCCATCTGAGCTGGATCCACACTGTTTGTCATGAACAGCAGAATAAGGGTTAACACTTTTATTGCTAATCAGCATTTTCAAAGTGTTTGTATTTTTGTGAGGAAATAAGGCTTGACATTATATGTGAATCATTTGCTTGGCAGACAATTCACATGTCTAAATTTCAAGCCTTATTTTATTTCTAGGAAATATACTATTGAAATTAGCCTGTCGTCTGCTCTATGTCTTTATGTAGCAGTTAAAGAGTTCATGGTTAATATTGCTAACTGGGCTGCTAAACTACAATGTCCCCCGCCCGTCGGGGCTTGAAGAAATAGATGGCTGCATGATGCTTCCAGGCAGAGCTGAAACTGACCACACACGAGTACTGGTAAACTGCTTAGAGGATCTAAGCCCGCCCAGATAATGCTTATAAACCCTATTGGTTTCATTGGGCGACAGGGCTTGAGATGTCATTTCATCTCAATGTCAGGTAAAAGTCCCACAAAATTGGAAGCAATGTCTCCAAAATGACATATGCAGTGTTGACGGGGATGTTAAACCTCGAATCAAACAAACTACTAAACTACAAAACAAACAAAATCCTTCATCAGTTCTAACAAGTGCCCCGCAAAAAAACACAGTTTTATAGAGAGAAGCGTAAAATTATCCTTGGTTGCTCTGACTTTGAGCTTTTAATCATATGTTTGTGTTTCAGTGGTATCTTTTGTTGTGAATTTGGAGTCCCTATCAGTGATCACAGTTGAGAAAACCTTTTATTGCCATTTATGAACAACAGAGGTGCAGATCAGGCTGTGTGCATGCACAGTCTGATCAGCATCTTTATACATGTACTGCTTGGATAATACAATACTGATTCTAAGTATTGGGACAGATTGGCCGAAGCAAACAGTGCAGACCCAGATCAGACTGCTCCTGAAGGAGCAGTCTGATCAGGGTCTACACTGTTTGCCATTCGATCTGCACCTTTTAGACTCCTTGCTGGATCATGAAACAAATTTGTTAAAATTTCAGGAGAATTGCAGTATGTCCTCAAGGTGTCCAAATTTTAAGGATTTTTTTTTACGGTATATTTGTAATTCCAGCACTCTTGATAGACTGTATCACTGAGCAGCTTGGTTTGTCTTACATGGTAAGAAAACCTGAATGACTGGGCTCATGTTTTGTGGATGCCAGTAACCCATATCTTGCTGAATGAATTAATTTATACACACCCATTTCTGACTTTTAACCAATCAGACTACTTGATGTAATTTATTCCTACAAATTCATGAACTTAATTTCAGTATCTTCACTATTTGGAAAAGGTAGTATAGTCTGGTTCAGCAGGACAAGGATTAAAGCTCTGCATGCTGGGTATTTTTCTTGCAGCAGACATTTTGAAATATTTTTCTATTTTTTCCAGAAACAGGAATTGACACCTCATGCAAATTGTCTCCTTTGGAGACAATTTGCATGAGATGACTAGTCCTGTTTACTGGAAAAAATAAGAAAAACTACCAACAATTCGTCGTCTGCTGAATTAGCCTAGAGAGTGGTAAAAGCAGAATATGATGATCATGATGTTTGTTTTTTTGGAAGGTTTAAAGTTTAAGACCATATTTAGTTGATATCAAGCCATTTGAATGTATCTGTGAAATGGACACCATTTGCTGTCAAAAAGAACCTTGCCTCCTGCAGACTTGCAACCTGGCCACTAAATTAGCAGGCGAGTGTTAAACAGTCAGCCTACTGGGCTATCAATGCTTCTGTTAAGAGCACTTGCTACATGTAAAGGGACAAGAAATTTATCTATATTAATCTTTCTTGTCATAGTAGTTAAGAATAGATATACAATTTGTTTAATTAATCCATTTAGTACCAGAAACTCCAAAACGGGTACCCTGGCAAACAGTGCAGGCCCAGATCAGATGCCGCAAAATGCGACATCTGATTAGGGCCTCCACTGTTTGCCAAAATTTCAGTCATTTTCCAAATAAATTTTGATTAAAACACAATCTGACACCCCTAACTTTTGAAATGGACTCCTGCTATATATCAGGAGAAAGATTCCATTTGGTACAAAAAGGGTTAAAATAGTGATATACATTAAGACCACCTTTGGTACTGTTATGAAGTAGTTTTTTTAGTGGGGTGTTCTAAAACCTTAAAGAAAGTCTGATTGGGGTTCTTAATAGTTCATTAGTTGAGTGATCTTAATAGTGAAATTTTGCTGTTCATGTCTCATATGATATGCACAAATCATTTTTTATGCCTGCCACAAAGTGGGAGTGGCATATAGTTTTGGCCTTGCCCGTATGTACATCTGTATGTCACATTTTGTAATACTATTCTTGTCTCAGCAACTTCTACAGTATTTGATGCAGGCATTGAAATTGCAACACAGTTCAGACATGCTTTGAACATGTGGATGAAGGAAACAAGATTCTGATCCACCCCCTTATTGCAGAATTATGTCGCCTTGAATGACTTAAACATTTTGGGCATTTGTGTAGCATAGGAGGTTAAATAGTACTGTTCATGTCTCCACAACTTCTCCTACAGTATTTGATGCAGGCATTGAAGCTTGTAACACAGTTAAGACATGCATTTAACGTATGCATAAAGGAAACAGGATTCTGATTCAGCCCCTTATTGTGGAATTATGTCCCCTTGGACGACATAAACATTTTGGCCATATGTGTAGCATAGAAGGTTGTATAGTACTGTTGGTGTATCCGCAACTCCTCACAGGACATTGAAATCTGCAACACAGTTCAGACATGCATTGAACATGTACATAAAGGAAGCAGGATTCTGATCCAGCCCCTTATTGCAGAATTATGCCCCCTTAAACAACTTGAACATTTTGGCCATGTTTCTTGGAGAATGTTACAGTTTCTAGTTTAGTTAGAATGTATGCCCGTCTACAGCATGTATCAAACAAATTACTCATCTAGTGAGGCATATGGTGGGGGGATTCATCACCTTTAGTGATTATTTAGATTTTTCAGCAAAAATACCACTGTATTGGACTTTGTACATTTTTAGAACAGTTAACATTTTGAGCACTGACAGGTTAGTTAAGCTAACTACCGTAGTAACTCTCTGTATTCGGACAGACAGACCTGAAGCAAACAGTGTAGACCCAGATGAGACGCCGCAGGATGCGGCATCTCATCAGGGTCTACAGTGTTTGCCATTCATCCAGCTATTTTTAGACACAACAGCGGGTAGTAAATTGTACTTATTCAAATTTTAGAACAAGAGTACATTAAGGAGTTTAGGTGTCCGAATATTTAGGGTAAATACTGTATGCTTTGAAGAACTGGGTCCAGACTGCAGAGATGAATGGAGCAACTTCTTCCTTTCACAGTGGTGGACCCCCTTTTCCGAAGAATTCAGTTTACATGGAAGCAAAGAGAAAGTCACAAAAGATTGTTGATCATGTAAAAACATGTTAGAATATATGTCAAATACAGATGACCCTCGTTATAACGACAGTATTTGTTCCCTATTATTGTGCCGTTATAAAGAATCCCAGTTAGGTGGATGATAGGTAATAAAAGGCCTTTTTCCGCATCATTACTCCAAGAAACAAATGTTATAGACATTTGTTAGAATCACCTCGTTGAGGCGATTCTAACAAATATCTTTAACATTTTCTTGGTATATTAGATTACAAGAATCTTTTATGACTAGGAACTCGATTTGTGCATTTCCAACCCAAAGGAAGCCCATGTCACTCAGAGCCTAGGCTAAATCTTTAACAAAGCAGTCATTCCGTTGAAATTGCCGTTATAATGAGTTTTGCCGTTACAACGAATGTCGGTATAAAGAGGGTTGACTGTATCTATTCCCCTTAAAAACAAAATTCCTCTTTATTTTATTTTTTTAAAACAAGATTTTGGCTATAACATGGAAGACAAATCCCAAAAATTTATGTACATAATCTAATAATTCTATATAATCTTCACATTTTTGTTTGGCAATAACATGGTTGTTGAACTTGCACAGTTTCTGCTTTGGACTCAAATGATAGTGTTGTAGAGAGATTAGGGTGGAGTAGACAGTTAACTTCTGCAATTTTCTTCCAAATGGTTTTAATGGGCTTTCACATTCTTACAGCTGTGTCATGCGAAAAAATATCTGTGGAAATATGCACCCAGTGAAAACTCAGATCAACCTGAACATCTGCAGTCTGATCGGGGTTTTCACTCTGCCATTGACATCAAAGCTTTTGATAATGATCACTGACATGAAATTATATTTTAACCCATTGCATGTGGGAAACCCCATAAGTGGTACCTTGCCAAACAGTGCAGGCCCAGATCAGATGCCGCAGAATGCGGCATCTGATCTGGGCCTGCCTGATTTGCTAACAGAATTTTCCGTCAAAAATAAAATAAAAACGGAAAAAATGGACAAATATGACATATAACAGAAAAATATGAAAATGGACTTGTCCATAATATAGCAATGAAAGAGTCCATTAGCATACAATGGGTTAAAAATTCTGGTGAATATTGCAGGTACAGATTTTTCCCACCAAAAATCAAGCTTCTTACTGAGGAAGAATACAGAAATCAGGCTGATGAGGAAACCAGGAAAGCTCTTGAGCAACTCAGAGAATACTGCCGTAGTCCAGACTGTAAAACATGGAAGATTGTCAGTAAATTAAAATCGCCTCAGAGGTAATACTTGAAACTCCTATTTAACCCTTAACCCTTAACTTGCTGTTCGCGACAACCCCTATCTTTGGAAACAGTGTAGATCCAGATCAGATGGCCATCTGATCAGGATCTACACTGTTTGGCATTCAGTTTATGAATTTGTAGCAATAAATTACATCAAGTAATTTGATTGGTTGATAGACAGAAATGGGTGTGGCTTAAATGAATATTCAGCAAGATAAGGGTTAAGACACCAAGAAAACTGCAGCTGAATATGTTATCTGTTTACGGTATGTCATCTGCTGCATGTTCTCAAAAACAATTTGAAAACATATTTTTGTATACATTACGATAACTCACCCGTGCGACATAGTGCATTTTTCACATCTCTTAATGGCAGCTTTTCTGATGAAAATCTTTGATATTTTTCTTATAAATGCTCAAAACATAGGTTGAGGGTGCTCGTTAGAACCGCCTCAATGAGGTGGTTAGGCGGTTCTAACGAGTACCCACAACCTATGTCTTGGAGCAGAAATAAGAAAAATAATGCATACCCCGGAAAACCCTAGTTTTCTCTATATAAAGTGGGGTTTAGAGGGGTGTTCATTTCACAGACTTGTTGGCATGATGCATGCAAACGTTGTGGACTCCTAGCAGAACAGTCTGATCTGGGTCCACCCTGTATTGTGCCTGCTCACGAGAAAAGGATACTTATCGCACAGACCACACACAGAAACTCCAGCGAGCCTGCTCATAAGATGCAGTTTCACAGAGCCTTTACTGGTCACAGACATGTAGAAGACAACTTGGTAGTTTCATGCAAGAAGTCGTGGGTCTATAATAGCCCCAGATAAGAGGGGGGTATCCACATATTACTTTCCTTATTTCTGCACGAAAACATATCTTGTTGGTATTCATTAGAAGTGCCTCACCGAGGTGCTTCTATTGAATACCCACAAAATATGTTTTCGTGAAGAAACAAGAAAAATATCAGTACATTTCGGCCGCCCCCGCCCATCGGGGCTTGAAAAGTAGATGGGCTGCATGATGCTGCCACGCAGAGCTGAAACCGTCCACACACTAGTGCTGGTAAACCGCTTAGAGGATCTAAGCCTGTTCAGGAACCGCGGTGCGAGTCAATCCGTCCATGCTTATAAACACTTTTGGTTTCATTGGGTGGCAGGGCTTGAGATGTTATTTCATCTCAATGTCGGGTAAAAGTCCCATAGAACTGGAAGCAACATCTCCAAAATGACCTATACTGTGTTGACGGGGACGTTAAACCACAAATCAAACAAACAGTACAATTTGGATGTAAAAAGCCCATCTCATACTGCGGCATCTCATCCTAGTCTATACTGTTTGCTCAGGTCTGCTTATCCGAAGACATACAGTAAGGCATCTGTCTTCAGAAAGCCTTGAGTCCAAAGAAAGCCAATGGTATCCGTGAATACTCAGACCAGACCATGTAGATGTGTAGGCTGGTCTGACATGAGATGCTAAGTTTGTTTGTTTGTATTCGAGTTTAAAGGCTCAGTCAACACTATTTTAGGTTATTTTTGAGCCGGTCAGTTTACCTATCCACACTTTTCTTGGACAGGCTTATATGTAAGCAGTTAACCAGTACAGTGCACATTCTTTCGCCAGAAACTGACAACTGCCCTTCTTGAATCAGTGGAAAGGAGAAATGACCGTAGAAAAAATTTCATGATCAATTTCCATCAAAGAATGTTAGGGACTCCAGCAGGTATCGAACCCGCGTCCTCCTGATCACCAGTCAGGCGTGCATCTGACTGAGCTACCGAGGCCGGCGACATTCATATGTAATGAGCAGATTCACGGGGAGGGCCAGCTAAGATGTTAAGCCTAATTTTGTTTGAAAAACAATACAAAAAACAAAATAATAATAATAAAATTAATAGTAATTACAATAGATCACCATTTCCATCTTTACTCGTGTTTTAAGGGTAAGATATCCACTAGTTTATGTATGTCTAAATCTGTTACAAGGCACCAAATCAAGTTTGTGTTTGAGTCCTAATTTATTGCCTTTCTGGAGGGGAATGGATACACATGGCAGATTTTTCGGGGAAACAATTTTCGGAACTTCCTTTCGTTTTTCTATTAACTCTGTCCCTTGGAAAAAGGGGAGCAAATTCTTTAAAAGTTTACCCCTATTGGCATGGGAGACAAAAATACTTTTGCTATTTTGTATTTCAGGTTTGCAGACTTTGTTGAAGGGGATTCTTGGCATGTGACAAATGATGAACTATTAGAGTATGACTCTGGTCCTGACCCCACACCCCCTCATCTCATCAGTGATGATGAAGAAGAGGAAGATGAGATGGATTTTATTCTTAGTTCACCATGACCTCCAGAAAGGAGATGGATTTTATCCTTCATTCATCATCATGGCCCTTTTGTGGATTTTAGTCTCAGTATTTCTATGAGCAGTATCAAAAACTTCAACATTTTATCTGAAAAGAACTGCTCAACTTTATACAGTGAGAGTTTTAGTGGTAAAATTTTCAATATATTTGAATAGGCATTTTTGTACACAGTGAATGCCCTGTTCAGAGGCCACTGAAAGTGATATCTGAACTGGGCCCGCACTGTTTACCAATGCCCCTTCTTGGGGCTACAAGACTAAAATGGACTTTTGTTTTAGTATTTACTTGCAAACAAGGCTGAATATTTTGTTACACTTGTCTCTTGGGAACAGAACTTAACCCTCACCAGTTGAACCTGGACATACATCGTTGTTCCCGGCTCAAGCCCATAGGGGCTTGAAGAAATATATGGGCTGCATGATGCTTCCACGCAGAGCTGAATCCGGCCCGCACACTAGTACTGGTAAACCGCTTAGAGGATCTAAGCCTGTCCAGGAACCGCGGTGAGAGGTGGACTGTCCATGCTAATAAACCCTATTGGTTTCATTGGGCAACAGGGCTTGAGATGTCATTTCATCTCAATGTCGGTAAAAGTCCCACAAAATTGGAAGCAATGTCTCCAAAATGACCTTTACAGTGTTGACGGGGATGTTAAACCTCAAATCAAACAAACAAACAAAAAACATCCCTATTTGAAAACAAAGTAAAACCAGATTAGGTGTCTTCTGAGAAGCCAGCTGATCATGTTCTATAGTGTTTTCCATTCTGAGTAATTAAGGGCCATCTTGGCCCTCTTTCTGTTTTTTAAAGGTGCTTAGTGTATTAAAGAGCAAATTGTTAAAAAATAGCAGCACATATGTGAGGTGTAACTTTTCACCTGAAACCGTTATATGATTTGAGCTAGCTCATGAAATAAGCGTAACTGTCATGTAACATATGTTTTCATGCTGAAATAGGAAAAATATCAGTGCTTTTTGGATGAAAAAAGCATGTTATCTGGAGTATGCACATTTATTATGTCACCCTAAAGAAAAGGGGTTTGCTCATAAAGGGAAGAATTTGCAAATTCTTTGCTGATGAGCAAATTCTTTGCTTTAAGAGTGAGTGAGTGTTTGAGTTTTATGTCCCACCAACAGCTAAGGTCATACGGAGACGGGACCTTGGCTTAAAGACTCATCCAAAAGTCTGGTGAAGCCCGGGATCGATCCTGCGACCCCTAGTTTACAAGGCGAGTAGCGTAACCACTACACCACGGAGGCTTCTTTGCTTTAAGAGTAGATCCTTTTTTTCAAGGGGGACTCAATGGACTGGATGTTAACCTTTTGCATGCTGAGTTTTATTCAATACTGGCCCTTTGGAGGGGATACCCTTATTTCGGTAGCCATAATTTCCTTAAACATGAACCGATTCTGCACATACTTTCACATATTATAAGCAAGACATCTTCTGACATTTCTACCTGAAGTATTATGGGTCACATGACTTCCAAATATGGCGGTCACATGATTAGACCGGGAACCGTTTAAGACACTTAACCCTTTCCCACACAGATACGTGTTTTTACGTGTCTGCACACCCCTCCCCCCATTTTAAGCCCCAGAAGCACCTAAAATCTGCATTTCTACCCCTGGATAGTTATGTTTGCTTTAGGATTTGTTCGGCAAAAAAGTGACCTGTTTTTTCGCGCACATCCCCACTAAAAATATTCTGGGTGGGATTGAAGGGGGGGGGGGGGGGGGAACGCCCCCCTCACATCCCGAAAAATGTTGGGTGTATGGCCCAACAGGCCACTAAAGGGGGAGTTCCAAATCTGCCCACGCACAGATTTTCTTGAAACTTCAGTTGTTGTTTACTTGAGGACTATCAACTATATATATAACTTTGTTTCATTTGATACAGTACTGTAGGCCTCAGGAGAGCTCCCTGGGGTAGTCCACTGTAGAGGTCATACGCACCTGTGAAATTTTCAGTCTTAAATCAGTAGGTATGATTATTTTCAAATTTTGTTGCTTTGATTGGCAACAGAACTCTATAAGGATTAATCTAATACAAAAAATGTAAATGTGTCTATGTCTTTTAATTTTTCTGATGAATTTATTTACAAAATTTCTTCTACTTTTCATGAAAATTGATAAAAAAAGAGATTTTCATCATAAGTATTAGAGGTGTTATTGATCTTGTCACCCCAAGATATTGCATATAAAATAGGCCACATATATCCTCTGTATATCAAACAAATTTCAAAAAAGTCAGAAACCGGTAACATTGTTTTTGATAGCTAGATATGGGTTCAGGTCTATTTTTGTGCTAAAATCATTTGCAATATAAGGGGACAAGATTTCCTTAAAATGTATTCATTGTGTTTTTAATGACCAATTAGTGCCACCTTAGCACACAAAGCTTAGCATAGGCATTTCTGTAATAAAAACTCTCCCCCCCCCCCCCCCAACACCCACACCTACCGACCCCCCACCCCCCCCCCCCCCCCCCACCCAAAAAAAAAAAGACACTGTTTACAGACAGGAGTTTTTGTTTGACTTTTAAAAAGTAAATGAGAACATACATTAGCATTGTATACAAGTTCAATCCAAACATTTTAAAGAGAAAAATAAAATGCATTCATGCACTGTTCATGATGAATGTTAATGTTGACAGTATTGCAAAAATGATAATACTGAAAAAATTACATTATGGCACAATAGGACTAAGACAAGGTGGATCTTTTTACCCTGTTTTATTTGGTCTTTCTGTATATTTTTAAACCCTGCAGTACAAGGACACTTGATGTCAGTAATATGCAATGACAGATTGAATCTGCTTAATAAATTACTTTCATATTCCTATTTCTTTCTTTAATTATTTTTGTTATTGTCATTTTCTTTAAAATAAAAAAACAGCAGCCAATAAATTGCCAACTGTGAAGGGACACACTGATTTATCGATTTTTTCTAATGATTGATCGGTCCATGTGTTGTTAATTTTTTCTTACATCACTTGGTCAAAGAGACTCACACTCCGCTCCCCCAACAAAGGTTTTGTGAGATCATTTTCTGCATTTGTTTTCAAGATTCATTATAACATCTGCAAAAGTGTAAGCTACAATGTCCTTGTCTTCAAAATAAATGCAGAGCTAATCACACTATAACTAGTTGTAAAATTGGCATTTGGTCATTTGGTAAACACTTCCCTAAATGAAATAGATGGTAGCTAGTTGCTGTAACTAATTCATTTGATAGCTTATATTATATTTAGTTGTTGTAATACCATTCACATTTATAGTCATCTGTATGCAGTACTTGCCATCTATGATAAGTTTTCTAGCTCTGTATTCATCAATTTTTGCAAATGGGGTAAATCAGCTGTTAGCTGTACAATTAGCATATTTCTGAGCCAAAATCTGCAGCTGGCTTTATATTTTTCTATAATACTGATAGCAAATATACCCTTTGCTCATCATATTTAAGAATATAACTTTTTGACACTGATTTGCACAGCTGGCTACATTTGTTTGTGCTTTAGTTCAGATTTTGCGGAGGCATTGTTAGAGTGACAAAAGGACCAACATAATTGTTTTTCCATTTTGTCTACAGTAATCTGTGTATACAGTGAGCCAAACGATCAGAAAATATTGTCCGTGGTGTTATGACATACCAGGCTCAACCATAATAAACATCATAACTCTTGGCCAGTCAAGCAAGCTGTGCCATTCAGGTGTGACAATCAGACTTTTCAAACTCAGGTATGACAATCAGACTTTTCAAACTTTTTAAGTAGACTGCATCAATTCAGAGAGTCAAGTGGAATTGTCTGGTTTACAGAACCATCCAGTTTACTTGCCATTTCAACAATCTTTGTCATAATAAGCTTCAGCAGGCTTTAGGATTACTTTAAATGCAAAAACGCCTGTTAAGAAATGAAATATATTTTTTTCATAAAATCCGATTGAATTGTTAATGAACGCTCAAAATGAATTGTGTTTTTGGTGATCCCCAGGGTACCATAACTGATACAAATGCTGATTAAATGAGCTCATACTATACAATCAAGGGTTAAACGTACATATATTCATGTGTATATATATATATTGGCGAACAATTTCTCGATTGAAAATGTTATACCATATCTACAAATGGTTTGAAAAAAAAAAAAATAAAATCTGACCATTACTATTCAATGTTCAAATGCAGTATGTTACCGGTCTCAGATTTTCAAGAAAGTTTGACAAAATGTTCTACACATATATGGGCAATTTTCATGTTAAAATGATGGGGTGACAAGAACTGCAACAATGTAAAATTAAAAGTCAAACATACTCCAAAAGATTTTATGGTTGTGAAATCTGGGGCCTGCTCCATATGAAATCGATCATGATCTACGGAACTTCAAGTGAACAATAGCAAATGTGATACAAAAATAATCACAAATGACTACAGCGATGCCTGCCGACAAAATAACTCCAAAACATAAGAAGTTGTTGAGTATATATACACATGCTTGAGGGTACCCCTATTTTCGGATGTGGAAATAAACAAAACATTGTAGATTTATAATGAAAACAGATATAAGAGTGAAATAGCTAAATAATAAACAGTCATTAACCAGGCATTAATTATGCAAAATATCATGGAAATCTGTGCGTGGGCAGAACCCTATGGAAATTTACTATAGGCTGGAACTCCCCCTTTATATCTGAGGGTGTCTGGGGTCAAAAATGCCTGAAAATTGATGCTGATAAAACATGCTGCAAACAGTGAAAATGTCCAGTGCCAAACACCTTAATTGTGGCCTTGACAGCTGTGTTAAGATTAAAATGTGGTCAAATATTCATGTGAAAACACACTTTTTGCCAACTTTGAGATGCACCCTCTTTACCATGACAACAATGATCAAGTCATGAAAGGTTGCATTTGAAAGGCTACTGCCCAAGGAACATTCATACCGAGTTTGGTGTAAAACAGACCATCCATTATGAAACAATGGCTAGTTGAACCTGCTGTCAGGTGCAACACTGTGAAAATCAGCGAAATTCACAAAATCCCTGAGTGGTAAAGGGTTAAAAAAATAAAAATAAAAGACAATAGCACTCATTGTGTGCTTTGAATGATAAAATGATAGCTTGTGTCCATATTATGGCTACATATTTATCACCAACATTTTTTAGGTTGATTGGGTCTAGTATGCACCAAATTGTGATAGAACAGGTAAGGGCCATCTGTTGAAAACTGGTACTTGAAAAATCGTCGATTTTTAATGTCATTTCCGGTTGTAAAATCTAACAGCTGGTAATATTGGTAAAACCTGTGCCCTTCTAAGAAAGAAGGATCCCTCTTGCATTGGACAACCTCATCAGATTGAGTGTACTTTCTTATGAGCGTGATAAACTGCTCAATTTGGACCACCTCCTTGGGCGACTAAAGTCGCCTCCAGCATGCTGAAGGTTAAGGAAGTTGTCTCCATTGCAAATATGGTGGAAAATATGGAGGTGTGTCCTTTGTTCTAAAGCAATTGGTGTCATAGTTTAGTCATATATTTTTACTGCCATATCATTCAATGAGTTGTGTTCATCTCAGAGTTAGGCATTTTTCTTGTTTGTTTTGTTATATTTCTAATTGAAATTAGGTAGATTAAAGAAAGGCAGTTGTCATGCTAATAAGTCTGTGTGATAAATACCCCTCTAAACTATAAGGAAAACTGGGGTTTACAGGGGTTTACATCATTTTTCGTATTTTTGCTCCATGACATAGGTTGTGGGTGCTCGTTAGAACCGCCTCGATGAGGCGGTTCTAATGAGCACCCACAACCTATGTTTGGAGTGTAGATAAGAAAAAATTTCTCAGATTTTCGGCAGAAAAATGACCGTTTTGCAGAATTGAAATAATGGACTATACCTTACATGTGTTATCATAATGTTATTTATGAATGCTGGCTGTAAACTTGCCTCAGCATTTTTTTTGTTCGTTTTGTTACATTTCTTATTGCAATTAGGTAGTGATCATGAATGCTGGCTAACAACTTTCTAGTCACAAGCAGTAGTAATTTTCTTTATTAATTGACTATCCTGTATTGTTCAGAGGTCATCCGTATTAACACTGAGGCCAAAAATCAGTAGTCCTGTTTTTTAATGGTGTCAGTTAATAAAATTGTCATTAATCAAGTAATTCCATATTGGCCCAGTTACGGGTCCACGGTCTGCTGTATTGTCCCGAGGCCTCTTTAACTGGGCCAATACGAAATTACTTGATTAATAACATTATAGAATTACAGAACCTGTCCTAGTGGCAGCCTCTAATAAGGTGTATTTCTCTGACATCTCAAGGAGGGCAGTTGTCAGTTTCTGGCAAAAGAATGTGCACTGTACCAGATAACCATTTATGTATAAGCCTGCCTAGGAAAAGTGACCGACTGACTGGCTTGATATGACCTAATAGTGTTGATTGGGCTGTAAAACTCCAAATCAAACAGCAGTGAAAGCATAAATAAACTATTTGTTGCAGTATAAGAATAATTTAAACAATGATTTTATTCTAAAGAGATAGGGGATATTTACTTTTTTGAGATTAATTTCATCGAGTGTGTTGAAAACATCAGAATTTTCACTCGTGCTTCGCACTCGTGAAAATTCTGATATTTTCAACACACGAGATGAAATATTTTTTATATTTATCGGAAAAAAAAGTAAATTTTCTTTTTATTTTATAATATTTTAGGACACTTACTGTAATTGATCAATTGGATCTTACGTCACAATTTTTTGACTAGGCTATGACATCACAACTGTCAGTTTCAAAACAAAAACAGATCGCCATTTTGACTACAGCATTTTTACAGTATAAAAAGTGCTTTACAAGGTATTTTACAGAATTATTTTATCTACATAATGAATTTCAGCGAGAAAAGTAGTCTGGGCTGCTACTATAACACGGTCATGATATTTTTCACACTGTGAAAATATCATTTATATTTTCACACTGTGAAAATATCACTTTTATTTGTTTCAGATATGCATTGATTTCACTGCTGTGTATAAAATAAAAATGCATGATTGAGTCATTGAAGTTTCATGATACGTACATGATAGACCACAACCTCATTATAACAAAGTTCATTATAACACAGTTTGGATATAACACGGTTTCTAGATGGATCACAAAAATGTATAGATTATATAGAAAAATGACCAATTTCCTACATAATCTAAAATTTGTTTGGATATAACAAGGTTGTTTTACTTACACCATTTCTGCTTTGGACCCCATAAATAGTGTTATAAAAAGGTTGTGATGTATATTTGAAGTGGCATTTATCAGCATCTCAAGTGACTTTATGTCTCTCTATTAAATTGTAAAATTTATTTTTGTAGCTCTATAGTTTACTAATGGTTTTACGCTGTTTCAGCATGATCCTTGAGCCCCCGCCCATAGGGGCTTGAAGAAATATATGGGCTGCATGATGCTTCCACGCAGAGCTGAATCCGGCCCGCACACTAGTACTTGTAAACCGCTAATAGAAGATCTAAGCTTGTCCAGGAACCGCCGTGCGAGGCGGACCGTCCATACTAATAAACCCTATCGGTTTCATTGGCGACAGGGCTTGAGATGTCATTTCATCTCAATGTCGGGTAAAAGTCCCACAAAATTGGAAGCAATGTCTCCAAAATGACCTTTACAGTGTTGACGGGGACGTTAAACCTCAAATCAAACAAACAAAACAAATCAGCATGATCCTTGCTAAAATAGTGTCGACTTAGACAAGATTGAGCATGATTGGTCAACCATTTTTGGTTAAATTCAACAGATGGATAAGTTTGACAGTTGGATAAATGTGGACAGGCTTTCAAGCCAGCCCTACTTTTTAGCTCACCTGTCACGTAGTGATGAGGTGAGCTTTTGGGATCACTTTTTGTCCGCCGTGCGTGCGTGTGTGCGTAAACTTTTTCTTCAAAAGACATCTCCTCCTAAACCACTCATCGGATTTTGACCAAACTTCACAGGAATTATCCTTAGGTGGTCCCCTTTCAAAGTTGTTCAATTGGTTCCGGTCCATTGCACATCTAGGTCACAGGAGCTAAAAATAGATTTTTTAAACGAAAACTTTAAAAATCTTCTTCTCTGAAACCGCAAGGCCCAGGTCTTCGATATTAGATGTGAAGCTTCATCTAGTGGACCTCTACCAAGATTGTTCAAATTATAGCCCTGGGGGCCAAAATGCCCCCACCCTGGGGGCCTTTGGTTTTACATAGGCTTATACAGGGAAAATCTTCAAAAATCTTCTTCTGAAACCGCAAGGCCCAGATCTTTGATATTTAGTGTAAAGCTTCATCTAGTGGACCTCTTTCAAGATTGTTCAAATTATAGCCCTGGGGCCAAAAATGCCCCCACCCCGGGACCCTTCGGTTTTTCATAAGCTTATTTAGGGAAAACCTTTAAAAATCATCTCCTCTGAAACCACAAGGCCCAGGTCTTTGATATTTGGTATGAAGCTTCACCTAGTGGACCTCTACCAATTTTGTTCAAATTATTGCCGTTAGGCCAAAAATGCCCCCGCCTAGGGGGCCTTTGATTTTACTTAAGCTTATGTAGGGGAAATCTTTAAAACTTTTCTCCTCTGAAACAGCATGGCCCAGGCCTTTGATATTTGGTGTGAAGCTTAATCTAATGGACCTCTACCAAGATTGTTCAAATTATAGCCCTGGGGCCTTTGGTTTTACATAGGCTTATATAGAGAAAATCTTTAAAAAATCTTTTCATAAACCGAAAGGGCGAGGTCTTAGATATTTGGTGTGAAGCTTCATCTATTGGACCTCTATCAAGATTGTTCAAATTATAGCCCTAGGACCAAAAATGCCCCCACCCTGGGACCCTTTGGTTTTTCACAGGCTTAATTAGGGAAAATATGTAAAATTCTTCTTCTCTGATACCACAAGGCCCTGGTCTATGCTATTTGATATGAAGCTTCACTTAGTTGACCTCTACCAAGATTGTTCAAATTATAGCCCTGGGGCCAAAAATGCCCCCACCCTGGGGGCCTTTGGTTTTACATGGGCTTATACATGGAAAATCTTAAAAAATCTTTTCTCGGAATCCACAAGGCCCAGATCTTTGATATTTGGTGTGAAGCTTCATCTACTGGACCTCTTTCAAGATTGTTCAAATTATAGCCCTGGGGCCAAAAATGCCCCTACCCCAGGACCCTTTGGTTTTTCATAAGCTCATAATTGTGGGGCTTCCGGGGTGCGGGGAACCTAATCAATGGCCCAGATCTTTGATATTTGATTTGAACTTTTAAGGGAAAACCTTTAAAAATCTTCTCGTGTGAAACCAGAAGGCCCAGGTCTTTGATATTTGGTATGAAGTTTCATCTAGTGGACCATTACCAAATTTGTTCAAATTACAGCCACTGGGCCTAGAATGTACTAGAGACACTAATTCTCAGGTGAGCGGTTCAGGGCCCTCTGGGCCCTCTTGTTGTATTTTTCCTTACTTTCTAAGCTCCTACTCTTTTGTATTTTTTCTGAAAATGCCCTACTGTCCTTACCTTTTCATCCTTTTTGGTACCAAATGGAATCTTCCTCCTTATATATAGCAGGAGTCCATTTCAAAATTTAGGGATGGCAGGTTGTATTTTCTTCAAAATTTATTTGGAAAATGGCTGAACTTTTTGCAAACAGTGTAGGCCCTGATCAGACGCCACATTCTGCGGGGTCTGATCTGGGCCTGCATTGTTTGCCAATTACCCGTTTTGGGGTTTCTGGTACAGAAAGGGTTAAAAGAAAATGGGAAAAAAAAGTTAAAAAAAACTTAACTACTGGTAGGTCTGATCTGAAATTTTCCTTTCAGTGTGTCTTTACTGCAGTTTAAAGTGGAATTTATGGTGATAGCTATGTAAGGTTGCTCCTGATGCCTTGCTATGAATTCTACCTCATTACAAAAACACATCTATACAAATACCGCCGAAAAAATAATAATTTTAAGATGAAAAATTGTGATATTTTTCTTATTTCTGCTCGAAATAAAGATGGTTGGTACTCATTAGAACCGCCTCGATCCTCATCAAGGCGGTTCTAAGGAGTACCCACAATCTATATTTCAGAGCAGAAATAAGAAAAATAAGGTTAACCCCTGTAAACCCCAGTTTTACTACAAGGTATATAAAAGTGGGGTTCAAGGGGGTCAAAGTTATATAGCCGTATTTTCATGTTTTAAAGACAGATAGTGCATGATGTACAAAGAGCAAGTACATCTACTGATACACGAAGTAGTTAAATATATATAGTTTGAACAATTTGACATGAGAATGGTAATCAAGTATTACCATAATTTCACAGCCTCCGCCCATCAGGGCTTGAAGAAATATATGGGCTGCATGATGCTTCCACGCAGAGCTGAATCCGACCCGCACAAGAGTACTGGTAAACCGCTTAGAGGATCTAAGCCTGCCCAGGCAAAGCGGTGCGCACGTGTCGGACCATCCATGCTCATAAACCCTATTGGTTTCATTGGGCAACAGGGCTTGAGATGTCATTTCATCTCAATGTCGGGTAAAAGTCCCACAAAATTGGAAGCAACGTCTCCAAAATGACCTTTACAGTGTTGACGGGGACGTTAAACCTCAAATCAAACAAACAAACAAAACCATAATTTCACACCTGACTGAATGCACGTTTATCTTTGCCATTTTCTGAAGAGGTAAATATTGTTATTCATTACATAGAGCTCGGTAAATGGTTAGCCATTTACGAGATGCGAAAATTCATGAGAAGTTTACAAAAACCAACATATTAGGCAAAAAACACTTGGTAATTTATTCTTTGCATAGAAGTTAGTCTCATGTCAAATTGAGGCCCCCACACATAGGGGCTTGAAGAAATATATGGGCTGCATGATGCTTCCACGCAGAGCTGAATCCGGCCCGCACACTAGTACTGGTAAACCGCTTAGAGGATCTAAGCCTGTCCAGGAACCACAGTGGGAGGCGGACCGCCCATGCTAATAAACCCTATTGATTTTATTGGGTGACTGGGCTTGAGATGTCATTTCATCTCAATGTCGGGTAAAAGTCCCACAAAATTGGAAGCAACGTCTCCAAAATGACCTTTACAGTGTTGACGGGGACGTTCAACCTCAAATCAAACAAACAAACATGTCAAATTGCACCAGCTATAACCAGATGATAAGTTCTTCATTATCACTGACGGAAAATATGGTAAGTTCTCTAAATTTGCCCCCTACTTTTCAAGTCCTTTTGGCAGAAGGGCACTTGAAAGCTTTGAGTTCGAGCCTTGTTTGCCAAGTTCTGTAACAGAAGGTCAGGGGCCAGTTGTTCAAAGCATCGTTAGCTTAACGAGCTCGTTAGTGGTCACATTGTTAACTGTTCTAGCAAGTACAATATCTAAAATTTTGGTATTTTTGCTGAAAAAATGTGAGCAGCTTTTGCGGATGTGAGCAGCTTTTGCATCCGCAAAAGCTGCTCACATTTTTTCAGCAAAAATTTCAGCATATTTGCCATATTTAATGATCAAAGTTTTAACGATACGTTAGCTAACGACGTGTTTAGTTTTGAACAACTGGCCCCAGGTGGTTTTTCTCCAGGTGCTCCAATTTTTGCCCACCTCTGATAAACAATCAGCTCGAAAGAAGTAATATACCAGTGATCTTGAAATGAGCAAAAAAAAAAAAACGAAACTACAGTCCAACCTGTATTAAGCAAGCACCTATGGGATAATCAAAAAGTGCTTGCTTAAGACAGGTGCTTGCTTAACACAGGTGAATTTTAATACATTTTCCTTTTTTTGAGAACTGAAAGCATGCTTGCTTAAGACAGGTTGCTTGGTTAATAGAGGGGGCCACTAAGACAGATTTTACTGTACATTTGTATGCCTGGTGTGGAAAGCTGATTTCTGCATTGTCATTTGAGTGTTGAATTCAACAAGGACTATTCATCTGGGCATAATCTTAAACTTGTAAAATGATATTTATGTAAGAACATTGATCAAAAACATTTGGTTCATGTGATTAGTGTTTGTTGAATAGCTCAGAAGATTTTGGCAAAAGTTAAAACTTTTATGAGGGACCCAACAATTCTTATTTTTTTTTTTTTTTTGGCTTCTATACTGAACCGAAAAAGAAACGCAACTCCAAATATAAATGCAAGTATTTTGCAGAAATAAACATGTTTAATGGCGCAATAATATAATCATTCCTGATTTAACTACCATAGGGAGTTCAATTTCCAGTGAGAATGTTTGGAACACAAGTCCGTTTTGTCATAGAGGTTGTCATTTCACAAGTTTAAAATATAAGCAGTTAATAGCGAGTATGTCCTCAGTTTGCATTCAGTCCTGCATGCACACGCCTGGTCATGGACAGGATTAAACGATTGATCTCTGCCTGGGGAATAGCATTCCACTCCTGTATGAGCGCGAGACGCAAGGCTTGACACGTTGTTGGCGGCTGGGGGCGTTTACATACATGCCTATCCAAGACGTCCTGCAAATGTTCTATAGGAGAGAGATCTGGACTATACGGAGGTCAGTGCATCACGTCAAGGTTGTTTTGCTGAAGAAACGCCATGCTGAGCATTGCTACATGCGCCCGAGCGTTATCCTGCTGAAACATAACGTTGTGCTGTCGTACATATGGAACAACTACCGGTCGTAAAACGACGTAAACCGTAAACGCTGAGCCGTCAAAGACCCATCAATGAATACCAGGGGCGTTCTATGACCATAAGATATGCCAGCCCACACCATCAACCCACCTCCTCCAAATCGATCACGTTCAACCAAACAATTGTCATGATAACGCTCTCCGCCCCGCCTATACACACGTTGACGGCCGTCAGCTCTGTACAACAAGTACCTTGACTCGTCAGAAAACATTACGTTACGTCACTGACGGGGAAACAGGTTTGGCCTATGTTGTGCGAGCCACGCCATTCTAACCTGACGTCGGGGTGTTAATGGCATACCAAAGTACGGACGACGAGGACGTAAGCCAAAATCGGGGAGGCGATTCCTGACAGTATTTGCACTTATTCGATTGTTGTGGTGTCACCTGAGATGTCTCGACGGCTGTACAGAACCGATTACAAAGGTGGGTTAGACGGATGTATCGGTCCTGTCGACGTGTCGGGACGCGGGGACGTCCACTTCTGGGCCTGTCATTTGTCGTTCCCGTTTGATGTAGACGCTGGTACAAGCGAGCTATCGTCTATTTACTCACTTGGAAGTTCCTGGCAATGACAGCCCGAGACGTCCCACCTAGAAGCATTTGGACCGCTACATTACATTGATCTTGCGTCAAACGTACCATATTCCGTAGAGAAATTTTACCGGATTTTTTAAACCTAGACACCAGGTAACACAATTTGCCAATATGATGAGGTTACTGTATACATTGAATGTATTGCACGAGGAAATGTTGAAAACAAAGAATTGCCATGTGGAGCGTTAAACTGTACAGATATCGCCCAAATGTTTTCTGCATAAGAAAGTTTAAAAAGTATGAAAGTAAATCGCAAAATGATTTTTCAGTCAACCTGATGGTTGTATGAAAATCTTTTGGGTTAAAAAGTTGCATTTCTTTTTCGGTTCAGTGTAAAATCCGTTACCTAAATGTGAGAGACTGGAAAGTTTCTTAAGTATGTATGGTTTGTAGGTCAATATTTTTAATGGGGAAAAAATATTTTTATATGTTTTGCAAATTTCATTAAAGTGTTAAAAAACAATTTATACTGTTTAATTGTCATTCCTCAGTAAAGGAAAATAGTACTCAAAGATTACACCACAGAACTGAAAATTGTGGACTGTACAAATCTTTTTGGGCCAATTTAGCTAGTTTTGGCCAGTTAGGGCTCATCATAACCATCAGTTATTTTCGAAATTCCACAATGGAATCAATGATCCCAAAGGACTAAAAAATTTACAATATGATGAAGGGCAGGGAGAAATTCTGTGCCTGCCAGAACCCTTCAGAATCAGAATCAGAATTGTTATTGATGACATGACATACACCAGGACCTGTGATATGGGAAGTTAGTCCCTAGCCCTCACCAAAGAGATAAACTTAGGAGGCCTTCATGCAGACTGAACAAATTATTTGTCTAAATCGCGACGGAAGTAAGGGCTAGGATTGTGGCCACGTAAAATCGATTTAAGCCCCCCAGTGGAAATCTTTCCACTGACCATTCCAAGGCGGTTCTTCTGTGGTGGTTTATTTATATTGTTGTTTGTTACTTACTGTGTGTATCACTTGTGTCTTTTTATTTTGGATGGCCATATGGGCATTTTGTGGGAAAGTAACTGTGCTTATGGCCTTCCTTTGTTTAGGTTTCCATTATGGTCTGGTCGCTTAATGTTTGTGTTTCTTTCCCTTTGGTGTCTTTGACGGGTGGAGTAAGTTAACTGTATCGATTCCTGATCTTTGTTTTACTTCTACTTAGCTACACTATGCTCTGAACCTAAGCTGTGGAAATGATCAAATCGGAAAGGGCATTCCAATTTCTAATGGTTCGAGGGAAGAATGATTCTTTATAAATGTAGGGATCTCTACAGTGCCTAGCTGGGGTCCAAGGTTATCTGTTGGAATGCTGGCAGCACCCTTTAGATCTTTGTATAAAAGTATGAACCTACTGTCTTTTCTCCTTTGCTTGAGAGACTCCCATCTTAATTTTCTGAGTATCAGTCATGCTCCCAGTTTCAAAGCAGTAATTGCTTGTTACTATTCTCAACTTATAAATTCATTAACCCTTTTTGTACCAAATGGAATCTTCCTCCTTATATATAGCAGGAGTCCATTTCAAAATTTAGGTGCGTCAGGTTGTGTTTTCTTCAAAATTTATTTGGAAAATGACCCAACTTTTAGCAAACAGAGTGAAGGCTCTGATCAGATGCCGCATTCTGCGGCGTCTGATCTGGGCCTCCACTGTTTGCCCTGGTACCCTTTTGGGGTTTCCGGTACTGAATGGATTAAGGTTCACTCCACTGGGGTCCCAGATACAACTACCATATTTTAAGATTGGGCAAACAAGTCCTTTATATGCTGCCTCTTTTACATCCTGAGAACATTGATGAAGATTTTGCCTCAGGAAACCGAAGAAGATTTTGCCTCAGGAAACCAAGTATTTGATTGCCTCAGTACACATGTTGCTAATGTGTGTATTCCATCTCAAATTGTTTGTGATTGTCACACCAAGGTATTTAGTGGAATTCACATTCTTGAGGCTGCTCCCCTAAGGTTTAAGACCCCTCAATTTTATTGGTTCTCTTCCTAGTTATCTGCATAATATTGCATTTAATGGGCTGAATTAACATGCCCCATTTTGGAGGTAACTTTATTCACAGGAATGACTGGAAACACCGGAACAACCCTGAATCACCTTGAAAAAATCAATAATAGGTAAATTTTAATGGATTTAGAAATGTCATTTGATGGTTCATTATGTGTTTGATTATGTTATTTAAGCAAAAAAAAATGTTGTTTTTAGCTTACCTGTGCTGAAGGCTCCAGGGGGCTTATAGTATAGTGGGTCCTCCATCGTCTGTCCTCCTCTATCCGTCCGTCCGTCCATCCACACCTTTGACCAGTATATCTCTGCAACCTGCAGGCTTATCTCAACCATTTCTTATCTGCAGCATGCCTCTGGTGGGGCATTGATGACATAAGCTTTTTTTAAAATTGAACGAAAAATTTGGTCGCTATGGCAACCACAATGTCGGTAGACTTACAATGGGAAAATGCTTGTCATCATAGCAGCGCCTTCAGTTTTGAGTGCTTCTTTCTGAAACTTAAATATAACGTGGCTGGGGATAAAAACTGGAATGAGTTCGAAAACCAGCCAATTAAGGCCCAATAATTATAGTTACATTCCCTTGATTGCTGAAAATGCCTATTTTTGCCTTGTCATCACCGTAGCCCCTTCAGTTTTGATCGGATCTTCCTGAAACTTACTTACAAGTAAGTCAGGGTCAAAAACTTGGATGAGTTTGAAAACTAGCGATGTCAACCAATTACTCGTGGAGTTATATCCCCTACTTTGCTGAAAATTCTTATTTTTGACCTTGTTATCACCATAGCCCCTTCAGTTTTGATCAAATGTTCTTGAAACTTACAAACAAGTAAGTCAGGGATAAAAGCTCGGATGAGTTGGAAAACTGGCGAGGTCGGTCTATCTGTCATGGAGTTATGTCCCCGTCATTGCTGAAAATGCCTATGTTTGGCCTTGTCATCACTGTAGCCCCTTCAGTTTCCATCGGATCTTCTTGAAACTTACATGTAAGTAAGTAAGGGATCAAACCTCAGCAAAGTTTAAAAATTGTTGAGGTTGGCCTATATTTCAAAGAGTTACGTCCCTTGATTTCAGAAAATGCTTATTTTTAGCTTACCTGTTACATAGTGACGAGGTGAGCTTTTGTGATCACATTTTGTCCGTCGTCTGTGTGTCCGTGCATGCTTGCATCCATAAACAATTTCAAATAAGTATATCTCTAATACCCCAAGGCCAATCTTGATCAAAATTCATTTGAAGCATCATCAGGTAGAGGGAAAGACTGCATAAGGATTTTGGGCTGATCAGATTGGAATTCTGGTTGTCATGGCAACATATAGCTCCCATAGACTTATAATGGAAATAATTTAAAAACTCTTCTTCTGAAACCACAGGACCCAGAGCTTAGATATCTAGCTTGTATCAATGTCAAGTGGTCACCTATAAAAGTCCTGTCAATCATGCCCCTGGGGTCCAAATTGGCCACACCACCGGGCCCCTTAGCTCCCATATACTAATAATGAAAAAAAAGCTTCAAAAACCTTCTTCTCTGAAACCACAGGGCCCAGAGCTTAGATATTTAGCATGTAGCAATGGCAAGCTATCACCTGCATAAATACTGCCAATCATGCCCCTGGGGTCCAAACAGACCACAACTAAGGGGCCCCTTAGCCCCATAGACTCATAATGGAAAAAAGCTTAAAAAATCTTCTTCTCTGAAACCCCAGGGCCCAGAGCTTAGATATTTAGCATGTAGCAACAGCAAGTGGTCACCTACATAAATCCTACCAATCATACCCCTGGGGCCCAAATAGGCCACGCTCGTCGCCCCTTAGCTGCCAAGGACTCATATTGAAGAAAAAAAGCTTCTTCTCCGAAACCACAGGGCCCAGAGCTTAGATATTTAGCATACAGCAACGGCAAGTGGTCACCTTCTAAATCCGGCCAATCATGCGCCTGGGGTCCAAACGGTCCACGCCCTGGGGCCCCTTAGCTCCACAGACTCATAATGGAAAAAAGCTTCAAAAATCTTCTTCTCTGAAACCACAGGGCCCAGAACTTAGATATTTAGCTTCTAACAATGTCAAGTGGTCATCTACATAAATCCTGCCAATCATGTCCATGGGGTGCAAATTGGCTATTCCCCGGGGCCCCTTAGTTCCCATAGACTTATGATGGAAAAAGCTTCAAAAATCTTCTTCTCTGAAACCACAGGGGCCATAGCTTAAATATTTAGTATGTAGCAACGGCAAGTGGTCACCTACATACATCCTGCCAATCATGCCCCTGGGGTCCAAATGGGCCACGCCCCAGAGCCCCTTAGCTTCCATAGACTCATAATGGAAAAAGCATCAAAATTCTTCTTCTCTGAAACCACAGGGCCCAGAGCTTAGATATTTAGCATGTAGCAAGGGCAAGTTGCACCTACATAAATTGAAGTGGAGGCAGTGATCAGGAATCAATAAAATCAACCCAAAGCTCCCACCAGAGACACCAAAGCGAAAGAAACACAAACATGAAACAACAGACCAAAATGGAAACCTCAATAGCAGAAAGCCAAAAGGACACAAAATGGCCAATAGGCTATCCAAAATAAAATAATATAAGCAACACAAACATCCAAAGGCAAACCATAAAAAAATAAATCTGGACAGAAGAACCGCCTTGGAACGGTCAGCGGAAACGAATTCCACTGGGGGCATTAAATCGATTTTACATGGCCACAATTCTCGTCCTGCCAATTATGCCCCTGGGGTCCAAATGGGCCATGCCATAGGGCCCCTAAGCTCCCATAGACTCATAATGGAAAAAAAGCTTTGAAAATCTTCTTCTCTGAAACTGTGAAGCAAAGAACTTAGATATTTAGTAGCTAGCAACATAAAATAGTCACCTACATAAATCCTGCTAACTCTGCCCCTGGGTCAAAATTGGCCACGCCCGAGCTCATCAGCTCCTATGGACTTATAATGGAAGAAACTTCTAAAATCTTCTTCTAGGAAACTTCTAAGAGGCCCAGAGCTTAGATATTTAGTTTGTAGCAATGTCAAGTGGTAACTGACATAAATCTGGCCAATTATGCCCCTGGGGTCGAAATTGGCCATACCCCAGGGCTCTTTCGACTCCCATAGATTTACAATTGGAATAACTTAAAAAATCCTTTTCTGAAACCACAGTGCCCAGAGCTTAAATATGTAGCATGTAGCAACGTCAAGTGGTCACCTCCATAAATCCTGCCAACCATGCTTCTGGGGTCAAAATTGGCCACGGCCATGGGCCCATTAGCTCCCACAGACTGATAATTGAAAAAAAAAACACTTCAATTATCTTCTCCTCTGAAACCTTAAGTCCCAGAGGTTAGATATTTAATATGTAGCGACATAAAATGGTCAAAAGTGGCCACGCCCATGGGCCCATTACCTACCAAAAACTTGAAATGTACAACTTAAAATGAGAAACAAACTTCAAAAATCTTCTTCTCTGAAAAAATAAGGCCGATAGCTCAGGTATTTATCATGTAGCAACGTCGAGTGGTCGCCTACATGAATCCTGCCAATCATGCCCTTTGGGTCAAAATTTGTCATGCCCCAGGGCTCATTAGCTCCTATAGACTTATACTGGAAAGAAAACTTCAAAAATCTTCTTCTCCGATACCTTGAGGCCCAGGGCTTAGATATTTGGTATGTAGCAATGTCAAGTGGTCTCCTACATAAATCCTGTCAAACATGCCCCTGAAGTCCGAATTGGCCATTTGCCAGGGCTTCTTAACTCCAATAGACTTATAATGGATTAACTTAAAAAATCTTCTTTTCTGAAACCACAGGGCCCTGATTTTTGATTGATTTGAGGTTTAAAATCCCCGTCAACACTGTGTAGGTCATTTTGGAGACTTTGCTTCTAGATTTGTGGGACTTTTACCAACAGATGAAAGGACATCTTAAGCTCTGCTGCCCAATGAAACCAAAAGGGCTTAAAAGCATAGACGGTTCAACTGGCACCACTTTTCCTGGGCAGGCTTAGAACCTTCAATTTTTATCGGATCTTCTAGAAACTTACTTGTAAGTACCGTAAGTCAGGGATTAAAGCTTGGATGACTTCGAAAACTGATGCGGTCAGCCTATTAATCATAGTGTTATGTCCCTTTGATTACAGATTATATTTGACCTTGTCATCACCATCACTCCCTCAGTGTTCATCATGTCTTCTTGACAATTACAAACAAGTAAGTCAGCGATAAAAGCTAGGATGAGTTCGAAAATAGCGATGTAGGTCTGTTTCTCACAGAGTTATGTCTTTACTTTGCTGAAAATGCTAGTTTTTGACCTTGTCATCACTGTAGCCCCTTCAGTTTTGATCAGATCTTCTTGAAACTTGCATGTAAGCAAGTCAGGCACAAAAGCTTGAATGAGTTGAAAACAATGGTAAGGTCGGCTGATTTATCATGGAGTTACATCACTTTTTTTGCAGAAAATGCCTGTTTTTAGCTCAGCTGTCACGTAGTGACCAGGTAAGCTTTTGGGATCACTTTTTGTCTGTTGTCCGTCCATGCATGTGTGTGTAAACTTTTCTTGTGAACACACTAGAGGTCACAGGCCAATCATCATCAAACTTGGTCAGAATGATCATCGTGACAATATCTTGGTCAAGTTCGAATATGGGGCATGGCAGGTCAAAAAGTAAGTCAGTAGGCAAAATCAAAGAAAAATCTTGTGAACACTCTAGAGGGCAAAGTCTTGGTTCGATCATCATCAAACTTGCTCAGAATTATCATATTGACAATATCTCGGTCAAGTTGAAATGTGGGTCATGTCGGGTCAAAAAATGGGTCAGTAGGTCACATCATAGAAAAACCTTGTGAACACTCTAGAGGCCACAGTTTTGGTCCGATCTTCATCAAACATGCTCAGAATGATCATTCTGACAATATCTGTGTTAAGTTCGAATATGGGTCATGTTGGTCACAAAGTAGGTCAGTAGGTCAAATCATAGTAAAACATTGTGAATACACTAGAGGCCACAGTTTTGGTCCTATAATCGTCAAACTTGCTCAGAATGATTATCTAAACAATATCTCAGTCAAGTTCGAATATGGGTCATGTCCGGTCAAAAAGTAGGTCAGTACGTCAAATCAGAGAAAAACCTGGTCAACACACTAGAGACCACAGTTTTGGTCTGATCATCATCAAACCTGCCCAGAATGATCATCTTGACAATATCTCAGTCAAGTTCGAATACGGGTGTTGTCGGGTCAAAAATTAGGTCAGTAGGTCAAATCATAGAAAAACCTTCCGAACACACTAGAGGCCACAGGTTTATTCCAATCATCATCAAACTTGCTCAGAAGGGTCATCTTGATAATATCTTGGTCACGTTCGAATATGGGTCATGTGGGATCACGAAGTAGATGAGTAGGTCAAATCATAGAAAAAAAACTTGTGAATACACTAGAGGTCACAGTTGTGGTCCAATCATAATTAGACTTGCCCAGAATGATAGCCTTGACAATATCTCAGTCAAGTTCAAATATGGGTGCAGTCGGGCCAAAAAGTAGGTCAGTAGGTTAAATCAAAGAAAACCTTCTGAACACACTAGAGGCCAAAAGTTTGGTCAAATCATAATCAAACTTGCTCAGAATGATTATCTTGATAATATCTTGGTCACATTCGAATATGGGTCATGTCGGGTCAAACAGTAGGTCAGTCAAATCATAGTAAAACCTTGTGAATACACTAGAGGCCACAGTTTTGGTCCGATCATCATCAAACTTGCCCAGAATGATCATCTTGGCAATATCTCAGTCAAGTTCAAATAAGGGTCATGTAGGGTCAAAAAGTAGGTCAAATCATAGAAAAACCTTGTGAACCCACTAGAGGCCACAGTTTTGGTCCGATCATCATCAAACTTGCTCAAAATGATCATTTGACAATATCTCGGTTAATTTCGAATACGGATCATGTCTGGTCAATAAGTAGGTCAGATTGTTAAAAAACCTTGTGAACACATAAGAGGCCCCAGTTTTGGTCCGATCATAATTAAACTTGCTCAGAATGATCATCCTGACAATATCTTGGTCAAATTTGAATATGGGTCATGTCTGTTCAAAAAGTAGGTCAGCTGGTCAAATCATAGAAAAACGTTTTGAACACTTTAAGAGGCCGTAGTTTTAGTCAAATCATCATAAAACTTGCTCAGAATGATCATCTGGACAATATCTCAGTTATGTTCGAATATTGGCCATGTCAAATCAAAAGTAGATCAGTAGGTTATTTTGTCATAACTTTTGAACCGTTTGAGATCGAGCCTTCATAGTTAGAATGTAGGTTCCTTGTGACAAGGGTTTCCCACTTATATAAAAACTTTGACCTGTGACCTTGACCTGTGAGCTCCTTTATCATAACATTTGAACCATATGAGATAGAGCCTTCATATTTGGCATGTATGTTCCTTGTGACAAGGTTTTCCCAACCATTTAAACATTTTGACCCATCACCTTGACCTTTGACATACTTTGTCATAACTGTTTAAGCATTTGAGATACAGCCTTCATTTTTGGCATGTACTTCAGATAACAGTCATACACCAGGGCCTGTGATTTGGGAAGTTAGTCTCTAGCTCTAACTAAATATGTAAACTTAGCTCACAATCATCAGCACCTTCAGCTCTCGAAAAAATCGAATCGGGAAGGACATTCCAATCTCTAATGGTTCTTGGGAAGAACGACTCTTTATAAATGTCAGTTCTTGCAGTAAGGGTCTGAAACGCAAACGAACGGTGATTTCTACAGCTCTTAGCTGGGGGAACAAGGTCATCTGTTGGAATGCTTGCAGCACCCTTTAGATCCTTGTATAAAAGTATGAGCCTACTGTCTTTTCTCCTTTTCTGGAGAGACTCCGATTTTAATTATACCCCCAGCATACGAAGTATGTCCGGCTGTATATAGTTTTCGTCTTTCCGTTCGTTGGTTCGTGCGTTCGTTAGTTCGTTTGTCAAGACCCTGGGTGGGTTGTCCGTCCGTTTGTCAACTTTTACGTCAAAGTTTTCTGTTAAACCTTTTTGATTGCTCATATCTCTATCACCACATGTTGGCTCCTCTTCATATTTGGTACAGGATATCTCTATAGCATTACCTTTTATTTGGAATATCTAAGCCCCTGGGTGGACTTCCGTCCGTTTGTCAACTTTTACCTCAAAGTTATGTGTTAAACCTTTTTGATTGCTCATATCTCTGTCACCACATGTTGGATTCTCTTCATATTTGGTACTGGATATCTCTATAGCATTACCTTTCATTTGGAATATCTTAGCTCGCGGGTCAAGCCCCTGGGTGGGCATTCCATCCGTCAGTCCGTCCGTCCATCCGTTCAACATTTACGTCAATGTTTTGTGTTAAACCTTTTTGATTGCTCATATCTCTGTAACCACATGTTAGATTCTCTTAATATCTCTATGGCATAACCTTTCGTATATAATATCTAAGCCCCTGGGTCAAGCCCCTGTGTGAGCTGTCCGCCCGTTTGTAAACTTTGACATCAAAGTTTTGTGTTAAACCTTTTTGATTGCTCATATCTCTGTAAACACATGTTAGATTCTCTTCATATTTGGTAAAGAATATCTCTATAGCATTACCTTTCATATGGAATATCTAAGCCCCTGAGTCAAGCCCCTCGGTGGGCTGTCCGTCCGTGTGTCAACTTTTACGTCAAAGTTTTGTGTTAAACATTTTTGATTGCTAATATCTCTGTAACCTCATGTTATATTATCTTCATATTTGGTACAGAATATAGCTATAGTATTAACTTTCATATGGAATATCTAAGCTCCTGGGTCAAGCCCCTGGGTGGGGCTAGGGGTCAATAATTAAGACTTAGGCATTTTGTTTACGTCCAGGTTTTGTGTTAACTGTTTTCATTATACTCCTTGTGGTTGAAATGCAATAGTTATTCTCAGTGGCCTAAATGGAAAGTTTATATGGAAAGGTTCAATGCTACAGACAAATTGTCATTTCCACTAATAGGGGCTGGCACTGGCCGGGGGTATACGTGCCCCACTGAGCACTTTCTCTAGTTTTCCAAGTACATGTATTCCAGTCATGCTCCCAGCTTCAAAGCAGTTATTGCCTGTTGCAAAATAGAAGTGAAGGCAATGATCAGCAATCGATACAATCTATCTATCTATCTATCTATCTATCTATCTATCTATCTATCTATCTATCTATCTCTTCATACGGCATACACCCTCAAATGAGTATTACGTGCCGGGTTCCCCGCAACATGCAATAAAAGCAAGGAGTTAAAATCAAAGCAGACAGGGAGAACAGAATAAAAATGCATAGTGCTAGTGTATTATACAGTAGAAACAAGAAAAGTGAGGATAAAAACAGTGGTGTTTTGATTTAAGGTCTGTGGTGGTACTCCTGACTGACACTCAGTTTGAAGCTGTCAAGATTTGTCAGGGTCGCAGTACTGGCCGAAAGATTGTTCCACTGTACCACTGCCAACGGGAAAAATGAGTATTTGTACTAGTCTTGCTTATGAATGTTTTCATTGCTCTTAAAGGAACTTATTTTTGATTTTTATTTACATATAGTTGTCTGAAAGCCAATGAGTGGGTTGTCCGAGAGTAACGATTGAGGAGTATGACGTATGTAGGGAGAGGGATTCCAACTAGACCATGAACAATTGTATAGAAAAGGACCGGGCGAGATTCAGCACGCCGTTGTTCAAGAGTGCGCCAGCCCAGCATTCCCAGCATGTCTGAGACACCTGACTTAGGAGAATAGTATAGTCACTGAGGACCCATCGAGCCGCCCGTCTCTGGACCACAACTACCATATTCCAAGATTGGGCTAACAAGACCTTTATATGCTGTCTATTTTACATCCTGAGGGTTCTGACTCGGACCCATCAATACCCAGACTTGAACCTGTCCGTTTCCGATAAGTTTCATGTCGAGTGTGCTGAAATTGCTTATGTCACTTCCTGTGTCCATTTGGAGTTGCTGAAAATCAGTCGAGTAGAAAGCGATAATTATCCGTGATAAACAACCGCAAACATGAGTCATCAATAAATAATATATCAAACATCATTAAGAATAAGTATTATAACAATAGTTTTTGATTATTTTTGTTAAATATTGATCACAAACATGGTATATTTATTCATAATTTACAAACACTGTTTCGTGAATGTTACAGGTCGCGGAAGGAAAATGGCGACGATATCTGAACAGTACTCCCATTTGTAGAACGTTTTGTTGCATTTCCTCATTAAAATCAATTGTAAACCAAACTTATTCAGAATTAACTGGTTTCGTTTTAATGCTTTATGAACACAGTGATTCAAACCTCCAATCAGAAAAATGAAATATTGACTGTTGAAAGTGCCGATTTTTTCGAACTTGACCCACAAATGGCGACTTTTTCGTTAGGGGGTATGTGGAAAATTTGACGATTATCTATGTTATTAGAAGTCAGGTGACTCGAACGTGTTTAAAAAATAAAGGATCCAAGATGATATTATTACTTTAAAATAGTTTTAACTGGGTTATTTGCAATAAATAGTGTTTAATATGGAGCTGGTTTGGCTAAATTTAGACTTCATTTTCAGATCATTAATGATAGAAAACAGAATGTTCAACTCTTTATTCTCTGCTTTCTCATGCAATCTAAGCTGATCAAGGTCTGTGTTGGGGATGCTGAAACATAAAAGTATTGCAAATAGATCTATCTATCTATCTATCTATCACATTTTTGGCAAACAGTGAAGACCCTGATCGGGCGCAGCTTTTTGGATCTGGGCCTGCACTGTTTGTCAATGTCCCGTTTAAAGGAATACTTGGGTAAGGACACACTCCGGGGTGTCAAGCCGACAGACATTCACAAAATTACGGCTAACAATTTTAACTAACCGTGTCTAAAAAGCTTCCATGACATTTGGTCGTATGCACTAAAGGCTCCTAGTTAACGCCTCGTATAGGCTTTTTCAGGCATTCACAGAATAATCACTTGTCTTAGTATTTTTTTTTTTTTTTTTTTTTTTGGTTTTGATTTTACGACCCTTCCAAGATTATTTCATTTATATCGAGCCGATCATAAACTAGAGGTGGGTGAAAACCGGTGTACCCGGAGAAAATCCACCTCACCTTCTATTGCAGAACTTGGCGTCTCATATGTGACTCAAACCAGTTGTCATGGCCATAGGTGACTCATAATGTGGTTGTTTATCGCAGATGATTATCGCTTTCTACTCGACTGATTTCCAGCAACTCAATATTGACACAGGAAGTCAGCACCCGTGACATGAAAATTAACGGAAACGGACAGATTCAAGTCCGGGTCAAGCAGGCACACGTCGTTTTGGAAACGTCAAATCAACATTAGTGCAACGCCATGACGTTGCATCGACGTAGATGCGACGTTGCATAAACGTTAGGACGTACCGACGTTGATGTGACGTTACAAATATGCCATGTGCCTGGTGGGGGTATTTATTGATGGGTCCGAAGTCATAGTGATGCGAACACAAACACACAAAAAAAATATTTTGTGCTACGTTGACAACTTCTAGCTTGCACATGGGATTATCGAAATTGTCTTAAAAATCAAAAGCATATATTCTGCAATCTTTCGGCAGAGTGCTATGATCTTTTATTAAAGGCTGTAATTGTCACGGCACACAGTTTTGCGTATCAAGGCGCATGAACTTAAATTTGATTGCTTTTATTATTATTATTATTATTATTATTATTATTTGGACAGACACTTAATATCATGATTGATAGTTAAGCGATCAACAAACAGTTTACTGTTAATGACCAATTACTTTTTTATTTTTGTATCTTTGATCCGACAGGTTTTACTGATCACAAACACGGTAAATCAAAGAGGTTTTCTACGCCTACATGCAAAACAAAACATGGATTTCATATTCCGAGTTTTTCTTCCGTAATGTAGTTATTTGGAATAACCATTAAAATGGCATTAAATTCGGTCGACCCAAAATTGGCCGCAGCTAGATCCGCCATAGGTAAAATTCCGGTAAAGTGAACAAATCGATATCGTTCTGTGAGTTGTAAAAGTTGGATCCGCCCATGCAGGTAAAATCGGAGCCACGACATCATCATATCGACAAAATAGGTATCAGCACTGAAGTTACAAGTCCGGGTACTGAAGCGTCCGAGGTTCTGGTGAAGATTTCGCCTCAGGAAACCAAGCGTTCTATTTGCCTTAGTACATATTTTTCCGAGGCGAAATCTTCATCAGAGCCCTCAGGAAGTAAAAGAGGCAGCATATAAAGGTCTTGTTCGCCAAATCTTGGAATATGGAAATTGTAGTCCAGAGACGGGCGGCTCGATGGGTCCTTAGTGACTATTCTCCTAACTCTAGTGTCTCAGACACGCTGCGATTTTTTGCTAATATGAGCATTCCATCTCAAGTTGGTATTTAATGGAGTCCACAGTCTCAAGGACTGTTCCCTCTAAGGTGTAAGAAGCCTCAGTTTTATTAGATCTCTTCCTAGTTATCTGCATAATATTGCATTTAACTGGCTGAAATCTCTTGCCCCATTTTTGTGCCCAACATCTTATATCTACCTTTATCCTTCGGAAGTTTCATTGAGTTCTCTGTATCCGATTTCCCGATAGCAAACACAGTCGTCTGCGAACAGTCTTATTTCTGAGTCAATGCCAGTGGAAATATTAATAATGTACAAGGAGAATAGTAGCGGACCAAAACTGGGAGCATGACTGAAATTCTAGGAAAATTAAGATGGGAATCTCTCAAGAAAAGGAGAAGAGACAGTAGGCTCATACTTTTATACAAATGCCTAAAGGGTTTTGCCAGCATCCCAACAGATGACCTTGTTCCCCCAGCTAGGCACTGTAGAAAGCACCATTCAATGGCGTTTTAGACCCTTACTGCAAGAACTGAAATTTATAAAGTCTTTCTTCCCCCAGAACCATTAGAGATTGGAATGCCCTTCCCTATTCGATTATTTCGACAGCTGAAGGTGCTGAGGATTGTGTAGCTAAGTTTACCTCTTTGGTTAGAGCTAGGGACAAACTTCCCATACAACAGGTCTTGGTGTATGATTGTCATTCGACGTGTCACCAGTAACAATTCTGATTCTCAACAGAATGTGACTTGAACCCGTGAGGTTACCTGTTCACTTAATAGTATGGACTGTGATGACGTGGCACCAGCCGGTAACAATTCTGATGACAAAAATCACCAGCTTAATTGAAATAAGCTCTATAAAATATTAGTTCAACATTGACGTTGCAAGCATTTGAAGATGGCCCGCGTGGCGCAGCCCGTTGGGTCACACATGATTTCTTTCCCTACAGCAGTGTTACAGGCATGATGGGTGAGCTTGGATCGCGGTCACTTGAGCTCATACGCCATGATACGCGCCTTACAATGTTTTATAAAACGGTTAACGGTTTGGTCGCTATACCAGTTCCGCCTCAGTTTGAACGCCTAACGACAAACACGCGTCACCACCCTCTGGCTTACAGGCAGATGCACACCCCTGTCTCGTATTATTATTACTCATTTTTCCCTATGTCGGTTGTTCTTTTGAACAGGCTACCAGCTGATCTCGTCCTGGTTTCTGATCTTGACTCTTTCAAATCAAGAGTCAGTTTGATCAACCACAATCTCCCTTAAGGTAATACTGTTTTTATCCTGCTTTTAAACTCTCCTTACTTGCACCCATAAACTTTCATCAATGCTCACCTTTCTTTTATTCTTTTAACTCTGCACTTTCACACTTTTACTTCTCTTACTAACACACCATGCGCAACGATCCTAATAACACTCAAGGTTCAGGATTATGCAAAGATAGATAGTGGCCCGAAGAGTCAGCGGATGAACACTAAGAAGAACAGAACTGGCCGCAAATGTTCTAGGTGACCTCAACTTCAGAGACATCGCTTGGCCTGACAGACACAGCAAACAAGGCACAATGCTGAGTAAGTCCGAAGGACAAATATTAATTGACATCATGAACGATCATGGATTAGAACAAATTTTTAACTTCCCCACTCGTGATAAGAACACATTAGATTTGATCCTTACGACTTTACCAGGACAGTTTGAAGATGAGTGAGTGATTGAGTGTTTGAATTTTACGTCCCACCAACAGCTAAGGTCATACGGAGACGGGACCTCAGTAAAAGACTCATCCGAAAGTCTGGAGAAGCCCGGGATCGATCCTGTGATCCCTGGTTTACAAGGCGAGTAGCGTAACCACTGCACCACGGAGGCTTCTAAACAGTTAAGGTATTCAGTCTCTGGATAAACAAAGAAACCTCTGAGGAAGGTGTACTCGTATCAAAAAGGTTACTATGAAACTATCAGGAAGGATGCGCTCATATTTGTAAGGGAGAGATACTTTAATGGCCATTCAGATGCACGGTCTGTCCAGGAGAACTATGATTTAATAAATTCTTTCATTCATACTTCGGCCGAAAATCATATCCCACTCAAAAACGAATAGGTCGGCATCTTCGATTCCCTGGATCACACCAGAGATAAGTTCAAAATTCGCCGAAGGAATGAGATTCATGCAAAGGCAAAACGGACATGAGTGGTAGACTCAGGACAAAATTTGAAAACTTGAGACGTGAAATCAAGACTGATATAAAAAAATCAGCATGATTTGTATGTGAATAACTTGGTAGGTGATATTAAGACAAATCCCAGAGACTTCTACAGATATATTGATAGCCAGAAGAAAGACAGGCATAGGATCCCGTCCCTTAGGCAAGGTATCCGCCCCTTAATTAAAGAGGAGGAAATTGGGTTGCTGAATCAGACTCTGAAAACGCAGAGGAACTCCGGTCTTAGGACCTGATGAACTTCATCCTAGATCCTAAAGGAACTAGCAAATTAGTTAGGTCCAGTTTTTGCACACCTGTTTCAGCAGTCTTGATACGGGTGAAATCCCCAAGGAATGGCTCCTAGCGAACATTTGTCCACTCTTCAAAAAAGGAGTTAGGGCTCTTGCCCGTAATTATCCCTCTGTGTCTCTGACTTGTGTTGTGTAAATTGCTTAACATATAGTCTGCTCGAACATCATGGCCCACTTGGATGAACCTTTTGTCAGACAGACAACATGCATTTGGGAAAAAGCATAGTTGTGAAACTCAGCTTAACACAGTTAATTATGACTGGGCAAAAATCTTGGACAAAGGGGGACAGGCGGGCAAATTCTGGACTTCGAGAAGGCTTTTGTCACCCCTCCTCATGAACTACTTAAATCTAAGTTATTTGGTTACGGAACGGGGATGGGGGCTCTCAAATGGATAGATTCCTTTTTTGCTACAGAAAACAGCGCGTTGTCGTTAATGGCGAATCTTCAGGGTGGACTGTTCTTGGTCCACTATTGTTCTTTCTGTACATCAATGATATTTTCACTGACATTGACTCAAAAGTAAGACTGTTTGCAGACGACTGTGTTTGCTACCGGGAAATTAGAGAGACAAATGACCCACTGCAACTTCAGAATGACAGAGATAGGTTAGGATGTTGGACCCGAAAATGGGGCATGAGATTTCAGCCAGTTTAAGTACAACATTATGCATATAACTAGGAATAGATCTAATAAAAATTGAGGCTTTTTCTTACACCTTAGAGGCAACGGTCCTCGGGGATGTGGACTCCATTAAATACCTTGGTGTGACAATCACACACAACTTGAGATGGAATACTCATACTAACAACATGTGTACTAAGGGCAAATAGAACACTTGTTCGATCCTCAGGCGAAATCTTTATCAGTGCCCACAGGATGTAAAAGAGGCACCATATAAAGGTCTTGTTCGCCCAATCTCGGAATGTGGTATGGTAGTGGTCCTTTACAAAGACAATGAAAAAGTTCAGAATAGAGCTGCTAGATTTGTAACAGGCAATTACTGCTTTGAAACTGGGAGCATGACTGGAATACTTGGAGAATTAAGATGGGAGTCTCTCTTCCACTGACCGTTCCAAGGCGGCTCTTCTGTGGCGATTTATTTATGTTATTGTTTGTTACTTACTGTGTGTATCACTTTTGTCTTTTTATTTTGGATGGCCATATGGCCATTTTGTGGGAAAGTAACTGTCCTTATGGCCTTCCTTTGTTTAGGTTTCCATTATGGTCTTGTCGCTTAATGTTTGTATTTCTTTCCCTTTGGTGTCTATTATGGGTGGAGTAAGTTAATTGTATCAATTCCTGATCTTTGTTTTACTTCTACTTCTCAAGAAAAGGAGGAAAGACTTTTATACAAAGCTCTGTGGAGTGCTTGGTGCAGTGGTAGTGCATATGATTTGTGATCGAGAGGTTGCGGGTTCGATCCTCACGCTGACAAAAGTGTTATATCCTCGAGCAATGCACTTCATCCACATTGCTTAAAAAGTACTGCTTACCACCCAGGAAATCCTGCTCGTAATGCGCAGATGTGAGCGAGTAGCAGTAATAGGAGAAAAAGAGAAATGAAAGGGTTCTGCCAGCATTCCAACAGATAACCTTGTCCTCCCAGCTAGCCACTGTAGAAATCACCATTCATTGGCGTTTCAGATCCTTACTGCAAGAACTGGCATTTATAAAGAACCGCTCTTCCCTCGAACCATCAGAGATTGGAATTCCCTTCCCGATTCGATTATTTTGACAGCTGAAGGTGCCAATGACTGTGTAACTTAGTTTCCTCTTTGGTTAGAGCTAGGGACTAACTTCCCATATCACATATCCTGGTGTATGAATGTCATTTGATGTGTCACCAGTAACTTTTCGTCCGAAAATCATATCCCCTCCAAAACTAGCAGGTCTATATCTTCAATTCCTTGGATCACGCCATAAATTAGAAGTAAAATTCGGAGGAGAAATAAGATTCATGCTAAGGCAAAAAAATTTGGAAGTGGTAAACTCAGAACAAAATTTGAAAACTTGAGACGAGAACTTAAAAATGACATCAAAAATCAGCATGATCTGTATGTAAATAACTTAGTAGGTGATGTAAAGGCAAATCACAGAGACTTCTACAGATATATCGATAGCCAGAAGAAAGATAGGCAAGGTATCCCACCCCTTAATAAAATAATGGAGGGAACTGGGTCGCTGAATCGGACTCTGAAACGGCAGAGGAATTGGTTGGTCAATTCAATGATGCATTCAATAATATTGGGTTCAACGAGGTTCCATTGACTGGAAGATCGGCTCCTTTCATGGAAAATATTGTTGTATCCTCGGCGGGAGTGATCAGGTGACTTAAAGTAGAAGTAAAACAAAGATCAGGAATCGATACAATTAACTTACTCCACCCATCAAAGACACCAAAGGGAAAGAAATACAACATTAAGCGACCAGACCATAATGGAAACCTAAACAAAGGAAGGCCATAAGGACAGTTACTTTCCCACAAAATGGCCATATGGCCATCCAAAATAAAAAGACACAAGTGAAACACACAGTAAGTAACAAACAACAACATAAATAAACCGCCACAGAAGAACCGCCTTGGAACGGTCAGTGGAAAGATTTCCACTGGGGGGCTTAAATCGATTTTCGTGGCCACAATCCTCGCCCTTACTTTCGTCGCGATTTAGACAAATAATTTGTTCAGTCCGCATGAAGGCCTCCTAACTCATCAGTGCAACATCTCCGTGAACACAAAAAAAATCAAAGAACCACAGAGGTGAGACAACGGTGAGGACTCGACAGCAAGAAACCACTGGAGCAAAAGAAAACCAACAGTTAGACTCCGATGGGCCCGACCAGGGACAGAGCATCAGGCACCAACCAACATTACCAAGAATTAGATCTCTCTAACTCTCAATAAGCCTTTACGTTGGAGCCGTCATAGAATCTGAGGCCTGACCAACCGGCGTGCAATTAAAGAGGGAAGCAAAGTTGCCAACCGTGATTGGGTTAACCACCATGCATGCAGTCTGTCGTATAACATCCAGGTTGTGCCCAATCTTTTTATATCGAAGAATGATTTTACGAAATTGGATGCTGAAGTCATTGCGGTTATATATTTTTCTGAATTTATATACTAAGTCACCATAAAATTCGGGTTCCGATAGACCTTGTTGCAGAAGAGATTTAAGTCCAATATTGAATTTTGAAATTAAATCAGAAAGGCTTGAACCCGTCTAAAGCTTTAGAGCCTGGTGAGCTTCGTCCTATAGAGTCCTGAAGGAACTACCAAACGAGTTAGGTCCAGTTTTTGCTCATCTTTTCCAACAATCTCTCGATATGGGTGAAATTCCCAAAGAATGGCTCCTAGCGAACACCTGTCAAGGAGACAGGGCTCCTGCTCGTAATTATCGCCCGGTGTCACTGACCTGTGTTCTATGTAAAGTAGAAGTAAAACAAAGATCAGGAATTGATACAATTAACTTACTCCACCCATAAAAGACACCAAAGGGAAAGAAATACAAACATTAAGCGACCAGACCATAATGGAAACCTAAACAAAGGAAGGCCATAAGGACAGTTACTTTCCCACAAAATGGCCATATGGCCATCCAAAATTAAAAGACACAAGTGATACACACAGTAAGTAACAAACAACAACATAAATAAATCGCCACAGAAGAACCGCCTTGGAACGGTCAATGGAAGATTTCCACTGGGGGGCTTAAATCGATTTTACGTGGCCACAATCCTCGCCCTTACTTCCGTCGCGATTTAGACAAAAAATTTGTTCAGTCCGCATGAAGGCCTCCTAACTCATCAGTGCAACATCTCCGTGAACACAAAAATCAAAGAACCACAGAGGTGAGACAACGGTGAGGACTCGACAGCAAGAAACCACTGAAATGCTGGAGCAAAAGAAAACCAACAGTTAGACTCCGATGAGCCCGACCAGAGACAGAGCATCAGGCACCAACCAACATTATCTCTCTAATTCTCAATAAGCCTTTACGTTGGAGCCGTCATAGAATTTGAGGCCTGACCCACCGGCGTGCAATTAAAGAGGGAAGCAAAGCCGCCAACCGCGACCGGGCCAACTACCATGCGTGCAGTCTGTCGCACAATATCCATGCCGCACCCAATCTTTTTACACCGAAGAACGACCCCACGAAACCGGGCGCCGAAGCCACCGCGGCCACACACCCCTCCGAACCCACACACCAAGCCACCACAAAACCCGGGCCCCGACAGACCCTGCTGCAGAAAGAGACCCAAGTCCAACACCGAATTCCGAAACCAAACCAGAATGGCGTCCACAAAATCCCGAAAAGGCCCCGCGCAGTCCATGGCACCGACAACCCCGACCAAGGAGCCTAGCCGTCAATAACTTATTACGAGTGTTGAAGTCAGTTACATAAGTTGCTTGAACACATAGTCTCCTCAAACATCTTGGCCCACTTGGATGAACATAAACTTTTGTCAGACAAACACCATGCATTTAGGAAAAGGCATAGTTGCGAAACTCAGTTGAGAACGGCTATTAATGATTGGGCAAAAATCCTTGGACAAGGGTGTGTGTGTGTGTGTGGGGGGGGGGGGGGGGGGCAAGTGGACACATTTATTCTGGACTTCGAGAAGGCTTTTGACACCCCCTCCTCATGAACTACTTAAAGACAGGACTGGACTATTTAAGGGAGCACAGGAAAACCTGAGTCATTCTTTGTCTGACCTCTGATGGGTTAACATCAAATCCTATTTATCTGATTGGCTGTAAACGGAGACCTACTGTGACATCACAATGATTGACATTTTTAATAATAAGTGATTGACAGCTCTGCTCTCTTTGAAGCTAACCTTGTTATCTCAATTATGTAACAGCAGGCACACTCCTTAATTGGTTTCAATAGACAAACAGACTATTTAGTAATGATTAATGTATTTATTTTTTTATTTTTAAATTACTAAGAAACAAAATACAAACATATTTCATAAAGGTTAATTATATAGCATATTTAGTTCTAATATAAAAAAAAAATAAAGTTTCAAATTTGTTGAAAAATTATTAGTTGACACTACAGAAAGCAGCTTCTTCCGATAAATAAATAAATGAATAAATAAATAAATAAATAAATAAATAAATAATGTTTGAATGAAGAATTGTTTTTAAATTGGATATAATAGAAAAGTTTTTTTCCATTCTTCTTCTTGTTTTTCTACTTATAGAACAAGAAAAATAAAAAGTAAAATGGATTAAACACAGGCAGTCTTAGTAAAATAAATTAAATAAAAATGACACAGCTAAACAAATGATGGAACGGCTGAATGAATAAAACAGATGTCCAGGCTTATCTCATTCTAATCTCAGTTTAATTTTTTTTAAATAAAATATAGATTTTGGGTGCTCGTTAGAATGGTCTTAATCAGGTTGTTCTAATGAGCACCCACAATATACTATCAAGTGAGGGTAAACATTTGTATGGCCTCAGTGAGGCAATTCAAACAAGCCCCCAAAATATACTATAGAGTGTTGGTTTGTTTGTTTGATTTGCTGTTTAACGTCCCCGTCAACACTGTAAAGGTCATTTTGGAGACGTTGCTTCCAATTTTGTAGGACTTTTACCCGACACTGAGATGAAATGACATCTCAAGCCCCTCCCCCGCCCCAAATGAAACCAATGGGGTTTATAAGCATGGACGGGCCGACTCGCACCGCTTTGCCTGGGCAGGCTTAGATCCTCTAAGCTGTTTACCAGTACTTATGTGCGGGTCGGTTTCAGCTCTGCATGGAAGCATCATGCAGCCAATATATTTCTTCGAGCCCCGATGGGCGGGGGCCGATAGAGTGTTGGTACTAGGTCTATTTCTAATGAGTACTGGGACTAGCATTTTACGCATACAAATGTTCAATGAGGCGGTTCTAACGATTTTGGATATGTGGTAGAACTGTGCTATATCCTAAAATCTTTTTACAGTGAATCATGTTACAGAGAGGTTATTGTTTACAGAGAAAAATATGAAAACAATTAACATTATATTTCTCCCAAACCTAGATTGACATTTAGAATAAATGGTTGTCTGATTTCAGTCGAGTTTGCTATTTTATTTTCTACTACACAAAACTAGATTTTTTTTTCTATTTAAATGTTAATAAATAAATAAATCTTTGTTTATGAAGCATAATTTATGTCCAATTTTGAAGGTATTTGTTTGATAAATATATGGACAGCAGCTGATTATTACAGTCATTTATAGCCTATAATCCTTATCAGTTTTATGGCCCCTATAGGTAGCCAGCCCACCAAGACCAAGCCACACCTACTTTTATCTGCTGGTTACCTGTACATGTTTAAGCTGGGAACCAGACCCCCCGGCATGAAAATCCTGTCTTTAAAGACAGGATTTTCATTCCGGGGATCTGGTTCCCAGCTTAAACATGTACGGGTAACCAGCAGATAAAAGTAGGTGTGGCTTGGTCTTGGTGGGCTGGTTACCCATAGGGGCCATAAAACTGATAAGGGTTATGGGATATAATTGACTGTAATAATCAGCTGCTGTCCATATATTTATCAAACAAATACCTTCAAAAATTGGAAATAAATTATGCTTCATAAACAAAGATTTATTTATTTATTAACATTTAAATAAAAAAAAATAGTTACTAGCATTAGAAAATAAAATTGCATACTTGACTGAAATCAGAAAATGATTTGGCCTTTTGGCCATTTTGTGGGAAAGTAACTGTCCTCTTGGCTTTCCGCTGTTTGTGTTTCCTTTGGGGTCTGTTACTATATGTTTGTGTTTCTTTCCCTTTGGTGTCTCTGATGGGAGCTGTGAGTTAATTGTATCGATTCCTGATCATTGCCTCTATTTCTATTATATCTGAATGTCAGTTTAGGTTTGGAAGAAACACACATTACACAATTTATGTTTCCATATTTTTCTCTGTACACATTAACCTCTCTGTAATATGAATGATTCACTTTAAAAAATGATTTTGGGATGTAACACACCTCTAACACATATCCCAAAAATCGTTAGAACCGCCTCATTGAACATTAGTATGTGTAAAATGCGAGGACTCATTAGAAATAAACCAAGAATCAACACTATAGTATATTGTGGGGTCTCGTTTGAATTGCCTCATACAAATGTATAACCCAAATTGATGGTATATTGTAGGTGCTCATTAGAACTGTCTCATTGAGACAATTTTAACCAGCACCCAAAATCTATATTTTATTTTCAAAAAGCTAAACTGAGATTAGAATGCGGTAAGTCTGAACATCTGATTTATTCATTCAGTCATTCCATCATTTGCTTAGCTGTGTCAACTTTATTTTATTTATTTTAATAGGACTGCCGGTGTATAATTCATTTTACTTTTTAATTTTTCTGCTGTAAAAAGAAGAAAAACAAGAAGAAGAATGGATAACTCTTTCTATTATAGCAAATTAAAAAGTAATTATTTCATTCAAATATTTTATTTATTTATTTATTTATCAGAAGAAGCTGTTTTCTATAGTGTCAACTAATAATGTTTCAACAAATTTGAAGCTTTATTTATTTATTTACTATTTTTCGGCATATTAGAACTAAATATGCTTTATAATTAATCTTTATGAAATATGTTTGTATTTTGATTCTTTATAATTCAAAAATAAAAAACTAAATACATTAATTATGACTTGGTTGATTCCATTGTGGAATTTTGAAAATATCTGAGGGTCACTGATGAGGTCTAATTGGCCGAAACTAGCTAGTCTGGCCCAGAAAACATGTACACTTCATATTTTTTGGTTCTGTGGTGTATTCCTTGCTTCCAAAGGATAACCCTTTTATAGAACATATTTAACTTCACTACAGCTGGTGTGTGGGAATGTGTGGCGGCGGTAAAACGTCTCCCTGCCCTACATCATAGTGTAGATTATATTTTCTTGTCCTTTGGGATCATTGATTCCATTGTGGAATTTTGAAAATATCTGAGGGTCACTTATGAGGTCTAATTGGCCGAAACTAGCTAGTCTGGTCCAGAAAACATGTACACTCCTTTTTGTTTGGTTCTGTGGTGTATTCCTTGCTTCCAAAGGATAACCCTTTTATAGAACATATTTAATTGTTTTGTTTGTCTGTTGAAACCAATTATGGAGTGTGCCTGCTGTTACATTATTGAGATAACAAGGTTAGCTTCAAATAGAGCAGAGCTGCCAATCACTTATTATAAAAATGTCAATCATTGTGGTGTCACAATAGCTTTCTATTTACAGCCAATCAGATATATAAAATTTGATGTTAACCCTTCAGAGGTTAGACAAAGAATGACTCAGGTTTTCCTGTGCTCCCTTATAAAGTCCAGTCCTGTATTTAAATCTAAATTATTTGGTTATGGAATTGGAGGGAAGACTCTCAAATGGATAGTTCCTTCCTTTGCTACAGAAAACAGCGTGTTGTTGTTAATGGTGAATCTTCAATATGGGCGCCAGTTTTATCTGGGGTCCCCCAGAGGACTGTTCTTTGTCCGCGGCTATTCTCCCTGCACATCAATGATATTTCCACTGACATTGACTCGGAAATAAGACTGTTCGCAGACAACTGTATTTGCTATCTTGAAATCAGAGATACTGAGGACTCATTGAAACTTCAGAAGGGTATAGATAGATTAGGATGTTGGGCACGAAAATTGGGCATGAGATTTCAGTATTTTCTATAAAAGGGTTATCCTTTGGAAGCAAGGAATACACCACAAAACTGGAAAATATGGAGTGTACATGTTTTCTGGGCCAGACTAGCTAGTTTCGGCCAATTAGATCTCATCAGTGACCCTCACGAAATTTTCAAAATTCCACAATTCAATCCGTTAAATGTAATATTATGCAGATAACTAGGAAAATGATAAATAAAACTGAGGCTTCTTACACCTTAGAGGGAACGGGCCTCGAAAATGTGAATTCCATTAAATACCTTGGTGTGACAATCACTCACGATCTGAGATGGAATACAGACATGAGCAACATGTGTACAAAGGCGAATAGAACACTTGGTTTTCTGAGGCGAAATCTTCATCAGTGTCCTCGGGATGTGAAAGAGACAGCATATAGGGGACTTGTTCGCCCAATCTTGAAATATGAGAGTTGCATCTTGGACCCAAGCGGGATAGTCCTTAATGAAGAAACTGAAAAAGTTCAGAATAGAGCTGCTAGATTTGTAACAGGCAATTACGGCTATGAAACTGGAAGCCTGGCTGGAATTCTAGGACTATTAAGATGGGAGTCTCTCAAGAAAAGCAGAAGAGACAAAGGTTTAAAGGGTGCTGCCAGCATTCCAACAGATGACCTTGTTCCCCCAGCTAGGCACTGTAGAAAGCACCATCCTAATGGATTACAGGCTTTCGACTGCTTGCCACATGATATTTTGTTGTGTAAGCTGTCGGCCTACGGACTGTCCAAGGATGCAGTTCAAGTCATGTCAAGCTACCTCTCTGATGGAAAACAACAAGTTAAAATAGGCACGGTTACGAGTAAATGGGCAGAAATAAATAAGGGTGTACCGCAGGGTTCCATTCTTGGTCTACTTTTATTTAACATTTTTATTAACGATATCTTTTATTTCATTCAGAAGGTACATTATACAATTATGCAGATGACAACACCCTTTCATTTCATTCTACAAATTACGATTATCTAATTAGTACCCTTCAATTGGAAAGTGAAGTTTTAATTGACTGGTTTCATTTTAACTGCATGAAAGCAACGGCCCCGCCCATAGGGGCTTGAAGAAATATATGGGCTGCATGATGCTTCCACGCAGAGCTGAATCCGGCCAGCACACTAGTACTAGTAAACCGCTTAGAGGATCTAAGCCTGTCCAGGAACCGCGGTGCGAGGCGGGCCGTCCATGCTAATACACCCTATTGGTTTCATTGGGCGGCAGGGCTTGAGATGTCATTTCATCTCAATGTCGGGTAAAAGTCCCACAAAATTGGAAGCAACGTCTCCAAAAATGACATTTACAGTGTTTACGGGGACGCTAAACCTCAAATCAAACAAAACAAAGCATGAAAGCAAACCCGGACAAATTTCAAACCATTGCTGTTAGCAAAAAAAAAAAAAAAAAAAAAAAAAAAAGAATATGACCGGTCTCCTGTATTTAATGTTGCAGATTCTTTCATTTCTTGCGAAGACATTGTGAAATTACTGGGTGTTGACATAGATTTTAACTTGTCCTTTGACACAAACATTCAAAATATATGCAAAAAAGCTGGTCAGCAGCTCAACATTCTGAAAAGACTAGGGAACAATCTTTGTAATCTTAGTAAAATGACCATATTTCATTATTTTGTTTTTACGAACTTTATTTTTTGTCCCATTCCCCAGTGGAATAGTCTTCCCTCTTCTGTGGTGAATGCTAAGACTGCAGAGGAGTTCAAAGCCCATACAGTGTAAGATTGAGACTCAGAGGTATGCGTTTTAGTATACCTCTGTTATTCAGATTGTAAATAGTTTTAAGGACTCATCCAGTGACTTCTCTTTTTTTTCAGCTAAATTCTAAATTTAGCTACGCACCCAACTGAGGTAATGGCCAAATATGACCGACTCAGTATAAGAAGATAGATAGATAGGCACTTTTGTTCCAAAAAGAATATCGACAAAATTGAGAAAATTCAGGAAAGGGCTCTGCGTTTTGTTTATGAGGATTATTCTAGGACCTATGATGAGCTGCTGGCCAGGGCAAATCTGCCCGCCTTGCATATAAGACGCATAAGGACCATGGCTATCGAAACTTTCAAAATTTTAGAAAATTTAGCCCCACCAGTTTTAAGCGACCTTTTTGTTAAAAGGGAAAATGTTTATAATTTTAGATATTCTAATATATTACAGATCCCCCAGGTAAAGTCTTCAAGGCACGGCAAGTAGTCTTTTCGCTATGCAGATCCAGTACTGTGGAACTCTTTACCAGATTCTTTTAGAACTACAACTGATTTTAATAAATTTAAATCTCTTATCTAACTGGAATGGTAAAAATTGTAAATGCTCTGCCTGTGATATATAATATTTAGTCCCTAGGTTCTCACAGTCTGGTCTGCATATGCAAATTCTTGTTTTATGTTTTTATGCTTAGCTTTTGTGTATCATGCATACAAGAAGTGTGTCACGATTGGTCTCCGGCGAGTGTGGAATGTCCGTACAGCTGGGGATCAACATGATTGTACCCGTACCATGGGTAGAGTTTAGCTTTTTCGTTCTGTCAGGTATGTGTAACTGTTTTATCCTTAGTCTGTGTGCTTATTTGTATATGTTTAAGCTATGTATGTGATCTTATTATATGTGCCTTCAATTATCTTAAGCTTATTTTATGCTTATCTTACTTATTACTTTGTCTGTGTGCTAATGTCAATACTGCTTCCCATCTGTATGTTTAAATGCATGCTTGTTTATTTTTGTATTGAGTTTGATTTCTCTGAGTTGGTCGGGAGGATATGCACCCCTCGGAGCAACTCTCATCTAATTAAAATCTTTGTATTTTTAATTAACCAATCTTATCGGTTCCGGGTCATTTCGGCCCATAACAAAATCGGCCCATGACAAAATCGGCCCATAGTAATTTTGTCCCATAAATGACTTCAATGATTTATTAAATATTGATAATACCTATTTCGATGGTTTGATCAGTCAGATTTACCCACCCCCCCCCCCCCCCCGAACTTCAGTTAAATAAAGCAAATTCTTCTGATACCGAGGCCCCGTTTCTGGATTTACATCTATTGTAGATGGGTTTGTTTCGTGCAAAATTTATGATAAACGCGATGACTTTGATTTTGAGATTGTAAATTTTCCTTTTTTGGATGGTGATGTTCCTCGTGCTCCATCCTATGGTGTTTATATTTCGCAATTAATTCGATTTGCTAGAGTGTGTAGTCATGTAACTGACTTCAACACTCGTAATAAATTATTAACGGCTAAACTTCTTAATCAGGGTTATCTGTACCATAAACTACGCAAAGCCTTTTCAACATTTTATAGACGCCATTCTGATTTAATTTCAAAATTCAATATCGGACTTAAATCTCTTCTGCAACAAGGTCTATCGGAACCCAAATTTTATGGTGACTTGGTATATAAATTCAGAAAAAATATATAACCGCAATGACTTCAGCACCCAATTTCGTAAAATCATTCTTCGATATAAAAAGATTGGGTACAACATGGATATTATACGACAGACTGCATGCATGGTAGTTAACCCAATCACGGTTGGCAACTTTGCTTCACTCTTTAATTGCACTCCGGTGGGTCAGGCCTCAGATTCTATGACGGTTCCAACGTAAAGGCTTATTGAGAATTAGACAGATCTAATTCAAGGTAATGTTGGTTGGTGCCTGATGCTCTGTCTCTGGTTGGGCCCATCGGAGTCTAACTGTTGGTTTTCTTTTGCTCCAGCATTCCAGTGGTTTCTTGCTGTCGAGTCCTCACCGTTGTCTCACCTCTGTGGTTCTTTGATTATTTGTGTTCACGGAGATGTTGCACTGATGAGTTAGGAAGCCTTCATGCGGACTGAACAAATTATTTGTCTAAATCGCGACGGAAGTAAGGGCGAGGATTGTGGCCACGTAAAATCGATTTAAGCCCCCCCCCCCCCCCCCCCAGTGGAAATATTTCCACTGACCGTTCCAAGGCGGTTCTTCTGTGGCGATTTATTTATGTTGTTGTTTGTTACTTACTGTGTGTATCACTTGTGTTTTTTTTATTTTGGATGGCCATATGGCCATTTTGTGGGAAAGTAACTGTCCTTATGGCCTTCCTTTGTTTAGGTTTCCATTATTGTTTGGTCGCTTAATGTTTGTCTTTCTTTCCCTTTGGTGTCTTTGATGGGTGGAGTAAGTTAATTGTATCGATTCCTGATCTTTGTTTTAATTCTACTTTTCAAGGCTGTTAAAGGGGTCAGTTATCAGCCAAAATTAAAAAAAAATAAAGATAAAATTAATTATTATAAAACACATGTATATGAAAATAATTTTTACCCCGTTTCACCGCTCAGCATTAAATTTGCATCATTATTTTCAATAATTACCTCCCTCAGATGTGAGTCTTCTCGCAATGCAAACTTTGACAACGCCTAATTGGCCGAAACTAGCTAGTCTGGCCCAGAAAACATGTACACTTCATATTATCCAGTTCTGCGGTGTATTCCTTGCTTCCAAAGGATAACTCTTTTATAGAACATATTTGTAATGGAAGATAAGAATTAAAAATAATATAGAAGACGGTGTGGTTATGTAGAAAAAATGTAAATTTATGAACTTGGAAATTGTAGTTCTTGGGTCATTGTTTATTTGTTTATATTATTGGCACATGTCGGTATGTAAAATCATTATCTATAAACACTTTACGTTTTTACCTTCATCGACACGTGCCTTAAAGTAACAAACAGAACGATTATCATATTACTCAAACTCAGAGTCATTATTGGGGCACGTGCCAATCAGCCATTAGTTTATGTCTCCTAATGCGTGTCTTGAATTCTTTCTTTGTTTCTTGCTTTCGGTTTCGTTTTATGAATGTATTGGGAAGGGCCGCATCGATAGCTATATGCGGGACTAGCGCCGGGGCCCAACGAAGATTCACATCAGCCTGTGCACCCGCGCAGTCTGATTTGTGTGTAACTATGTATCATAAAGTAGCCAAAGCTTCCTCATACCTCCAGCGATCATGACCATACTGTGCGGCTGAGCAAGTCGAGCCGTGTATGCTGGGTTCGTGAAATAGCCAAAAGCTTTCTCACGCCTCCAGCGATCATAACCATACTGTGCGACTGAGCAAGTTGGTCTGTGTATGCTGGGTGAATTGTAGAAATTGATGCGCCTTTGCTTACTTAGTCATTTGTTTCAATTGGCCTGATGTTCAAACGACTTCCTCTGGAACCGGCAAATGTTTATGCACGAAAACCTAATCATGATTCCTGTAATAAAATTGAAGAGTTTCTACTGAAACTAATCAATGTGCCTCTTAGTCATAACGTATTCCCTTACGTAAATGGAAGCGCTGAAAAGCAGAAATAAGAAATACAATGTACACAACGAGACCCTTAACGATTTGACTGTGAACACCGCTTGATGTCAGTTTTCTAACCATTTCCTGCAATGAAAACAATCAAATATCATAAACCCTTAAGCATTTTCAAACTTCTTAAGAGTGCATTTTCTTTCTTATATATCCATTACGAAAATACACCCGTGGTGTGACATAGTGCATTCTTTCATTTTCTCCAAAATGACTCCTTTTCCGACAAACAACTGTGATAGTTGTCCGAGCATATGGTGGCAGTTCTAACGAGTACCCACAACATATGTCTTAGATCATAAATAAGCATAATAACATGTACCCCTTTAAACCCCCAAACTCCCTATTTAAAGTGGGATTTAGGGCGGTATTATTTTCACGGACTTGTTAACATGATGTGATTTTTTTTTTACATTTGAGGAAAGAATATTAATTTCTTAAACTAAACATATTTTTCACTTTATCTCACTTTTCGACTTACGTACTACTGATCTGGTCGTGCAAGCAAACCAATTATATGCAAACATAGTAATTATACCGTCATTAAAATTGTGGATCGAAATTCCTATGGGCTGATTTTGTATGGGTCGATTTTGTTTTGGTCCGATTTTGTTCTGGGCCGAAATGTCCAGGGACCAGCTTATCTTATCTTATCTTAATAAAGTTTCAGACCCTTACTGCAAGAACAGACATTTATAAAGAATCGTTCTTGCCCCGAACCATTCGAGATTGGAATGTCCTTCACGATTTGATTATTTCGATGGCTGAATGCCTTGAGGATTGTGTAGCTAAGTTTGCCTCTTTGGTTAGAGCCAGGGACTAACTTCTCATATCACAGGTCCTGGTGTATGAATGTCGTTTGACCAGTAAAAATTCTGAATCTGAACAGTTTTGATTCTGTCGCCCCCGCCCATAGGGGCTTGAAGAAATATATGGGCTGCATGATGCTTCCACGCAGAGCTGAATCCGGCCCGCACGCTAGTACTGGTAAACCGCTTAGAGGATCTAAGCCTGTCCAGGAAGCGCGGTGCGAGGCGGACCGTCCATGCTAATAAACCCTATTGGTTGCATTGGGTGACAGGGCTTGAGATGTCATTTCATCTCAATGTCGGGTAAAAGTCCCACAAAATTGGAAGCAACGTCTCCAAAATGACCTTTACAGTGTTGACGGGACGTTAAACCTCAAATCAAACAAACAAAAGTTCTGATTCTGAACAGAACATATCCATTTGGTCGTTCCGGATATTAGTATGCATTTTTTTTTTCTCCAGATAATATGCGTTGGAAATTTTCGTGTCCACACCGGGTGCTGAAGTAGTCGCCCTTACATTTACCCTTGCGGTTGAAAGCCGAAATGGCTTTTACCAACGACGACTACTTGCCAAGCTACGAAGAACTGACTGTTCCCGAAATAAAACTCAGTTCAGCTGTTCTTCGTGCTGGTGCCATACCATTTGGCAAATATTGCGATGACGTCTGCAAGGTAGGAAACGTTGGCACTGGATTCATAATCTTTATTTCGACAGTGACCATTATTTCGACCGTATTTCTGTCTGTACAGTTTTTACGTCTTCCTGGTTCAAATGACCATGTGTCCGTTCTATCGGGAACAAATGACAACACAACTGATCGAAACGGTTTTTGGAGACAAAGTCATCGAGTGTCGACACAATTGAAGACAGCTTGTCGACACATTATTATGTTGAAATTATAGGTTCCGGGTCGTTTCGCCCGTGGGTCGTTTCGCCCTGAGTCGTTCCGCCCTGATTTTGGGGGTGGGTCTTTCGCCCTTACCTGGTGAGTTGTTTCGCCCGTGGGTCGTTTCGCCGCAATTATATTTTAAGGGAGTGACAAACGGAATGGTCGAGTAAATGGACAGATGGATGAATAAATAAATGAAGAAATGGGTGAATGGAGCTATGCATTTTGAATATACGGAGATAGATAAGTTAATGAATGAATGAATGGAGAGTTTTGGTAGATGGACAAAAGGAAATGAATGAATGAATGAAGTGATGCTTGTGTAGATGGACGGATGGACAAAGGGATCTGAATCTGAACTGTTCATGGTGACACATCAAATGAAACCTATGGGTACTACCCACAAAACACACAACGAATATGCAACACATTATTTTTCATATTTGACCGAGCCTCCGTGGCCTAGTGGTTAAGAGCGCTGACTCTTGATCATTAGGCCTCTCACCGCTGTGGTTCGAGCCTCGTTCGGGTCACATGTGAGACGCCAAGTTCTGCAATGGAAGGTTAGGTGGTTTTTCTCCGGGTACTCCGGTTTTCGCCCTCCTCTGATTAACGATCGACTCGATATGAGTGAAATAATCTTGAAAGGGCTGTAAAACCAAAACCAAACAAAAAAAAATAATATATCCGCCCCAAAATACACAGTCCGCTTGTGATGATCGTTAGAACCGCTTCGCCGAGGCGTTTCTAAAGAGCACCTGAGCAGAAATATGATTACTATAAGAATCTTTGATCAGAACATTTTTAATATTTTTTATTTGGTGGTAGAATTTTCCAGTATTTATATAAGCATGTTTTCGTAATGCAAACTATTAAACAGACCAGTACGATAACACAGCCGTGCGACATAGTGCAGGTTTTCACATCTCTAAAATGACTACTTTTATTATGAAAATCTGTGGTATTTTTTCTTATCTATACTGCAAACATAGATTGAGGCGGATGTAACGAGTACCCACAACCTTTGTCTTGTAGCAGAAATAACAAAAATAATGTATACCCCAGTAAACCCCAGTTTTCTTATGGGGTGTTCATTCCACGGACTTGTTCATGTGATGCTATGGTTTCAATGTTATGCTTTGTTATATATTGATAATATAAAATATGTGTTTTGTTATGCATAAAATTATGGGGAAAAATGAAAAGAAAGTATAAAACGTTGTTTCTATTCCTACCCAGGTTGAGCTACAGTAGGGTCCATATAAAAGTTAAACCAACATTTTACACATGGCAATTAATGTGTAATATTGATTATTACTCTTTAAGTGACATTTTTGTAAACTTTTATTCAGACACCACTGTTTAAAAATATTTTGTTTGTTGGAATTGAGGTTTAACGTCCCCGTCAACACAATTAACGTAATAAGGTAACCAGTTATATCACGTCACTTTTTGTGCAGAAAGAACAACTGATAAGTAAATAAAACATCATGTTAGCAAGTTTATGCAATAACGTCCCCTCTCGTCCAATTGCTCAAACCTGAAGCAGAAGCCGTCAGTAGGTCATCCAGCTGCACCAAACAAGGGCAAAACCATGTTTTCCGGAACTCCCAATACCCCTATCAATCCCTTCACATACCAAAACAAACATAACCTTAATCAATAGGGCTTGAAAAAAATAAGGGCGAAACAACCCACTTAATCAGGGCGAAACGACTCACGGGCGAAACGACCCGAGACCGAAATTATACACAAGCTGATAAAATGAAGACAATGTTTGGAAAATAAAATTATCTATTATCAAGTTTATTATCAAAATAATGAATTTAGAATATATTAATTCAATAATTTGGGGATAATTGCACTTTACCGCAAGGTTGGCAAAAAAGCGGGAAATACTCATATTTCCCTGGACGGCGGGAAATACAGGGAATTCCCGGGAAATACTGGGAAATATATATTTACATAGGTGGTACCAACTAATACTGCTTAATATATCCCAACTACATAGCTATTTGAAAGCAAAATTATTTCAAGTTCATGCAGTGCTTGAAAATTCCACTTGTCTGCTTTCAATGACATGAAAGAAAAAAAAAATGAAGGACAAGTAAAAGGTTTGTCTAGTCCTTACAACATTTACCAAAGTTTACATGTACTTAGTCATGTAGGACAAGTGTGAAATTTTGAAGAATTTCCAGCCCTTTTTGTATTGAATAACTTGAAAGATCTGAAGTCCCTTGCCTCCATATAGAATGTATATAATTTCTTTTCAAACGTGATTCTAAAATATAAGTTTAACTTTCAGCTATTTCCCTTGTCTTGTAAATACATGTAATTTTAATACTTAGTTGAGTATCTGTAGATAATTTAAGAAACCTTTTATGCTTAAATTAACTGTGTTCTTTTAATACCTGTCTCAAACAAACAATTAAATTATCACATCTTTTAGCATTAGGGGTATGATAACTTGACAAACTTGCGAACAGCCTTTTTCTTGTGTAAACATCCTTAAAATTCTAACATCCAAAAATTGAACCGTGTGGTTTAGTGTTTCACTATAGCAAATAGATGGGCTGCATGATGCTTCCACGCAGAGCTGAAACCGGCCCGCACATGAGTACTGATAAACCGCTTAGAGGATCTAAGCCTGCCCAGGCAAAGCGGTGCGAGACGGCCCATCCATGTTAATAAACACTATTGGTTTCATTGGGTGGCAGGGCTTGAGATGTCATTTCATCTCAAGGTCATGTAAAAGTCCCACAAAATTGGAAGCAACATCTCCAAAGTGACCTTTATAGTTTTGATGGGGATGTTAAACCTCAAATCAAACAAACAAATACAAAACATGTAGTTTCAAAGGCAAACTCTCTTAAAGAAGCTAGGTGATTCTAATCTGGGTCTGCACTGTTTGCCCAGACATATCTGTCACAAATATTGGGATCATTATGGTATTTAATCTTCTTAAGCATATGAGTGGATTTTTAAATAACTCTCTGCACCCTACATAACAATAGATCACTTTATATTAATGCTTGTGTTTGGTTGAGTAAAAGCAGACTTGTGATATATATGTATGGTAAGGCATATTGCAATAGCTAACTGTTCATTATTTCAATTAAATTACACAAATATTAATAGTGTTTTTCTATGAAATAAATAAACAAAAATCATATTTCCCACTATTTTCCAGTATTTCCCGCTTTTGCTGAAATTTGGAGTATTTCACAGGACGGTAATTACCGGTAAATACCAGTGGGAATTCCCACCACCGGTATTTACCGACCAACCTTGCTTTACCGGGCACTGATTTTCCATAGGAAAATCCACTTGAGTAGGTATCTATGACCCTATTATAAGGACGCACCTGAGCGCGACCCAAAAATGGAAATAAGGCAGAAAAATGCAAATTTAACCCCAGAATCGTGTAGATCAGGCATATTTCAGGTTAAAACCAAGGTTTTTAACCATAGGCTGTAACTAAGTTCTGCAATTTCAAGCTTGTTCTAAGCAGGAGAATCCAAAGAAACGTTAATTACACACTTATTCACCATCACAAGGGTTACATTCTGACCAAGGGCCATAACTGTTGTCATTTTTGGCTGAATTATCTCCCCTTGAAATCTGTTTGTTTGTCTGTCTGCCACAAAAAACTTTAACCTTGATCATAACTTCAAAAGTATTTTGACCTAGCCCCATGAAACTTCGCACACTTATTCACCATCACAAGGGCTACATTCTGACCAAGGGCCATAACTCTGTTGTCATTTTTGGCTGAATTATCTCATCCTTGAAATTTTTTTAACACTTTAACATTGGCCATAACTTTCTATTGATAAGTGATAGGGCTTTCATATTTCATGTGTGCATTCCTTGACCTTTCTAGTGGTACCATTATTTTGACCTTGACCTTTGACCTACCGGTACTTTTTAAAAACTTTAACATTGGCCATAACTTTCGATTGGTAAGTGGTGGGGCTTTCATATTTCACATGTGCATTCTTTTTCACAAGACCATTTCAGCAGTACCATAATTTTTGACCTCGTGACCTTGACCTTTGACCTACTTTTTAAAAACTTTAACATAGTCAATAACTTTCGACTGGTAAGTGATAGGGCTTTCATATTTCACCTGTGCATTCTTTTTCACAAGACCATTTCAGTGGTACCACAATTTTTGATCTCGTGACATTGACCTTCACATTTGACCAACTTTTTAAACACTAACATTTGCCATAACTTTCGACTGGAAAGTGATAGGGCTTTCATATTTCACATGTGCATTCTATGTCAAAAGACCTTTCCAACGATCCCATAATTTTTTACCTTGACCTACTTTTTTAAGATTGCTTAGTGATACTACTTTCATATTTAACATGCGCTGTCCGGGGGCATCAGTGTTTCACAAACACATCTTGTTTGCACATGTTTTTTGTTAATAAAATTGTCATGTTAAGACTTGCACTGTATATCATAATTCATTTTAGACGCTCAAAAATGTCAGGTTTGTATTTTGGAAGGTACTAAATGCCAAAAACTCCAAAAGTGTACTTAAAATGCGAAAATTACTACGGGAAAATGCAAAGACGATGCTGATTAGAACTGGAAATTGAAAATGGTATAGTCGGTGTTTTAATTTTTTTTAATTTTGTTCTTTTATTGATAAAAATAGTAGAGTCGGGGGATCTGAAGCAGGGTCGGTTGGGTCAGCGGAAACATGGCTATTTTTTAGGCCTTACGAAAACACCCCTATTCAAATATAATTGAAAAATTCTACCTCCGAGAAAATCAAAATTGTTCTGATAATTAATTCTGATATTTTTGCTCTGGACATGGATTGTGATAGGGTGCTTGTTATTGTTAGAACTGCCTCTGTGAAGAGGTTCTAACGAGAACCCATGGGGCCATGGTCTGTGTATTTTGCTGCAGATATAAGAAAAATAATGTGTATCAAAATAATGTACACATTACGAAGATATGTTGTAAATTTTACCACCATAAAGAAATGAACAATTTACATATGAAAAATTCTGATAGTTTTCATATTTCTGGTGAAAACAAGAGATTGTTGGAACTAGTTAGTACCACCTCAACTACTGAACTAGGCGGTTCTAAGGAATACCCACAATCTGTGTTTTTGAGCAGAAATAAGAAAAATAATGTATACCCCTTTAACCCTTGTTTTACCATATAAAAGTGGGGTTAAAGGGGGGTCAAAATTATGTAGTAATAAAGGTTCATATGTTTTCACACTTAACCAATTATACTGACTGCCAAAACGACCACATCTGTCTCCCTCTCTTTCTCTCTCTATCTAGCCCGTCCGTACATCACCCATCCATGGGTGTCCTTTGACATGTCACCACGAACATTTCACATCCGTTCATCCATCCATCCATCTACCCACATATCATTCATTCGTTTGTTCCTCCCATCTACCCATGCACTCCATCCATTCATTAATTCACTTATCCTCCATCTCTGTATATTCAACCGCCCATCCGTCCATCTACCAATGCATAACTTCATTCATCCATCTGTCCATATACCCATCTCATTGCGTTTGTCACTCCCTGAAAAATATGGTTGTGGTGAAACGACCCACTGGGAAATAGTGTTTCCCCAGCTCCTAAAATGGGCACGGTGCTGGTCAGGAAAAAGGGCACTTTCAGCAAGAAAATATGTAAAAAGGGCACTTTAAATACGAACAGCTGTGTAAAAAAGGCACATTCACATGCAGCACCTTGCACATCTCTCAACTTGAAGTAAAAAGATTTTTCTCTTACTCTTTGTCTTCAATGCTAAACTGTCTGTTATTATGCTAAGTGAAGAGATATGTTACATGTACATTAACCATTGGTGACAAGAAGTTTAAGTTTGGGCCACAGCTACCATTCTCTAATACACACAAACACTTACATGACACTGGTCAGGCACACTTTCACACTTCATTTGTTTAATTGGTGTCACTCACACTTGTTATCAAAACACAGTTAATGACATAATTAAGTACACTAAACAGAGGATTAGCAGTCATAAACATGCAACAATTTATTGCTAAAAAGTGTCTAAAATAGTCCTTAATTAAACAAGCATAACTTTGTTATTTTTGGACCAATTTAAGTGATTTTTGTACCAAAATGTAGAGCAACATTTACTCTTTGAAAAAGGGCATGGCGCTAGAGAAAAGAGGCATGGTGCTGCACCATGCTAAATAGGGCTTGGAGAAACACTAGCAAAACAACATGCCCGATAAGGGCAAAACGACCCGGATTTGCTCTAACACTGTCATGTCTCGTTTCCCATGTCTTATTTGAACTATTTAAGTCTGACATTAAGAAATTCTTACGATACCTCCAGATAACACATATTGCAGGATTAGGGCTGAATTTTCTGATTTTATCGTGAAAATGCATGTTGTGTGTACTCATTTGAATTGCCTCAATGATAGTGATGTGCGATATTATCGGTATATTGTGATACAGTTCAGAAAAAATCATATCACAATACGATCCACCAATATCGATATTTTCTTTTTTTTATCCAAAGCGCAAGGTGAGCTTTTGTGAATATCTTTTGTCCGTCGAATGTGCGTCGTTCGACGTGCGCGTCAACACTTTCCTTGTTAAGACTCTAGAGACCACAGTTTTGCATCAGTCTTCATGAAACTTAACCAAAATGTTTGTGTTAATGATATCTGGGTCAAGTTCGAATATGGGTTATGTCAGGTCAAAATGTAGGTCAGTAGGTCATTCAGAGAAAAACCTTGTTAAGACTCTAGAGGCCACAGTTTTGGTTCAATCATCCTGAAACTTGCTCAGAATAATCATCCTGACAATATCTCGGTCAGGCACGAATATGGGTCATGTCGGGTCAAAAAGTAGGTCAGCAGGTCAAATCATAGAAAAACCTTGTTAAGACTCTAGATGCCACAGTTTTGGTCCAATCATCCTGAAACTTGCTCAGAATGATCATCCTGACAATATCTCGGTCAAATTCAAATATGGCCATAATGGGTCATCATCAACGGATTTTTTATTAACGTGCAGGTACAGGGGCAGCGTCCACATAAGTGGGCCCCCTTCCAGGTAGCTGGCTTGCTGCACGCATGGCAGATCTTACACCAGATCTCCAGGCTTGTCTATCATGTCGGGTCAAACAGTAGGTCAGCAGGTCAAATCATAGAAAAACCTTGGTAACGCTCTAGAGGCCACAGTTTTGGTCCAATCATCCTCATATTTGCTCACAATGATCATCCTGACAATAACTCGGTCAAGTTTGAATACGGGTCATTTCGGGTAAAAAAGTAGGTCAGTAGGTCAAATCATAGAAAAACATTGTTAAGACTCCAGAGGCCACAGTTTTGGTCCAATTATCCTCAAACTTGCTCTGAATGATTATCCTGTCAATATCTTGGTCATGTACGAATATGGGTCATGTCGGGTCAAAAAGTAGGTCAGTAGGTCAAATCATAGAAAAACCTTGTTAAGACTCTAAGAGGCCACAGTTTTGGTCAAATCATCCTGAAACTTGCTCAGAATGATCATCCTGACAATATCTCGGAGAAATTCAATATGGGTCATGTCAGGTCAAAAAGTAGGTCAGCAGGTCAAATCATTGAAAAACCTTGTTAACGCTCTAGAGGCCACAGTTTTGGTCCAGTCATCCTCAAATTTGCTCAGAATGATCATCCTAACAATATCTCGGTCAAGTTCGAAGACGGGTCATATGGGATCAAAAAGTAGGTCAGTAGGTCAAATCAAAGAAAAACATTGTTAAGACTCTAGAGGCCACAGTTTTGGTCCAGTCATCCTCAAATTTGCTCAGAATGATCATCCTGACAATATCTCGGTCAAGTTCGATTACGGGTCATTTCGGGTCAAAAAGTAGGTCAGTAGGTCAAATCATTCGCCCCATCCTTAGGGGCTTGAAGAAATATATGGGCTGCATGATGCTACCACGCAGAGCTGAATCTGGCCCGCACACTAGTACTGGTAAACCGCTTGGAGGATCTAAGCCTGTCCAGGAACCGCGGTGCGAGGCGTACTGTCCATGCTAATAAACCCTATTGGTTTCATTGGGTGACAGGGCTTGAGATGTCATTTCATCTCAATGTCGGGTTAAAGCCCCCAAAAATTGGAAGCAACGACTCCAAAATGACCTTTACAGTGTTGACGGGGACGTTAAACCTCAAATCAAACAAACAAAGGTCAAATCATAGAACAACATTGTTAAGACTATAGAGGCCACAGTTTTGGTCCAATCGTCCTCAAACTTGCTCAGAATGATTATCCTGTCAATATCTTGGTCATGTAAGAATATTGGTCATGTCGGGTCAAAAAGTATGTCAGAGGTCAAATCATAAACCTTGTTAAGACTCTAGAGGCCACAGTTTTGGTTCAATCATCCTAAAACTTGCTCAGAATGATCATCCTGACAATATCTCGGTGAAGTTCGAATATGGGTCTTGTGGGAACAAAAAGTAGATCAGTAGTTAAAACCATAGATAAACTTTGTTAACACTCTAGAGGCCACAGTTTTGGTCCAATCATCCTCAAATTTGCTAAGAATGATCATCCTGACAATATCTTGGTCAAGTTCAAATATGGGTCATGTGGGATCAAAACGTAGGTCAGTATGTCAAATCATAGAAAAATCTTGTTAACACTCTAGAGCCCACAGTTTTGGTCCAATCATCATCAAACTTGCTCAGAATGATCATCTCTACAATATCTAGGTCAAGTTTGAATATGGGTCTTCTGGGTTTGAAAAGTACATGTAGGTTAGTAGGTAGGTAAATACAGCTCATTGTAAACAGAATCATTCCCGGAGCTAAATTTAGTAATTTCATGGATTCCCACCCTTTATGTATAAGCCGGTCATAGTGCAGGCCGAGCTAGGATTTCAGTGAATCACACGGCTGTTGTTGTTGTATACGCCGTTTTAGTGTAAGCCGCCCAGCATTTACAAGATTGCGTAATCTATTGAAAACCAAAACACAAGTACAGTGCTGGCAGTGATGGATTATGAGTCTTGCTATGAAAGAATATGGAGAGCAGGTTTATTGAAAAAGGCATATGAAAGTGGGCTTACTGGCAGATTATGGCTATACCTTAAAAACTTCCTTATAGACCGGAAGTACTTCCTGAAAGTGAACAATTTTACATCTCCTACATTCCAGTCTGCAGTAGGCATACCGCAAGGATCAGTTATCAGTCCAGTGCTTTGTAATCTGTAAAGAGTGATTCACTGAAGGAATTGGTAGGTAATCATGCAGAATTTGCAGATGATAGCTGTGTTTTGGAAAGTAATACATCAGTGGCAGTGCTGTGTTGAATGATAAACTGGCATCTGTGGTAGATTGTTGTAGGAGATGGAATATGTTGATTGCACCGGATAAGACAGAGATAATGGTACATGTATTTAAACATAACGGCAGAGATTCAGAAGTGGAGGCAAAGGTGAAGTTAGGCGGGAGTATTTAAAAAACAACCAGTTCAAAGAAAATTCTGTGTGTCACAGTAGACGATAAATTAAACTTTCACGAACATACGAGGACTGTTCAAATATGAATGCAACTAAGCACATACAAATGATTCCGTGATAGATTTCGATGAAAAATTTATTTTGTCCCCTCAAAGTATTCCCCTTTAACAGATATACAAACTTGCAGTCTTCTGATCCAATCATTGAATGCACTTTGGTAGTCTTTTCGAGGTATACTATGAAGGCACTGGAATATTGCAGAACCGAGGTGTTTGCGCTGTACAAATTTTCGACCAGAAAGGTATTTTTCAGCTGTGGGAACAAAAAAAGTCACACGGGGCAAGGTCAGGGAAATACGGGGGGTGAGGAAGTTCAACAACCTTTTCTTGCTTCAGATAGTCTTGCACAATGAACGCCTTGTGCGATGACCCATTGTCATGTAGCAATCTGACATTGGCCAAACCAGTTGCGGGTCTTTGTTCTTTGAAATATTTCTTCAATTTTCGAAGAACTTCATTCTTGTAAAACTTCGCATCTACAGATTTGCCTTTAGGCACAGCAACCTGAATAGCAGGGCCCTGATTTGAAAAGAATATGGCATACATTACCTTCTTGATGCTCATGGTCCGCTTTCTAATGCATGGTCTTTTGCAATACTTTGTTGCCCATATTTTGTTCTGAATCTTTCGTTTTGTCTCAAAAAAGTGTACCCATGTCTCGTCACGTGTGACGACATTAGCGAAAGACCGTGCATTGTAATTTGGAAACTTTTTAAGCAACTTCTTGGCACACTGAATGCGTGTCTTTTTCTGCTCATCTGTCAACAGATGGAGAATCCATCTAGCACAGATCTTTCTCATTTTCAAATCCCGTTTCAGAATTGTATGAGCTGCTTCTAGTGAGATGCCAACCATACTAGCTATTTGCCTAGTGGTGTATAGTGCATCGGTAGCAACTATTTCTTTCACTCTAGCAACCATCTTGGCAGATGTTGCTCTTTTCGGCCGACGATCATGTGGTGCATCTTCTGTTGAGCCTAGCCCACAGCTGAAATTCTTACACCAACGAAAAACTGTCGGAAAAGACATTTCATTATGCCCATAAACCGAACATATTTCATCAAAAATGTCTTTGCACCGTATACCAAGAATACAACGATTCTTATTATAGAACCGTATTTCTCAACGGCATACTCTGACCTTCTTCCAAACATGTTTTGTATTAGTATACAAGAGTAGACAGTGTTTATCGAACGATATACATGGCTAAAGTGCACAGATTTTAACAGATTTGGTATCAGTGTATAGGTAAAATGTTTTTCTACGTTGTGATATTTATTTCCAGGTGATTTTCGCATTAGTGCATGAGAAAACTTTCTACTTGAATTCATATTTGAACAGTCCTCGTATTCAACAGAAAACAAAGGCTGGTTTCAGTGCCTTGAAATGTCTTGATAATTTTGTTCAAAGACATAGAGGATGCAGCCAAACAGTGTACATGAGACTCTACAAATCCTTGGTTCTTCCTGTGATGGGGTATGGAGCTGCAGTGACAGTCGAGTCCCTTGCAGAAAGCAGTAAGGAGTTTGGAAAGGTTCAGAGGTCAGCAATGCTAAAGGCATCAGGTTGTTTGAACAGTACCAGCACAGAAGCTTTGGAAGTCTTGACAAACACCATGCCTATAGACCTACAGCTGAAGATAAACACAAGAATCAATGTCAAGTATGAAGATGATCCTCTCAGAGAAGAATTTGATGAATGGATAGAGGGGGATAAGACTGTGGGTAGAAGTGCTACTACTTTTCATTTATTGATGTCTAGGTTTAGGGAGTTGAAGGGAATGTTAGAGTTTGAAAACATTGAGCAGGAATTCAGATATACCAAGGAATTGATGGGGCTCATCAAAGCTTCAGGAAGTGTACACAAGAAAGAATTCACATTCTCCAAGGAAGAACAGAAAGAAAATATATTAGAGCTACTAAGCAATTGTGATAAAAATGATGTATTAATGTTCACAGATGACTCAGCTGTAGGTAATCCCGGTCAGACTGGAGCTGGTGCTGTGGTCTATCTAGAGGGTTACTCCAGCACACCAGTTTTGATGAACAAGGGAGTTTCTCCTATAGGTAACAATTATACTGGAGAATTGGTACATATAGGTATACAGATCGGGCTAGAATTCTTGGCTGCTCTAGACTTCAAAGGCAGAGTAGTCCATATTCTGACAGATTGTCAGCCGGCTATTAAGACTGCTTTCATTACTGAAATGCCAACTAACAAGATTGAAACAGTCCTTAGTATCAAGGAGAGTTTAGCAAAGGTAAGGTATAGGGAGAATATTGTCAAAGTTCATTGGGTACCGGGACACAATGATATTGAGGGGAATGAGTTGGCAGGTCAACAGGCGAAGGCGGCAGCATCAGAAATGATTACAAATAATGAGGTAAAACCAATCCTGGACAAGAAAGAAGCAGTACGGGAGTGTAAATCACAGGGAAAGGAAAAATGGGAAAGATACAACTGCTCAGACAAAGTGAACGTATTGCAGGAAATATTTGAGGAAGTGGGAAAAAGGATATGTCATGGAGACAGGGACAGAAGGACTTTTTCTGCAGTAAATCAGTTGCTTTGTGGACATTCAATCTTAAATGATCGACAGGCAAAGTTAAATAAAGATATGTCAAGTTTGTATGAGACATGCAACATGAAAGAGATTGTAGATCATTTTCTGTTCCACTGTCAGAGATTTAAATCAGAAAGGGATACTTTAGAGTATAATGTTGAAGAGATTCTGGGCAGGGAGGATGTGAAATTGGTAACAGACATTAACCTGAAAGTGTTGACAAGATTGAAGATATTAGTATGCAATTAAGGCAGGAACTGACAGATGTACTGATGGAATTCATCAGGAGCACAAAAAGATTTTGAATTGCATTGTAATATAAGTATCATGTGTTTTTCACATAGGGAAATGCACAAGTGATTTACTTAAGTACCGGGAGATCATAGGCAGCAATAAAATGCCTTGTATATATACAACAACAACAATACCAAGTCATTTAAAATCCAAAAGGAAAAGCCGATATCTAGCAACAGTTCAGGTTGCAAAAGATGACAGTCACAAATAGTGACTGATGAGGCCATCAATCTAATACAACATTTAATGGCATAGTATCTTTATTTCCCGTCATAACATTGGGACAATTCTTATGAGTACCTTTGTTTTGTAAGTGCATGAGCAGATATAGGTTAAATGATATTTATACCCCCGACATATGAAGTATGTCAGGGGGTATGTAGTTTTCGTCTTTCCGTCCGTTCGTCCGTTCGTTAGTTCGTTCGTTCGTTCGTTAGTTCGTTCGTTCATTCGTACTTCCGTCCGTCCCGCCGTTCGTCAACCTTTACGTCAAAGTTTTGCGTTAAACCTTTTTGATAGCTCATATCTCTGTAACCACATGTTAAATTCTCTTCATATTTGGTAAAGGATATCTCTATAGCATTACCTTTCATATGGAATAACTAAGCCCCTGGGTCAATCCCTGTGTGGGCTGTCTGTCTGTCCGTCTGTCTGTTCATCTACTTTTACGTCAAAGTTTTGTGTTAAACCTTTTTGATTGCTCATATCTCTGTAACCCCATGTTAGATTCTCTTGTTATTTGGTAAAGGATATCTCTATAGCATTTCCTTTCATATGGAATATCCAAGCCCCTGGGTCAAGCCCCTGGGTGGGCTGTCTGTCCGTTTGTCAACTTTTACGTCAAAGTTTTGTGTTAAACCTTTTTGATTGCTCATATCTCTGTCACCACATGTTTGATTCTCTTCATATTTGGTACAGGATATCTCTATAGCATTACCTTTCATTTGGAATATCTTAGCTCGCGGGTCAAGCCCCTGGGTGGGCTGTCCACCCGTCAGTCCGTTCATCAATATTTGCGTCAATGTTTTGTGTTAAACCTTTTTGATTGCTCATATCTCTGTAAGTACATGTTAGATTCTTTTCATATTTGGTAAAGGATATCTCTATAGCATAACCTTTCATATGGAATATCTAAGCCCCTGGGTCAAGCCCCTGGGTGGGCTGTCTGTCAGTTTGTCAACTTTTAAGTCGAAGTTTTGTGTTAAACCTTTTTGATTGCTTATATCTCTGTAACCTCATGTTAGATTCTCTTCATATTTGGTACAGAATATAGCTTTAGTATTAACTTTCATATGGAATATCTACTTAGCTCCTGTGTCAAGCCCTTGGGTGGGGCTATGGGTCAATAATAAGGACTTACACATTTTGATCACGTCCAAGTTTTGTGTTAACTGTTTTGGTTTAAACAATATTTATTAGAATAAATTCACATATATACATCGCATAATAGTATATGGTACAGGATTTGATAACTGTTTTCATTATACTCCTTGCATACAAAGTATATCAAAGGTTATAGTTTTTGTCTTTCCATCTGTTCATTATAAGTTAGTTTGTTGTTTCTTTATGCTGTGACCCTTGTCAGATTTGTCAGTTTATACATGTATATTGGTCCTTGTGATCTTAGAAACAACAGCGACTAGAACTGTTAAATTTTGCATAATATTTTCTCTTGTTTTTATACCCCCGGCATACGAAGTATGTCAGGGGGTATATAGTTTTCGTTTTTCTGTCCATTTGTTCGTTCTTTCGTTCGTTCATTCGTACTTCCGTCCGTCCCACCGTTCATCAACCTTTACGTCAAAGTTTTGTGTTAAACCTTTTTGACAGCTTATATCTCTGTAACCACATGTTAGATTCTCTTCATGTATGGTAAAGGATATCTCTATAGCATTACTTTTCATATGGAATATCTAAGCCCCTGGGTCAAGCCCCTGGGTGGGCTGTCTGTCTGTCCGTCTGTCCATCTGTCTGTTCATCTACTTTTAAGTCAAAGTTGTGTGTTTAACCTTTTTCTTTGCTGATATCTCTGTAACCACATGTTAAATTCTCTTCATGTTTGGTAATCTATATCTCTATACCATTGCCTTTCATATGGAATAATTAAGCCCCTGGGTCAAGCCCCTGGGTGGGCTGTCTGTCCGTCTGTTCATCTACTTTTACGTCAAAGTTTTGTGTTAAACCTTTTTCATTGCTGATATCTCTGTAACCACACGTTAGATTCTCTTCATGTTTGGTATTGTATATCTCTATACCATTACCTTTCATATGGAATATCTAAGCCCCTGGGTCAAGCCCCTGGGTGGGCTGTCTGTCCGTCTGTCTGTTCATCTACTTTTACGTCAAAGTTTTGTGTTAAACCTTTTTCATTGCTGATATCTCTGTAACCGCATGTTAGATTCTTTTCATGTTTGGTAAAGTATATCTCTATACCATTACCTTTCATATGGAATATCTAAGCCCCTGGGTGGGCCGTCTGTCTGTTCATCTGCTTTTACGTCAAAGTTTTGCGTTAAACCTTTTTCATTGCTGATATCTCTGTAACCACATGTTAGATTCTCTTCATGTTTGATAAACGATTTCGAGTTGCATGTCCCTGCCCCCCACCCATGGTGCCTTGACCTCAAAGTCACGGACTTAGAAATTTTACATTTGGTTAAAGTTTTATGACAAAGTTTATAGATGCCTGTATGTTCTAAACTCTAAGAAAAATTCAATTGATACTTGCATCAATGTTGCATACCAGTCCAAGATGCATACCCCACCCTGCTGCTTCATTAACTTTGATCCCTCACTCCCTTGGTCCATTTAGAAATTTTATGTTTGGTTTAGCTTTTACAAGAACATTTATAGATTCTTATAGCTTCTTGACTTCATTCATATTACATACAAGCTCTAAAGATATATCAGAGGGTGGCACTGGCCGGGGGTATACGTGACTCACTGGTCGCTTTCTCTAGTTACCCATGAAAACTCCCTTCTTTTTTCCATATGTAGTGTGGTTTTACAATTACCAGTGTGTTTCAGATTGCTACATAATATATTGTGATACGCAGTAACCATATCGCAATATATCGTGATACAAAAATTCTGACAATACCCATCCCTACTCAATGAGGCAGTTTAAATGAGTACACACAACATAACCATATGTTATTGAAGACGGGAACAGTATTCCTAAATTATTTCCATTATGCCTCCTAACTTTGCACTGAATAACTTACCCTCAGTGGCTCAAACTAGCCCTGTTTCAAACAAATTTTCATTAGGTGTCCAAGCCTTTGAAATTCAGCTGTTGTTCCTCTTAATGCTTTATCACGCAATCTCTTATGAAGGATTAGGCCCTGGAAAATATTGTAGGAAAAGGATTAAATGCTGGTAATCAGCATTTTCTCCTATTCCTACAATGCTGAAAACTTCAGCCCATTTGGGCTGTTTCCAAATATGTTGTCTGCAATTGCTTTCAATATGGACGTGTCAAATAGTTGGCGTTTGGGAAACTGGGTTAATTGGAATTCATGTCTCTGTCTCTGGTCGGACCCATCAGAGTCTAACTGTTGTTTCCTTTTGCTTCAGCATTTCAGTTATTTCTTGCTGTTGAGTCCTCACCGTTGTTTCATCTCTGTTTTTGTTTGATTTTTGTGTTCTTGGAGATGTTGCACTGATGGATTAGGAAGCCTTCATGCGGATTGAACAAATTATTTGTCTAAATCATGACAGAAGAAGGGCGAGGGTTGCGGCCACATTCAATCAAAAAACTTTTCACTGACCATTCCAAGGGGCTTCTTTTGTCGCGGCTTATTTTTGTTATAGTTTGTCTTTGAATGTGTTTATCACTTATATCTTTTTGTTTTGGATAGTCAATCAGCCATTTTGTGGGAAAGTAACTGTCCTTCAGGCTTTTTGCTATTGATGTTTCCAATAGAGTTTCTTCGATATAAAAAGATTGGGTACAACATAAATGTTATACGACAGACTGCATGCATGGTAGTTAACCCAATCACGGTTCCCTCTTTAATTGCACGCCGGTGGGTCAGGCCTCAGATTCTATGACGGTTCCAACGTAAAGGCTTATGTTTGTTGGTACTTGATGCTCTGTCTCTGGTCGGGCCCCTCAGAGTCTAACAGTTGGTTTTCTTTTGCTCCAGCATTTCAGTGGTTTCTCGTTGTTTCATCTCTGAGGTTGTTTGATTTTTGTGTTCACGGAGATGTTGCACCGATGAGTTAGGAGGCCATCATGTGGACTGGGCAGATTATTTGTCTTAATCGCTAGCAAGGGCGAGAATTGTGGCCACGTAAAATCGATTTAAGCCCCCCAGTGGAATTCTTTCCGCTGACAAGGCGGTTCTTCTGTCGGGGTTTATTTTTGTTGTGGTTTGTCTTTGGGTGTTTGTCGCTTTAATATATTAGTTTATTTTGCATAGCCTATTGGCCATTTTGTGGGAAAGTGACTTCCTTTTGGCGTTCCGCTATTGATGTTTCCTTAACGGTCTGTTGTTTCATGTTTGTGTTTCTTTCCCTTTGGTGTCTCTGATGGGAGCTATGGGTTAATTGTATCGATTCCTGATCATTGCCTCCACTTGTACTTTAGATATTTCATGTTTGTGTTTCTTTCCTTTTGGTGTCTTTGATGGGAGGTGTGGGTCAATTGCATAAATTACTGATCATTACCTTCACTTCTACTTCTATTTTGTACTGTTTTGCAGGAATTCATGCTATGCAGGTCAGAGACAGGTGACCCAAGAAAATGTATCAATGAAGGAAAAGAAGTGACAAGATGTGGGTTTGAATTCTTTGGAAAAGTGAAGAAGCATTGTGGGGACGAGTTTACAAAGTACTGGAAATGTATAGATTATTCTGGGTCTGATATGGCCTTAAGTGGGTAAGCATAATCTTGCCAACTGGGGCTTGGAGAAATAGATTGGACTGCATGGTGCTTCCACACAGAGCTGAAACTTTCTACATGAGTACTGGTAAACTGCTTAGAGTGTCTAATATTGCCCAGGCAAAGTGATGCAAGCTGGACCTTCCATGCAGTTAAACACTGTTGGTTTCATTTGGTGGCAGGGCTTCAGATATCATTTCATCTCAGTTTCGGTTAAAAGGCCCACAGAATGGCCTGTAGAGGGTGGGGCTTTAAACTTCAAATCAAATAAACAAATTAACTCTTTTTTTTTTCCTGAGAACGGCAACTTCTGTTTGCTGATAACCTTCGAAAATAGTTTGGACCGATATCAGGCACAACAAAATTGTTTGGCACTCTAATCATGGTGTAAAAATTACCCAGCATGCAAAAAGAGCATTACATGTACATGTAATTCACAAGAAGCACCTATAAAAAGATATTTTGTATTTTGTGGAGGCAACATCAAGTCTGCTGCTTGGCCAAGGGGATACTTTATGGAAGCTATAATTCTTGTATCTATGCTGTCAGATGGGCATTGGCTAACTGTGTGTAGCAATTGTAAAAGAAGCCATCCTCAAACCATTATTCCTTCTTCAAACCATGCATGAAGTTCATTTGCTATTAGAGCATTGTTCTTTTCTTTTATGGGCCTTCATGGTGGGTGTGAGTACTGAACAAGGTCTCACCACTATACTTTCAAACACAAGGTTTTTGCAATGGAATGTACGGTAATGATCCTGAGTATTGGGACAGAAGGTCATAAGCAAACAGTGCAGACCCAGATCAGACGGCTCCTGAAGGAGCCGTCTGATCAAGGTCTACACTGTCATTCCGTCTGCACCTCTTGGACTCCTTGCTGGATCATGAAACAGATTTAAATTTTATGAGAATTACAACAAGTCCTCAAGATATCTGATTTTTCAGGATTTTTACAGTAATGTTTTCTCAGAACTCAAAATAAGAGGCAGGGGCTGACATTGACAATCAAGGGGTAAATGTCTTTATTCCTTGTAGGGAACACCAGGAACCGCAGTGCGAGGCGGACAGCCCATGCTAACAAACCCTATTGGTTTCATTGGGTGACAGGGCTTGAGATGTCATTTCATCTCAGTGTCGGGTAAAAGTCCCACAAAATTGGAAGCAACGTCTCCGAAATGACCTTTACAGTGTTGACGAGGACGTTAAACCTCAAATCAAACAAAACAAACACGTGGTGGGTACTCGCTTAAATCACCTTGTTGAGGTGATTCTAATAAGTACCAACAACATTTGATTTAAATTAGAAGAATCTTAGTTACTCCTCGTTATCTGTTGTTATGGTTTTAATGCCTGCTATAACCCTTTTTAATGACAGATTCTATCTGTCATCTCTAGCTGTCCTGCGTGTTGTAAAGTAGTTCCGGCTTTCTTACGACTTTCTTCCGGCTTTGACCGCCAAAGAAATATGAGTCCGCACAAAAATGAAGTCCGGTTAGGCGCAGTTATCAAAATTGTACATCCTATAATCGTAAAACAAACTTTTGAAGCAGACGACTTGACGATTTTATCTTACCTTTCAGAGAATATATTCAGCACTTCATATGAATCAGCTGCATCATGCGAGACTGTATACCTAGATCAATGCGGCATCTGCTTAGACGTCTGCTCAGGTTTTACACTGTTTTCAAACAGTGCTGTCAATATTTAATCCTTAAAGACCAGCCGGTAAGCTGCAGACCAGAATATTAATGGGTTTTCCGACATTCGAGGTCAAGTCTAGGTCAGTTACAACTAGGTGTATATCAGACTTTGCGAGAAAAGGCTGTCCCTTTCAACCCTGGAATATGGTACAGATACCTATGCAAACAGTGTAGGTCCTGTGATATAATCCTAGGTGCCATATTTAGCAGAATGGACGAGCCCAACTTCAGTGATGGAAGAGTACACTCAAGAAACTCAAGGCAGTGAATAAATCAAAGCACTGACAACACTCATGCCGATTGTCTCTAAATGCAGGCTGGTCATGAACCAGGATTTGGACTGATCCGTTTAAACTGAACGGAAGTTTAGTAACTGATGCAAAAAATGTAGAACAAGATCAGCACCGTGTTCTGTGGCGTTTGATCTAAGTCTACATTGTTTGCCAGATCGAACATGTTTTCAAGTGCAGATTTTACAAATAACACTTACATGTCACCAAGACTGACAAACGACCCGGCTATGTTTGGGTAGATTGTTTGGCATTCGACCCGAAGTTACTAATAAAAAAGCGATTCAGAGCTAACGTCTACATGACTATCACTGACTTCTCAGAATAACTTTTTTCTTGCAGAAAATAGCCGCAGTGAGATCGGGGTATTCCATAAGACTGAAGAGGGTCATCCTGGAATCATAGGGTGAGCTTGGCAAACAGTGTAGACCAAGTTCGGACGCTGCAGAACGCGCTTCTTATCAAAATCTTCACTATTTGTTTGGAATTTCAGAGTTAAATTAAACAGTTTAATCTCAGCCCAGGACTTTTACCCCAACCAACATCCCACCAACACTTTCGGTGCTTTGATTTTGAAACCAAACGATTGCATGATCACAACACGCTTAGGCACCATGCCCTTAAGCTAAAAAGGTTAAATCAATCAACCGTGACGTATGGTTACCAGTCCGGCCACGATCCTGTGTTTTGTATTGTTTGATTTGAGGTTCAACGTCCCCGTCAACACTGTATAGGTCATTTTGGAGACGTCGCTTCCAATTTTGTGGGACTTTTACCCGACACTGAGATGAAATGACATCTCAAGCCCTGCTGCCCAATCAAAACCAATAGGGTTTATATGCATGGACGGTCCGACTCGCACCTCTTGTCTGGGCAGGCTTAGATCCTCTGAGACGTTAACTGAACAGCGAGACGTTACATCAATCAAGTGCGTCGGCCTCACGTGGTTCAATTTATTTGTTTACGCTCAGAATCCGGGATATCTAATCCAGCAGGGATTACGCGCGGGTTTATAGTGCTGTCCTTACTCAAAAATGTCTTCAAGCCAATGGAATTCATGTACTGGACTGACCAGCCTTTCTCCTCCGATCTCTTTGTGAAAAATAGAGTACCTTTTCGGGGGAGGTTTCCACAACCAACCAGACAAAAATGTTACTAATTGCCAGTTGTATTGTTAAAACTTGAATTTTAATGTTTGGTTTTGAAAACGTAAATAGTTTCTTTCGAAAATTTGAAACATCGAATGGCATTTCATGATACCACCGGTGTATAGACATCTGCAAACATATCATACAATGGAATTTGCAGAACTACTTTTCTAAATTTTAAGATCTTTTTAGAAAGGTTGTCTGTAAGTTTTCACAGTGTTTTGATTTTCTCATAGAATCTGTCATTTCAGTGCCTTTGGCGCTTTGATTGAACCAAATGGAATCTTCCTCCTTATATATAGAGCAGGAGTTCATTTCAAAATTTAGGTACGTCATGTTGTGTTTTCATGAAAAATTTATTTGGGAAATAACTGAACTTTTAGCAAACAGTGGAGGCCCTGATCAGATGCCACAGAATGCGGCATCTGATCTGGGCCTGCACTGTTTGCCAAGGTTGCCCCTTTTGGGGTTTCTGGTACTAAATACGTTAAGCCTGGCACGATATAGGAGTCCAGTTTTCCGTTCGTCCATCCATCAATGTCAACATTTGCGACCACCATAACTTTCACCCTAATGTAAGTCAGTTTCTCAAACTATAAGAGCTTCATTAATGATACATGGTACAAACTTGTATCAAGGAATGTCAACTTCAATGCAAGCATCCATATCTCACCTTGACCTGCTTTTTCATGGTTCACTGTCTTCCTGAATTATTGCAATCACCCTAACTTCCCCTCTAATGTGTCCATTTCTAGAGAATTGAAAGAGCTTCATTCATGATACTTGGTACAAACTTGCATCTAGGAGCAACAACTTTTATGCAGGCATTCATGTTTGACCTTGACCTAGATTTCATGGTCAGGTGACTTGGCAATGCTACAGGCACAACATAGCATTTGGCGGAATTCTAGATTTTCTGAGGGTACTGCTCCATTAAGTGAAATTGTCTAGAAAGAGCTGTCAACACTTATAAAAAATAACAAACATGGTTTTTACATTAAAGTCCACAAGACAGGGATAAAAGCTCAGATGAGTTAGAAAACCAATGAAGTTGGCTTATTACTCATAAGAGTTATGCCACCTTTTTGCTGAAAATTTATTTTGGAACTTGTCATCAGCATAAGCCTCATCTTCATGAAACTACGTAGTTCAATAAATTGCACTGGCCATCAACCTATTATTAATCATAGCATTTTGTCCCCTTGGTTGCTGAAATACCTATTTTTATTCCCCCCACCGAATAGGTTCGGGGGATATAGCGATCAGCCTGCCACCCGTCAGTCCGTAGACACAACCTTGTGATGGCCATAACTCCTATACCCTTTGAGATTCATTGATGGTTCTTGGCACAATTGTTCACAAGGCTGAGACGGTGTGTCTTGCACAATAACCAGAACTCTGTATGCCATACTTTTTTAGTTATCTCCCCTTTAAATCAAATAGAATAACTACTTTGTGTTGGCCATAACTCCAATACCCTTTGAGATATATTGATGGTACCTAGCACAGTTGTTCACAAGGCTAAGACGGCGTGTCATGCACAAGAACCACAACTCTGGGTATCATGGTTTTTGAGTTATCTCCCCTTCCATTAAAATACAGCGACTACCTTGTGATGGCCATAACTCCAATACCCTTTAAGATATATTGTTGGTACCTGGCACAGTTGTTCACAAGGCTGAGACGGTGTGTCATGCACAAGAACCACAATTCTGGGTGCCATGGTTTTTTAGTTCTCTCCCCTTCCAGTAAAATAGAATCACTACCTTGTGATGGCCATATCTCCAATACTCTTTGAGATATATTGATGGTACTTGGTACAGTTGTACATGAGGTTAAGCAGGCATGTCACGTGCAAGAACCATGACTCTGGGTGCCCTGGTTTTTTTAAATTATCTCCCCTGAGAATATAACCTTGTGATGGCCAAAACTCCAATACCCTTGGCTTTGAGATTTATTGATGGTACTTGGAATAATTGTTTACAAGGTTGAGACGGCGCTTCATGCTTAAGAACCACAACTCTAGAAGCTATGGTATTTGAGTTATCTCCCCTTCCAATATAACAGTATGACCACCTTGTGATCACCGTACCTCCCTTTGAGACATACTGTTGGTACTTGATGCAGATGTACATGAAGTTAAGCAGGTGCGTCATACTCAAGAATTACAACTCTGGGTGCTCTGGTTTTTGAGTTATCTCCCCTGACAATATAACCTTGTGATGGCCATAACTCCAATACCCTTTGAGATTCATTGATGGTACTTGGCACAATTGTATACAAGGTTGAGACGACACTTCATGCTTGAGAACCACAACCCTGGGTGCTATGGTATTTGAGTTATCTCCCCTTCCAATATAACAGTATGACCACCTTGTGATCACTGTACCTCCCTGAGACATATATTGGTGGTACTTGATGCAGATGTACATGAGATTAAGCAGGTGTGTCATGCTCAAGAATAACAACTCTGGGTGCTCTGGTTTTTGGGTTATCTCCCCTGACAATATAACCTTGTCTCCCATGACAATATAACCTTGTGATGGCCATAACTCCAACACCCTTTGAGATATATTGAAGGAACTTGGCACAATTGTATACAAGGTACAGAAGGGGTGTCATGCGCACATATTACAACTCTTGGTGCTGTGATATTTGACTTATCTACCCTTCCAATATAACAGTAGGACCAGCTTGTGATCACCATATCTCCAATACCCTTTGAGACATATTGATGGTACTTCGTACAGAAATACATTGCGGGTTTAATTCTGCTGCACTTTCTATTAATGAACAATCTTCTGAAGGCCATATTGGCTTTTGGTCGGAGGATTTGCCATCTCTTCCGATGGCTGTTTTACCTTGTCATCAACATAATCCCATCATTTTTATCAGATCTAAATGAGTTACATGTACATGTAAGTAGGCTGTGACTAAAAGCTGAGATGAGACTGAAAACTGGCAAGGTTGGCCTATTAGTCATGGTTATGACCCCTTGGTTGCTGAAAATGCCTTTAGTTTTGATAGGATGTTAAAGAAACATAGTGTATGCAGTTATTGAAATCCTCGAACTATAGAAAAAAATCCCATTTATTATACTAATCTTTCCTCATCTGAAGCTCAATTTCTGTTTACAGATGCCGAAAGCAGCAGGCAGTATTTGACAGTTGCTTGAAGGAACATCTAAATTTAGAGAGACCTGAAGTAGGCTATTTCTCAATGGTTAGAGTTCACAAGACACCAAGACCAAAACCAGAAAAGATTGAACCACCCTTCCCACCAGAATTGCCGGAGGGTCCGCCTGTTGGACAAAGACAGCCTAAAGCTAAAAACTGGCCAGATTATGGCATTGTCATGTGAAGGATAATGATAGGTTTTAGTAATAAATTTTGGATTGTGTGAGGACTGACAGCGGTTGAGGTTTAATATTTCACAAGCTGGTTAAAATACTTGCACCAGTAGGGCCCAGTTGTTCAAAGCTTTGTTAGCTTAACAAGCTCGTTAGTGGCCAAAATTTAACTGTTCTTTTAAGTAAAATATCTGATAGTGGTATTTTTGTTGAAAAAATGACATTTTTCAGCAAAAATAATAGCATACTTGCCATAATAAGCTATCAAAGTTTTAATGTTACATTGTGAAATTTGAGCAACTGGGCCCAGATATTTTTAAATTATTCTTGAACATGGAATTCAACATTCCTGTCAGATTTTCTCCATGGAGAGGGAGTGTCTCTGAATGAAGTGATAGGTTCCGTTTTCATGAGGAAACGATAAACAGCAGTCTGTATTTTTCATCTGCTGATATTACTGCCAGCATACTAAACCTTACTGCCGTAAGATATTAAGCCTCGTCTTGTTGAGTAAATTAGTTTAGCCACGCCCATCTCTGACTATCAACCAATGAAATTACTTGATAGAAAATTTCGTTATTTCACAAACTGCATGACAGTATAGATCATAATCAGAACTTGAAACTTGAATGTTACAATTTTGCTGGGTGCTTGAAAGGTTAATGATTTGTGTGAAAATAGTTTTTAAAGACAAAGAATTTATTCCTTTGTAATGGATACTTCCCCAAATCGACTGTTATAGAAGACTCAGAAAGGGGGAGTTTATTTTTGTTCAAAGGACACACCTGTAAATTATGGATACTTGCAGAGTCTGATGCTAAAAATAATGTTTCTAGAGCCATGATGTCAGCTAGTTGTGCTTATGGGAAATAAACACAACCAGCCTCTCATCTGATTAACAATCTACTTGATATGAGTGAAATAATCTTGAAAGGGCTTTAAAACCAAAATACATGTACAAAAGAGGGTCATTACAGGAGAAAGAATGTCATAGCTGATGGATAAAATGACAGATATCAGTCAGGATCCAGTTGTTTGAAGCATCGTTAGTTTAACTTAGCTGTTTTGAAATAATATTTTCAAGCAAGTACATTAGCTGTTTTGAAATAATATTTTCAAGCAAGTACAATGTCGAAAACAAAGGCATTTTTACTGAAAAATTTGAGTAGCTTTTGCACTGCGCTACTCATATTTTTTAGTAAAAATAGTAGGGTATTTGCCATATTGATTGACAGAAGTTTTAACCCTTTTTGTACCAAATGGAATCTTCCTCCTTATATATGGGAGGAGCCAATTTCAAAGTTAAGGGGTGTCAGTTTGTTTTTTCTTCAAAATTTAGTAGGAAAATGGCTTAACTTTTTGCAAACAGTGCAGGCCCTGATCAGACGCCGCATTCCCGTTTTAGGGTTTCCGGTACTAAATTGGTTAATCATGCCTTTGTTAGTTTTGAACATCTTGGTCCAAAGCTCCAGCTGTCGTTACTCTAAAAGTCCTAAAATTTCGGACACCTCGAGAACTTGCTGAGATTCTCCTAAAATTTAAAACAAATTTGTTTCATACTCCAGCAAGGAGTCCAAAAGCTGCAAAGGAATGGGAAACAGTGTAGACCCTGACCAGGAGCAGTCTGAGCTGGGTCAGCAATGTTTGCTTAGGCCTATCTGTCCCAATACTTAAGACCATTACAGTACTCTAAATTTTGGGACTGCTGTTTCCCAGTTCTCTTAGCAATGAGAATTTCCTCTACTCTATCCTTTCACTTCAGACCCAGTAATGCTCAATTTAATCTGACTGGTAGGGTGTTTGCTGGAATCTTGTGGGGTATAACCTCGTTTTGTGAAAACATAGTGCTAACTGTTATAATAAATTAAGAAAATAATACAGTTGTGTTTACTTGTTAATGCTTGCTTGTACTGCCAAAAAATACCTGTCGCCCCCCCCTACACACACACACACACAAAAAAAAAACGGTGACCAGGAGTCAGTTGATCAAAATATTTTTAGATTAACAAGCTCGTTAAAGGTGGAACTGTTAACTCTTCTAGCAAATAGAGTATCTAATATAGTGTTATTTTTGCTGAAAATAATGAGAGCAGCTTTTCACATTTTTCAACAAAAATATCAACATATTTGCCATATTAAATGATAAAGATTTTAACAATATGTTAGCTAACAATGTTAATAGTTTTGAACTGAGCCCAACTCAGCATGACCTAAATACTGTCAGACTCCAAAAACTGCAAAAAAAATAAGTCAAGGATAAAGACTATTATAAGCAGTTTATAGGGCTAGGCTGCCTCCAAAAAAATGTAATCCTGACTGGATCATAAAACATATTTGTTAAACTTTTATGAGAATTACAGGAAGTCCACAAGGTGTCAGAATTTTTAGCACATTTGTATGGTAGGAATAAGCCATTGTAAAGCACTAAAGCTTATACTAGCATATGACATTGATGATGATGATGATTTCGTGTTTAACGACGCGTCAACTCTCTTTGTGGGTCATAAGCGTCAAGCGTTTATGGTTAAACGGCAGGATGAACCATGAGGATATTAAAAGTAAAAAGGTAAGTATGATATTTATAAAAATCTGAAGCATATGACATTCACTAACAATTCATGGGTGTGTGAAAAGAGCTGGGATTAAAATGGGCCTCAGTGGCCAAGTAGATAAGGGCACCTGATTACTGATCAGCTGGATATTAGTAACATAATCTTGAAAGGACCGTAAAACTAAAACCAAAGCTGGGATTAACCATCAAAGAGCCAGACATAAACAGCGGCTGACATTTTTTAAAAATATTTATTCTTATTTTTCAGAGGAAAGGCTTGACATTCCGAGTCAAGTGTTTTTTATGCCCCCGGAATCTAAGAGATTCGGGGGGCATATAGTTTTTGGTCTGTCTGTCCGTTTGTCTGTCTACAAAAACCTTAACATTGGGCATAACTTTTGAATGGTAATAGATAGAGCTTTCATATTTCACATGTGTATACCTTATCACAAGACCTTTCCAGTGGTACCATAATTTTTTGATCTCGTGACCTTGAACTTGACCTTTGACCTATTTTTTCAAAATTTTTAAAAACATTAACATTGGCCATAACTTTCGATTGGTAAGTGATAGGGCTTTCATATTTCACATGTGCATTCCTTGTCACAAGACCTTTCTAGTGGTACCATAATTTTTGACCTTGTGACCTTGACCGTGATGTTTGACCTACTTTTTAAATACTTTAACATTGGCCTAACTTTCGATTGGTAAGTGGTAGGGCTTTCATATTTCACATGTGCACTCCTTGTCACAAGACCTTTCTAGTGGTACCATAATTTTTGACCTTGTGACCTTGACATTTGACCTACTTTTATAAGTAGTAAGTAGTAGGGCTTTCATATTTCACACGTGCACTCCTTGTCACAAGACCTTTCTAATGGTACCATAATTTTTGTCCATCCATCCAGACACCCCCCCCCCCCAAGGTCAAGGTCACTGTGGCTATTTTTAGAAAAACTCATCGCTCTAGCGCCAACATTTCTTTACTGATTTTAGAAGCCTCCGTGGTGCAGTGGTTACGCTACTCGCCTTGTTAACCTGGGATCGCAGGATCGATCCCGGGCTTCTCCAGACTTTCGGATGAGTCTTTAAACCGAGGTCCCGTCTCTGTATGACCTTAGCTGTTGGTGGGATGTAAAACTAAAACTCACTCACTCACTCTTTAATGATTTCAATATAACTTCACACAAATGTTCCTTATGACAATATCTCGAGCGAGTTCGACTTTCAAGGTCATAACCTCAAGGTCAAGGTCACTGTGGCTATTTTTAGAAAAACTTTGTCATCGCTCTAGCGCCTGTACATTTCTTCACCAATTTCAAAATAACTTCACACAAATGTTCCTTATGACAATATCTCGAGCAATTTGGACTTTCAAGGTCAAGGTCACTGTGGCTATTTTGAAAAAAACTTTGTCATCGCTCTAGCGACTACATTTCTTCACAGATTTCAATATAACTTCACACAAATGTTCCTTATGACAATACCTCGAACGAGTTCCACTTTCAAGGTCAAGGTCACTGTGGCTATTTTTAGAAAAACTTTGTCATTGCTCTAGCGCTTACATTTTTTCTCCAATTTCAATATAACTTCACACAAATGTTCCTTATGACAATATCTCTAGCGAGTCCCACTTTCAAGGTCAAGGTCACTGTGGCTATTTTTAGAAAAACTTTGTCATCGCTCTAGCGCCTACATTTCTTCAACGATTTCAATATAACTTCACACAAATGTTCATTATGACAATATCTCACCAGACACCGTCGTGATATGACTGAAAAATTGTTGAAAGCGACGTTAAACCCGAATTCACACACACACGACAATATCTCAAGCTATTTTGACTTTCAAGGTCAAGGTCACTGTGGCTATTTTTAGAAAAACTTTGTCATCGCTCTAGCGACTACATTTCTTCACCTATTTCAATAGAACTTCACACAAATGTTCCTTATGACAATATCTCGAACGAGTTCGACTTTCAAGGTCAAGGTCACTGTAGCTATTTTTAGAAAAACTTTGTCATCGCTCTAGCGCTTACATTTCTTCACCGATTTCAATATAACTTCACACAAATGTTCCTTATGATAATATCTCAAGCGATTTCGACTTTCAAGGTCAAGGTCACTGTGGATATTTTTAGAAAAAACTTTGTCATCGCTCTAGCGACTACATTTCTTCACTGATTTCAATATAACTTCACACAAATGTTCCTTATGACAATACCTCGAGCGAGTTCGACTTTCAAGGTCAAGGTCACTGTGGCTATTTTTAGAAAAACTTTGTCATTGCTCTAGAGCTTACATTTTTTCACCAATTTCAATATAATTTCACATAAATGTTCCTTATGACCATATCTCGAGCAATTTTGACTTTCAAGGTCAAGGTCACTGTGGCTATTTTTTTTAAAAACTTTGCCATCGCTCTAGCACCTACATTTATTGATGGATTTTAATAGAACTTCACACAAATGTTTCTTATGATGACATCTCGAGTTGCTTTGACTTTCAAGGTCATGACCTCAAGGTCAAGGTCACTGTGGCTATTTTTAGAAAAACTTTGTCATCGCTCTACCGCTTACATTTATTAACAGATTTTAATATAACTTCACACAAAAGATGCTTATGATAATATCTTGAGCAAGATCTACTTTCGCGGTCAAGGTCACTATGGCTATTTTTAGAGAAACATTGTCATCACTCTAGTTTTACCTTGTTACCTTGATGTTTTACCTTTTTTTTTTAAATTTAACATTGGCCATAACTTTCAATTGGTAAGTGATAGGGCTTTCATATTTCACATGTGCATACTATGTCACAAGACCTTTTCAACAATCCCATAATTTTTTACCTTGTGACCTTGACCTACTTTTTTAAGACTTGAACATTGGCCATACCTTTTGATTGCTTAGTGATACTGCTTTCATATTTAACATGCGCTGTCCGGGGGCATCAGTGTTTCACAAACACATCTTGTTCTCTAAAAAATAGAGACCATTGCTTGGGATTTTAACACTTAAAGGACAGGTTGCCTGTAAATCATGGTAGTCCCATCAGTAATAGAAACTGGACATCATAATGAAGACCTGTTTGGAGAATAATTTCAAACTCTCTTGGACAGGGCATTTAAAAAATAAATTCCAACAAGTTATTTATTGCATATAACATATAATTTAAAAAGTTTAATTATATACTATATAAAAAAGTAGAACATGTATATCAAAGTTTTAAAAAAAGTCTTCAAAACAACTGATGAGGCAAATGGATATACCCCAAGGGAGATAACTTGACCTGCAAATACATGTACAGTATTTACCTCCCCCCATCACTTAAAGAAGCAAATTCTTTTAAGGGGAATGGATACACTTTCAGGGGAGGCAGCTCCAGCAAAAGTATTTTTGTCTCCCATGTCAATAGGGGTCAACTCTTAAAGGAAAAATTTTGCTCCTGAGGAGCAAATTCTTTCCTTTAAGAGAAGACCCCTTTATCCGTGGGACAGAGATTAGAAAAGCGAACAGGAAGTCCCCAAAGTTGTCTCCATTTCAAAAATGGCAGCAAAATCTGCCAGGTGTTCCCATTCCCCTCAAGTTTAACTTACTTTGCAAAACAGTTCAAACATCAAGAAAATACATTCACATTTCTATTAGAAACACATCCCTTTGAACATTGGGACAAAACCATACAGGGGTATGGTATTCAACCACGGTTACAGGAGCTTGAAAATATCACAGAATAAATACATGCACTGGTGCCTTAGTTTGTGCCACATCAAGCAAAAATGCATCTTTTGACATTCCGCACTCCATGAAGACTTGGATTTTCCTGTCGATTCACACTGTTTTGAGCGGATGCAGAGATTAATTACTGGGTCTAATGTTTGTCAACTGAATCAGTTTCTAAGCACAGAAGCTCTTCATTGCTGATGTCCACGTGACTTTCACTGATTTATAGGTAATCCAGGTAATGGTAATTTATAGAAAATAGCCACATTATTCTTATCACTGTGAGGTCAGAGTGTTGCGTGTGAGATTTTTTTTTTTTCTAAAGAATCTGGGGCCAGTTGTTCAAAGCTAACGACGTCATTAGTTCACGTATCGTTAAAACTTTGATCATTAAATCTGGCAAATATGCTAACATTTTTTTTAGCAAAAATACCCAAAATTTCAATATTATCCTTACTAGAGCAGTTAACAAAATAACCACTAACGAGCTCGTTAAGCTAACGATTCTTTGAACAACTGGCCCCTGGACTGGAAACATATTGGAGTTGGCAACAGTGCAGACCCAGATCAGATGTTGCAGAATGCTGCATCTGGTCAGGGTTTATACTGATTGCTTACAGGACAGGAATTTAAGAGTCAGATGTCAAATAACACGACATCTGAAATGTCACCTTTCTGGATCATTTTCCCAGCAGTAATCTCAGTGTTTTGATTTTTTTTTGTCTTTGTGAATATGTCTGAAAACACATTTTTGCTTGTCATAGCTAATTTGCTTTGACCATCATTGTTCAAAACTAAAAACATCATTAATATATCTTTATTGTTTGTTTGTATTGGAGTTTAACGGCCCAGTCAACACTAGGTCATTTTTGAGCCGGTCAGTTAACCTATCCACACTTTCCTGGGCAGGCTTATACATAAGCGGTTAACCAGTACAGTGCACATTCTTTCGCCAGAAACTGACAACTGCCCTTCTTGAATCAGCGGAAGGGAGAGAATGACCGTAGAAAAGATTTCATGATCAATCTCCACGAAAGAATGTTGCCAACCACGGCGGGAGTCAAACCCGCGTCCTCCTGATCACCAGTCAGACGCGCATCCAACTGAGCCAACGAGGCCGGCAAATATATCTTTAAAATTATCATTGTTCAAAACTAACAACATCATTAAAATTATCATTTAACATGACAAATATGCAAATGTTTTTGATTAAGTAATGAAGACCCCCAGTAAACCCCACTTTATATAGAGAAAACTGGGTTTACAGGGGTAAACATTAGTTTTCCAATTTCTGCTCCAAGACATAGGTTGTGGGTACTTGCAAGAACCACCTACAATTAACAACAGCCCAGATTAGGAGGCTCTTACAAGTACTCACAACCTATGTTTGGAGTACAAATAAGACGAATTATTTTGTTACAAAAAATAACTGTTTTAAGAATTCTTACGACATCAAAGCCGTAACAAAGGAAAGAAGCATAGCCTGAAAAAATCCCCGCCTATGGTGGGATTCGAACCCGGGCCGCTCGTTTGATAGTTCAGTGCTCTAACCGCTGAGCCAAAGAGTCGACTCCCTGACGCAGTTGTCAGAGAGTGGTTATAAACCTAGAAGCTATGCATATGATCTACCAAGGTAGATAATGGAAGGGAGGTAACACATCCCCTCTTCAAGGAAGTCATCATTTATGATGACGTGAAGGATGCCAACTTCGGCACAAGCCAATTCTGGCATGTAAAGTCCAATCCCGGACGAGCCCCCATCATTGTTTGTTTGTATTGGAGTTTTACGACCCAGTCAACACTATTTAGGTCATTTTTGAGCCGATCAGTTTACCTATCAACACTTTCCTGGGCAGGCTTATATGTAAGCGGTTAACCAGTACAGTGCACATTCTTTCGCCAGAAACTGACAACTGCCCTTCTTGAATCAGCGGAAGGGAGAGAATGACCGTAGAAAAGATTTCATGATCAATCTCCACGAAAGAATGTTGCCGACCCCGGCGGAAGTCGAACCCGTGTCCTCCTGATCACCAGTCAGACGCGCATCCGGCTTAGCCACAGAGACCGGCCGAGCCCCCATCATACGACATCAAAGCCGTAACGAAGGAAAGAAGCATAGCCTGAAAAAATCCCCGCCTTTGGTGGGATTCGAACCCGGGCCGCTCAGGTGATAGTCCAGTGCTCTAACCGCTGAGCCAAAGAGTCGACTCCCTGACGCAGTTGTCAGAGAGTGGTTATAAACCTAGAAGCTATGCATATGATCTACCAAGGTAGATAATGGAAGGGAGGTAACAGAATGCACTACCGCTATAGTTCAAACAATTTGACATGAGACTGACCTTTATGCAATTAAGGCGTAACTATACCAAATTTAGTGGCACAAAGGCCTTTCTGATATTTAATCTTCATCAGTGTGTCTCAACCCCTAAGTTCTGAAACTGAAACCGATGATGGAAAAGAACAGGCAAACAGAGCACACCCCCCTCCGAATAAATTAGTCAATGTTATCGCCTAATACGTCGGCTTTCGTAAAGTTCTTGTGAATTTTCGGCATCGTGGATTGCGACCCATTTACCCACCTCTATGTATTGAATAACAATATCTCAATCTTCGGTAGACGGCAAAGATAAATGATTCCATGACATTTGCTCACAAGACAGTTGCTCACAAGACAATTGCCCACAAGACAATTGCCCACAACCATAATGGAAAATAGGACAATTGCTCACAACACTTTTTTTTTTCATTATTTTATTTTTATTTTGAAAGTCTTTTAATTATATTTTCTATAATTTATGGGAACTATTTCTTCCTGAAAAGCTGGATTTCAACTAATTAGTGATAACTAAAACATCAGTATTTGGATAAAATGATAGCCAACTAATCACTTAACTATAATGAGCATTAGTCAGCTTAATTTATCAATGTTATATACTAAGCAGCTTGATAAATATACTCATTAATTAAAATTAACCATTATTTATTTATATTATGTATTGTTTCCAAAGTTTAATAAGAATTCATTCCATCCCCTTAATCAAATTAAATATGAGCTTTTTTTACATGTATCACCTAAAATTGGTGATATGATTCAATTTGATTACTTTATGTTATTTGCCAATTTTGTACTGTAAACCCTAAAACGGGTAACCTGGCAAACAATGCAGTCCCAGATCAGACGCGCCATAGAATGTGGCCTCCGATCAGGGGCTCCACTGCTTGCTAAAAGTTCAGTCATTTTCCAAATCAATTTTGAAGAAAACACAACCTGACACCCCTAAATTTTGAAATGGACTCCTGCTATATATTAGAAGGAAAATTCCATTTGGTACAAAATGGGTCAATAAACTTTTGAAATCCAAAGGAAGAAATAGTTCCATAATTATAGATGATATAAATAAAAGACTTTCAAAATAAAAATAAAATCATAAAAAAAGTGTTGTGAGCATGCATTCAGTCTGGAGTGAAATTATGTTTATTGGAGTTCACCAGCCTCAGGTCAATTTGTTCAAACTATATTTCAAATGGATATGTTAGCATAATGAAACGGGTCCCAGTCTTTAGTGCCCAGTGGTAAAGAACACAAACTTATCAAAACCCTAATGATTTAAGTATTAGGATGCACAGGCCTAAGCAAAAAGTGCAGACCAAGAGCAGACTGCTTCTGAAGGAGTCTGATTAAGGTCTACACTGTCTAAGCAAAGAATGCACAACCGGTATTTCAAATGGAAGAGTTAACAAAATGAAACGGGTCCCAGTCTTTAGTGCCCAGTGGTAAAGAACACTAACTAATCAAAACTGTAATGATTTAAGTAGGCCTTAGCATTAAGTGCAGACCCCGATCAGACTGCTCCTGAAGGAGAGTCTGATTAGGGTCAACACTGTCTAAGCAAATAGTGCAGACCCAGATCAGACTGCTGATCAGGGTCTACACTGTTTGCATTTCTGTTGTCACAATTTGGACTCCTTGCTGAACCGTGAAACAAATTTGCTAAAATTACTCCTTGCTGAACTGTGAAACAAATTTGCGTAAATTTTAGGAGAATTTCAGCCGATCCTCAAGGATTTTTAAGGTAGGTCTCTCCATCAGAGTGAAGACAGGTAGGCTGTATAAATGCAAGTTGAGCCGAGATTTTGATTTGATTGCATGTATGTAATAAGGCACTTTCTACTTAAGACATGAAAATTCAAACAAATGCTACCACTAAATGCATAATGTGCCACATACTGGTGAAGAGGGAAATGAATACACCTTCAGAGGAGGCAACTCTTTGAAAAATAGTTATACCCGCTTTTTCGAAGAAAATAGCTAAGTTTTTGCAAACAGTATAGGCTCAGACCATACACCACATTCTGTGGCTTCTGATTTGGGCCTGCACTATTTGCCAGTATTAACCCTTTTTGGAATTTTCCATATCAAATGGGCTGAAAGAGACTTTGAAAAGCAGATGTAGTGTCTGATTAGGGTCTACAGTTTGTTTAACAGCTCAGTAATAGCTATTAAAATGCTTTTCAATAAGTAAATAATGTCATCTGTTTGAATTGAGAGGTTTTACATCCCCTTCAATACTATTGATGTCATTTTGGAGACATTGCTTCCAAGTGGGACTTTTACCCGCCACTGAGATGCCCTGCTGCCAAAACAAACCAAAAGTGGTTATATGTATGCACTGTCCACTTTGCCTGGGCCGGCTTAGTCCTTCTAAGCACTTTACCAGAACTCATGTGTGGTTGGTTTCAGCTCTGCATGGGAGCATTTTCAAGCCTAATCTATTTCTCTAAGCCCTGAAGGGCAGGGGGCTGTCATTTGTTTGTACAAAACTTAATAAAAAATATTTAGTTAGACACATTCTTTGCACTTCATTGACAAGGGTTAAATAACTTAAATAGATGGGTGAGAGAATAAATCAATTATGGGGCTGAGACAACAACATGGAAATATGAAAGTTCTTTTCAGATTATGTCACCTGCTCAGCACAGCCTTGCACGAGACTTAAAGATCTAAAAACTTGCCTGATACAGTAAAATTTCTGTATTAATACCACCTTTGTGACTGTTCAAAAGTGGTCTTTAAGACCACTTTTGAACAATCTCAAAGGTGGTCTCTGAACAGAGGATAATGTATGCAGAAAAGACAAAGAGAGAATACTTGTAACCTACTAAATAAACTTCTAAAAGCAAATTAAGTCTTAATTTTAGGTGGTCTTAATAGCGGAATTTTACTGTACTTCTTGGTCTCAATCTCAACCCTATCACAGATTCTATGTCTAGTAATGTCTTGTCAAGAGCCTTCTGAAAATAATAAGACTACATCATCTTTTGATTTCCCTGATGGCAGATCTATATCAAATACTACAGGAGGATTTATAGGTCTATATTTTAGGGTGACTGTTGAGGCATTAATAAAGGTTGTGGTCCCATCAGTACATATGCCATAGCCTTCATGTATGTGCCCAAATATATGGAACTTTGGTTTGACTCTGTGGAGAACAGTGTTTAGCAGCTCTACACATCCAACATGTCTACCACTGTTCAATCTGTCTCCCATTCCTGTAAAAATAACAAATACCATATTTACCCTTTATGTACGGACACCAAAAAATCATAAAAACAGTCTCGAGCAAACAGTATAGACCCAACTCAGACTGGTGGTGGAATGAGGATGTTAATGAGGTCATTGCAGCCAAGCGGCAAGCCTTAAGGCATAGAAGACTGGTAAGGGCACCCGTGCATCATATCTTGCGACCAAACACATAGCCAGACATGCAGTGCGCCATGCTCATCAAGAAGCTGAGAAGGAGATCTACAAGAATATTGACACTAAGTCCTCAGAAGTATACCGCCTTGCTAACCAGATAAGAAGAGAGAATGCTGATGTAGGTGACAAACCAGTAAAGAATGATGCAGGGGAGATGTCAATGAGTGATGACTCAAAGCAGAGGGCCTGGTTAGAGCACTACCAAAGGCTACTCAATGTTGAGTTTGATTGGGACCCAGACCACCTGACCGATGAACCACCAGTGGAAGGGCTGCCCATACCAATCACTATTGATATGGCAAAGCAGGCTAGCTCTCAGATGAAGACTGACAAAGCACAGGGCCCCTCTGGCATAGTGGTGGAGATGATAAGAGCTGCAGGTGATGCAGGTGCCTTGATGATCTGCGACCTTGCAGCTGCAATCATCCGTGATGGAAAGGTACCCTCTGACTGGGAACAGAGTTTCATTGTCTGTCTCTACAAGGGCAAGGGTGATGCACTGGAACGGGGCAACTACCATGGTCTCAAGCTGACAGAACAGGTCATGAAAGTCCCGGAGAGGATTGTGGATGGCCTCATTAGGCAGTTGGTGTCCATTGACGATTCCCAGTTTGGCTTCATTCCAGGAAGAGGCACAACAGACGCAATGTTTGTTGTAAGGCAGCTGCAAGAGAAGTATCTGGCGGCCAACAGGAGACTCTACATGGCTTTTGTACACCTGGAAGCATTTGACCAAGTGTCTTGGAAAGTCATCTGGTGGGCACTAAGAAAGCTTGGAGTAGACCGGTGGATTGTGCAATTGGTCCAAGGGATGCATGCTAATGCTAGGAGCCGTGTCCGCATTGGTGATGGTAACAGTGAAGAATTCGAGGTGAAGGTGGGTGTTCATCAAGGCTCTGTTCTCAGCCCACTGCTTTTCATCATTGTGCTTGAAGCCTTGTCATGCGAGTTCCGCTCTGGAGACCCTGGGAGGACCTGTTTGCTGATGACCTTGTCATCATAGCTGAATCCCTTGAGGAATGTGCCAGGAGGCTCTTAACTTGGAAAGACGCAATGGAGGCGAAATGGCTGAGAGTGAATGCAGGAAAGACAAAGATCATGATCTGTGGTACAGGTCTGGACCACTTGCAGAGTACAGGCCAGTTCCCATGAGCTGTATGTCGCACTGGAGTTGGCAGCAACAGTATCTTTTGTAATGGCTGCAAGTTCTGGGTGCACAAGTAATGCAGTGGGTTAAAACGCTTGATAGAGGACCCTGATTACAGGTATACACGGTGCCAAGGAACTGCACGCCCCTTAGATGGCAATCCACAGAGGGAAGTCCAAGTCGGATCTGGCAAGCTGGAGGTTGTAGCTTCCTTTTGCTACGTAGGTGATATGCACTCTGCAGCGGGTGGTTGCGACCTTTCAACTACATCACGTGTGAAAACAGCCTGGAAGAAATTCAAGGAGTGACTACCAGTTCTCTCTTCCCACCACCTCTCGTTCAAGAAATGTGGCCATGTGTATAGCTCTTGTGTGCAGAGTGCAATGCTCCATGCCAGTGAGACATGGCCATTGACAAAGCCAAACCTCAAACGTCTTCAGGGGAATGACAGGGCAATGATCAGACAGATCTGCAATGTCAAGCCACAGGACGCTGTCACCATCAGGTCCAGTGAGTTACTTGAGAGTCTTGGCATTTAAGACCTGGACCTCATCCTGAAAGAGAGAAGGCTACACTGGTATGGACATGTGGAACGCTCCAACGGTGCCGTCAACACCGCCTGTGACATACAGGTAGGTGGAAAGCGGGGGGCTTGGAAGGCCCAAAATGACCTGGAAGCAGCTAACATAAAGAGATTGCAGAGAATGGAAGCTCTCTGCTATCGATCCTCATGCTAGACAAGCCTGGAGATCTAGTGTAAGATCTGCTATGCGTGCAGCAAGCCAGCTACCTGGAAGGGGGACCACTTATGTGGACATTGGCCCTGAACCTGCACGTTAATAAAAAAATCTGTTGATGATGATTAAAGTTTTTAAAAAGTAGATCAAAGGTCAAGGTCACGAGGTCAAAAATTATGGTACCACTAGAAAGGTCTTGTGACAAGGAATGCACATGTGAAATATGAAAGCCCTATCACATATCAATCAAAAGTTATGGCCAATGTTAAAGTTAAAAAAAAATGAAAAAAGTAGGTCAAAGGTCAAGGTCACGGGATCAAAAATTATGGTACCACTGGTAAGGTCTTGTGATAAGGTATACACCTGTGAAATATGAAAGCTCTATCTAATACCATTCAAAAGTTATGGCCATTGTAAAGGTTTTTGAAGACAGACAAACAGACAGACATACCAAAAACTATATGCCCCCGAATCTGGATTCCGGGCATAAAAATGTATAGATTATATAGAAAAATAACAGTCATTTTTCTATAAAATCTATACATGTTTGTTCGGATACAACACAGTAATGTTGTTTAACCAACACGGTTTCTGCTTTGGACCCCATTAATAGTGTTATAAAAAGGTTATGGTGTAGGATGAATAATTTATACTTAAAAGCTTATCAATCAAAAAGTGTCCAAATATTTAAGGTCAATATGATCAAGTATGAGTGAGCCTTTCATTTGACTCTGTTCAGAACAGTGTTAATGCTTCTCCCTTGAATTTCTGAAGTGGACTCTTCCATCTTTGAATTCAGAGATATCTAAATAAGGGGCCAGTTGTTCAAAGCATCGTTAGCTTAACGAGCTCATTACTGGTCATATTGTTACATTACGAAAACATGCCTATACAAATACATTGCCAATTTTTTTGGCCAAAAATTAGAAATTTAAAGATGAAAAATTGTGATATTTTTCTTATTTCTGCTCAAAACATAGATTGGGGGACTCGATAGAACCGCCTCAACGAGGCGGTTCTATCGAGTACCCACAATCTATGTTTTTGAGCAGAAATAAGAAAAATAATGTATACCCCCTTAAACCCCAGTTTTACTATATAAAAGTGGGGTATGAGGGGGTCAAAATTATATAGGTGTGTTCTCGTAATGAAGTGTTCTACCAAGTACAATATAAAATTTTGATACTTTTGCTGGAAAAATGTGAGCAGCTTTTGCATTTGCAAAAGCTGCTCTCATTTTTTTCAACAAAAATACTAGCATATTCGCCATATTAAGTGATCAAAGTTTTAACGATATGTCAACTAACTACATCGTTAGTTTTGAACAACTGGCCTGGGGGGTTTAGTCAAAAAGAAAATTTTTCTTATCATGTAACATCACTGTTATTTACTGGATAATGTCATGTCATAATAAAAGCACTGCATCATGCCCAGCCACTACATTTACATCAAGCAAGTGCCAAAACACTGTCAAAAAGGAATTCAAAGTGAAGGTGCATAAGTCTTTCCCCGATTAAGTTGATAAAGGTCTTATAAAATCTTTGGTCAGTTGCAATGATATATTGTGCCAAGGTTCATGAGACAGGGTGCAGACAGCATTTTTGGCCCAAAATTGACAATTCTGCGGGGGGCCTGTGCCATTGAAAATAAGATCAAGGTCATCAAAACCCAACTGGTGTTTTCCCCTATTGAAGAGATGTAACCATGTAAGTTTAGTCAGAATTCATCAATAGGTTTAGGAGATATAATAGTGTTTCCAAAAGAGACTACATGATTGAAAGGGCTATGTTCCAAATTTAAAGGGCAATAATTCCAAAGTAGGAAAATCCAAGTTATGGCTCATATGTTCTGCATGACGTCTCGTAGTGCTCTACATATCTGTGAAGTTTCTTGAAAGTATCTCAAATGGTATCAGAGTTATGGTGCTGACATGAAACTGTGATACAAATGGTTGATCAACGTTCAAAGGACCATTACTCCAAAAGAAGGAAAATCAGAGTTACTGTTCATATGTTATGCATGTCACCTCATGGTGCTCTACATATAGTGAAAATATCTCAGATAGTATCAGAGTTATGAAGCGGACACAAAACTGTGATAAATAAGGTCAAGGTCATCAAAACCCAACTAGTGTTTTCCACTATTATAGTTGGGCCCCATCAAGCGATTTTGGTACTTATCGCCTATGGGAGCAGCGAAGGTTCAGGCGAGCCTGCGCATCCGCGCAGTCTCGCCAGAACCTTCGCTGCTCGCTCATACAAGCAGTGAATCAAGAGGAACCTTCAGACAGAAAGCCATATCCCTGGCCCCTCTGTATGGCTGGGCATGCGCAGTTAAAATTTGTCATGACGGAATGCTCGAAGACACAAATTCGCTTGGCGGGACTCAGTTATGTAACCATTTAAGTTTAGTCAGAATCCATCAATAGGTTTAGGAGATATAGTGTTTCAAACAGATTACATGATAGAAATGTCTATGTTCAATATTTTAGGAAAATCAGAGCTACCGTTTTAAATGTTCTGCAAGTTGTCTCATGGTGATCTACAATTCGGTGAAGGTTCGTGAAAATATCTCAAATGGTATCAAAGTTATACAGCGGACTAAAACTATGTGGCACTGGTGGTCTTGCCGACGGACGTACCGATGGACACTCAAAATGTCGGAGGGACTAACATAATACCTCGCCACTTTTTGAGTGACGGGGCATAAAAATCATAAGACCACATGTGTAATAACACATGGCTACTGGGGTGTAACATCATCACACCATCAGTAACATATAAATCTGATTTAAAATTGTAATACGATAAACAGAATCTTACACTCGTGGTCATTTAATATGAAATTTATGGAACTCGCCAGAAGCTTGTGTAATAAATTTAATGAAGCTAGAGCCAGTGTTTATGAAACACAATGCCCCCAACTGCTTGACCCTAACACTGCTTGTCCCTAACAGTAATTGAGATATCTTGTTTTTATGTGGCTGTAATGCTGAAATTACACAAGAAAAGCTGTAGTTAATCATCTACTCATCATCCCTGACCAGTCTGTGAAGTTTCGGGGAAAAACCTAAAATAGTTTTTTAGATATCTTGCTTACAAACTTAAAACGCGAAAAATTTCAAAGGGCCATAACTCAAGAAAAAAATTTCGGATTTTTTTCAAAAGTTAATCAGTTCATCTACTCATCATCCCCAACCAGCCTGTAAAGTTTCAGGGCAATAGCTCAAACAATTTTTGAGATATCTTGCTTACAAGCTGAAAACACGAAAAAAATCAAAGGGCCATAACTCAAGAAAAAAAAATTGGATTTTTTTCAAAAGTTAATCAGTTCATCTACTCATCATACCCAACCAGTCTGTGAAGTTTTGGGGAAAAACCTCATATAGTTTTTGAGATATCTTGCTTACAAACTTAAAACGCGAAAAATTTCAAAGGGCCATAACTCAAGAAAAAAATATAGGATTTTTTTTCAACAGTTAATCAGTTCATCTACTCATCATCCCATACGAGCTTGTAAAGTTGCAGGGCAATCGCTCAAACAATTATTGAGATATCTTGCTTACAAGCTGAAAACACGAAAAAAATCTAAGGGCCATAACTCAAGAAAAAAAATCGGATTTTTTTCAAAAGTTGATCAGTTCATCTACTCATCATCCCCGACAAGTCTGTGAAGTTTCGGGGAAAAACCTCAAATAGTTTTTTAGATATCTTGCTTACAAACTTAAAACGCGAAAAATTTCAAAGGGCCATAACGCAAGAAAAAAATTTCGGATTTTTTTCAAAAGTTAATCAGTTCATCTACTCATCATCCCCAACCAGCATGTAAAGTTTCAGGGCAATAGCTCAAACAGTTTTTGAGATATCTTGCTTACAAGATTTCATAGTATTTTTTGCAAAGGGGCATAACTCAAAAAAGGGGCATAATCCTGACGAGAAAAAAAACACGGGTCAATTATTTTTTCATGAGGAATCCATATATGAAATTTCAAAAACCTAGCACCCATGGTTCTAAAGTTATGCTATGCAGTAAAAAGTGGGACGGACGTAAGGACGGAAGGACGGACGGACGAACAGGGCAAAACCAATATGCCAAAACGCGAAAAATTTCAAAGGGCCATAACTCAAGAAAAAAATTTCGGATTTTTTTCAAAAGTTAATCAGTTCATCTACTCATCATCCCCAACCAGCCTGTAAAGTTTCAGGGCAATAGCTCAAACAATTTTTGAGATATCTTGCTTACAAGCTGAAAACACGAAAAAAATCAAAGGGCCATAACTCAAGAAAAAAAAATTGGATTTTTTTCAAAAGTTAATCAGTTCATCTACTCATCATACCCAACCAGTCTGTGAAGTTTTGGGGAAAAACCTCATATAGTTTTTGAGATATCTTGCTTACAAACTTAAAACGCGAAAAATTTCAAAGGGCCATAACTCAAGAAAAAAATATAGGATTTTTTTTCAACAGTTAATCAGTTCATCTACACATCATCCCAAACCAGCTTGTAAAGTTGCAGGGCAATCGCTCAAACAATTATTGAGATATCTTGCTTACAAGCTGAAAACACGAAAAAAATCTAAGGGCCATAACTCAAGAAAAAAAAATCGGATTTTTTTCAAAAGTTGATCAGTTCATCTACTCATCATCCCCGACAAGTCTGTGAAGTTTCGGGGAAAAACCTCAAATAGTTTTTTTAGATATCTTGCTTACAAACTTAAAACGCGAAAAATTTCAAAGGGCCATAACTCAAGAAAAAAATTTCGGATTTTTTTCAAAAGTTAATCAGTTCATCTACTCATCATCCCCAACCAGCATGTAAAGTTTCAGGGCAATAGCTCAAACAGTTTTTGAGATATCTTGCTTACAAGATTTCATAGTATTTTTTGCAAAGGGGCATAACTCAAAAAAGGGGCATAATCCTGACGAGAAAAAAAACACGGGTCAATTATTTTTTCATGAGGAATCCATATATGAAATTCAAAAACCTAGCACCCATGGTTCTAAAGTTATGCTATGCAGTAAAAAGTGGGACGGACGTAAGGACGGAAGGACGCCAAAACGCGAAAAATTTCAAAGGGCCATAACTCAAGAAAAAAATTTCGGATTTTTTTCAAAAGTTAATCAGTTCATCTACTCATCATCCCCAACCAGCATGTAAAGTTTCAGGGCAATAGCTCAAACAGTTTTTGAGATATCTTGCTTACAAGATTTCATAGTATTTTTTGCAAAGGGGCATAACTCAAAAAAGGGGCATAATCCTGACGAGAAAAAAAACACGGGTCAATTATTTTTTCATGAGGAATCCATATATGAAATTTCAAAAACCTAGCACCCATGGTTCTAAAGTTATGCTATGCAGTAAAAAGTGGGACGGACGTAAGGACGGAAGGACGGACGGACGAACAGGGCAAAACCAATATGCCAAAACGCGAAAAATTTCAAAGGGCCATAACTCAAGAAAAAAATTTCGGATTTTTTTCAAAAGTTAATCAGTTCATCTACTCATCATCCCCAACCAGCCTGTAAAGTTTCAGGGCAATAGCTCAAACAATTTTTGAGATATCTTGCTTACAAGCTGAAAACACGAAAAAAATCAAAGGGCCATAACTCAAGAAAAAAAAATTGGATTTTTTTCAAAAGTTAATCAGTTCATCTACTCATCATACCCAACCAGTCTGTGAAGTTTTGGGGAAAAACCTCATATAGTTTTTGAGATATCTTGCTTACAAACTTAAAACGCGAAAAATTTCAAAGGGCCATAACTCAAGAAAAAAATATAGGATTTTTTTTCAACAGTTAATCAGTTCATCTACACATCATCCCAAACCAGCTTGTAAAGTTGCAGGGCAATCGCTCAAACAATTATTGAGATATCTTGCTTACAAGCTGAAAACACGAAAAAAATCTAAGGGCCATAACTCAAGAAAAAAAAATCGGATTTTTTTCAAAAGTTGATCAGTTCATCTACTCATCATCCCCGACAAGTCTGTGAAGTTTCGGGGAAAAACCTCAAATAGTTTTTTTAGATATCTTGCTTACAAACTTAAAACGCGAAAAATTTCAAAGGGCCATAACTCAAGAAAAAAATTTCGGATTTTTTTCAAAAGTTAATCAGTTCATCTACTCATCATCCCCAACCAGCATGTAAAGTTTCAGGGCAATAGCTCAAACAGTTTTTGAGATATCTTGCTTACAAGATTTCATAGTATTTTTTGCAAAGGGGCATAACTCAAAAAAGGGGCATAATCCTGACGAGAAAAAAAACACGGGTCAATTATTTTTTCATGAGGAATCCATATATGAAATTCAAAAACCTAGCACCCATGGTTCTAAAGTTATGCTATGCAGTAAAAAGTGGGACGGACGTAAGGACGGAAGGACGCCAAAACGCGAAAAATTTCAAAGGGCCATAACTCAAGAAAAAAATTTCGGATTTTTTTCAAAAGTTAATCAGTTCATCTACTCATCATCCCCAACCAGCCTGTAAAGTTTCAGGGCAATAGCTCAAACAATTTTTGAGATATCTTGCTTACAAGCTGAAAACACGAAAAAAATCAAAGGGCCATAACTCAAGAAAAAAAAATTGGATTTTTTTCAAAAGTTAATCAGTTCATCTACTCATCATACCCAACCAGTCTGTGAAGTTTTGGGGAAAAACCTCATATAGTTTTTGAGATATCTTGCTTACAAACTTAAAACGCGAAAAATTTCAAAGGGCCATAACTCAAGAAAAAAATATAGGATTTTTTTTCAACAGTTAATCAGTTCATCTACACATCATCCCAAACCAGCTTGTAAAGTTGCAGGGCAATCGCTCAAACAATTATTGAGATATCTTGCTTACAAGCTGAAAACACGAAAAAAATCTAAGGGCCATAACTCAAGAAAAAAAAATCGGATTTTTTTCAAAAGTTGATCAGTTCATCTACTCATCATCCCCGACAAGTCTGTGAAGTTTCGGGGAAAAACCTCAAATAGTTTTTTTAGATATCTTGCTTACAAACTTAAAACGCGAAAAATTTCAAAGGGCCATAACTCAAGAAAAAAATTTCGGATTTTTTTCAAAAGTTAATCAGTTCATCTACTCATCATCCCCAACCAGCATGTAAAGTTTCAGGGCAATAGCTCAAACAGTTTTTGAGATATCTTGCTTACAAGATTTCATAGTATTTTTTGCAAAGGGGCATAACTCAAAAAAGGGGCATAATCCTGACGAGAAAAAAAACACGGGTCAATTATTTTTTCATGAGGAATCCATATATGAAATTTCAAAAACCTAGCACCCATGGTTCTAAAGTTATGCTATGCAGTAAAAAGTGGGACGGACGTAAGGACGGAAGGACGGACGGACGGACGAACAGGGCAAAACCAATATGCCCCCACAACTTCTTCGAAGTTGGGGGCATAATGACCACTCACGTAAGATTCTCTTTTTACTTCCACTAAAAGCATGTTGTGAGTAACAAGTATACCCACAGAACACGTATATGTTTCTAACAAGAAAAAAGGAAAATTGTCCCTTAACCCACTGTATACTGATGGACACTTCCATTGTTATATGCTGGACAAGTCCCATTTGTCATATAAGGGGTGTCAAGCCTATTTTATCTTTCTTTTTCTATTTTGATGGAAAATTCTGTCAGCAAATAGTGATCAGACGCTGTGATCAGATGACGTGTTCTGCGGCGTCTGATCTGGGCCTGCACTGTTTGCTAAGGTAGCCCTTTTTGGGGCTTCCTGCATGCAATGGGTTAACCCTTATTCTGCTGTTTAGGACAACCGCTATAATTACAAACTGTAGATCCAGATCATATGGCTTCTGAAGAAGCCATCTGATCAGGATCAACACTGTTTTGCAGTTTGTTAATTTGAATGAATACATTATATCAAGTAATTTGATTGGTTGATAGTCAGAAATGGGTGTGACTAAATCAATTTATTCAGCAGGAGAAGGGTTAATTATTTATCTCTGTTACTTCCTCTTTATCTAGAGCTATGACAACTCAAAAACCTCTTTTCAGCAATTCTATTTAACCCATAAGATGCCAATCACGACAGTTGTCGCCTGTTTTGTCGTCTGCCGGTTACCTTAAAAGTAATTTTTTGCAATTCATTTGGGCCCAGATCAGACTGCTCCTCTTGGAGCAGTCTGATCTGGGCCAACACTATTTGCCTGTATGCAAAAATATTTTTAAAAACTTTGCAAAAATAATTCAGCAGACGACATAAGCAGACAGCATTTTCAGATGCAATTTTTCCCGCCTCCTTAAGGGTTAAAATAAACTTAAAATACCATTACCGTTATTCATGCCCTCTCCCATCGGGGCTTGGAGAAATATATTGTGCTGTATGGTGCTTCCAGGTAGAGCTAAAACGGATGGCACATGAGTACTAGTAAACCGCTTAGAAGGTCTAAGTCTGCCCAGGCAAAGTGATGCGAGTTGGACCAGCCATGCACATAAACCCTATTGGTTTTCATTGGGCGGTTGGGTTTGAGATGTCATTTCATCTCAATATCTAGTAAAAGTCCCACAAAATTGAAAGCAATGTCTCCAAAATGACCTGAATAGTGTTGATGGGGACATTACACCTCAACTGAAACAAACAGAACCCCTGTTATTTAGTGGATAACATCATGTCTAGAGCTGGCTAATCAGAGCTGAAAAGATAATCGATTATCAGTCCTGCAATTGTGGCCGATATTCAATTAGAAATCACTGTGGATTTGGTCCTAATTTTACCTGTCTGGCTTTATGTCTGAGCATGACTCTTACCATATGTTGAACTTTACCATATGTATTTGAACAGACAGGCCTGAGCAAACTGTCTAGACCCAGATGAGATGCCACAGAATGTGGCGTCTCATCAGGGTCTGCATTGTTTGCTTCTCATCGTGCTATTTTAGGCACAACTTCAGGTAGTAAATTGTACTTATCAAATAATCAAGTACAAGCAAATCAGTAATGATGATCACCTTTGTGGAATTTGTGAAATCCGATTAATCATGCCAGCCTTAATCATGTCGAAATCAAAGCATTGACAGAACTGGTCGGCTGACTGTCTCTGAGTGTAAGCTGGAAAAAATTGTCCTCCTTAGAATTCCTGTACTTGAAGAAACAGTATAGATCCTGATCAGATGCTGCATTCTGCACTGTCTGATCTGGTTCTACACTGTTTGCCAAACCCAACATACGATTCCAGTCCCGACTATAGATAACCCTATAACGCAACACTCAGACCGCACAGCGATTTGAATAGCATGGCTATTTCTATAAACAACCCTTACCTCGATTTATGAAATCAGTGAAAGTTATGTGAACTTCACCAATGAAAAGCTACTGCACTTTTTAACTTTGGGCTGACTGATAAACAACTGACCCAGAAATGATATGGCGACAACATGGATACTGGTGATTTGTTTGTTTGATTTGAGGTTTAACTTCCCCGTCAACACAGTATAGGTCAGTTTCAGCTGAAGCATGATGCAGCCCAATCTATTTCTTCAAGCCCCCGATGGGTGGGGGCCTCTGATACTGGTGAATGCCATCATGATGCCATCTTAGACAACGCTATGCTTCCTATTGAAAATCTTTGGAACTTTTTCAGCAATAAAAAGTGATTTAAAATCATATGATATAAAACAGAATCTTTAACTCATGGTCATTTTATATCAAATTTATGAAACTCATTGAAGACTTATTTCATAATTTGAGCCAGCGCATGACAAAACCAACAATAAGATGTGCACCCAACCAAGACTCAGATCAGCCTGTGCATCTGCACAGCCTGATCAGAGCCTTCAAAGTGCACTCTAAGGATAGCTAAAGACCCAATGCTCCTTCATGCAGCAAATGAAGTCTCTGGTCAGACTATATGGATGTGCAGGCTGATCTTATTCTTCGCTGTGCACACATGTAAGTTGTAGGCAATGCTGTGCCCTGGCTCATTTCATATGAAATGGCTACGAGTGTAAGATTCTCAATATACCTAATGGAGGACCATGTGTCATTAAAACATCTACATCATCAGGAATAAGGTTCCATTTCTTCAGTAGTTGACTCCCTCTATCTAGCTGGAAACCCCAGGTTCCAAATGATGGCTGCCTGTAAACATCAATCCAATAAATCCATTGTTTTTTTTTTTGTTTTTTTTTCAGGAAAACTCAAAATAGAGCATTGGCAAATAGTAGTGCAGGCCCAGATTAGAATGAAATGCTGCAGTGCACAGTGTTTGATCAGGGCCTTCACTTTTTGCAAAATGTTCAACCATTTCCTTAATACTATAACATATTGAGGTTTGCTCTAATTCTCCTAAAATTTTAACAAATTTGTTTCACAATTCAGCAAGGCATCCAAATAGTGCAGACAGAATGGCAAACAATGCAGATAAGGCTGCTCCTTCAGGAGCAGTCTGATCTGGATCTGTACTGTTTGCTTAGGCCTGCCTGTACCAATACTTAAGATTTTTATGGTAGTACATTTATAAAAATACCTCAGCCTGATACCCCTTAATTTGGAACTGCTACATGTATATATATTAAGAGGAAAATTCTATTCAGGAATAAATGGAACAACCCTTCAGATGCCAATGTTGTCTGCTGGTTACTTTTAAAATCATTGCTACAAACAGTGTAGACCCAGATCAGGAGCAGTCTGATCAGGGTGACAGGGTCCACACTGTTTTTTGCCTGTTTGAAATGTTTGCAAGAAGATGCTAACAAGTTCCCACAACATGTTATCAAGGTGATTCAAACAAGTACCCACAACAAATGTTTTATGCAGAAATAAGAAAGCTATGATCAGGCTGCTCAGTCAATGTTTGAATCACGTTGTGTGTGTGTGTTTTAAGTCCCACGAACAAATAAGGTCATAAGAGAAGGGACCTCGATTTAAAGACTTATCAGAAAGTCTGGAGAAGCCTGGGATAAAACCAAAAAACCCTGGTTTATAAGGCAAGAAGTGTAACCATCACACCACAGAGCTTTGAATTATGTTGAGTAGATTAGATATACTGTTATGATCCTTAATATTTGGACACACAGGCCTAAGCAAACAGTGCAGGCCTGAAGGAGCAGTCTGATCAGGCTCTGCACTGTTTTCCATTCTGTCTGCTCCTTTTGGCCACCTTGCTGGAACGTGAAACAAACTTGTTAAAATTTAAGGAGAATTACAGAGTCCTCAAGGTGTCCGATTTTTTAGGATTTTTACAGTACACTGTACCTTCAGGGGAGACAACTTAAAAACAAACAAACTATTTTTGTCTCATCTTCAATAAACGTCTGTTGCAAAAGGGAAAGAATTTGCTCTTGGGAGGCAGATTCTTTAATCTCTTTTATAGACAAATTGTTTGTAGTTTAGCAGCCCAAGCCAATATGGTAAGTCTCCTAAAATTTTGAACAAAATTATTTATTTTTACAGCTGTTCGAAATTTTAGAAATTCAAGCTGGCGAATAATTTCCTTTCCATGTTCAAAATTTTAGATCTGACCATACCAAGCCTATGCATCTAGCCAATGGGGTCATATTTGCTTGCTGTTCTTTGAATACCCAGCGAATGCTTTGATCAGACTGCAAAGACTGATTGAGTCTTCACCCATCACACTATCATATTCAAGAGGTTACACTGCATTCTACAGTTGTTTCTTACATATTTTCATGGAGAGCAAGAAAATTTAGCTGGTCAGTTTACCTTACCAAACTTTTTTCTGGGTCACATTTGAACGCAAGCTATTAACCAGTACAGTGCAAATTTTTCACCAGAACTCACATACAAGTAGAACTAGAATTTGTTTTTCTACAAAAAACAGATGTCTCCCCCCCTCTAAATATGACCTTGACATTTGAGGTATTGACCTGGGTCTTGTGTGCAACACATCATCTAATGAAGATGAACATTTCTGTAAAGTAACTTTAAAAAGTTCATAGGGAAATAAGAAAGTTATTGAAGTACACTAAAAAGCCCTTTTTTGAACTTTGACCTCTTAGTATGACCGTGACCTTTGAGGTACCAACATGGGTCATGCAAGAGACACATCTTCTCATTGTGGTTGACATTTCTGCCAAGTTATTTCAAAATCCATCTACAAATAAGAAAGTTATTGACCAAACACGAAAAAAAGACCCTTTTTTGACCTCTATGTATGACCTTGACCTTTGAAGTACCAACCTGGATCATGCACGCAACAAGTAACCTCATGGTGGTTAACATTTCTGCCAAGTAATTTCAAAATTCATCTAAAAATAAGAAAGTTAGTGACCGAACACAAAAAGGCCCCTTTCTTACCTTTAACCTCTCTGTATGACCTTGACCTTTGAGTTACCAAACTGGGTCATGCACGCAACACATCGTCTCATGGTGGTTACTATTTTTGCCAAGCAATTTTTAAATCCATCTAACTAGAGGAACTTTCACTAAAGGTGATGATTAATACTCCCGCCTCAATACTTGACACAGAAAGCAAACATAAACAGTGTCAATGGAGTCCATTCAATAACTCCTGAAATTTGCGTCTTGCACATCTACTTATCCTAGTGGATAAGTATGCCAAGTATCCATTGAATATGACTGATAGTGAAGGAGGAGTTCAGTGGACAAGATGTCTGCAAGCAAATCAAGGTCAAGAAAGTATGTTTCAAATTGATTCAGGAGCCATAACTCCATAAATATGGGACAAACTTTAATGAAATTTGTGTCTTGCACATCTACCCCTCCTGGTGAACAATTATGGTAAGTATCAATTGAATCCGACTGATAGTGAAGTAGTAGTTGAGCGGACCAGGTTTTTTAGCACATTTTTTTTACCAAATCAAGGGCCATAACTCCGTAATTATGGGACAAACTTTAGTGAAATTTGTGTCTTGCACATCTACCCCTCCTGGTGAACAATTATGGCAAGTATCAATTGAATCCGACTGATAGTGAAGGAGGAGTTAAGCGGACAAGGTTTTTTAGCACATTTTTTAGCAAATCAAGGGTCATAACTCCATAATTATAGGACAAAGTTTAGTGAAATTTGCGTCTTGCACATCTACCCGTCCTGGTGAACAATTATGGCAAGTATCAATTGAATCCGACCGATAGTGAAGGAGAAGTTGAGCAGACAAGGTTTTTTGGCACAATTTTTTTTACCAAATCAAGGGCCATAACTCCGTAATTATGGGACAAACTTTAGTGAATTTTGCATCATGCACATCTACCCCTCCTGGTGAACAATTATGGCAAGTATCAATTGAATCCGACTGATAGTGAAGGAGGAGTTCAGCGGACAAGGTTTTTTAGCACATTTTTAGCAAATCAGGGCCATAACTCCGTAATTATGGGACAAACTTTATTGAAATTTGTGTCTTGCACATCTACCCCTCCTGGTGAACAATTATGGCAAGTATCATTTTGAATCCGACTGATAGTGAAGGAGGAGTTGAGCAGACAAGGTTTTTTAGCACATTTTTTTAGCAAATCAAGGGCCATAACTCCGTAATTATGGGACAAACTTTAGTGAAATTTGTGTCTTGCACATCTAGCCCTCCTGGTGAACAATTATGGCAAGTATCAATTAATTCCGACAGATAGTGAAGGAGGAGTTCAGCGGACAGGGTTTTTAAGCACTTTTTTTAGCAAATCAAGGGCCATAACTCTGTAATTATGGGACAAACTTTGGAGAAATTGTGTCTTGCACATCTACCCCTCCTGGTGAACAATTATGGCAAGTATCAATTGAATCCGACTGATAGTGAAGGAGGAGTTCAGCGGACAAGGTTTTTAGCACATTTTAGCAAATCAAGGGCCAAACCACCGTAATTATGGGACAAACTTTAAAGAAATTTGTGTCTTACACATCTACCCCTCCTGGTGAACAATTATGGCAAGTATCAATTGAATCCGACTGATAGTGAAGGAGGAGTTGAGCGGACAAGGTTTTTAGCACATTTTTTAGCAAATCAAGGGCCATTTCTCCATAATTATAGGATAAACTTTAGTGAAATTTTTGTCTTGCACATCTACTTCTCCTGGTGAACAATTATGGCAAGTATCAATTGAATCCGACTGATAGTGAAGGAGGAGTTGAGCGGAAAAAATTTTGCAGACAGACCGCGCAGACAGACAGATCGCCCGACAAACCAACCAATCAACAGGCTGATTCCAGTATACCCCCTTCAAACTACGTTTGCTGGGGTACAAAAATAAGAAAGTTATTGACCAAACATGAAAAAAGGCCCCTTTTTTGACCTTTGACCTCTATGTATGACCTTGACCTTTGAGGTACCAACCTGAATCATGGGTGCAACACATTGTCTTATAATGGTTAACATTTCTACCAAGTAATTTCAAATTCTATCTAAAAATAAGAAAGTTACTGACAAAACACGAAAAAAGGGCCCCCTTTTTGACCTTTGACCTCTATGTATGACCTTGACCTTTGCGGTACCAACCTGGGTCATGCACCCAACACATCGTCTTATGGTGGTTAACATTTCTGCCAAGTAATTTCAAAATCCATCTAAAATAAGAAAGTTATTGACCAAACACAAAGAAGGGCCCCTTTTGTGACCTTTGAGCTCTAAGTATGACCTTGACCGACCTGCCTCATGGGCGCCACACATTGTCTCATGGTTGTTAATATTTCTGCCAAGTAATTTCAAAATCCATCTGAAAATAAGGAAGTAATTGACCGGACACAATTTGCCCATACATACATACATACCGACAAACTTCAAAGGGAGAGAACTCAAAAAGTATAAATGCGAGAGTTATAGTTCTTGCGCACTGCATGTCATCTAATGTTGATTAATATTTATATGAAGTTTCGTGAAGATAGCTTGAACGTTTTTCAATTTATAGAGCTGACAAGATTTTGTGACAGACGGACAGACAGACAGATGGACAGACAGACGCCTGGGGAAAAACAATGTCTCTCCGCAAAAAAAAAATTCGGGGGGAGACATAATGAACAGCTCAGGAACCATCACCTTAGAATGGCCAGCATCAATAACCACTGGGGTATAATTTTACCCATTTTTGACTGAATGGAATCTTCCTCTATTTGGAAAATGGCTGAACTTTTTTGCAAACAGTGTAGACCCTGATCAGTTGCTGCATTCCGTGGAGGCATCTGATCTGGGTCTGTACTGTTTGTCAGTCACTCATTTTGGTTTGTTTTTCAGTACAAAAGTGTTAAACTGATATTACAGTGCCCAAATCTGCGATCTGGTTCAAAACATATACACCACAATCTCGTTATAACATGGTTTGTTACAACACGGCTTTGGTTATAACACAATTTCAAGAGGGATCCCAAAAATAAATGGTCATTTTTCTACATAATCTATTCATATATTTGTTTGGATATAACACAGGTGTTTAACTCACACAGTATCTGCTTTGAATCCCATTAACCCTCAAGACACCAAGAAAAACTACATCTGAAAATGCTGAATCTTTATGCAAACTTTTTGAAAATATTTTTGCATACAGGCAAACAGTTTGGACCCAGATCATCTGGGCCCACACTGTTTGCAAAAATTAATTTTCAAGTACTTGGCAGACGACATATTAGACGACAATTGTCGTGATTGGCTTCATATGGGTAATAGTCTTATGAAGAGGTTGTAATGTATAATTTTTGGGTCACATAGAGGATACCTAACTCAGTGAGATATGACAGAAAACAGGTAAATTAAACTTTTTGTTATTTTTCCAAGAAAATAAAGGCTTGACATTTCACGTGAAATGTCAGCCTTATTTTCTATATCGATACATGTGTAATTAGATTGTTTGGGATTTCTGCATAGAGCGCAAATGGTTAATTTGCCATACCAAGGAGATCCATAGATCTTTATCCCTGCTATTTCCACCATCTCGTCCAGGAGATAGATACAATTTGTCAAAAGCTCCTTTGGGTGCCTCACTCTATATTTCCTCATCATGAGATGCTCTCGTCGCTCTGCACCAAAACGACCATCAATGCCTTCAATGTAATCATCGTCCATACAAACATCATGGTTCCCAGCTATTACAATCTTGTGCTTATGAGGTAGTCTGCCTAAAACAAAAGAGAGAAAGACTCAATGAATAAGGACCGCAATGATACACACCACAACCTCTTTATGTGTGTATGTATGTGTTTGGGTTTTACGTTCCACCAACAGCTAAGGTCATACAGAGAAGGGACCTCAGTTTCAAGGCTCATCCAAAAGTCCACCAACAGCTAAGGTCATACAGAGAAGGGACCTCAGTTTCAAGGCTCATCCAAAAGTATGGAGAAGCCCGGATTGATCCCACCACCCCTGGTTTAAGAGGCGAGTAGCACAACCTCTTTATAATACCACTGTTTTGGGATAAAAGATGATCCAAAAAATATAAAGACTATATAGACCAGTTATGGTCATTTTTCTATATACATGTGATCTATACATTTTTTGTGGATATAACAAGGTTTGTTTAACCCTTTTTGTACCAAATGGAATAAGCATGTCCATTTCAAAATTTAGGGGTGTCAGGTTGTGTTTTCTTCAAAAACTATTGGAAAAATAGCTGAACTTGTTGCAAACAGCGGAGGCCCTGATCAGACGCCGCATTCTGCGGCGTCTGATCTGGGCATGCACTGTTTGACAGGGTACCAGTTTTGGGATTTCCGGTACTAAATGGGTAAACTAGCAAAATTTCTGCTTTGGACTCCCAAGACAAATAACTACAACATTTGTTCCCTGAAGTAATAAATACAATAGTTTTGAAAATATCTGCATTAACACTTGTCATCATGGGATAAGGATCTGTTCCATTGAAATTGTCGTTGTAGCAAGTTTTGTCATTATAACATGAAATGTCGGTATAAAGAGGTTTATCAGTATAAACTAGAATCATCCCTTAATACTTCTGTATTTACGCTTAATATTCATACACCTCAATTCCTTACCATATTTGTTCTAAAATTTGAACAAGTAGAATTTACTACCCGATCTTGTGTCTAGGAATACGGTAGTTGGATGAGTGGCAAAAAGTGTAGACCCTGATGAGATTATGTGGCATTTCATCTGGGTCTACAATGTTTGCTCAAGTCTGTCTATCAGAATACATAAGTAAATCCGGTAAACACTGCAAGTCCATTTTGAAGTCAATGGATGGAATTTTTTAATTTATTAAGAAAATGGCTGAATTTTTGCAAGCAATGAAGACCCTGATTTTGTTTGTTTGAATTGAGGGTTAATGGCCCATCAACATGTTGCTTCCAATTTTGTGGGACTTTTACCCGACACTGAGCTGAAATGACATCTCAAGCCCTGCCGCCCAATGAAACCAATAGGGTTTATATGCATGGATGGGCCGACTTGCACCGCTTTGTCTGGGCAGGCTTAGATCCTCTAAGCTGTTTACTAGTACTCGTGTGCAGGTCGGTTTCAGCTCTGCATGGAAGCATCATGCAGCCCATCTTTTCTTCAAGCCCGATGGGTGGGGACCGAATGAAGACTATGATCAGGCTTGATGAGCTGAGTCTGCACTAATTGCCAATGCCACATTTTGGGGTTTGTGTATAAATGGGTTCATGACTTAAACACTTCTACATGTAGTTTAAGTACTGTGATATCTTAACCAATCACTGTCATAAGTGTCATTGACCTGATTTACAATTTTAACTTTTTTTTTCATCATATTTTGAAGTTGTATTAACTCTTATCCTGCTGCTCACGACAACCCCTATCTTTGGAAACAGTGTAGATCCAGATCAGATGGCTTCTACACTGTTTGGCATTCAGTTTATGAATTTGTAGCAATAAATTGTATCAAGCAATTTGATTGGTTGATAGACAGAAATGGGTGTGGCTTAAATGAATATTCAGCAAGAGAAGGGTTATGCATGCCTTAGAAATGGCAAATGTTGCAATGAGATGTCTGCGATGAATTGATTAAATTAATGTACTGATGTCATATTCAAGTTTGATCAGAATATTTTGCAAGTCTGTCAATAGCACAGGGTTTGATCAGCATCTTCACTGTTTGTCTATATTTGTGTACCATATCTTATTTCAAGATGAACAATTTAATGCACATAGTAAGACATCACATCACAAAACATGCCTACATAGTTTTGACCCCTTTAACCCCCACTTTTATATTGTAAAACTGGGGTTTATTTTTCTTATTTCTGCTCAAAAACATAGATTGTGGGTACTTGTTAGAACCGCCTCGCCCCAATCTATGTTTTGCACAGAATTATACAAGATGTCAGAATTTTTTGACTGAAAATTTTCATTTTTTGGTGGTAAAATTTTCAATATATTTCAATAGGCATGTTTTCGTAATGACCTAGCTGGCTTCTCTTACCCAAAAATTTATTGAAAATGTAAACTTCAGAATGACGTCCGGACAAGGTGAAATCCCCAGCATGTAAAAGAACATCTCCATTTGGCACTGTAAAGTCTTCTGGCTCCTCAATCCTTGTGTGTGTGTCAGATATGCATACAAAACGTACTTTATCCTCAGCTATAGGTGTGTGCACATCAAAGGGGTGTTTTGTTCTAATCTCCAGACCTTTATTAACTCTCTGCCACACCTTGCTAGGGCTGTCAGTGTCTGGGTCTACTGGAATAGTTTTGACAGTGCCATTGCCATCAACTCTGACTGTCTTACCTTGAGTATCTGTATCACTTTTTGTGGCAGTATGATCTGTAACTGTTTTTATGGGTACATGTATCTTTAACTTTTTATTGAAATATTTTGAAATAGCCTCTGCCATTGTCCCCAATCATTCTGGAAGAAAAGGTAACATATCAGTACTAAGTGCACAAGAATAACTTGACAAAACTAGAAATGTGTCCAGACGACACAGATGCCCCCGCCCAGGTGGCCCCTCACCCCGAAAATCCATGTTGTAGCAACAGCTGCCATTAGACAGCATAGCTCTACTGCAAAAGTGTCCTACCCATAGATGGGGAGTTTGCTGATTAAATCTTTGGACAAAAAACTATCATCATACCCAATTTGAACTTAATTAATTAAATAGTTTGGAAAATATGACCTCTAAGAAACGTTAACATTCAAAATTTTCTAAGTGTGTGACCTTGACCTTGAGGTCATGGGCAGGGTCCATGGTATGGCTGAATGAAACTTGGGACCTGTATCTATCATCATTCCGAATATGAAGCCAATCAAAATGGTTTGGAAAATATGAGCCCTAAAACTTTAAAAGTATCATAAGACTAAGTCTGTTACTTTGACCTTGAGGTCAGGGGTGGGGGTATATATAACTTAAACTTTGGACCTGTAACTATCATCATTCCAAATATGAAGCCAATCCATATGGTTTGGTGAGTATGCGCTCTTAATAAACTTTAAATAAAAAAATTCTTTATCTGTGACCTTGACCTTTAGGGCACATGCATGGGTGGGGGTATTGGACCAGTATCAATCATCATACCAAATATAAACTTAATTCATCGTACGATTTTAAAATATAAACTCTTAAAATATCTAATTAAAAATTTCTATGTCTGTGACCTTGAAATTGAGCTCATGGGCATGGGTGGGGGTATCGCTGAATAAAATGGACAGGTATTTACCGGTAACATCATACAAAATATAAACTCAATCCATCATACGATTTGGAAAATATCAACTCTTAAAATATCTAATTAAAAATTTCTAAGTCTGTGACCTTGACCTTGAAGCCATAGGCATGAGTGGGGGTATTGCCAAATAAACATTTGGACCTGTATCTATCATCACAGAAAATATAAGCCAAATCCATAATATGGTTTGGAAAATTTGAGCTCTTTAAAATCTTTAACATTAAAATTGTCTAAGTCTGTGACCTTGACGTTGAGGTCACAGGCATGGGAGGGGATATTGCTGAGTAAAACATTGTACCTATATCTATCATCACCAAATATGAACCAAGGCCATTATAAAAGTTCAGGTTCTACCAGGTACAAATACCTTAGCCAAAGTCTTCAACATTGAAAATTTCTAAGTCCATGACCTTGACCTTGAAGCCATGGGCATGGGTGGGGGAATCGCTGAATAAAACTTTGGACCTACATGTATATCTATAATCATACCAAATATGAACCAATTCCATCAAATGGTTTGGAAAATATGAGTTCTAAAATGTTCAGGGTCTACCTGTTACAAAAACCTTAACCAGAGTCTTTAACATTGAAAATTTCTAAGTCTGTGACCTTGACCATGAGGTCACAGGCAAGGGTGAGGGTATTGCTTAATATAACTTTGGACCTATGTCTATCATCATACCAAATATGAACCAGTTCCATCGAATGGTTAGGAAAATATGAGTTCTAAAAGTTCAGGCTCTACCCGTTACAAAAACCTTACCCTGAGGTTACAGGATCACGTATGTACGTACGTACACACACACACACGTACAGATGGACATACACATGTACGCACGTACGGAAAACCGAAAAACTATATGCATATCATGCCGCTGGCGGGGACATAAAAATACCATCTCAGCCCTTATCCCGTTGAACAAATAAATTCAGCCACAGCCATTTCTGACTATACACCAATCAGTTTTGCTTATATAATGTATTAGTTCAATTCACAATCTGCATAACAAACAGTATATGATCCAGATCATACTGAAGAAGCCATCTGGTCTGGGTCTACTGTTTAAAAAAAAAATGTTTTCTGTGTTTTATTTGTTACTAAGCCAGTTTCCAAACTCATTCCAGCTTTTGTTTGTTTGTTTGATATGAAGTTTAACATCACCCTTCAACACTATTTGGTTCATTTTGGAGATGTTGCTTCCAATTGTGTGGGACTTTTTACCCAACATTGATATGAAATGACATCTCTTTCTTTCTTTCGTTCTACTGACACTGCGATCGGTCACATCTGACCATTACTCGCAGGTGTACATTACATACACTCCAGATTTGCAGGATGAAATTTGTTCTATAAAAGGGTTATCCTTTGGAAGCAAGGAATACACCACAGAAGTGAAAAATATGGAGTGTACATGTTTTCTAGGCCAGACTAGCTAGTTTCGGCCAATTAGGCCTCATCAGTGACCCTCAGATATTTTCAAAATTCCACAATAGAATCAATGATCCCAAAGGACAAGAAAATATAATCTACACTATGATGTAGGGCAGGGAGACGTTTTACCGCCGCCACACATTCCCACACACCAGATGTAGTGAAGTTAAATATGTTCTATAAATGGGTTATCCTTTGGAAGCAAGGAATACACCACAGAAGTGAAAAATATTGAGTGTACATGTTTTCTGGGCCAGACTAGCTAGTTTCGGCCAATTAGGCCTCATCAGCCTACACAGTAATCATGTAATTACGGTTTTGTTTGTTTGATTTGAGGTTTAACATTCCCGTCAACACTGTAAAGGTCATTTTGGAGAGGTTGCTTCCAATTTTGTGGGACTTTTACCCGACGTTGAGATGAAATGACATCTCAAGCCCTGTCGCCCAATAAAACCAATAGGGTTTATAAGCATGGACGGTCCGACTCGCACCGCTTTGCCTGGACAGGCTTAGATCCTCTAAGTGGTTTACCAGTACTCGTGTGCAGATTGGATTTAGCTCTGCGTGGAAGCATCGTGCAGCCTGTATATTTCTTAAAGCCCCGATGGGCGGGGGCATCATGTAATTACGGTAGGAATCTTTAACCTGCAAAGGGGAGTGTTCTCCCTGCACAGGGGGCCTCCAGGTAATGTACTGATCTGAAGGAACTTGAATGCATAGTGTATATACTTTGCACAGCATTAATAAGTGATTCATTTTTAGTTGACATTAGCACATAAAACTTATTAATATTTGGTTAAGTACAGAACTTATTTGTTAAGTAAACACTGCAAACATATGTTATGGATAATCGTTAGACCCACCTCAACGAGTACCCACAACCTATGTCTTGGAGCAGATTTCTCTGTATAAAGTGGGGTTTTTGGGGTGTTCATTTCATGGACTTGTTCACATAATGACAAGGTCATAATAAAGTCATTTTCAGAAAATAACTTTATTATGACCTTGTCATTATGTGAACAAGTCCATGAAAAAAATAGAGAGGAAAATAGCTAATGACAGACCAACCTTGCCAGTTTTCAAACTCATCCAAGCTTTTAACCCTTTTTGGGAAGTGGCTGAAAATTTTGCAAACAGTACGGCTTCTGATCTGAGCCTGCACTGTTTGCCAAGGTACCCCTTTTGGGGTTTCCGGTCCTAAGGCCCAAAAAAAAAATATGTGTGTTTACTATTGCATGGAAAAATAAAATAGGGTAGGTAGGTCGGATTTTTTTTTTTTTTAGATATTTTTTTTCTTTCTAAAGTAATCCTATTATTGTTAATTATACATTTTTATGCCTTGGAAGTGAGCAAAAGGTGTAAAGAAACTCAAAATCCATACAAAACTATTGTTTTATGACTCTTCACATCCGTTTAAATGAAAAAAATTGGATTTTATTTTTTTTTTCTTGGTTATGTTGAAAAAAAAGTTAGGGTTGGCAGCAAAAAAATAGGGACGGTCGGAAGATAGTAAACACACATATTTTTGGGGGGGGGGGCCTAAATGGGTTAAACCCAGACTACTTATATGTAAGCTGCGGGAAGATCCCATCAAAACTTATTTAAACAACAGCACCGCATGTGGGGCCAATACTTGGCTGCAAAAATTCTAGGTCGAAAAGGGGCATAACTGTGCCAAAGATATTTTGAGGTTTACCTCACCTATTGGTATGAGTTCCCCTTTTCATAATGAACAACTAGTTCGAGTTTCAAGTAAATATGTTCAGTAATGACAGAGATATTACAAAATGACCAAGTTTTTGCACAATGATGACAACGACGCAGATGACGTCGCCAGAGCTATGAGCCCCAGGGCGGGGGCAATTTTGGCTATAATTTGAACAATCTTGATAGGGTCCATAAGACGAAGCTTCATACCAATATCAAACATCTGAGCCTTCTGGTTTCAGACAAGTCTATGTAAAACCAGCTGGCCCCGGGGCGGGGGCATATTTGGTCCCAGGGCTATAATTTGAACATTCTTGATATAGATCCACTACGCACAGCTTCATACCAAATATCAAACACCTGAGCTTTCTGGTTTCAGACAAGAAGATTTTTCCTAAATAAGTCAATGTAAAACAAAAGGGCCCTGGGGCGGTGGCATTTTTGGCCCATGCAGGGCTCTAATTTGAACAATCTTGATAGAGGTCGGCAAACGCGAAACTGCATTAAGATACCGTATTTATTTTCGGCGAACCAAAATTTACTACTGGATGACTAGCTATTCCTGTATGGGTTGGTTATGATGTAATCTGCGTGCTGATTGGTTGAAATTTGGGAACTCCAGCAATTTCGACCAATCAGCGCTCGGATTACATCAGCTTCAAAATATAGGATGAAAACAAAATTGCAACAAGAAATGCCTGCTCGCACACAAAAAAAGGCGAAAATTGCTGGTAATTACGGTTAACTGGCAAAAACTTTTGCATTAGATGAGAGCATATTCATAGGTGTGTTGGCTTTTGTACTGACATTGTTGGATTTCAACAGGAAATCGTAGAGAAATGGTGACAAACCATGGAGTTGGTGTGACAGTTAGTTGTCCTACTAAAGTCTATCCGGGGTAATTTGATGTGTAGATCACAATGAGGCTTGATCCAGGTGTTCTGCATTATTTTGTTGAAATTCTGCATGCCTTAGGTTGAACTTCATACATAATGTACCTTCCTGTGTCAAAAAATGTGCCTGTGCCAATTGTCATTTAAAGGTGCATTATTGAGCTATCTGGAAAAAATGCTTCTAAAAATAAAATACATATAGCCCGGTCCATAGAAATACCAAAACGCACCAAAACACCAAAACGCACCTGTATTTACCAAAACGCACTGCCAATATTGGAATTTTCTATGTAGGGTAGGGTGAATTAGTGGATTAGACACTTAGAAACAAATATATATATATCTATATATAATATATATTTAGGATATAAATAAATATAGGCGTTTATACATATTATACAGGATCTAAGCCTGTCCAGGGACCGCGGTGCGAGGCGGACCGCCCATGCTAATAAACTCTATTGGTTTCATTGGGCGACAAGGCTTGAGATGTCATTTCATCTCAGTGTCGGGTAAAAGTCCCACAAAATTGGAAGCAACGTCTCCAAAATGACCTTTATAGTGTTGACGGGGACGTGAAACCTCAAATCAAACAAACAAACAAAACATTTGAGCCAGGGCTCAGCAGTTCCTACCAAAACGCTACCAAAACGCACTGTCAATATTGGATTTTTCTAAGAACGCCACTCTGATGCGGTAAAAGTATTTCCTAATGCCACAGTTTTTATTGGTCTCAGTGGGCCCCGACAAGTGTACAAGATCAGGGTCATAGTCCCAGGAATGCAGTCTGATGCATCATGTTAACAGGGGTAGACACTTTTTTCTTATTTCCGTGCTCCAAGACATAGGTTGTGGGTACTCGTTAGAATCAACTCAACGAGCGGTTTTAACGAACACCCACGATCTATATTTGGAGTATAAATAAGGAAAAAAACATGTCCAAAAATTCAAGGCTCATTCTGATGCGCGCCTGACTGATAATCAGGAGGACGATCTGGCGAGTAAAAGTGGAGCTATGTACTGACCGGCTCAACAATGAACTAAAATAGTGTTGACTGGGCCGTTAAAATCCAATACAAACAAAATGAAGGCCCGATGTTGCTTAGTTACATTGTGCTAAACGGAACACAATTTGGCCTAAACAATGATGTGCATTATAGATACATTATCCCAGCTAGCACAAAATAGCGGGACAATGTCGGACAGACAGCAATACGACACTGTCGGCCCGACGTTGGCTCGACATGCTTTGCTGGCTGGGATATCTACAGCCCATAAGGAGTATCTGAGTATTAAAGTTCAAGATAAAAGGTAAGCTTACCAATGCACATCAAATCCCAATATTGGCAGTGCGTTTTGGTAAATACAGATGCTTGTCCACTGACATCTTTACACCATTCAAGTAAGAGAACGCAACTCGACAAAAACAATTACCAAAACGCACTAGAAACATCAGTTTATGTGCATTATAGATACATTATATACAACCCAAAATGAACATCTGAGTATCAAAGTTCAAAATAAAAGGTTCACGTTATTAAAACAAACCAATAACCCTCTAAAATATAATGGCAATTTACGAATAAAAAATGAGCCGGGGCACAGCATTTCTTACCATTTGCATGTGCGCCCAGCGAAAACTCAGAAAAGCCTGCACGTGTGCGCAGTCTGGTCAGTCTTCGTTGTGCACGCTAAGCTTGGGTAGCTAAGGGCCAAAATGCTCCTTCATGCAGAAGTCTATTGTCAGACGTATACTATATAGATGCGCAGGGCGCACATGTAAATTGTAGGAAATGCTGTGCCCTGGCTAAAATGTTAACATGTATATTAATTTATCAATATATTATCATTATATATATATTTCTAATCCTCTTTTGAAAAACTGTTGAATTTCCCTCTAGCATACATAGAAAAATCGAATATCGACAGTGTGTTTTGAAAGCGTTTTGGTAGTAACTGCTGGCCTGGCTCAAATGTTAATATTATATCAATTTATCTATCTATATATTTATATATATTTATGTATTATATATAGATATTTGTTTCTAGGTGTCTAATCCTCTTAACAAATGCTGAATTCACCCTACCCTACATAGAAAAAATCCAATATTGGCAGTGCGTTTTGGTAAATACAGGTGCGTTTTGGTGTTTTGGTATTTCTATGGGACCCCATATAGCCGGTATTTTTCTTTAAACAATACAAATGGATGCATTTTATGCAAAAATGTGAACAATTATGATGACAGGTAAACGAGTTTGAGAGGGATTCCCTAACTAGGTTTTGAACACTAGTTAGATCTATTTTTAGTTCGTAACAAAAATAGAATCCCCATATATGACGTTATGCGACGTTCATTTTTGGGTGCACACTAATGTCCGGGAATTTGCCGGGAAATGTCCGGGAAATTGGAGGTAGTGGTGTGTTGTCGCTAATATCTCCACCTCGGGTTGTCAGAAATTAATTAAATTAGTATCAAATAAAATTTTTAGCTCTATTATAAAAGATAAAAAAATAATAATTTACTTTTTTAACGTTTTAGGGGTCCATTTTTTAAGTTAATTTGTCCGGGAAATTCTCGGATTTTGTCCTGGATGTTGGGGTATTGATGCGTTAACCCTAATATCTCGACTTTAGGTGGTCAGAAATTAATAAAATTAGTATCAAATAAAAATTTTAGCTCAATTTTAAAAGATAGTTAAAAATATTTTTTCATTTTGAATATTTTAGGGGTCCATTTCTGAAGTTAATTTGTCCGGGAAATCCCCGAATGTGTCCTGGATCTTGCGGTAGTTGTGCGTTTTCATAATATCTCGGTTTGTGGTGATCACTTATTGATAACTATTGATATATGTTAAAATTTTAAGTTTAATTCTTAAAAAATATATAAAAATCTCTTTATACACCTCAATGAGGCAGTTCTAATGAGTACCCACAACAAGGATTGTATCCAGGATGCCGGGGTATTGGTTCGTTTTCTTTAATATATCGACTTGTGAGAACGAAAGGAAGACTGCACATCCCTTGTAAATCCTACTTTTCTCTGTATAAAGTTGGATTTACATGGGTTTCCATTATACAGCTTTCTATGATGTCACACATGTTGCTGCTCACAAGACGGACACTGCCATTGATTTGATGATGAATTAAGACCTAAACATATTCTATAAAACCAAATTTTGCACTTACGATTTTCACAGCAAATCATGTTATCAATATACTCAGGCATTTTGCAGAATCACCAGACTGGATTTTTTACGATTTTACAAGTGAATTTACTATTTCAATCCAGGTAAGCAGCACACGCCAACTTATTATGAGTTAAAGCAATTAACTTAACACATTTTTAATCTCGTTAGAAAATTAATTGCCCGTAAAATCGCTCAAAGTCCGTACACCTAAAAAGATTCTTTGAGATCTTCTATAAATTAGTCATGTTGTGTGCACTCATTAGAACTGCCTCAATGAGGTGTATGAAAAGATTTTTTTATATTCTTTTAGAACTGAACTTTAAATTTTAATATATATCAATCGTTATCAATTAGTGATCACCACAAACAGAGATACTCTGAAAATGCACAACTACCCCAACATCCAGGACACAACCGGCAATTTCCCGGACAAATTAACTTCAGAAATGGACCCCTAAAATATTCAAAATGACAAATATCTTTTAATAATCTTTTAGAATGGAGCTAAAAATTTTATTTGATACTAATTTTATTAATTTCTGACCACCCGAAGTTGAGATATCAGGGTTAACGCACCACTACCCCAAAATCCAGGACAAAATCCGAGAATTTCCCGGACAAATTAACTAAATAAATGGACCCCTAAAACGTTAAAAAAGTAATTTTTTTTTAATAATCTTTTAGAATGGAGCCTAAAATTTTATTTGAAGCTAATTTTATTAATTTCTGACGACCCGAAGTGGAGGTATTAGGGATAACGCATCACTACCCCCCATTTCCCGGACACTTCCCGGCGATTTCCCGGACATTAGTGTTCGCCTCATTTTTGGCCTTGTTGGCTTAGGCCATGCATGAATCGGAAAAACATATGACGCTGAATAGCATGCCATAATTAACGACACTCAGAGACGATACTGTCTCCATGTATGTGTAAATCGACAGATTTATTTTTAGAACAGAAATTCCGAACACATGTTTAGAGCGAAGGGTAAACACGAATGAAAACGACCATTTTCACAAAGTTCTGAAGCTGTATTTCATGAGTTTATAGGCAGCGAAAAAATGCCTTATAGATATACAACAACAACATGTATTTGGCTCTAAGTGTACACATGACAAAGGAGTATGCATTGAAGATAAAAACCAGAAAAAAAAATTGAGACCCGGTAGTTCAATAATGCACCTTTAATGTGTACCGAGAAAATGCTGCTGATTTGTTGTGAACCTTGTGTAGCTTTCTATACCAGTATTTATTTTTTTTTTTACTCATATTTTGACTACATTCCACGTTTTTCGGACAAATCAACGGGCCAAACGCCTGTGGGACGACCAGACAACGAGACTTCTGTGGTGGTTTCTGACTTTCGTCATTCACCTGAGCCCAGGCCCAAAATATCTGTAATGAAAACCGGTTTCTGACGAATTCAGATGACGGGTATTCTTATAAATGTCACTGTCCCGGGTTCGATCCCCGGCAGCGGCGATAAAATTTCGGTGTCCGAACACGCTCCTTGACATCATTTGCAGGGATGACTGTCATAAAGTGCACCGTCCTTCGGATCGGGACGTTAACTGGAGGCCCCCTGTGCAGGGAGAACCATCCCCTGTGCAGGTTAAAGATCCCTACCGTAATTACATGATTACTGTGTAGGCTTTCATCCTGCAAACCTGGAGTGTACGTAATGTACACCTGCGGGGGTCTCACTATAAAGCGACAAGAAGCGTCAAGAAGCGACAAGAAGCGTCATGATCATATTCCATTTGAAATATACATTCCTATATTAGATTTTTTATGAACTCATAAATAAATTAAGTGTTTCAAAGGATCAGGTTTGAATAGTTCCAGAAATATTGCACTTTCTTGTGTAAAATAAAAAATAAAAATCGCGTGCATAACCGCACTCGGTTGAGAAAAAGCGACAAGAAAATGTTTCGACTGACAAAGAGTAAATGTTAGATATAAGTCTTGTTTTTCTCGAATTGAAGTCATATATATTTATGTCTCTTATATGCAATATGCATTAAAGGCATTGAAATGTGTAGAAGACTAACATGCTGCAAGAAGAAGGGCAAACCGCATAAGCATCTTGAGTGGTGAAAAAGCGACATGAAGAAATTACGGTGCGATTTGAGTGCTAGAAAAAGCGACAAGAAGATTTTTCACAGTTGAAGCGATAACAAGAAGCATCATGTAGTGTATGGAACATATTCTAGTATGTATTTTATGCATAAAATCCGTAAAAGACGCATCATTGGGTACGAAAGCATGCAAAACGCCCGATAAATTGAGTTCTGAATGAGCGACACGAAACTTCATGAGTCCATGAAAAAGCGACAAGAAAGTTAAATGGCGACTATACAAAGATGAAGAACCATTAAACTCATATATCCATTCCAGGCATTAAATCGGAAAGTAGATAATCAGCTGGTAAGAAAAAAATGAAAAAAAAAAAAACCCGCACAATAACGTCGAGAGCTGAAACACGGGAGCTAAAAAGGCGACAAGAAAATTCAACGGGGCTATATGAGTCCTCAAAAGGCGACAAGAACTTAGGGGCTGCGCAAAGAAGAACCCAAAGGATTAAATTTAATTACAATGTATGCCTTTCAGACAGAAGAATGCGAAAAAGACAATCAGTCGGTAAGAAAATAGTCAAATCGACCAATAACCCCATCAGCTGAAAAAGCGACAAGAAGAAATAATGGGTTGATGTGAGTTCTGAAAAAAAGCGACAAGAAAATTTTGCAGAGCAACCAAAATTAAACAGGAATACGATACATTGTCGGTCCTCGTTAGAACGGCCTCCGTGATGCGGTTCTTATGAGTGCCCACAAACTATGGTTCTATGGAAGAAAAAAATGTTGGATTTTATGTGTATCCATTACATGGACTTGTTGACGTGGTTTATGTAGAGTGACATGAGAAAGCGACAAGAAGAAATAACGGGACGGGGCGTGTTCTGAAAAAAGCGACAAGATAATTTTGCGGGGCGAGCGAAAATTAAAGATGGATAAGATAGAGTGTGTGTGTTCGTTTGAAGGGTCTCTGCGAGACTGTGCTAATGAGTACCCACAAACTATAGTTCTTGGGAGAAAAAAAAAATAAGTTGGATTAATGCATATCCATTACACGGACCCGTTGTCGTGGTTAATGGTAAGTGACAAGAAAAAGCGACAAGAAGAAATAACGGGACTAGGCGAGTACTGAAAAAAGCGACCAAAAATTAAAGATTAAGTGTGCTCGTTTGAACCGCCTCCGCGAGACTGTGCTAATGAGTACCCACAAACAATGGTTCTGGGGAGAAAAAAAATAAGTTGGATTAATCAATATCCATTACACGGACTCGTTGACGTGGTTTAAGTAATGTGACATGAAAAAGCGACAAGAAGAAATAATGGGACGAGGTGAGTACTGAAAAAAGCGACAAGAAGAAATAACTTGACGAGGGGAGTACTGAAGAGTTGACACATGACGTGTTTGCAACGTCGTATCAACGTCGAAACAACGTCATGACGTCTCTCTCTCTCTCTTCCAATACAAGGTTGTGGGTACTCATTATATGCGACTCCATGAGGCTGCTGAAAGAAAGACAAGATAGAAAGAAAGAAAGTTGGCACATGATGTGTTTTCAACGGCGTATCAACGTCGAAAATACGTAATGACATTTTCCTCTCTCTCTCTTTTTTTTCTCTCTCTCTCTCTCTCTCTCTCTCTCTCTCTCTCTCTCTCTCTCTTCAAATACAAGATTGTGGGCACTAATTATAACCAGTTCAATGAGGCTGCTGAAAGAAAGAAGGTAAGAAAGAAAGTTGAGCGATGTTATGTTACTGATCTGTTCGGTCGATCGCAATGAACGCTAGTCACAGTCCGCAAGCCATTGAGTTATTCAACTAGAATAGCTCAAAACTGAGTGACAGTAATTAACCAGCGCTTCAATTAATGATACACGCCATCACTTCGGCCCCCGCCCATAGGGTCTTGAAGAAATATATGGGCTGCATGATGCTTCCATTTCATCTCAATGTCGGGTAAAAAAATTGGAAGCAACGTCCCCAAAATGACCTATACAGTGTTGACGGGGACTTTAAACCTCAAATCAAACAAACAAACGAAACCCTCAACAAATCTTTTTTTTTTTTTTTTTTTAGGAAAAAAATGAAATATCTCAAATAAGTGCACTTATTTGTTACTATATAAGAAAGAGAAAAAAGAGAGGGAAGAAAGAACGATAGAAAGAAATAAAGAAAATTAAAATAAAGGAAGGAAAAGAAAGAAATTGGCGGTGCTATGAAGAAATACACGCTTATTGATTTTATCACTTTCATAGCCCGCAAGCCATTGAGTAATTCAACTTAAATTACTCAAACTGAGTGAAAGTAATTAACGATTTGGGCCGTGATATATTTTCTTGTCGCTTTTTCCTGGTAGCGAACAACCAGCAGAAGGTGGAACGTTTCCTCTAGCTATAAGGGTCCGAAGTGGATTTTATTTTCCCGAGAAGTATTATAAATGAGCAAATTGAACCAATAATGATATGTGGATATTTGCATATGTCAGAAATCCAGGAAAAATACGTGTGGAAATCGTCATTTTTTTTCTTGACGCTTCCTTGTTTCCAGACACTTGACGGCACCGTTTTTGCATAATAAAGCCTTATAAAAAGAATTATTCGTAAATCTTTTTTTCTCTCTATATGAATGCTTATGTATTTATATAAATATCATGAAATCTATCACATGTAGGCTAGTATCTAGCGAAACAAAAGTTAAAAACCCTTCATGACGCTTTTTATCAGTCGATAAAGCTAGACGACAGGTCCTTATTATGGATCTGATAAGCATTTATGGGCTTTTAAAGGAGCTTGTATGGACACAAAATTACTCATTTAAGTTTTCCAATGTCTGGTCTTATCTTATTACCAGAAAGATTGAATACAAGTGTTAAAATATGTTCTTGGCGCTTTCTTGTCGCTCAATACTTGTCTAGGCTTTTCAAAGTCGGGATTGCACTGTTGTTCGGAGCAAATTTTAGAGGCATCTAATGAACATGTGTTGACAAAAATATACCAGGAAGCATTGAAAATGTTATAAAAGATCAAATCTGCCTTAGATGTATATAAAAATGTTTAAAAACGTTCTTGTCGCCTCATGTCGCTTCTTGACGCTTCTTGTCGCTTCTTGACGCTTCTTGTCGCTTTATAGTGAGACCGCACCTGCGGTAATGGTCAAATGTGACCGACGCAGTATCAGTAGATAGATAGATAGATAGTCATCCCTAGAACTTGGAAATACCCAAAACTAATGAAATCTACATCATAAAACGCTTGCATGACAGATTCTATTGGCATGGAAAACGTTACATAATACCGGGCCCATAATACCAGGCAACCGCTAGCGGTCTATCTAAACACCGCAAAACAGCAAAATCAGTATTGTTTACTGGTGGATTCAAGCCTCAAAAGAGACAGCAAAATACATTTTGGATAGGCCAAAGACATCTTTTAATATATTATTTGCTGGCTCTCATCTTCTTCATCTTCAATGATGTCAAGGAGCGTGTTCGGACACCGAAATTTTATCGCCGCTGCCGGGGATCGAACCCGGGACAGTGACATTTATAAGAATAGATAGATAGATAGATAGATAGATATAGATTCTTCATCTTCCAATTAAGTGCTGGGCCCAATCTTGAGCATAGTCGCACTGTGAGATAACTATATGTACATCCGTGAAGGAAGGTTCTATGTACAGGTTTAAAAAACAGCTTGCAAATTGTCAATATTGGAAAAACCAGTTTTCCAACACTGATAACCTTCAGACAAGGAACCAGCAGATAATGCAAATAAGGTAATAATATCTGCGGTCAGTCTGAAAGCCCCAAGACACCACATGACACCCCAAGACACAAAAATGTATTATTTATTTCTTTCCATAATAGTGTTAGAAGTCTTTTCAATACCTAAAAGTATTTAATAAACCAAATTAAGGCGCTTTTACGTCCTAAACAGTTACAGAATGCACTGTATATACACTTGTAGCTATCATCGAAGGCAATTCGGCAATGTAATAAACACCCCCAAGACACTTATCTATGGCCTTTGTTGTTAATTGCCATACCACCTAAGACATTTATAGCACGAACAGTTAAAACCAGCACAATGCTAAGAAATTATAGAGATAAATAGGTATTCTCTGTTCAATATTCTGGAGTTTGGGATTATCAAATAATTGGTCAAAAACAAAAAGTTCAAAACCAAAGCCTTGTATCGCCATTGTATATGCTTTGTTTTATATCCTCATGGGCTTTATCGCCTTCTGGACTTGTTCAATAAAATTTCTTCTTCTTCTTCTTCTTCTTCTTCTTCTTCTTCTGTCTTAGGACACATTTTATCATTGCCTATTTTCCCCCTTTGTTTTGTTCGTAGTTAGTAAAAAATGTCAAGTAACCCATTCATCTATTTGTTCCGATCTTAGGATAGAAGGTACCGAATATATAATTTAATTATCACATTTATGTCCGTCAATTACTAATAGCTGATATCTATGCATGCAAACGGCCACTTGTTTACTGATTACGTTATTGTTCGCTTAATCCTTTTAACTGATAATACTTTCACACCTAATGAATAGTCACAAGTGTGTCTCTGCAAAGATGCTGGTGTATGAATGTTCCTGGTGTATGAATGTCATGTGACGTGTCACCAGTAATAATTCTGATTCTGAATTCTGATGACACAGCAAAGTGTTGGCGACCGATAGAATATTAAATCTTTAATGTTATTTCTAATGTTTTATTTTCTTACTTTACTTTTTACAGTATTGAAAATTATACCTCATAAATAAATAAATACTAAATAAAAATAAATAAAATTTTCTGATTAAAAATGTTATATTTTTGCATATATTTCTACTCCAAACATAGATTGTGGGCACTCATTAGGGCGCCAAGGTGGTTCTAATGAGTAACCACAACTTATGTCTTAGCGGGAGGCCTTCATGCGGACTGAACAGATTATTTGTCCAAATCCCGACGGAAGTGGGGGCGGGGATTAATTGTAGCCACGGTGGAGTTCGTTTTGCTGAACTTTCCGGGGCGGTTCTTCTGTCGTGCTTAATTTTTGTTATGGCTTGTCGTTGAGTACGTATATCGCTTATATTATTTTGTTTTGGCTAGCCAATTGCATGATGGCCATTTTGTGGGAAAGTAACTGTCCTTTTGGCTTTTCGCTAGTGATGTTTCCATTAGGGTTTCATGTTTGTGTTTCTTTCCCTTGGTGTCTCTAATGGGAGCTGTGTGTTAATTGTGTGGATTCCTGATCATTGCCTTCACTTCTATCAGAGCAGGGATAAGGAAAATTATGTATGACACTGTAAAATAGAAGGCTACGAATCGACTGACTGTTTAAAACAATGTGTATATATCTGTATGTACTGATATCAGGTATTCTAAACGTGGCCAAATGTAAATCTTTTCGCAAAAATCGCTTCAAATATATCATAATATATAAAAAATAATAATAAATGTGTAATAATAAAGGTGTCTTGGGGTGTCTTGTGGTGTCTTGTGGTGTCTTGGGGCTTTCAGACCGACCCTATCTACATGTATCTGTAAAATATTTTGAATAAATAAAAAGAGAGTGTGTGCCTCCGTGACTCGGGACGGCTGCGTTTTTGGCCTTTTCTGAGTGACTTTTTTTTACTAGTTTACATGTCTTCAATCTCCCTAAGATAGACTTGAGTAATTTCAAGCCCACACCAGAACCAGACTGTAGACATCCAGCCTTCTACAGGACTGCCTTTAGAAGCCCTGAGTGACTGCCGGTTTGATCAAATATAGTGACCTCGCCAACACGAGGTCAAAATATCTTAAACCTTTTCCTTACTACAAACCACATCCTCGTGGACAATATCTCTGCTTATCCTGGTCTTTCAGACCATGACATTGTTTATCTATCTATCTTCTTATACTGAGTCGGTCATATTTGGCCATTACCTCAGTTGGTTTGGTGACTAAATTTAGAATTTAGCTGAAAAAAAGAAAACAAAAAAAAGAGGCACTGGATGCATATGTCCTTAAAATTATTTACAATCTGCATAACAGAGGTATCCTAAAACGCATACCTCTGAGTCTCAATCTTACACTGTACGGGCTTCGAACTCTTCTGCGGATTCACCGCGGATTCTACCGACATTCACCGCAGAGGAGGGAAGACCATTCCATTGAGGAATAGTTCTAGGAAAGAAGGAGTTCTTCAGGGCATCACTTTAGGACTGGTACCTACGATATTGTGAGTTGTTTACTTTTGATGCCCTTGTTTGGGTTGACGCTGTTAGAGGGGTCAAGTACCTATCTTTATTAATAGACACTGTATCAGAGTGTATCTTATAGAAGAAGGTTAAAGAGGACTGCTCACGACGGGCCTCCAGAGACGGCCATTCTAGCTCATTAAGCATGTCACCAACGCTACTTCTATTTCGCCATCGCCCGCAGGTCCATCGAGCAGCTAACCTTTGCACTTCTCCACCTGCTGAATATGAGTTTTAACATAGGGGTGCCAAAAGGGTGATGCATATTCATGTTGAGGGCAAACCGATGTTTTATATGCAACATCCTTTGTCTGCCTAGGTCCATGGACCGGTTTTCTTCTTGGTTTTCATCAGTGATCTCCCGGATAATATCAGGTCATCGGCCTGTTTGTTTGCTGATGATTATGTCCTGTATGTCCCTCAAGGACTGGAAACTTAGCATTTTAAAGATAGTGAATAAACGCATTTCTTTCTATTCTCAAAATACTAACTTATTACCTCCTAAGCCTAAGACGTCTTTACGTCATCTTAAACTAGGTATTCAAAAATTTCATAAGAAGTTTGTTTTGGCCCCTGCAGACAAGGTCGCTAACAACGTCGCCGTTGTGTGACGGCTCCACTATGTTAACACGCTTAAGCAGGAGCTTGGTGGTGCAAAGGCCTATGAACATCAGCCTTTAGCTGAAGAGAGAGCTATAGTAAATGAACATATTTTTCATTCAGCCACCAAGTTTGCTGTGTGTGTTACCGAAGCCAAAGACAAGCTTCCTATGATATACTGGTTACAAAAACTTCACAAAAGACCTTACAAAGCACGGTTTATTGCAAATTCTAGCTCTTGCACTACCACTGAACTTTCTAAATTATTAACTTCCTGTCTCACTGCTATTAAAACGCATGTGATTAAATATTGTGATAAAGTCTTTGAAAGATCAGGAAGAAATCTGTTTTGGTCTATAAAAAATTCGAATGAGGTTTGCACGGTTGGCAACTTTGCTTCCCTCTTTAATTGCACGCCGGTGGGTCAGGCCTCAGATTCTATGACCGCTCCAACGTAAAGGCTTATTGAGAATTAGAGAGATCTAATTCAAGGTAATGTTGGTTGGTGCCTGATGCTCTGTCTCTGGTCGGGCTCATCGGAGTCTAACTGTTGGTTTTCTTTTGTTCCAGCATTTCAGTGGTTTCTTGCTGTCGAGTCCTCACCTTTGTCTCACCTCTGTGGTTCTTTGATTTTTGTGTTCACGGAGATATTGCACTGATGAGTTAGGAGGCCTTCATGCGGACTGAACAAATTATTTGTCTAAATCGCGACGGAAGTAAGGGCGAGGATTGTGGCCACGTAAAATCGATTTAAGCCCCCCAGTGGAAATCTTCCACTGACCGTTCCAAGGCGGCTCTTCTGTGGCGATTTATTTATGTTGCTGTTTGTTACTTACTGTGTGTATCACTTTTGTCTTTTTATTTTGGATGGCCATATGGCCATTTTGTGGGAAAGTGGCTGTCCTTATGGCCTTCCTCTGTTTAGGTTTCCATTATGGTCTTGTCGCTTAATGTTTGTATTTCTTTCCCTTTGGTGTCTTTTATGGGTGGAGTAAGTTAATTGTATCAATTCCTGATCTTTGTTTTACTTCTACATTAAATAAATTGAAATCCAGACATTTTCGTGCTTCAAGTCTGTCCACTTACGATTTTTCCACTCTTTACACTACACTTCCTCATAATCTTATAAAAGAAAAGCTTAAATGATTTAATTGAATGGGCTTTTCACAGAGAAGATTCTCTCTATCTTGCATGTAATGTCAGAAATGCATTTTTCACTTCTAAAGAGCATAAGAATTATACACTTTGGTCATGTCAGAAAGTGTGTGATACCCTCACCTTTCTACTTGACAATATTTATATTAGATTCGGTACTAAGATATTTAGACAAATTGTGGGTATTCCGATGGCTACGAATTGCGCACCTCTTGTGGCTGATCTGTTCTTGTATTGTTATGAAAGAGACTTCATTTTGTCGCTTTCCATTAATATCCAATCTGAAATTATTGAAGCTTTTAGCTCCACTTCTAGATATTTAGATGATTTATTAAATATTGATAATACCTATTTCGATGGTTTGATCAGCCAGATTTACCCCCCAGAACTTCAGTTAAATAAAGCAAATTCTTCTGATACCGAGGCCCCGTTTTTGGATTTACATCTATCTATTGTAGATGGGTTTGTTTCGTGCAAAATTTATGATAAACGCGATGACTTTGATTTTGAGATTGTAAATTTTCCTTTTTTGGATGGTGCTGTTCCTCGTACGTGCGCCATCCTATGGCGTTTATATTTCGCAATTTATTTGATTTGCTAGAGTGTGTACTCATGTAACTGACTTCAACACTCGTAATAAATTATTAACGGCTAAACTTCTTAATCAGGGTTATCGGTACCATAAACTACGCAAAGCCTTTTTCAAAATTTTATAGACACCATTCTGATTTAATTTCAAAATTCAATATTGGACTTAAATCTCTTCTGCAACAAGGTCTATCGGAACCCGAATTTTATGGTGACTTAGTATATAAATTCAGAAAATATATAACCGCAATGACTTCAGCACCCAATTTCGTTAAATCATTCTTCGATATAAAAAGATTGGGTACAACATAAATGTTATACGACAGACTGCATGCATGGTAGTTTACCCAATCACGGTTGGCAACTTTGCTTCCCTCTTTAATTGCACGCCTGTGGGTCAGGCCTCAGATTCTATGACGGTTCCAACGTAAAGGCGTATTTAAAATTAGAGAGATCTAATTCAAGGTAATGTTGGTTGGTGCCTGATTCTCTGTCTCTGGTCGGGCCCATCGGAGTCTAACTGTTGGTTTTCTATTGCTCCAGCATTTCAGTGGTTTCTTGCTGTCGAGTCCTCACCGTTGTCTCACCTCTGTGGTTCTTTGATTATTTGTGTTCACGGAGATGTTGCACTGATGAGTTAGGAGGCCTTCATGCGGACTGAACAAATTATTTGTCTAAATCGCGACGGAAGTAAGGGCGAGGATTGTGGCCACGTAAAATCGATTTAAGCCCCCAGTGGAAATCTTTCCACTGACCGTTCTAAGTAGAAGTAAAACAAAGATCAGGAATCGATACAATTAATTTACTCCACCCATCAAAGACACCAAAGGGAAAGTAACACAAACATTAATTAACTTACTCCACCCATCAAAGACACCAAAGGGAAAGAAACACAAACATTAAGCGACCAGACCATAATGGAAACCTAAACAAAGGAAGGCCATAAGGACAGTTACTTTCCCACAAAATGGCCATATGGCCATCCAAAATAAAAAGACACAAGTGATACACACAGTAAGTAAGTAACAAACAACAACATAAATAAATCGCCACAGAAGAACCGCCTTGGAACGGTCAGTGGAAAGATTTCTACTGGGGGCTTAAATCGATTTCACGTGGCCACAATCCTCGCCCTTACTTCCATCGCAATTTAGACAAATAATTTGTTCAGTCCGCATGAAGGCCTCCTAACTCATCAGTGCAACATCTCCGTGAACACAAAAAAATCAAAAAACCACAGAGATGAGACAACGGGGAGGACTCGACAACAAGAAACCACTGAAATGCTGGAGCAAAAGAAAACCATCTGTTGATCCGAACATTGATATTTGCCCTTTTGTCTATGGATTAACGATTTTGGATTAACGCTTTGGTACTACGACCTTAACTACTTTACGAAATTGGGTGCTGAAGTCATTGCGGTTATATATTTTTCTGAATTTATATACTAAGTCACCATAAAATTCGGGTTCCGATAGACCTTGTTGCAGAAGAGATTTAAGTCCAATATTGAATTTTGAAATTAAATCAGAATGGCGTCTATAAAATTTTGAAAAAGGCTTTGCGTAGTTTATGGTACCGATAACCCTGATTAAGAAGTTTAGCCGTTAATAATTTATTACGAGTGTTGAAGTCAGTTACATGAGTACACACTCTAGCAAATCAAATAAATTGCGAAATATAAACGCCATAGGATGGCGCACGAGGAACAGCACCATCCAAAAAAGGAAAAGTTACAATCTCAAAATCAAAGTCATCGCGTTTATCATAAATTTTGCACGAAACAAACCCATCTACAATAGATAGATGTAAAGTAGAAGTAAAACAAAGATCAGGAATTGATACAATTAACTTACTCCACCCATAAAAGACACCAAAGGGAAAGAAATACAAACATTAAGCGACCAGACAATAATGGAAACCTAAACAAAGGAAGGCCATAAGGACAGTTACTTTCCCACAAAATGGCCATATGGCCATCCAAAACCGAAAAACACAAGTGATACACACAGTAAGTAACAAACAACAACATAAATAAATCGCCACAGAAGAGCCGCCTTGGAACGGTCAGTGGAAGATTTCCACTGGGGGGCTTAAATCGATTTTACGTGGCCACAATCCTCGCCCTTACTTCCGTCGCGATTTAGACAAATAATTTGTTCAGTCCGCATGAAGGCCTCCTAACTCATCAGTGCAACATCTCCGTGAACACAAAAATCAAAGAACCACAGAGGTGAGACAACGGTGAGGACTCGACAGCAAGAAACCACTGAAATGCTGGAGCAAAAGAAAACCAACAGTTAGACTCCGATGAGCCCGACCAGAGACAGAGCATCAGGCACCAACCGACATTATCTCTCTAATTTTCAATAAGCCTTTACGTTGGAGCCGTCATAGAATCTGAGGCCTGACCCACCGGCGTGCAATTAAAGAGGGAAGCAAAGTTGCCAACCGTGATTGGGTTAACTACCATGCATGCAGTCTGTCGTATAATATCCATGTTGTACCCAATCTTTTTATATCGAAGAATGATTTTACGAAATTGGGTGCTGAAGTCATTGCGGTTATATATTTTTCTGAATTTATATGCCAAGTCACCATAAAATTCGGGTTCCGATAGACCTTGTTGCAGAAGAGATTTAAGTCCAATATTGAATTTTGAAATTAAATCAGATCAGAATGGCGTCTATAAAATTTTGAAAAGGCTTTGCGTAGTTTATGGTACCGATAACCCTGATTAAGGAGTTTAGCCGTTAATAATTTATTACGAGTGTTGAAGTCAGTTACATGACTACACACTCTAGCAAATCGAATTAATTGCGAAATATAAACGCCATAGGATGGCGCACGAGGAACATCACCATCCAAAAAAGGAAAATTTTCAATCTCAAAATCAAAGTCATCGCGTTTATCATAAATTTTGCACGAAACAAATCCATCTACAATAGACAGATGTAAATCCAAAAACGAGGCCTCGGTATCAGAAGAATTTGCTTTATTTAACTGAAGTTCTAGGGGGAAAATCTGACTGATCAAACCATCAAAATAGGTATTATCAATATTTAATAAATCATCTAAATATCTAGAAGTAGAGCTAAAAGCTTCAATAATTTCAGATTGGTTAGGCAACATAGTATTAAAGTTCTTAATAGAATGGGGAATCCGTACAGAAGAAGCAGAGTATAACCTAAGGGGTGATATTGATAGTTTAAATGTATTTGTGATAGTCATTGGGTTTATAAGGTTTTGATACCGCCAAAACTGAAGCGATCTTCATACCGGTTATTAAGTAAAACAGCATATAGAATTACTGAAGATAATTCCTTCAAATAGAAGGAAGGAACAACAAAAGCCCACAAAACATCTTAGTCTACTTAAAGTCCAGGGATGTCAAACAAGCAGTTGTTATACAACGAGGAACGAACATCGGTTTAATAATGACCTTCAACATGTATCTAAAGGATATCAATTGATGGAACAGTGAAAAGCAATTGCATAAACAATCCCTGAGGATTGGAAAAATAAGAGCAACTAGGACTTTAGGATTCCTTAGATGTAAGTTGGCCTTTGCACCTAGGCAGACAGGGGGTGTTGCATGTGGAACGTTGGTTCGCCCTCAACTTGAGTGTGCGTCGCCCGTTTGGCGTCCCTTTGTTAAAAATGTTCTAGAAAGAGTTATCCTTTGGAAGCAAGAGATACACTACAGAACTGGAAAATATGGAGTGTGCATGTTTTCTGAGCCAGACTAACTAGTTTTGGCCATTTAGGCCTCATCAGTGACTCTCAAATATTTTCAAAATTGAAATCAACACAGATTCAGCGGGTGGGGAGGGTGCGAAGGACAGCTGCTCAATGGACCTGCAGACGATGGCGAAATAGAAGTGGTGCCGGTGGCATGCTTAATGGGCTAGAGTGGCCGTCCCTGGAGTCCCGTAGTGAGTAGTACCTTTTAATACACTCTGATACAGTGTCTATTAATAAAGATAGGTACTTGATCCCTGTAGCAGCATCAACCCAAACAGTGGCATTAGGGGTAAACAACTCACAATATCGTAGGTACCAGTCCTATAGTGATGCTCTGAAGAACTCCTTCTTTCCTAGAACTATTCCTCAGTGGAATAGTCTTTTCTCCTCTGCGGTGAATGCTAAGTCCGCAGAAGAGTTCAAAGCCCGTACAGTGTAAGATTGAGACTCAGAGGTATGCGTTTTAGGATACCTCTGTTATGCAAATTGTAAATAGTTTTAAGAACTCATCCAGTGACTTTTTTTAGCTAAATTCTAAATTTAGCCACCGATTTAACTGAGGTAATGGCCAAATGTGACCGAATCAGTATAAGATGATAGATAGATAGGGATCGCAATTTCTGATGACCTGAATTGGAGTTGCCATATAGACAACATACGCCCCCCCCACACACACACACAAACACACACAATGCTACTGATATATACAAAGTGGAAGCAGTGCAAAGAAGGGATGCCAGGTAGGTAACACATGATTATAGCTACTCTTCCAGTCATGCTGAAGGACCTAAACTGGTGTCCCCTTGAACAACGCAGCATTGACAGTCGTCTTGTTATGATGTACAAGATCAGATATGATCTTGTTGCCATTCCCGCATCTGTGTACCTTATCCGTAATACCAGGATATCAGCCCATAATCACTCCTTTGCATACAGACATATGTTCACCAAATCAGACTACTACAAGTACACTTTCTTTCCCAGGACCGTCATTCACTGGAATGCACTACCCAGCCACATAGTTATTCTTCCCACCCTGGTGCAGTTCAGCAATGCTGTTAGCCTGATGGTCCATGTTTCTCCTTAAAATTCCTTAAAAATCACAATTCTGTTCTGGTCGGGCCCATCGGAGTCTAACTGTTGGTTTTCTTTTGCTCCAGCTTTTCAGTGGTTTCTTACTGTCGAGTCCTCACCGTTGTTTCATCTCTGTAGTTGTTTGATTTTTATCCCCCGACCGAATAGGTTCGGGGGATATAGCGATCAGCCTGGCGTCCGTCCGTCCGACCGTCCGTAGACGCAACCTTGTGATGGCCATAACTCCTATACCCTTTGAGATTCATTGATGGTTCTTGGCACAATTGTTCACAAGGCTGAGACGGCGTGTCATGCGCAAGAACCAGAACTCTGGATGCCATACTTTTTTAGTTATCCCCCCTTTTATTAAAATAGAATGACTACTTTGTGATGGCCATATCTCCAATACCCTTTGAGATATATTGATGATACCTGGCACAGTTGTTCACAAGGCCGAGACGGTGTGTCATGCACAAGAACCACAACTCTGGGTGCCATGTTTTTGAGTTATCTCCCCTTCCAATAATATAGAATCACTACCTTGTGATGGCCACATCTCCAATACTCTTTGAGATATATTGATGGTACTTGGTACAGTTGTACATGAGGTAAGCAGGTGTGTCACGTTCAAGAACCACGATTCTGGGTGCCCTGGTTTTTTTAATTATCTCCCCTGACAATATAACCTTGTGATGGCCATAACTCCAAAACCTTACAGATCCCCACCCCTAAACCATATATTTTATTGTTCCTAATGATAAGACACATTTATTGACACCAACCTGCCCCCCCCCCCCGGATGCGCCGGGGCCTTGCCCCACCGAATCCACTTCACGAAAGGCCCAATATCTCGGAAACCTTACAGATCCCCACCCCTAAACCATATATATTCTTGTTCCTTATGATAAGACACATTCAATTACACTAACCTGGGGGCCCCAGGATGCGCCGGGGCTATGCTCCACCCCCTCCACTACATAAAAGGCCATGTATTTCAGAAACCGTTTAGACCCCCACCCCAAAACCATATATTCTTGTTCTTTATTTTAAGATGCATTCATCGACACCAACCTATGGGGCCCCGGGATGCGCCGGGGCCTTGCCCCACCCCTCCACTTCATAACAGGCTCAATATCACGGAAACCTTACAGATCCCCACCCCTAAACCATATATATTATTGTTCCTTATGATAAGACACATTCAATGACACCAACCTGGGCCCCCCCTGGGATGGGCCAGGGCCCTGCCCCACCCCCTCCACTTCATAAAAGGCCATATATCTCAGAAGCCATTCAGATCCCCACCCAAAACCATACATATTCTTGTTTCTTATGATAAGACGCATTCAGTGACACCAACCTGGGGTCCCCTGGGAAGTGCCCGGGCCAAGCCCCACCCCCTCCACTTCAAAAAAGGCCCAATTTCTCAGAAACCGTTCAGATTCCCACCCTAAACCATATATATTCTTGTTTCTGATGATAAGACGCATTCATTAATACCAACCTAGGGGTCTCCCGGGATGCGCCCCATCCCTCCACTTCATAAAAGGCGATATATCTCAGAAACATTTCAGATCCCCACCCCAAAATCATATATATTGTAGTTTCTTATGATAAGATGCATTCAGTGACACCAACCTGGGGGTCTTCTGGGATCTGCCCGGGCCATGTCCCACCCCCTCCACTCCATAAAAGGCCTTAATTCCCAGAAACCGTTCAGATCCCAACTCCTTAACCATATATTTTCTTGTTCCTTATGATAAGATGCATTCAATGATATCAAATTGGGCTCTGTTGGGTCATCTCCTACCCCTCCACTTCATAAAAGGCCTAATATTTCAGATACAGAGTCCACATGGAATGGGGGTTCATTTGGGAGACTTTAATTTAATCAATAAATTAAAACCATACATGGCTGCCAGTGGGCAGTGCCCGTCTGAGCTCTTGTGAGCATTTTGGCCCATGGGCCTCTTGTTTAGTTATCTCCCTGGCAGTATAATCTTGTGATGGCCATAGCTGCAATACTTTTGGGTGTTCGAACTGCTAGAGTGTTCGAACTAATTGGTCACCTACCGGTAAATGACCAATCAACTCGAACAGTAAAAGAATAAATACTGATCCGGGTATTCGAATAATTAGAAAATATCAGATCAAAATATTTTGCTGGTTTAATTCTGGTGCACTTTCTATTAGTGAACAATCTTCTGAAGGCCATATTGACTTTTGGTCGGGGGATTTGCCACCTCTTCCGATGGCTATTTTTTGTGTTAACGGAGATGTTGCACTGATGAGACAGGATGCCTTCACGCGGTTTTTTTGTCTAAATCGCGACGGAGGTAAGGGCGAGGACTTGGCCACGTAAAATAGATTACCCCCCCCCCCCCCCCCGTGGAATTCGTTTCACTGACAGTTCCAAGGTGGTTCTTCTGTCGTGGTTTATTTGTGTTATGGTTTGTCTTTGAGTGTGTGTATCGCTTATAAAAAAAATGGATAGCCAGTTAGCCATTTTGTCGGAAAGAAACTGTCCTTTTGGCTTTCCACTATTGGCGTTTCCATTGGGGTCTGGTTGTTTCATGTTTGTGCTTCTTTCCCTCTGGTGTCTCTGATGGGGGCTGTGGGTTAATTGTATCGATTACTGATCATTGCCTCCTCTTCTGTTTTGTCTCTGTTCGGGCCCATCGGGGTCTAACTGTTGGTCTTTTTTTGCTCCAGCATTTCGGTGGTTTCTTGCTGTCGAGTCCTCACCGATGTTTCATTTTTGTGGTTGTTTGATTTTTGTGTTCACGGAGATGTTGCTTGTATTATTTTGTTTCGTCCTTCCCCCGAACCATTAGAGATGAGATGCTCTTCCCGATTCGATTATTTCGACAGCTGAAGGTGCTGAGGATTGTGTAGCTAAGTTTACCTCTTTGGTTAGAGCTACGGACTAACTGCCCATATTACAGGTCCTGGTGTACGAACGTCATTTGACGTATCACCAGTAACAATTCTGATTCTGAATGACATGAACAGATTGGTTTAAAAAAAAGTTCTATCTTATAGTAAGACATGCTTTATATTTCATTTAAATACACTTTTCTAATGTTTTCTAGTAAATAAAAGTTATATGTGTTTTCCGTTTTTTTTTTTTGTTTTTTTTTGTTGCTTTCCGGTAATTCTATCCACCGAATTCTATTACCGTAACTGACTTCAAAGTAGAAGTAAAACAAAGATCAGGAATTGATACAATTAACTTACTCCACCCATAAAAGACACCAAAGGGAAAGAAATACAAACATTAAGCGACCAGACCATAATGGAAACCTAAACAAAGGAAGGCCATAAGGACAGTTACTTTCCCACAAAATGGCCATATGGCCATCCAAAACCAAAAGACACAAGTGATACACACAGTAAGTAACAAACAACAACATAAATAAATCGCCACAGAAGAGCCGCCTTGGAACGGTCAGTGGAAGATTTCCACTGGGGGGCTTAAATCGATTTTACGTGGCCACAATCCTCGCCCTTACTTCCGTCGCGATTTAGACAAATAATTTGTTCAGTCCGCATGAAGGCCTCCTAACTCATCAGTGCAACATCTCCGTGAAGACAAAAATCAAAGAACCACAGAGGTGAGACAACGGTGAGGACTCGACAGCAAGAAACCACTGAAATGCTGGAGCAAAAGAAAACCAACAGTTAGACTCCGATGAGCCCGACCAGAGACAGAGCATCAGGCACCAACCAACATTATCTCTTTAATTTTCAATAAGCCTTTACGTTGGAGCCGTCATAGAATCTGAGGCCTGACTCACCGGCGTGCAATTAAAGAGGGAAGCAAAGTTGCCAACCGTGATTGGGTTAACTACCATGCATGCAGTCTGTCGTATAATATCCATGTTGTACCCAATCTTTTTATATCGAAGAATGATTTTACAAAATTGGGTGCTGAAGTCATTGCGGTTATATATTTTTCTGAATTTATATACTAAGTCACCATAAAATTCGGGTTCCGATAGACCTTGTTGCAGAAGAGATTTAAGTCCAATATTGAATTTTGAAATTAAATCAGAATGGCGTCTATAAAATTTTGAAAAGGCTTTGCGTAGTTTATGGTACCGATAACCCTGATTAAGGAGTTTAGCCGTTAATAATTTATTACGAGTGTTGAAGTCAGTTACATGACTACACACTCTAGCAAATCGAATTAATTGCGAAATATAAACGCCATAGGACGGCGCACGAGGAACATCACCATCCAAAAAAGGAAAATTTACAATCTCAAAATCAAAGTCATCGCGTTTATCATAAATTTTGCACGAAACAAATCCATCTACAATAGATAGATGTAAATCCAAAAACGGGGCCTCGGTATCAGAAGAATTTGCTTTATTTAACTGAAGTTCTAGGGGGTAAATCTGACTGATCAAACCATCAAAATAGGCATTATCAATATTTAATAAATCATCTAAATATCTAGAAGTAGAGCTAAAAGCTTCAATAATTTCAGATTGGTTATCAATGGAAAGCGACAAAATGAAGTCTCTTTCATAACAATACAAGAACAGATCAGCCACAAGAGGTGCGCAATTAGTACCCATCGGAATACCCACAGTTTGTCTAAATAACTTAGTACCGAATCTAATATAAATATTGTCAAGTAGAAAGGTGAGGGCATCACACACTTTCTGACATGACCAAAGTGTATAATTCTTATGCTCTTTAGAAGTGAAAAATGCATTTCTGACATTACATGCAAGATAGAGAGAATCTTCTCTGTGAAAAGCCCATTCAATTAAATCATTAAGCTTTGCTTTTATAAGATTATGCGGAAGTGTAGTGTAAAGAGTGGAAAAATCGTAGGCAGACAGACTAGAAGCACGAAAATGTCTAGATTTCAATTTATTTAAAACCTCATTCGAATTTTTTTATAGACCAAAACAGATTTCTTCCTGATCTTTCAAAGACTTTATCACAATATTTAATTACATGCGTTTTAATAGTAGTAAGACAGGAAGTTAATAATTTAGAAAGTTCAGTAGTAGTGCAAGAGCTAGAATTTGCAATAAACCGTGCTTTGTAAGGTTTTTTATGAAGTTTTGGTAACCAGTATAGCGTAGGAAGCTTGTCTTGGCCTTCGTTAACACACACAGCAAACTTGGTGGCTGAAAGACAAACATGTTTATCTACTATAGCTCTCTCTTCAGCTAAAGGCTGAAGTTCATAGGCCTTAGTACCACCAAGCTCCTGCTTAAGTGTGTTAACATAGTGGAGCCGTCACACAACGACGACGTTGTTAGCGGCCTTGTCTGCAGGGGCCAAAACAAACTTCTTATGAAATTCTTGAATACCTAGTTTAAGATGACGTAAAGACATCTTGGGCTTAGGAGGTAATAAGTTAGTATTTTGAGAATAGAAAGAAATGCGTTTATTCACTAGTTTTAAAATGCTAAGTTTCCAGTCCTTAAGGGCTTTATGCTCAACATACTCTCGCTTACACCATCGATTACCGAATTCATTCAAGGAAGCAGCGATTTCATCTCTACATTTACTGAAATCAATTTTAGAAGGAAACCGATATTTCGGTCCTTTAGAAATTATATTCCTTATCCTAGAATCAGGAATAATTTTCAAATTGCCAGTAATTACATGACCAGCAGCAGGATAGCAATACTTTGAGTTTTTACAATCACATGAATCAGGAGTATTAGTATCAATATCAAGATCTGAAACAAGTTTATTGAAATTAAAAATGATAGATCTAACAGGTTTGTTATATTTATAGCAAATTATAGGTGTTTCAGTATTTTGAAAATAAGCAGGAATGGAAGAAAGCACCGATCTCTCACGGAAGATACTGGGCAAATCTATAAAATCCATACCCTTATTAATGAAGGATATTTTGAAGAAATGGCGTTTATGATTAATTTCAGAATCAATGTAAGGACGGAGAGTATGCTGAGTATAGCCTCTAGTTAAGAGAGCCGCATCATATAACTGATGAGAACTATCGTAGAGCCTCCGTGGCCTAGTGGATAAGAGCGCTGACTCTTAGTCATTAGGTCTCTCACCGCCGTAGGTTCGAGCCTCGCTCGGGCCACGTGTGAGACGCCAAGTTCTGCAACGGAAGGTCAGGTGGTTTTTCTCCGGGTACTCCGGTTTTCGCCCACCTCTGATTAACGATCGGCTCGATATGAGTGAAATAATCTTGAAAGGGCCGTAAAACCCAAACCAAAAAAAAAAAAAAAAAAAAAAAAAGAACTATCGTAGAATTTATTCGCCTCGGTGTCCAGAAGACGTAAAACAGAAACGGGTAATGAACTTAAAAATGAAAGCATAGAGTGGCGTCCATGATTTAATAATATAATTGACAGTCACTTCAGTCTAGTATTGTTTCGTTTAAACGCACGTGATTTACGTTTAAAGTTACCATTTTTCCTGGTGCCGTGAGATCTAGTTCTACGTTTTCGACATTCCAGGAGTGAGAAAATATCAAAGTCCGGCATTCTGGAAATATTACCCTCATGATAAATGTTGTCATTAAATCCCAGTGGAAAAGGGGTCTGTAAAATTTAATCCATTTCAGCTCAGCTTCATGTCTTTTGATTATTTTGAATCTAGATGTAGAATTTGCATCGTAATAAAGTTTTTCCACACTCGTAATAAATTGTTAATGGCTAAACTTCTTAATCAGGGTTATCGGTACCATAAACTACGCTAAGCCTTTTCAAAATTTTATAGACGTCATTCTGATTTAATTTCAAAATTCAATAATGGACTTAAACTTCTTTTGCAACAAGGTGTATCGGAACCCGAATTTTATGGTGACTTAGTATATAAATTTAGAAAAATTTACAACCGCAATGACTTCAGCACCTAATTTCGTAAAATCATTCTTCGATATAAAAATATTGGGTGCAACATAAATGTTATACGACAGACTGCATGCATGGTAGTTAACCCAATCACGGTTGACAAATTTGCTTCCCTCTTTAATTGCACGCTGGTGGGTCAGGCCTCAGATTCAGATGACGGTTCCAACGTAAAGGCTTATATGGGTTGGTACCTGATGCTTTGTCTCTGATCGGGCCTATCGGAGTCTAACTGTTGGTTTTCTTTTGCTCCAGCATTTCTGTTGTTTCTTGCTGTCGAGCCCTCACCGTTGTTTCATCTCTGTGGTTGTTTGATTTTTTTTTGTTCACGGAGATGTGGCATTGATGAGTAAGGAGGCCTTCATGCGGACTGAACAAATTATTTGTCTTAATCGCGACTGAAGTGGGGGCGAGGATTGTGGCCACGTAAAATCGATTTAAGCCCCCCCCCCCCCCCACCCCACCCCCAGTGGAATTCTGTTTCCGTTGACAGTTCCAGGGCGGTTCTTCTGTCGCGGTTTATTTTTGTTATGGTTTGTCTTTGGGTGTTTGTGTCGCTAATATTATTTTATTTTGGATAGCCTTTTGGCCATTTTGTGGGAAAGTAACTGTCCTTTTGGCTTTCCGCTGTTGGTGTGGCCGATGCAGTCTGTTGCTTCATGTTTGTGTTTCTTTCCCTTTGGTGTCTCTGATGGGAGTATGGGTTAATTGTATCGATTCCTGGTCATTGCCTCTACTTCCATTATCCTTGTAAACCCCAGTTTTACTATATAAAAGTGGGGTTCAAGTGGGTCAAAATTATAAAGGCGTGTTTTCGTTATGCCCTTCCGTCCGTCAACACTATATAGGTCATTGACTTGTGGAGACGTTGCTTCCGATTTTGTGGGACTTTTACCCGGCATTGGCATAAAATGACATCTCAAGCCATTCCGTCCGTCAACACTATATATAGGCCATTGACTTGTGGAGACGTTTCTTCCAATTCTGTGGAACTTTTACCCGGCGTTGACATAAAATGACATCTCAAGCCCTTCCACCCAATGAACCCAATAGGGTTTATATGCATTTTGACTGGATAGACTCTTCTTTCTTTCTGTATAGTGATAGCCATAATAGTCATAAAACAATGTTTTCTACATACTATTCTGTCGGAACACAATTATTGTACATGAAAATGTATGCAGAGGCGCAGGTCAGCTTGTGCATCTGCGCAGCCTGATCAGCGCCTTTATGGTTCGCTGCCTTTTTTCGTGTGTTTGTCTACATCGTGTATCAAACCTTTCTTTCTTTCGTTCTTTCTTTCTTTCTACTTTAGGCTAACATGACAGGTCAGAGAAATAATATCCGAAAAAATAATCTCGCAAATAATTAATTCGTGCAAAAGCATCGCGAGCTTCGCTCGCTCGCGAGAGAGCACGCACGCAAGTGCGGGCGTGCTTATGCACGCCTATAGATAGCATGCAACATTAAAAAGAGCATGCATCGACAATAGAAAAAGCATTACCTTCAATGTGATTTTTTGGTGAAGACTTTCAAACATGGCCGCGCCATACACCGGTTGTTTTCCGGCTTTCAGTTAATTTCAAATGAGATCGTATCATTGAGCCGGGGTCAAAATTGGTCACCTCTCCATTCAGAAAAAACGGTTCCCTGACATTTTGTTTACTTTGTCTTTCTTCAACATTTAGGTCTTGTTGTAATTTTTTTAAGTCATATTTTTACAAAAGTTTCTTCAATCCATATTAGGTGCGTAAATACTCAAGTTTTAAAAATTATTTCGTTTTTTTTCTCGTGGTATTCTCTATGGTTGCTATGGCACCAGACTGTGTCAACAACAACAACACGTCAATCAATGCCATTGCCCTATAGTAAAGTAGAAGTAAAACAAAGATCAGGAATCAATACAATTAACTTACTCCACCCATCAAAGACACCAAAGGGAGAGAAACACAAACATTAAGCGACCAGACCATAATGGAAACTTAAACAAAGGAAGGCCATAAGGACAGTTACTTTCCCACAAAATGGCCATATGGCCATCCAAAATTAAAAGACACAAGTGATACACACAGAAAGTAACAAACAACACCATAAATAAACCGCCACAAAAGAACCGCCTTGGAACGGTCAGTGGAAAAATTTCCACTGGGGGGCTTAAATCGATTTTACGTGGCCACAATCCTCGCCCTTATAGGCCTAATACTTCTTAACTAAACATGAAACCGCTCCCCACGGTTCCAAAACGATTTCCCAACCACGATTCAAACCGAACGCTGCTTATATAGTCTCAACGCCGAACTCGCCGAAATCAGCACCCAACCTGACGAAATCCAACACCCAACACGCTTGGCGGCGGTTGGGTCGCTGGGTTTCAACATGACGGGTGACGACTCAGCAGCCCAGGCGTTGGGAAATGATGCACCCAGCGACCAGTATACAGAATAAACGAAAGAAAAATAATGAAAGTAGAAGAAGAACATAAATTCAATTCTCAATCACCTTAAATGTCAATTTCTAACTGCTGTAATTCAAATTGTCCGCCACATAAACTTTAAACCCAAAGTACTGTAATCGATTAAATCTAAAATGCACTTTTATGTATTGTTGATTATTATGAATCGATATCCTTAAATAACCTTGACATACAGTCTTAGTGCAACAGTACAGAGAGAGAGAGAGAGAGAGAGAGAGAGAGAGAGAGAGAGAGAGGAGGGTGAGACAGAAAAAAGTATGCACGCGTGAACCTTGAAATTTGAGAGAGAGAGAGAGAGAGAGAGAGAGAGAGAGAGAGGAAGCAAAGTATGCATCAATACAAATCAGGACCGACCGGGAGAAATGAAGGGAAAAAGAGGGAAAAAGAAGAAAGAAAATAGAGGATGAAAAAGAAAAAGAAAGGAAGAAATGAGAAGAAGACAAGGCAGAGAAGAAGAAGAAGAGAAAGAAGACGAAGAAGAGGGAGAAGAAGAAGAAAAATGGAGGATGATGAAGACAAACCGCAGGTTATAAGAAAAAAAAAAGAACTGAGATGAAGACAAGGCAGAGAAGAAGAAGATGATGAAGAAGAAGAGGAAGAAGAGAACACGGAGCAGTAGAAGAAGAGGAAGACGGTGAAGAGAGAGCAGAATAGAGGATGAGGAAGAAAAAAGAACAGCAAGAAAAAAAAAACAGGAACTGAGAATACATGGCAGAGAAGAAGAAGATAAAGAAGAAGAAGAAGAGATGAGCTAAAATCAGGTTAAAAACAACAACTTATGGATCCAGGGCCTGGAGTGCTGCAGCTCGCTAACTTTGACCTTGAATGATTCCAGGTCTGGTGAGCATGCAGCGGCTTCAGGTAGGGCATTCTACTGGACAATAGCCAATGGAAAGAATGAATACTTATAATAATCTCTAGTTGTGTGAAGTTGATGGAAGGCCAAAGAGTGGCAGTGCCGTAGGTTTTTTCTTAGCAACAGGTTGTATGTATTTGGGGAGGGGCACTTCTACATAAACCGTGAACGATTTTGTAAAAAAGGCAAATGCGTGCATCTGCTCGTCTCTGCTCTAAGGTTCTCCAGCCAAGATAGTTGACCGTGGCAGTAACGCTTGACCGGTAATCGTAATTACTTGTGGTCCAGCGAGCTGCCCTGCGTTGGACTTTTTTCCAGTTGGAGTATTTTCTCCTTAGTATGGGGATCCCAGATAGGGGCGGCGTACTCCAGCTGTGGGCGAACCAAGGTGTTGTAGGCAGTCTCCCGTAACTTAGGATTTTTTTGTTTTGATGTTTATTTTAATGAATCCTAAGGTCCGGTTAGCGTTAGCGGTTATACGGTCTATGTGGCAGTTCCATGATAGACCACTGGAGATATCAACCCCCAAGTACCTAGCACTGGCGACAACCTCCAGGATTTGACCGTGTAAAGTGTGCACTGAATTTATTGCTTTCCTGGCTGTTGTCACCTGTACCACCTGGCACTTGGATGGGTTGAACCCCATTGGTCCTCCCACATAGATAGTCTTTCCAGGCCATTCTGCAGCACAGTTCCGTCTGCCGTACCTCCAAATGTCAGGTACCCCAGCGGGCAATAATCGGTTGATTCAACGTTGAGTCAAGGTTGAAGGCAAACGTTGAATAAACGGTGATTTTGGGTTGAATATGAAATTTGAATCAACGTTGCACAGTCAACGTTGACTCAAAGTTGACCATCCAACAGTGAATCAACGTTGATATTTCAGTGTTGATTCAACTTTAAGATATTAATGTTGAATAAACGTTGATATTCGGTTGAATATGAAAATTGAATCAAAGTTGAGCAGTCATCTTTGACCCATAGCTTAATTTTCAACCTTGCATCAACGTTAAAATATCAACCATTAAACCAAACTGATATAATTACAGAAACAGCGTTTAAGAAACCATGATTTATTAAAGAACGAAACTAACATATAAATTTGCAACCTGTTAATATTTCATACGCACGCAAATTTTCTTTTAAGATATTACGAGCCACAAACACTGTTGTACTTTACTTCAAGTTTGTAGAACTGGTCACTGTTTTTTTTTTTTTTTTTTTTTGACATTAATTAGCTACCGCCTGTTCTGTAAGCTGTCTAGTTTAGTCGGACGCTAGTTTCTTTTCTTTTCTTTTTAAATTCTGTCAGTGTCAAGGATTTGATGCTATTCATAACACTATCTGAAAAACAAGAAAGGCAATTCTTCAATTTACACCACAGATGTGTTTTCTCCTATAGATGCATGTTTAGTTTCTGGAAGGAATTTTTGTGTATTGTGTAGAAAATCCGTACACTTTAGAAATGCATTTTATCTTTCTGCTGTTTATGTAAATATGAACGCAGTGGGTCGCATGCAAATTAAATGAACTCCGAAGGGGTTCGCGTAATCTTTGACCGCGATCCGCTGTCGTTCAAGTTTTCAGGAAAAGTATTTATGTGTAAGTGCTGTATGCTCTGAAGTATCAATAACACCTCGCATGAGGATCGTTTTCTAAAAAGCCACCTCTCCTTGACAGACTGGTATGAGTATCGATCGAAAATTGAAAAAAAAAAGCATGAGCATAGAGCAATTTAAATTTTCAGTTAGTATTTTCTTACATCATGTGCTAATTAAGTAAATAATGAAATCATGCTTCCTACGCTATACTGGTTACCAAAACTTCATAAAAAACCTTACAAAGCACGGTTTATTGCAAATTCTAGCTCTTGCACTACCACTGAACTTTCTAAATTATTAACTTCCTGTCTTACTGCTATTAAAACGCATGTAATTAAATATTGTGATAAAGTCTTTGAAAGATCAGGAAGAAATCTGTTTTGGTCTATAAAAAATTCGAATGAGGTTTTAAATAAATTGAAACTTAGACATTTTCGTGCTTCTAGTCTGTCTACCTACGATTTTTCCACTCTTTACACTACACTTCCTCATAATCTTATAAAAGAAAAGCTTAATGATTTAATTGAATGGGCTTTTCACAGAGAAGATTCTCTCTATCTTGCATGTAATGTCAGAAATGCATTTTTCACTTCTAAAGAGCATAAGAATTATACACTTTGGTCATGTCAGAAAGTGTGTGATGCCCTCACCTTTCTACTTGACAATATTTATATTAGATTCGGTACTAAGTTATTTAGACAAATTGTGGGTATTCCGATGGGTACTAATTGTGCACCTCTTGTGGCTGATCTGTTCTTGTATTGTTACGAAAGAGACTTCATTTTGTCGCTTTCCATTGATAACCAATCTGAAATTATTGAAGCTTTTAGCTCTACTTCTAGATATTTAGATGATTTATTAAATATTGATAATACCTATTTTGATGGTTTGATCAGTCAGATTTACCCCCTAGAACTTCAGTTAAATAAAGCAAATTCTTCTGATACCGAGGCCCCGTTTTTGGATTTACATCTATCTATTGTAGATGGATTTGTTTCGTGCAAAATTTATGATAAACGCGATGACTTTGATTTTGAGATTGTAAATTTTCCTTTTTTGGATGGTGATGTTCCTCGTGCGCCATCCTATGGCGTTTATATTTCGCAATTAATTCGATTTGCTAGAGTGTGTAGTCATGTAACTGACTTCAACACTCGTAATAAATTATTAACGGCTAAACTCCTTAATCAGGGTTATCGGTACCATAAACTACGCAAAACCTTTTCTAAATTTTATATACACCATTCTGATTTAATTTCAAAATTCAATATTGGACTTAAATCTCTTCTGCAACAAGGTCTATCGGAACCCGAATTTTATGGTGACTTAGTATATAAATTCAGAAAAATATATAACCGCAATGACTTCAGCACCCAATTTCGTAAAAAAGATTTGGTACAACATGGATATTATACGACAGACTGCATGCATGGTAGTTAACCCAATCACGGTTGGCAACTTTGCTTCTCTCATTAATTGCACGCCGGTGGGTCAGGCCTCAGATTCTATGACGGCTCCAACGTAAAGGCTTATCGAAAATTAGAGAGATAATGATGGTTGGTGCCTGATGCTCTGTCTCTGGTTGGGCTCATCGGAGTCTAACTGTTGGTTTTCTTTTGCTCCAGCATTTCAGTGGTTTCTTGCTGTCGAGTCCTCACCGTTGTCTCACCTCTGTGGTTCTTTGATTTTTGTGTTAACGGAGATGTTGCACTGATGAGTAAGGAGGCCTTCATGCGGACTGAACAAATTATTTGTCTAAATCGCGACGGAAGTAAGGGCGAGGATTGTGGCCACGTAATATCGATTTAAGCCCCCCAGTGGAAATCTTCCACTGACCGTTCCAAGGCGGCTCTTCTGTGGCGTTTTATTTATGTTGTTGTTTGTTACTTACTGTGTGTATCACATGTGTCTTTTAATTTTGGATGACCATATGGCCATTTTGTGGGAAAGTAACTGTCCTTATGGCCTTCCTTTGTTTAGGTTTCCATTATGGTCTGGTCGCTTAATGATTGTATTTCTTTCCCTTTGGTGTCTTTTATGGATGGAGTAAGTTAATTGTATCAATTCCTGATCTTTGTTTTACTTCTACTTTGTCAACCGCAATTATATACGTGTAAGTGCTGTATGGTTCGAAGTATCGATACCACTTCACCGTGAATGCAGGGCATGAGGATCGTTTTCTAAAAAGCCTCAACAGACTGGTACGAGGATCGATCGAAAATTGAAAAAAGCATGACCATAGAGAAGTTTAAATTCTGAATAAGGGTTTCCTACCTTCATGTGCTAATTACGTAAATAATGAAATCATGTTTGTGAACCGAAAATATGTATGTGTAAGTGCTGTATGCTTTGAAATATCGATACCACCTCACCATGAATGCAAGGCATGAAGATCGTTTTCTAAAAAGCCACATCTCCTCAAGAGACTGGTATGAGGATCGATCGAAAATTGAAAAAACAAAACAAAAAAAAAAAACAAAAAAACATTCGCATAGAGAAGTTTAAATTCTGAATTAGTATTGCCTTACCTCATGTGCTAATTACGTAAATAATGAAATCATGCTTGTAAACCGAAGGTATGTATGTGTAAGTGCTGTATGCTTTGAAGTATCGATACCACCTCACCATGAATGCAAGGCATGAGGATGGTTTTCTTTAAAGCAACCTCTCCTAAACAGACTGGTATGAGGATCGATCGAAAATTGAAGAAAAAAAAAAACATGAGCATCGAGAAGTTTAAATTCTGAATTAGATATTTATTGTGTTTAATTCCTTAATTTATGTACTACTTGAATAGTGAAATCATGAGTGTTGTATGCTTTGCAGTATCGATACCACCTCACCATAACTGCTAGGTATGAGGATCGTTTTCTATGTTGTAAGCTACCTCTCCACAACGGACTGGTTTGAGGATCGGCCGATAATATAAATATATATGCAGCAAGAGTTTTAAATATGAATTAGTAATTTAAATCGCACATCAGGATAAGTTCTTATTTATGAACAATTTGCACTGGATCCTCAATTTTACACGAAAACATGCGTAAAATAACGTTTAATCTTGAAAATGCCAAAACCAAAAATAGGATTGAACCAAAAATCTGAGTTAAGCAACCTAACAATGACCAAACATTTTTTTTTTCGGTTTTACTTATCGTGGTAGACTGGAATCAGTCCAGATGTTCACTCTAATTCACTCTAGACCTATCTATCTATCTATCTATCTATCTATCTATCTATCTATCTATCTATCTATCTATCTATCTATCTATCTTCTGATACTGCGTCGGTCACATTTGACCATTACCGCAGGCGTATATTACATACACTCCAGGTTTTGCAGGATGAAAGCCTACACAGTAATCATATAATTACGGTAGGGATCTTTAACCTGCACAGGGGATGGTTCTTCCTGCACAGGGGGGCTCCAGTTAACGTTCCGATCCGAAGGACGGTGCACTTTATGACAGTCATCCCTGCAAATGATGCCAATGGAGCGTGTTCGGACACCGAAATTTTATCGCTGCTGCCGGGGATCGAACCCGGGACCTCTAGCATCAGAGGCAAGTGCACTAACCACTCCACGCTCCACAGTCTCTCTGACTACCTACCCTATCCCTCTCTGAAACCTGTTCCTTCATCTTCAAAATTTCGTTCATTAAAGAAGTCATTATTTATTATAAGAGAGAAAGATAAATATGCCTATGAACAAAGCAGCTAAATAAATGTGGCTGCATGCAGGTAGTGTTTGTTAATGCCATACGCTTTGCTGCGTCTATACCACCTGACCATGAATGCTGAATATACTGTTATTGCCATTATGCATGACACTGCATCGGAATTGGGGGCGATGGTGAAAATTTCGTAAACTCCGGATTTTAAACCCAATCAGTAGTTTAACTACTGGCGGTCACATCATGTTAACAAGTCCATGCAATGATTACCCTTGTTAACACTACTTTATATAGAGAAAAGTGGGGTTTACATTATTTCACTTATTTCTGCTTCAAAACATAAAAGCGCTGGGGTGCGGTGGTAAAACATCGGGTTTGAGATCGAGAGGTCGATTATTATTATTAATAATAATTGTGAATACGCGTTAGAACCGGCTCTAACGAGCATCTACAATCTATGTTTGGAGCAGAAATAAGAACAAATCACCAAATTATCATCTCTGGATAAATAAAATATTGCCCTGCATTACATAGGCATGTTGTCGTAATGATTCCGTTGCAGTTTCTGGTTTTGTACTGTTGGTGCACGCACATTTCGATTGTGTATGTGATGTGCCGTCTCATCATTTCTAACTGTTATTTTGGTGGCTTGTGGTGGCTGTCGTCTTTGATTGTGGCTTTTCCTGAGTAACCTTTTCTTACTAAATAAAATTAACGTCAACATGTTCCATGCATACGTACCCGTAGCTTGTTGTTGCTCGTTGGAACCGCTTTCTAACGGGTACCCACGACCCATGTTTTGAGAAGAAATAAGAAAAGTAAAATAATACTGCTACTACAACTACTACTAATAATAATGCAGGGGTAGGCCTATGCTTCTGTTTATTTCACTAGTAAAGTTTTTTTTTCTTAGATAAAGTGATATGATTGTAGTTTTCACATGTCTTGTTTTGTTTGTTTTATTTGAGGTTTAACGTCCCCGTCAACACTGTATAGGTCATTTTGGAGTCGTTGCTTCCAAATTTGTGGGACTTTTTCCCGACATGGAGATGAAATGACATCTCAAGCCCTGTCGCCCAATGAAACCAATAGGGTTTATAAGCACGGACAGTCCAACTCGCACCGCTTTACCTGGGCAGGCTGTCTCCCTGCCCTACATCAGAGTGTAGATTATATTTTCTTGTCCTTTGGGATCATTGATTCCATTGTGGAATTTTGAAAATATCTGAGGGTCTAATTGGCCAAAACTAGCTAGTCTGGCACAGCAAACATGTACACTCCATATTTTCACTTCTGTGGTGTATTCCTTGCTTCCAAAGGATAACCCTTTTATAGAACATAATTAGATTCTCTGAGCGGTTTACCAGTACTCGTGTGCGGTCGGTTTCAGCTCTGCGTTGAAGCATCATGCAGGCAATTTATTTCTGCAAGCCCCAATGGGCGGGGGCCGCACATGTCTTGTGACAAACGTTTAAATATGCATTTTTATTGTAAACCCTGTTGGATTACATTTGCACATTATAATGCCTATATAGGGTACAATGGATGGGATTTGGGTAAATAGTGTAGACCCACGTATTATGTACACCCATGGCATCTTGCACTATTTGCATAAAAATACATGTATAATAACAGTAACATATAATAGGGAACGGAATCGTCCAAACTAACCATGTACAGGCATAAAACATATGGGCCTCCTTGGCCTAATGGATAAGAAAGCTGACTCTTAATCATTAGATCCAACACCGCTGTGGTTCAAGCCTGGCTCGGGTCACACGTGAGACACAAAGTTCTGCAACGGAACGTCAGGTAATTTTTCTCAGGTTACTCCAGTTTTCGCCCACCTCTGATTAACGATCGGCTCGATATGAGTGAAACAATCTTGAAAGGGCCGTACAATCCATCACGTGAACTCGTCCGTGAAATTAACACATCCTAAACCCCACTTCATAGAGAGAAAACTGGGGTTTACGGGGGTATATATCATTTTTCTTATTTCTACATTTCTGCTTCAAAACATAGATTATGGGTACTTGTTAGAACTGCCTCAATGAGGCCGTTCTAACGGGCACCCACAACATATGTTTCAAGTAAAAGTAACAAAAATATCACAAATTTTCATCAGAAAAGAAGCCATTTTTGAGATGTGAAAAAAATGCACTATGTCGCACGGGTGTGTTATCGTAAAAAAGAAAAGAAAAGAAAAGAAAAAAATGCATAAAACTTGTGGCATAAGCTGGGAATCATAACCACCAGACGCTCTGATATTACACGCCTATAATGTGGAAATATCCCACTCACCAAACTGATAAGCACAGTTATGTATACACAAAGGAGTAAAGCCGGAGCATAACAAGATTTTAAGCGGTTGGCTGAAAATCACATATTTTCTAAAAAGGTTGCCAGTGACTTAAACTAAGCATTACATGGCCCAGAAGCTTGATTTTACAGTTAAGTAAAAAAATAAAATCGTGCATTTTAACGGGCATTTTAAGTTATATATTTTTCCTTTGACTGGCCAATTATATATTCATCATTGCACTTCGTTTCGTTCGATTTAAAAGTTTACTGGAAAAATGAAAAGTTTCTCTTCATTTTGTTATGCATAAGAATTTATTTTTCTGATTCCCACTTGCACCCCACTGTGACCTAATAGTGCTATAAATATCTTGTTAATCTTCTTATAGAAGATTCTAGGAAACTGAGTCACAGATTAATTTCATTTTTGTAAACAACATGTTTACAAGGAAAAGTACTTCAGAACCTTCCAGAAAGTTCTGGGTTGCATTATTTTTAGAGAATTACCTCATCTTATTCCACAGCCCTCTGGAACATTCTAGAGAAATCTTACGGTCTATAAAAGAGCTTGTTTTTTCTCATTGAGTCAGACTTTGGAGTTTCAAGTTTGGGCTTAGAAGAAAAGTTATTTCTAAATTCTGTGTTGGATTGTTAAAGGATATTACTTTTCAATTTGGACTGTGAATTCTGTGGGATCAAGGAAAATAGATTAATTCAGGATATTTCATAACAGAGCTAAGTACATTTAATTTTCTTACTTTTACAGGTTAAAGTTCACTTGTAAATAAATTTTGTTAAATTTTTCCAAAAGGCTTGTTTGCTTTTTCTTTCTGCTACGCCTGGCTCGTAACAGAAATTGGGGGCTCGTCCGGGATAAAACCATTTGAGCATTTTAAAACCGACATTTCATGTGACGGTAGGTAATTGTCATTTCTTATCAAAAAGACTTGGCAGTTGCTTCACAAAATTGGTATTTCCCCATAGCATATAGGGGATTGTCATTTCATGTGAACTGTCATTTCAGGTGAAATAGTACTTGTCATTTCGTGTGAAATTTCTGTTGGGCTTGTCATTTCAAAAAAAAAAACCTTGTCAAATTAACCTTTATCTTTATTACCATAATTACTTTATAAAACATACAAAAAGCAAACATGTCGTTTGATTTGAGAAGCTTTTTGGCTCAGCCTACTCAGGAGTTGTTTAATCTGGCCAAAAGGACAGATTTGTTAGATATTGCTTCCCATTATGGGGTCACTGCTGTCAAAACAAGCATGAAGAAGCATGAAATTAAGAATATTTTGGTACAGTTTTTTGTTGATGAAGAACTTTTCGATCCATCTGCTTTGTCTCTCATTATGGTTTCACATACTGAATTACAAATGAGACAAATTGAAATAGGTAGGCAAATTGAATTGGAGAAGTTAAGATTAGAAATGGAAGAAAGAGAGAAGGAAAAAGAAAGAGAAATGCAGAGACAAATGCAGATGGAAAGATTAGAAATGGAAGAACGAATTCGAAAAGAAAAATTAGAACAGGAAGAAAAACAAAGAGAAATGGAGGAATGGATTGAGTTAGAAAAGGAAAAACTGAAATATAGTATTGAGGAAAAAGAAAGGGAAAGGCAATTTCAATTAAGGCTGAAGGAAATGGAACTCCAGGGTCAGGATAGGGCGAAACATACCCCTATTTTTGACTCTGGCAGTTACTTTGATGCCACAAAGCACATAAGGTTAGTTCCGCCATTTCAGGAAAAAGAGGTAGATAAGTATTTTTTGCATTTTGAAAAAGTTGCAGAAAATTTAAAATGGCCAAAAGAGCATTGGACCTTACTTTTGCAAAGCGTTGTTGTCGGAAAGGCTGGAGACATTTACACTCAGCTGACTGTCGAGCAAAGCTCAGACTATGATCTGGTCAAGGAGCTTATTCTTAAGGCATATGAGTTGGTCCCTGAGGCTTACAGGCAGAAATTTAGGAACTGTAAAAAAGAAATTTCCCAGACCCATGTAGAATTTGCTCGAACCAAAGAACAGTTATTTGATAGGTGGTGTTCTTCTAAAAAAGTAGGCTCTGATCATGACAAACTTAGACAACTTGTCCTTGTTGAAGAGTTCAAACGGTGCATAAATTCAGACATTAAATCTTTTCTCGATGAGAGACAGGTTGAAACTTTGGAGGAAGCTTCTCGTTTGGCAGATGATTATGCTTTGACTCATAAAGTCTCATTTGTGAACAGGCCTTATCCTCGAAAACCTTATAATCCACAGACAGGTCCAAGATTCTATCCCAGTAATCCTTCTAGTAGTTATAGCCATACATCTAGTACTATGCCCAAACTTTCTGGTGAAAATAAAAGCCAGAATCCTTCCAAACCTTCTGGTGAAAACAAAAGCCAGAATTTTTCCAAACCTTCTGGTGAAAACAAAGACCAGAATCCCTTATCTCAATCTCAAGTAGTTTGTTTTTATTGTAAAAATACAGGTCATTTGATCTCTGAATGTTTGAAATTAAAGCGAAGGAAAGAAAGAGAAAGACAGGAGGAACTGAAGCATACAGGCTTGACTTCTATAAGGCCAAAACCACAGTCTTGTGTAAGGGAGGAAACTCTTTCTGATACCAAAATATCTGAGACTGATTCAGTTATGGAGATCTATGAACCATTCTTATCAGATGGTTTTGTGTCACTAAATGGTGACAGTTATGCCCATCCTACCCCTATTAAAATCTTACGAGATACTGGAGCTTCTCAATCTCTTATTCTAGCAGATACTCTGCCTTTTTCTGAGAAGACTTCTTTGGGCCAAAGTGTCCTTATTCAGGGTGTGGAATGTGGATTTGTTAATGTTCCGCTTCATAACGTTTATTTGTCATCAGACTTGGTATCCGGTTCAGTGGCTGTTGGTATTAGACCTTCTTTACCTTTTAAAGGTGTTCATTTGTTGCTAGGCAATGACTTAGCTGGAGATAAGGTTGTGGTAAACCCACTTTTGACTACTAATCCTTGCATAGACCAACCGCCTGATCCCATTGAGCAGGAAATTCCTGATCTTTATCCGTCCTGTGCAGTCACAAGGGCTATGGCACGTAAGGCCAAGCAAGCTGATGGGAAGCAGGATTTTGATTTTACTGATACCTTTTTGGGTCAGTCTTTTAATGACGAGATAACAAGGTCTCTGTCTTCAAGCCTGCCTGATAAGCAGGCAGATTTTCATGAGAATAACTCATCTTTCGATCTAGGCCATGACAAAATGTCCGGGTCTCAACTAGCTACAGAACAGCACAAGGATCCTGAAATTTCGCCTTTGTTTGACAGGGCTCTAGATGAGCAGGAAGTATCTCAGGTCCCAGTCTGTTATTATGTCAAAAATGGCATTCTTATGAGAAAATGGCGTCCACCAGACGTCTCAGCAGAAGACGAGTGGACTGTCAACCATCAGATAGTGGTTCCACGGGTTTACCGTTCCCAAATATTAAACTTGGCGCATGAAACTCCTATGTCAGGACATTTAGGTGTAAATAAAACCTATCACAAGATTCTTAATCATTTTTACTGGTCTGGGTTAAAATCAGATGTTTCTCAGCATTGTAGGTCCTGCCACACATGCCAAATGGTAGGAAAACCCAATCAGACTATACCTAAAGCTCATTTGCAGCCTATACCTGCTTTTGATGAACCTTTCAGTCGAATAATTATAGACTGTGTGGGTCCATTGCCCAGAACTAAGTCTGGCTGTGAATATCTTTTGACTATTATGTGTGCTTCCACACGTTTTCCTGAAGCCATTCCTTTAAGAAATATCAAAACTAAGACAATCGTCAAGGCCTTAGTGAAGTTTTTCACATTTGTTGGGCTTCCTAAATCTATTCAGTCAGACCAAGGCTCAAATTTTATGTCTGGAATATTTCAACAAGTAATGCATGAACTTGGCATTGTACAGTATAAGTCATCGGCATATTATCCTGAAAGTCAAGGCGCCCTTGAAAGATTCCATCAAACATTGAAAAATATGATAAGATCATATTGCTTTGACACAGAGAAGGATTGGGATGAAGGCATCCATTTGCTTTTATTTGCTGTTAGAGAATCTGTGCAAGAATCTCTTGGCTTCAGTCCATTTGAATTAGTATTTGGCCATACTGTTCGTGGTCCTTTGAAACTTCTCAAAGAGAAATTTCTCTCCAATGATGACACCTCCCTGAATTTACTTCAGTATGTGTCTGATTTCAAAACTAGACTTTCAAAAGCTTGTGAGGCTGCTCGGACCAATCTTCAGTCAGCCCAAAGGAAAATGAAACAACTATATGACATAGGGACAAAAGAAAGGAATTTTAAACCAGGTGATAAGGTACTAGCTCTTTTGCCTATTCCAGGAAAATCGTTGCAGGCCAGGTATTATGGTCCATACACTGTAGACAAAAAGATCAGTGACGTAAATTACATAATAAACACTCCTGGGAGGCGCAAGCTAAAGCAGCTATGTCATATTAACATGCTTAAGGAATACATAGATAGGGACAATACATCTTTAACATCAGTCAATCTAGTTAGCTCTGTTCCACTTAATTCATGTGACAATGACTGTGAGGATATTAATTCAGTGAAGTCGGATCCCACATCATCAAAACTTCAGAATTCTGACATTCTACGGAATCTAGACCAGAAACTGTCACATCTAGAGCCAAATCAGCGGAATGAACTGAAACAGCTGAATTTTGAATATGAACACTTATTTCCTGACATTCCAACACGGACAGACAAAATATTTCATGATGTGGACATAAATGGTTCTAAACCTGTAAAACAACACCCATACAGGATGAATCCTGTGAAACAAAAATATCTTAAAGAAGAAGTTCAGTATCTATTAGACAATGACTTCATTGAACCAAGTCAAAGTGAGTGGAGTTCTCCTTGTATTCTTGTACCAAAACCTGATGGGACATATCGTATGTGTACAGATTTTAGGAAAGTTAATTCCTTAAGTAAAACAGATAGCTTTCCTATTCCAAGAATGGATGACTGCATTGATAACATCGGGAATGCCAAATACATAACGAAATTCGACCTTCTGAAAGGATTTTGGCAAATTCCACTTACAGATAGAGCAAAGGAGGTTTTGGCATTCACTACACCAGACGGATTATTTAACTATAAAGTCATGCCATTTGGAACGAAAAACTCTCCAGCAACATTTCAGCGCTTAATAAACATGGTAATTGCGGGGCTGGAAGGCTGCAGTGCTTATATCGATGATGCTATCATATACAACGACCAGTGGAATCAACATCTTGGGACTATTCGAGCATTCTTTGACAGACTGAGTAATGCCAAATTGTCAATCAATCTTGCTAAAAGTGAATTCTGCCATGCAAGTTTGACATTTCTAGGTCATGTTGTAGGTCAAGGTCATGTGAAACCCATTGATGCTAAAGTTGAGGCTATCTCAAATTTTCCCATACCCACGTGCAAAAGACAGCTGATGCGATTTCTTGGTATGGCTGGTTATTACAGAAAGTTCTGTAATAATTTCTCTGTCATTGCTGAGCCTTTGACAAATTTGCTCAGCAAAAGAACAAAATTCCATTGGAATGCAATATGCCAAAATGCTTTTGATAAACTTAAAGCCATACTCAAGAGTGAACCAGTTCTCTTAGCACCAAACTTTGAAAAGGAGTTTAAGCTAGCTGTAGATGCTAGTGACGTAGGTGCAGGTAGTGTATTGTTGCAGGAAGATGAAAATGGTGTGGATCATCCAGTTTGCTACTTTTCCAAAAAGTTTAATAAGCATCAGAGAAATTACTCTACCATAGAGAAAGAGTGCTTGTCTCTGATTCTTGCTCTGCAACATTTCGAAGTTTATCTTACCCCTACTACTGCACCGATTGTTGTTTTCAGTGATCACAATCCACTGACTTTCATACACAAAATGAAAAACAAAAATCAGCGGTTGCTCAGGTGGAGTGTCATGCTACAAGAGTATAAGTTAGACATAAGACATATTAGAGGGAGAGATAACATTATCCCTGATGCCCTTTCAAGAGCTTGAGCAGTGTCAGGAATTGTGTTTTTCTTTCACACTGAAGTGGATTGTAGATACATGTAATTGTATATGCTATGTTCAATATTTTATTAATCTTAAAGCAAAAGAAAGCTTTATTACATAAATCTTTCTTTTCCTCGAAGAGGGGGAGTGTTATGCATAAGAATTTATTTTTCTGATTCCCACTTGCACCCCACTGTGACCTAATAGTGCTATAAATATCTTGTTAATCTTCTTATAGAAGATTCTAGGAAACTGAGTCACAGATTAATTTCATTTTTGTAAACAACATGTTTACAAGGAAAAGTACTTCAGAACCTTCCAGAAAGTTCTGGGTTGCATTATTTTTAGAGAATTACCTCATCTTATTCCACAGCCCTCTGGAACATTCTAGAGAAATCTTACGGTCTATAAAAGAGCTTGTTTTTTCTCATTGAGTCAGACTTTGGAGTTTCAAGTTTGGGCTTAGAAGAAAAGTTATATCTAAATTCTGTGTTGGATTGTTAAAGGATATTACTTTTCAATTTGGACTGTGAATTCTGTGGGATCAAGGAAAATAGATTAATTCAGGATATTTCATAACAGAGCTAAGTTAAAGTACATTTAATTTTCTTACTTTTACAGGTTAAAGTTCACTTGTAAATAAATTTTGTTAATTTTTTCCAAAAGGCTTGTTTGCTTTTTCTTTCTGCTACGCCTGGCTCGTAACAATTTAAAAGTTAATTTTAAAATTTATAAAGAACAAGGCTATTACCAAATCACTTTAAATGATATTTTGTATTAACTGCAAGTTGAGAAGCCCGTTTTTGTCGGTGCATTTTCATAACTGCGCGTCTGCGTGCATGCGCTTGTAATGAGCACTTGCAAGAGCACTAAATTTATTGATCAAAAGTTTCTTCGTTTCCATTGCATTGTGCGCAATAACACATGCTATAATGAAAATACATGCAATAATAATGATGGTAATAATAAGTCTTACCGCGCACAATGAATAATATTTTTCTGTTTTTTTTTTGTTTTTTTTTTTTTGTTTTTTTTTCCCTCTCTGTTTCAAGAACTTACACGCTCTGTGAGCATGCGCTATAATGATTTTCCCGGCGCGTCACGTCACGACCAAAAGATGTGAAAATAAGATCTAACAAAGCCTGCATTTTTTTATAAGCAACCATCTCATCAACTAGTATTCGTTTAGATGCAGGATAAGCCGAACACTGGCTATGCCAGCGACGTACGTTAGGATAAAACTCTAAATACCCTTTTCTGTTTGGCGCCGCCATTTTTTGTTTCTGCGAGCTTCGTTGGAAAGTTCATTTAAAACTTGCAAACTGGACAGATCCATATATAATTGGTATTTGGCAAGCAAACAGCGTATACCTGATCGTTTGCCGTACCTGCGCGCCTTCTGGATTTTTATCCCAGTGGGCACATGACGTTTAGGTAACGTCGCATCAACGTCGATGCGACGACGTTGATACGACGTTGACCCGACGTGATGTACCCTTTGGTATTTGCGAGTGTTGTTTTAAAGCAGCAGCAGCAACAAAAACAATAATAATAATAATATCTTTGCTGTTGTTGTTGTTTATTATGTCGTGATAACCAAATGTTGGTTGTCAGCCAAATTTCAACGTTGATTAAATAATAAGGACTTCGACGTTTAATCAGCAGAGTTTTACCAAGTTAAGTTCAACTTTGCGGAATCAGTTGTTTATATACAATAACATATCAACTTTGATTCAACGTTACACTGCCAACGTTTAATCAGTGTTGATAAATCACCGTTGAACAGAGGTTGATATAACCCAGCTAACAAAGAAACGTTTTGAGAACGTTCCGAAAACGTTTCCAAAAACGTTAAAAAACGTTTTTTGTGAACGTTTAAATAACGTTTATATGGAAAGGTTTTTTTACGTCGCAAGCACGTTTTTGATAAACGTTTGAAAAACGTTCATAAAACGTTCGAAAAACGTTTAAAATATGTTATTCTAAGCAGTAAATATACCTTTTGAAAACGTTTATAAAAGAAGTTCTTAGAACGTTTTGGGGAACATTTGAATAACGTTCATATGGAAGGTTTAAATCAACCTGGTAAATAAATCAGGAAAATTTATTTTAAAATAAAAATCAAAAATGAGTTCCTTTAAGAGCAATGAAAACATTCATAAGAAAGAAGATGGGTCATACTACGTAGTTTCGGCTACCAAGTCTCATCAGTGACCCTGTAATGATCCGGCAAAGAAAGCCAGAGGAAACATACTGCAATTTTGCAAATTTCGAATAGGCAGTTGATACAAAGACTGATATAAATCAAATTGGGGTCCAAACAATTAAAAACCTGCCTTTGTCTTAATATGTTTTTTTTATGACTTAATTATGTTGTTTTTCCCTTTGAAGTCATCTTGTGGTTATTCTTGAAGTCCAGATGTAGTAGGCGGGTCTTAGGCGGTGCTTTACTTTTCTAAAGTGTAGATTGCATTGGAATTTGACATGGTGTAGTAAACAGTGAAGTTTACTATTCACAATATATCAAACCATATTAACTGATTAAACATTACGATAACACAACCGTGCGACATAGTGCATTTTAACATCTCTAAAATGACTACCTTTTCTGGTGAAAATCCATAGGTTGTGAGTGCTCGTTAGAACCGCCTCATTGAGGTTCTAGCGAGTACCCACAACCTATGTCTTGGAGTAAAAATAAGAAGGAAAAAAATGTTTACCCCCAAAAAACCCGTTTTCTCTATACAAAGTGGGGTGTAAGGGGGTGTTTATTTCACGGACTTGTTCTCGCGAAGAACAGTGTGAAACAAGATCACTGACATTACTAAAACACGCCTATTCAAATATATTGAACAATTTACCACCAAAAATTGAAAAAGTCTGATATTTTTCATATTTCGGCTCATAACATAGATTGTGGGTACTCGTCAGAATCGCATCGGCGAGGCGATTCTAACGAGTACCCATAATCTATGTTTTGAGCAAACATAAGAAAAAATAATGATTACCCCTGTAAACCCCAGTTTTACTGTATTAAACTGGGGTTCAAGGGGGTCAAACTCATATAAGCGTGTTTCAGACAAGATGAAGTGGTTATTTCATGTAAAAATAATGTGGGTGTTCCGTAAAATTGACAACTGTAAACCATATAGCATATATATGCTTTAATAGTGTGTAAATAAAATGATGTCCATAATACTTTTTTATCTGAAGCCCTGTCAATCACTTTACCAAGTCCATGTTATGAACGTCCCTGTAGACCCTGTTATATAAAGAAAACTTGGTTTACTGGGAAATTCATTATTTTTCTTATTTTTGTTCGAAGATAGGTTGTGGGCACTCGTTAGAACGAGCACCCGCATCCTTTGTTTAAAGCAGTGTTGAGAAAACTTCTACAAATTTTCATCATGAAAATGCTGTTTTTGATATACGAAAATGTTCAACAAATGCATCGATGTAGATTGAACGTTTCAAGAACGTTTTCACAACGTTTGGTTCAAACGAAACATTTTGATCAATTACTTTTGAATAAATAACAGATATTTGGTCATAAAATTAATCAAATGCAGTGAGAAAACTTGTCGTCACCTTCAGTAAACCGAAAACATGTCACTTTTTACGAATATTGTCATGCAACAGATGTGTGTTTACATCATTGGTCGCGAAAACATATGACAGCCACCGAATTCAAACAATCGCGCATTACATATACATTATATTATTATCCGGTGCAAATAAAATAAGACCCACATGCAATTAAATCATCAAATCAAAGTTACCTGGAGCAAAATGAGCCGGAAAAACACTAATTCCGTGAGGCGTTTGATTTTCGGTGTTCTTTGTTCCAAGAATATTGGCGGAAAGAAGGTGAACATTTATATCAACAAATTCTGCAACATTTATAGAACGTTTTCACAACGTTAGTAAAAATTTGTTGTTTTCTTTTCTGTAACCTTTTTATAACTTCCTCGAAAATTATTTGATATGTTAAGGAATACGCTCTAGGTTTTTTTAGAAGGGAAGTATTTTTTATCTGATTGCCAAATACAGTCATCGCAGTTCGACACAGAAAAAGCGTTAGAAAAACGTTTGCAAAACGTCACGTTCTGCGTAACCATTTTGAAACCTATAATAAACGTTACGATAACGTTTTGTGTTTACTGGGAAGGTTGATCAACCAATCAACCAAATTTCAACACAAACTCAACGTTGAGTGCCTGCTGGGACACGGTCGTGTCATCTGCGAACAGACGCACCTGTGATGACAGCTCAGCCGGCAGGTCATTGATATAGACTAGGAAGAGCACTGATCCCTGACGGACACCAGAGGTTACAGGGACCGAACTCGATTCCTCGTCATCAAGTACTACCGTCTGGGACCGGTTTCCCAGGAAGGCACGGATCCAGGATAGTGCAGTACCTCTGATTCCATACTGGTGGAGCTTCCAAAGGAGTTTGGAGTGATTAACTTTATCAAAGGCCTTTGAAAGGTCCAGCAGTACTAAATCAAAAATGAAATAATATAAGGGACACAAACACCCAAAGACAAACCATAACAAAAAACACCGTAAGCATCTAGGTAGCACCTATTTCATATTAAATGTTTTAGACAAGTAACCTGTAACCATTTCATGGTCTCATAAATATCTTCCTTTCGTACAATACCTTCTTTTCGCGGCAGGAGCGTTTGTTCCTCAAAATGAATGTTCTCTTTTATCCCCGTGTGTCTATTATTTTTGCAAAAGTACCTCATTCCACTTAAGTGTTCATAAGTATCATAAGTATCCCTGTATACATACAATACCACTATAGGCCTCATAAATATCTTCCTTTCGTAGGAAAATCTGCCTTTCGCGAAGGAAGCTTCCTTTCGCTGTTTAGCTATACCCCATGGCACGACATATTTTATTAATAGCCATGCTTTGGCGACAAAGCAAGCGCTTTAGAGACTGGGACTTCCAGGGGAGGCAACTGGACCCGGCAACGAAAAGGCAAAGTCCAACATTGGAGTCAAAGTCATGATGGCCAGAAATTTATGCATTAACGTTTTGCAGCACATCAAACGAAGTAGACATGCAGCACTTAGTGTTAACAGGTAGAGGTATCTGGCGGCATCCTACAAATGTCTAAAGGGTGCCACCAGCACAGGGACCAGTTTCAAGCTTTTAGAGAGGAAAGGTATATATACCATTCTATAATGATATATTATTATAGAATACTATATCTTTCCTCTCTAAAAGCTTGAAACTGGTCCCTGTGGCCGACAGCATTCCAAATTGTGCAATCCGGCACTTTCGGTCCCGAGTCGGTTTAAATCGGGACGTTTTCGGCTTGTGTAGTTTTGGCCTAAATTTGGACTTGGGTGATTTCGGCCTATTTTGGTGGGTCGTTTCGGTCCTGGATTGTTTTGGCTTGGGTCGTTTCAGCCAGACTTTATTCAGCAGATAAAATTGTATTCACCATATTTGCATTATTTGCTGGCTCCAAACTTGCACATTGTCAATATTGGGAAAAACAGGTAACCAGACCCCCTGACCTTTTAAGGTCAGGGGGGTCTGGTTGCCTGTTTTTCCAACACTGATAACCTTCAGACTAGGAACAAGCAGATAATGCAAATAAGGTGAATATTGGATAACAATCACACAGCAAGCGCACGGCAATAGGGCAACTTCAAATCAAGGTTACAACATCATGACGTTGCATCAATGTAGATGTGACGTTGCATAAACCTCATGAAATTGCACCAACGTTGATGTGACTTCTTTGTCACATGCAAGATATGCCATAAAAAAGAAGATTTTTTAAAGGTACATACAAACACCAGATGTGGAGCAGGGATTATAGGAATTGCCGTCGTCTGTCTGTCTGTCAGTAATGCACTAGTCATTTGTAACCCCGGCCCCCCACCTATGGGGATGGGTGGTAACCCTTGCTTTATAAAAGGGATGAGAGGTCACTTTATCTCAATGTCTGGTAAAAGTCCCACTATTGGAAGCAACATCTCCAAAGTGACCTAAATAGTGTAGTGTACATCTCCAATTAAACAAACTATGGAGTGTGCAAGTCGGACTGAATGCTCATAAGCTCTATTTGGTTTCACTGGGCAGCGGGGCTTGAGATTTCATTTCAATGTCTGGTAAAAGTCCCACAACATGATCTGAGATGCTACATGCATAGGGCTATCACGGTTACACGTGTAAACGGGAGCGTTTCGTGTCTGTGTAGAAAACGTTTACAAAATTGACTGACCGTTTACACGAAACGTGACTTACATGTGATCAAAGTAAATGACATCATTAAAATATTACCTCATAACCACGATAATAGTCGTCACTTCCTTTCTTTCTCCAATATGGCTGAAAAAAACCTCAGATCGACAGTTTGGCAGTATTTTACGCTTGTTGACAATGTCGACGGCAAGAAGGTTAAGATAATTTTCGCGCTTTGAAATTTACAGAAGAAAACAGAATGATGAAGAATTTATACTTGCATAACATGCCGTAATGATTCCTTTTTCTTTTTTGTTTGTTTTCCTCTTGTGTCAAATAAATACTGCCTCACAATTCAGGAGGCATATTAAAAAGCATTATTTTGATGGAGTATTCAATCCTTGCTTTGTTCTTTCCCATTATTTAAGGAGCGCACTATGATTCGGTCTGCTCATGCAGTCACGATAACGGATATCTGTGAAACACTCCCTCAATATTTGCTCCAATCAGAAGTCAATGTCGCACATACACATTACAGCGGCATCTTCAAAGTAATTGCCAATTACACAGAGTTTTTCCATATGTTTTCTGTGTCGAAGATAAACAAGTGGAATATTCTTGAAGAGTTTATGGCTAAATCATTCCGATTCGCAAACGATTGGCATCTGCTACAGAATTATGCCGGATTTTGAAGGAATTTATCATTAACAGGTAATTACCCATTGTTTATACACAGATTCACCCTTATTGACTCGAGTCTGAAAATGTTTCGTGTACACGGAATCGTTTCGTGTAGGACCTTCCGTGTAAACGTTTACAGATTTTTGTAAACGTGACAGCCCTATACATGCATCAGATACACTAAAATTTACCTTAAGATGGCAACTGCATTAGAATCTTAATTCTATATATATACTATCCGTTTTACATGAAACTGATACTTTCTTCCTGATATTTTTTTTCCTGATACTTTTTTTCGATACTTTTTTTCTGATACTTTCTTTCCTACATTCCTAACGTGTGGGGTAGTTACCCTCTGTGTTCCCGCACAGTGCCGGGTTAATGCAGGGGTTTTGATATGCAAACAAACCCCAGTGGAATTAAGTATTATAAACAGTGGGCGGTTACATTCAGGAGGTCCCCACAGTGGAGGACTTCTAGAAGGGCTGTGAAAAGTCATTGTCCCCGCTATTCCCTGTAGGTGGGGTGCATAACACTTTCTTGTCCGCTCCTGAATCCTTTGATAGATTTTCATTAAACTTTGGTCAATTATTCGTCTCAGTGAGCTGATGTGCAGAACCCATAAAGGAACCATGCCGGGTCAAGGTCACAGTTGAAGGTCACGAGTTTGGAACTTTGAATTTTGTGTCTGTTCCATATCTCCTTTACCCCTGCAAGGATTCTCATTAAACTTTGGTCAATTATCCCCCTCAGTGAGCTGATGTGCAGAACCCATAAAGGAACCATGCCGGGTCAAGGTCACAGTTGAAGGTCACGAGTTTGGAACTTTGAATTTTGTGTCTGTTCCATATCTCCTTTACCCCTGCAAGGATTCTCATTAAACTTTGGTCAATTATCCCCCTCAGTGAGCTGATGTGCAGAACCCATAAATGAACCATGCTATACGGTGTCATAGCCAGTAAGAACGAATTTAAAGGGTCTTGTTGAGAGACAATTAGCTTGTTCATTTGACAATCAATACAGTTTCTTCTATACGGTGAGAGGCATTTTTGAAAAATACAGGCTTCCATCGCTATGCAAGCTTATCTGTAGCATACCCAGTAAAGCTCAATGGAAACAGCAGTATACCAAAGCAATAAATAATTTCTGGACTAAGTCACTTGTATGCGAAATTAAAACAAAGAAAACTCTTAAGTACCTCGCTGTGCAAAATTTACGTGTTGGAACTACTCACCTTGTTTGGAGAAGTTTAGATTCCTCGGGTACAGATGTCAGAAAAGGGTCATAAAAGCGCGAATCTTAACCGGAACGTACACGCTACAGACAAATAGACATTCGTTCAGGCACGGTTCTGTTGATGCTGTGTGCCCCCACTGTCAACTGGAGGAGGAGGACCTGTTGCATATGTTTTCCCGCTGTCCTGCATTCTATGACATTCGAGTCTCCACCGTACAATCACTGAGAAATATTATTGCTCGTGAAATCAGCCTACAAGTATGGTACAGTTATTTCCGAGATTGGGGGATTATACTACACACTTTGATATGTGCTGAATCGATAGTAAATCTTGTGCCTGGTATCAAAGGGTTAGGAGATAAGATAGAAGATGTGTCCAGAAACTGTTTTTATAATATACATGCACAGAAACTCAAGTTACAAAAGCTCTAGGGAGAAATGGTTGTCCACTCTGGCCAGATGATATGTACATGCATTCCTTTTATACCGTAGTTTAAGCTGGGCGTTAACATTTTTAAAAGACACACTACTCCTGCATATGCAAGAGGTGCTTCTACTAGAGAAGGGAAATACATTCGACAACAACCATGCCAACTCAAGGTCAAGGTCACATTTGAAGGTCACCAGTAAAACTTTGAATTTTGTGTCCTTTCCATATCTCTTTTGCCCCTCAAAGGATTTTCATTAAACTTTGGTCAATTATCCCCCTCAGTGAGCTAATGTGCAGAGTTCATAAATGAATCATGCCAACACCAGGTCAAGGTCACATTGGAAGGTCACGAGTTTGGAACTTTGAATTTTGTGTCCGTTCCATATCTCCTTTACCCTTCAAAGGATTTTCATTAAACTTTGGTCAAATGTCCCCCTCACTGAGCTGATGTGCAGAACACATAAATGAACCATGCAGACTCAAGGTCAAGGTCACAGTTGAAGGTCACAAGTTCGAAACGTCATATTTTTTGTCCGTTCCATATCTCCAATAACCCTGGAAGGATTTTCATTAAACTTTTATCAAATACCCCCCTCAGTGAGCTGATGTGCAGGATCCATAAACAAAGCATGCCAAATCAAAGTCAAGGTCACAGGTGAAGGTCACGAGTTTGAAACTTGGAATTTTGTATCCGTTCCATATCTCCTTTACCCCTGGAAAGATTTTCATAACTTTTGTGAAATATACCCCCTCAGTGAGCTGATATGCAGTACCCATAAATAAACCATGCCAACTCAAGGTCACAGGGGAAGGTCACAAGGTTGAGCTTTGATACAAAGTGCAGAGGGGGAGTTGGCTGTCCCTCAGACTGCTTTCTTGTAATCAATACACTTTTACATGATTTTTTCAACCACACTGTGTCAAAATTGACAACCAACATTTAATTATTGATATAATTTATTTTCATTAGTTTTTGTTGACTATTAATTAAAATGGCTGTACGATCAAGACAAGGCAACATATTTTCGCAGCTCAGTCAGTTACTAGTTCGTGCATATTGGGTCCGAGACAGAGGTAGTGTTACAACATGACAGCAACAAAAGACCAAGCGGTCAATGTTGGAACAGCTGGTCCTCTGCAGCTAAAAATTCACCATATTTGCATTATTTGCTGGCTACCAGCTTGCACATTGTCAATATTGGAAAAATAGGTAACCAGACCCCCCTGATCATGAAATCTTTTCTACGGTCATTCTCTCCCTTCTGCTGATTTTCAAGAAGGGCAGTTGGAAGTTTCTTGTCAGCTTCTGGCGAAAGAATGTGCACTGTATTGGTTTACTGCTTACATATAAGCCTCCCCAGGAAAAGTGTATATAGGTCTGGTTACCTGTTTTTCCAACACTGATAACCTTCAGACGAGGAACCAGCAGATAATGCAAATAAGGTGAATACGCCCATTAGCACAGAGAATCCAAACATTCAGTTAATTCAACAGAAAATATTTGTTGTACTGGCTGTAAAGTTAACTTGAATGTGAAAACAAAATGCTTATTGTGAATTTTGGGACTGATGATACTGCTCAAAATGTTCAAAATTGAAAAACTCCATCTTCAATGAATATTCAGCAAGATAAGGGTTAACAGTCTTTAGCTGTACTTTCAGAAGGCATAATGAAAATAATAATAATTATACCCCCACAAATGAAATTTGGGGGGGTATATAGGAGTGAGCTTTTCGGTCTGTCTGTCGGTCGGTCGGTCTGTTGACCTGGTTTCCAGACGATAACTCAAAAAGCTCTTCACCGATTTTTATAATTTTTGGTACACTGATGTAACATCATAAAATACAGGTAAAGTTCGATTTCCACTACAATTCGTCAATTTTCGACATAGTTATGGCCCCTTTCAAGTGAAAAAATTGCAAAATGGCGCTGTTGTACTATCAAGGCAGTTTTTGTGGGGGTATTCATCACCTTTAGTGATAGCTCTAGTAATAATAATAGTCTTTTTTTTCATAGGGAAACACATAGGGATTATTTAGCTTATTATATGGCCATCTTTTGGATAGTCTATAAAACAAAGACATGTTGTGTAAACTCATTAGAATTGCCTCATTGAGGCAATTCTAATGAGTACACACATATATTTTCAGGATGAAATGAGAAAAAAAATGCATACCCCATTTTGTACCAGGAACCCCAAACACCTGCTGGATTTGATATACATGTACTACATTCATTCAGTTCACAAATTGCATGACAAACAGTGAAGATGCTGATCACATGGCTTCTTCAGAAGCCATCTGATCAGGATCTACATTGTTTACAAAGGTAGGGATTGTCATGAAGAGCAGGATAAGGGTTAACCCTTGTTGAGTGGTCAAATGTTAAATTTTCTTATTCTAAAAAGTAAAATATCTAAAACTACTGTATTTTTGCTGGAACAATTAGAGCTTTTGCACTTGCAAAAGCTACCAGTACTCACATTGTTTTCAGCAAAGATATTAGCCAGTTCCAATGATCAAAGTTATAACAATGCAGAAACTAACAATATCGTTACTTTTGAACAACTTTCCCCAGATGGGTTCTAACAAATTCAACTACCGTAATAGGATCTACACTGTTAGCGTTGCAGTCAGCATGAATGTATTATATATATCAAGTATGTCTAGTATTAAATTGGTTAGTATCAGAAATGAGTGTCACTGTGATAAAAATAATCACTCATCAGGACAAGAGTTAACCCTTTTGGTACCAACTTTTATATAGCCGGAGTCCATTTCAAAATTTAGGGGTGACAGGTTGTGGTATCTTCAAAATTCATTTGGAAAATGGCTGAACTGCCTGCAAATAGTGTAGGCCCTGATCAGACGCCGCATTTTGCGGCGTCTGATCTGGGCCTGCACTGTTTGCCAAGGTTCCCCTTTTTGGGTTTCCGGTACTAAATGGGTTAAAGTTGTTCACATGCCAATTGTTGTTTTAGACTCTACTGTACAAGACCTGAGGTTGGACAAGCTGGCTGCCTGACAGACTTAGGAACAAGAAAAATATTTTCAGAAGAGCATGATATATTCAGACAGAGTGTTCGTAGATTTTTCCAAGAAGAAGTGCTTCCCAATCATTCAAAGTAAGTGGTCAAATAGTTTGCTCGTATTGTGATTCTGCAATTAACCCATTTGGTACCAGAAACCCCAAAACCGGTACCCTGGCAAACAGTGGGGGCCCAGATCAGATGCCGCAGAAGGCAGCGGCTGATCAGGGCCTTCACTGTTTGCAAAAATTTCAGCCATTATCCAAATCAATTTTGAAGAAAAAACAACCTGACACCCCTAAATTTTGAAATGGACTCCTGCTATATATAAGGAGGAAGATTCCATTTGGTACAAAAAGGGTTACATACAAGTAGGTTTGATAATTACCATACAGTAATGGTTCTATGTTCCTTTGGACTGGGTTTTTAGCCTATTTTATATAGAAAACCCCAAACCCTGACAAAAAGGCAGGCCTAAATCAGATGCAGCGAACTGCAACATCACATCTGGCAAGAAATCAGCTTTTCATCATGTTAACAAGTCCATGTAAAGAACATCCCCCTTAACCCCACTTTTATAGAGAAAACTGGGGTTTACATGGGTATACCTACATTATTTTTCTTATTTCGTTCAAGCGGTTCTGACGAGCACCTACAACCTATGCTTAGAGTATAAATTAGAAAAATATTTCATACTTTAGTCAGAAAAATAAACATTTTGGAGATTTGAAAGAATGCACTATGTCACACAGATGTGTTATCGTAATGTTTGTTGAGCCTGCTTTTATCATTGTGCGATACAGGGGCCAGTTGTTCAAAACTAACGACGTCGTTAGTTAACATATCGTTAAAACTTAGATCATTAAATATGGCAAATATGCTGAAATTTTTGCTGAAAAAATGTGAGCAGCTTTTGCGGACGCAAAAGCTGCTCACATTTTTTTAGCAAAAATACCAAAATTTACGATATTATACTTGCTAGAAGAGTTAACAATATGACCACTAACGAGCTCGTTAAGCTAACGATGCTTTGAACAACTGGCCCCAGGAGTCCAATTTTCCTTCTGTTTGTTTGACCCTTTGTCTGTCAAGGGTAATTGCTGCAATGTCAGGTGATGAAACTTCTTCACAATATTTTTGTCTTCCTTACAAATAAGAATGTCTACTTTTCAAGGAAAGAATTTGTTGCTTGAAATTGACCATCAGGTCTCAGTTTACAGCATAGTAAACAGGCAATACTTTGTTCCTTTGTCAAGGAAAATTGCAACAACGTATGGTCATGAAACTTCTTCAAAATATTTTTACAAAATTAATAAAGGTGCCTCCTTTCAAAGGAAAGAATTTGCTCCCAAAGAGCTCTGAAGGAGCAAATTCTTTGCTTTAAGAGTTCAGTAAAACCTGTCTTTGTGGCCACCTCTATTAAGCAAGCAACCTGTGTTAAGCAAACAGGCATTCAGATCCCAAAAATGGAAAATGCATTAGCATTCGCCTGTATTAAGCAAGCAGCTTTGAATATCCCATAGGTGGTTGCTTAATACAGGTTGGACTGTAGATCTGTTTTTCAAAATGATTCAGTTCCAGGTAAAGTAAACAGGAAATACAGAAAGTTGTCTCCCTTATAGAAATATTGAAAAATATACCAACTTTTTTGGCTGATGGAACATAAGCATTAATGTTGTATGGTACTGTATTTTATGTGGCATTGCTTTTTTTGCAGTAAACGTACATCATCCTATGATAATAACATAGAAAGTATGTAGGAGGGTGCAAGTGTCATAAAGACAATGAAAGTATCTGTAGTGGCTACTCACGGTGTGTATGACAGGGTTTATGAAGAAGTGGGGAAACTTTCTTTGTGATCATATCTTAGTACATAAACTCTTTGAAAAATGGGATGCCTTAACTCATAAAATGCCAATCACGACAATTGTCATCTGCTTTGATGAGATGGCCTTTGAAGAAGCCATCTAATTAGGATCTATATTATTTGTTTAATTTACAAATATGAATGATTGCATTATATCAAGTTATCTGATTAGCTGATAGTCAGAAATGGATGTGACAAAATTTATTCCGCAAGAAAAGGGTTAATAACAACTATTTTATATTTCAGATGGGAAAAAGATGGACAAGTTAGCAGGGAGGTAGGTTAAACCAAGTGTAAAAGTGAATACATGTACAGTAAAACCTGTCTTTAAAGCAAGCAACCTGTCTTAAGCAAGCAGGCATTTGGTTCCCAACAAAGGCATATGCATTATAATTAACTTGTAATAAGCAAGTACCTGTCTTGAACAAGCACATTTTGATTATCCCTTAAGTGCTTGCTTAATACAGGTTGGACTGTACATGAAAAATAGTTTTTCAAAGGGGGGCTTTTTTCAGCAAGAAATGGTCTTCCTTTTTAGCTCACCGTCACGTAGTGACGAGGTGAGCTTTTGGGATCACTTTTTGTCCGTCGTCAGTCGTGCGTGCGTGCGTCCGTGCGTAAACAATTTCTTTAAACGACATCTCCTCCTAAACCACTGATCGGATTTTGACCAAACTTCACAGGAATGATCCTTAGGTGGTCCCCTTTCAAAGTTGTTCAAATGGTTCCGGTCCGTTGCACATCTAGGTCACAGGAGCCAAAAATAGATTTTTTTCACAAAAACTTAAAAAATCTTCTTCTCTGAAACCACAAGGCCCAGGTCTTTGATATTTGGTATGAAGCATCATCTAGTGGACCCCTACCAAGATTGTTCAAATTATAGTGCTGGGGCCAAAAATGCCCCCGCCCTGGGGCCCTTTGGTTTTACATAGGCTTATATAGAGAAAATATTTAAAAATCTTCTTCTCTGAAACCACAAGGCCCAGTTCTTTGATATTTGGTATGAAGCTTCATCTAGTGGACCCCTACCAAGATTGTTCAAATTATAGTGCTGGGGCCAAAAATGCCCCCACCCCGGGCCCCTTTGGTTTTACATAGGCTTATATAGGGAAAATCTTTAAAAATCTTCTTCTCTGAAACCACAAGGCCCAGTTTTTAGCTCACCGTCACGTAGTGACGAGGTGAGCTTTTGGGATCACTTTTCGTCCGTCGTCCGTGCGTGCGTGCGTCCGTCCGTAAACAATTTTTTAAACGACATCTCCTCCTAAACCACTGATTGGATTTTGACCAAACTTCACAGGAATGATCCTTAGGTGGTCCCCTTTCAAAGTTGTTCAAATGGTTCCGGTCCGTTGCACATCTAGGTCACAGGAGCCAAAAATAGATTTTTTTCACCAAAAACTTAAAAAATCTTCTTGTCTGAAACCACAAGGCCCAGGTCTTTGATATTTGGTATGAAGCTTCATCTAGTGGACCCCTACCAAGATTGTTCAAATTATAGTGCTGGGACCAAAAATGCCCCTGCTCCGGGGCCCTTTGGTTTTACATGGGCTTATATAGGGAAAATCTTTAAAAATCTTCTTCTCTGAAACCACAAGGCCCAGGTCTTTGATATTTGGTATGAAGCTTCATCTAGTGGACCCCTACCAAGATTGTTCAAATTGTAGTGCTGGGGCCAAAAATGCACCCGCTCCGGGGCCCTTTGGTTTTACATGGGCTTATATAGGGAAAATCTTTAAAAATCTTCTTCTCTGAAACCGCAAGGCCCAGGTCTTTGATATTTGGTATGAAGCTTCATCTAGTGGACCCCTACCAAGATTGTTCAAATTATAGTGCTGGGGCCAAAAATGCCCCTGCTCCGGGGCCCTTTGGTTTTACATGGGCTTATATTGGGAAGGGCTTTAAAAATCTTCTTCTCTGAAACCGTAAGGCCCAGGTCTTTGTTATTTGGTATGAAGCTTCATCTAGGGGATCCCTACCAAGATTGTTCAAATTATAGTGCAGGGGCCAAAATTGCCCCCGCCCCGGGGCCCTTTGGTTTTACATGGGCTTATATAGGGATAATCTTTAAAAATCTTCTTCTCTGAAACCGCAAGGCCTAGGTCTTTGATATTTGGTATGAAGCTTCATCTAGTGGACCCCTACCAAGATTGTTCAAATTATAGTGCTGGGGCCAAAAATGCCCCTGCTCCGGGGCCCTTTGGTTTTACATGGGCTTATATAGGGAAGAGCTTTAAAAATCTTCTTCTCTGAAACCGTAATGCCCAGGTCTTTGATATTTGGTATGAAGCTTTATCTAGGGGACCCCTACCAAGATTGTTCAAATTATAGTGCTGGGGCCAATATGCCCCTGCCCCGGGGCCCTTTGGTTTTACATGGGCTTATATAGGGAAAATCTTTAAAAATCTTCTTCTCTGAAACCGCAAGGCCTAGGTCTTTGATATTTGATATGAAGCTTCATCTGGTGGACCCCTACCAAGATTGTTCAAATTATAGTGCTGGGGTCAAATATGCCCCCGCTCTCGGGCCCTTTGGTTTTACATGGGCTTATATAGGGAAAATATTTAAAAATTTTCTTCTCTCAAACCGTAAGGCCCATGTCTTTGATATTTGGTATGAAGCTTCACCCCACAAGGCCCAGGTCCCCCCACCCCCCACCCACCTGGGCCTTTTGGTTTTACATAGGCTTATATAGGGAAAATCTTTAAAAATCTTCTCTGAAACCACAAGGCCCAGGTCTTTGATATTTAGTATGAAGCTTCACCTAGTGGACCCCTACCAAGATTGTTCAAATTATAGTGCTGGGGCCAAAATTGCCCCGCTCTTGGGCCCTTTGGTTTTACATGACTTCTATAGCGAAAATCTTTAAAAATCTTCTTCTCTGAAACCACAAGGTCCAGTTCTTTGATATTTGGTATGAAGCTTCACCTAGTGGACCCCTGCTAAGATTGTTCAAATTATAGCCCTGGGGCCAAAAATGCTTCCGCTCCAGGGCCCTTTGGTTTTACATAGACTTATTTAGGGAAAATCTTGAAAAATCTTTTTCTCTGAAACCACAAGGCCTAGGTCTTTGATATTTGGTATGAAGCTTAATCTTGTGGACCCCTACCAAGATTGTTCAGTTTTAGCCCTGGGGCCAAAAATGCCCCCACTGGGGCCCTTTGGTATTACATAGACTTATATGTAGGGAAAATCTTGAAAAATCTTCTTCTCTGAAACCAGAAGACCTAGGTCTTTGATATTTGGTATGAAGCTTCATGTAGTGGACCTCTACCAAGATTGTTCAAATTATAGCCCTGAGACCAAAAACACCCCTGTCTCGGGGGCCCTTTGGTTTTACATAGACTTATAAAGGGAAAATCTTTAAAAATCTTCTTCTGTGAAACCACTAGGCCTAGGTCTTTGATATTTGGTGTGAAATTTCATCTAGTGGACCTCTATCAAGATTGTTCAAATTATAGCCCTGGGGCCAAAAATGCCCCTGCCCTGAGACCCTTTGGTTTTTCATAGACTTATATAGGGAAATCTTTAAAAATCTTCTTCTCTGAAACCACAAGGCCCATGTCTTTGATATTTGGTATGGAGCTTCATCTAGTGGACCTCTACCAAGATTGTTCAAATTATAGCCCCTGCCCCGGGGCCCTTTGGTTTTACATAGTTTTATTAGCTCACCTGTCATGTAATGACGAGGTGAGCTTTTGTGATCACTTTTCGTCCGTCGTCCGTGCGTCCGTCCGTCCGTCCGTAAACAATTTCTTCAAAGGACATCTCCTCCTAAACCACTGATCGGATTTTGACCAAACTTCACAGGAATGATCCTTAGGTCGTCCCCTTTCAAAGTTGTTCAAATGGTTCCGGTCCATTGCACATCAAGGTCACAGGAGCCAAAAATGATGTTTTTAATGAAAACTTAAAAAAATCTTCTTCTCTGAAACCACAAGGCCCAAGAGTTCGATATTTGGTGTGTAGCTTCATCTAGTGGACCTCTACCAAGATTGTTCAAATTATAATCCTGGGGCGCAAAATGTCCCCGCCCCGGTGCCCTTTGGTTTTACATAGACTTACATAGAGAAAAGCTTTAAAAGTCTTCTTGTCTGAAACCAGAAGGCTCAGGTGTTTGATATTTGGTATGAAGCTTCGTCTTGTGGACCTCTATCAGGATTGTCCAAATTATAGCCCTGGGGCAAAAGATACCCCCGCCCCGGGACCCCTTTGTTTTACATTGACTTATATAGGAAAAATCTTAAAATATGTTCTCCTCTAAAACCACAAGGCCCAGGTCTTTGATATTTGGTGTGTAGCTTCCTCTACTGGATCTCCACCACGATTGTTCAAATTATAGCCCTTGGGCCAAAAATACCCCCGCCCTGGCACCCCTTGGTTTTACATTGACTTATATAGGAAAAATCTTAAAATATCTTCTCCTCTGAAACCACAAGGCCCAGGTCTTTGATATTTGGTGTGTAGCTTCATCTACTGGACCTCTACCATGATTTTTCAAATTATAGCCCTGGGGCCAAAAATGCCCCCTGCCCCGGGGCCCTTTTAGTTTTACACAGACTTATATAGGGAAAACCTTTAAAAATCTTCTTGTCTGAAACCAGAAGGCTCAGGTCCTTGATATTTGGTGTGTAGCTTCATCTAGTGAACTTCTACCAAGATTGTTCAAATTATAGCACTTGCGCCAAAAATGCCTCCGATGCGAGGCCCTTTGGTTTTACATTAACTTATATAGGAAAAATCTTAAAAAAATGTTCTTCTCTGAAACCCCAAGGCCTAGGTCTTTGATATTTGGTGTGAAGCTTCATCTAGTGGACCTCTATCAAGACTATTTACATTATAGCCCTGGGGCCAAAAGTCCCCCTGCCCCGGGGCCAGTTTAGTTTTACATTGACTTTTTAGGAACAGTCTTAAAAAATCTTCTCCTCAGAAACCACAAGGCCCAGCTCTTTTATATTTGGTGTGTAGCTTCATCTAGTGGACCTCTGCCACGATTGTTCAAATTATAGCCCTTGCGCCCAAAATGCCCCCCCCCCCCCCCCCCCATGCTGGGCCCTTTGGTTTTACATTAACTTATGTAGGAAAAATCTTTAAAAAATCTTCTTCTCTGAAACCACTAGGCTCAGGTCTTTGATATTTGGTGTGAAGCTTCATCTAGTGGACCTAAATCAAGACTGTTCAAACTATAGCCCTGGGGCAAAAAATCCCACCGCCCTGGGGCCCCTTTAGTTTTACATTGACTTATACAGGAAAAATCTTAAATAATCTTCTCCTCTGAAGCCACAAGGCCAAGCTCTTTGATATTTGGTGTGTTTGTTTCTTTGATTTGAGGTTTTACGTCCGTGTCAACACTGTAAAGGTCATTTTGGAGACGTTGCTTCCAATTTTGTGGGACTTTTTCCCGACATTGAGATGAAATGACATCTCATGCCCCTTTGCCCAATGAAACCAATAGGGTTTATAAGCATGGACAGTCCGACACTCACACCGCTTTGCCTGGGCAGGCTTAGATCCACTAAGCAGTTTACCAGTACTCGTGTGTGGGTCAGATTAAGCTCTTTAAGCCCCGATGGGTGGGGGCCGAAATTTGGTGCGTGTTTATATGGAACCAGCGGCTTTTTGCCACGAAAGATCTCTATCAAATGGAAAAATAGTTTTGCGCATGCGCAGTGACAAGTAAACAAGGTCACATGTCAAAACATTGGATCAGTCTATAGTAGTCGCAGGTAAGATTGACTAGGCGGAGCTATTCACGTGTTGTCAATATATGTCAAATTCGCTGAGTCCACCAGAAGATTCGGTGGAGTGCCTTTCGCACGCTTTCTACAAGCGGACGAAATGGTCTTATATGCCACAGCTATGCTTATGTTACAGATGAATTCACACAATCAGGTGACTTGATTTACCTTTTTGTTAATGGGATATTCCTAAGGCAGGTACAAATGATAGCTCAGCCTAGTCAATCTTATCTGCGACTACTATACTTGTGTAGTAATAAAAAACGAAATTGAAGGTAATGATAACAGTTGTTTTGATAATATTGACACTTTGATGAATTTTTTTTTTCAGATTCCATGCATCATTTCAAATTGATGAAGATCTAGTTTACAGCTTGGTGAAGAGCAATATTATTGTCGTTATAGTCGTACCCAGGATATTGTTTATTGTGGCTTTATAATATTAATGATAGTTTATCTTATAAAACTAGTTCATTTGAGCCGGCTGTGGTGTCTCTGTTGGATGCTCTCCAGACTGGTTATCAGGAGGTCACAGGTTCGATACCTGAAGGTGTTGGCAACATCCATTTGCAAAGATTGATCATGAAATCTTTTTTAAGATCTATAGTGGAAATTTATCAGGAAATCTTTTCCAGTCTTTCTCTTCCTTTTGCTTATTCAAGAAGGGCAGCTGTCAGTTTCTGGCTAAAGAATGTGCACTGCACTGGTTTACCTTTTATGTATAAGCCTGTCTGGGAAGTGTGGTTAAACTGACTGGCTCAAAAATGACCTAGTGTTGGCTGGGCCATAAAACTCCAAAACAAATACACAAATGTTTTCATCTGAAATGAACACTAACAATAAATATCCTCAAAAGGGGTGATTGCAGACGTACCAGGTAAGAAAGATGAAGGTTGTTTGGTCCAGCTGTAGACATTTTGTAAAACTTTCAAATTTCCTATACCATCTGAAGATTTACAATTTTCATGAAACTTGTATAAGATGTTCACCATTTATGCAGAATCTGCAGAGTGCAGCTGTTAGATGCCATGTACCCAGGTCAAGGACAAAACAGTAAAAAAAGAACATAAATTCATTGCCTTTATATAACTCATACCATCCTGTGACAGAACAATGTGTGAGTTATTAATGACTTTTCATGATAGATCTTGTTGGTTTCAAAGATACACAAAATTAACACTCCATTTTGCCTGTTGTAATACCTTCATCTGTGCATAGAGGGTCTCTTCCTGGATTAAAACCGCCTTGCTGATCATGTTTTTATGCTCCCGGTGGGGAGACATATTATAATACTTTGTCATCTTTTTCACTGTTCAATGAATGAAAATTTCAAGAAATGTGTAGGCCATACTCAAACCTAATCTACTTAATATATAAATATAATGAAAATTATTTATAAATTTCATATTAAATACCTTTATAGATTTGAGGTTAAAATCACTGTGATATTTGTAATGGTATTTAGCTATAAATTAGAATTTTTTTAAACTTTATTTTTATGTCCCCAGTAGTGATTGCGGAGACATTATTGTTTTTTTGCCCTATCTGTTTGTTTGTTGGTTTGTACGTGGACAACTTTAACATTGGTCATAACTTTTGAACCATTGAAGATAGAGTATTCATATTTGGCATGAACGTTCCTTGTGACAAGAGCTTCACATTCATGCAAAAAAATTGACCTGTGACCTTGACCTTTGACCTACTTAAAAGAAAAAAATAACATTGGTCTTAACTTTTGAACTGCTTGGGATACAGCCTTCATATTTGGCATGTATGTTCCTTGTGACAAAAGCTTTACATTCATGCAAAAAAAATTTACCTGTGACCTTGACCATTGACCTACTTAAAATAAAAAAATAACATTTTGGTCATAACTTTTGAACCATTTGAGATACAGCATAATATTTTGCATGCAGGTCCCTTGTGACAAGAGCTTTACATTCACACAAAAATTTTTGACCTGTGACCTTGACCTTTGACCTACATAAAAGACAAAGTTAACAATGGTCATAACTTTTGAATCGTTTGAGATACAGCCTTCATATTTGGCATGTAGGTTCCTTGTAACAAGAGCTTTACATTCATGCAAAACTTTTGACCTGTGACCTTGACCTTTGACCTACTTAAAAGAAAAATTAACATTTTGGTCATAACTTTCGAACCGTTTAGGATAGAGCTTTCATATTTGGCATGTAGTTTCTTTGTGACAAGAGCTTACATTCATGCAAAACTTTTTGACCTGTGACCTTGACCTACTTTAAAAAAAAAAATTATTGTTCATAACTTTCAAACCATTTAAGATAGAGCCTTCATGTTTGGCATGCAAGTTCCTTGTGCCAAGGGCTTCCCACTAAAACCAAAAATCTTGACCTGTGACCTTGACTTTGAACTGTGACCAACTTTGAAAAAAAAATGACCATGCCCGGGGACATGTTCGTGTTTCACAAACACATCTTGTTCTTAATTTATTTGAACAGTTTTTTTTAGAATGTTCAAAAAATTGTTTGTTTCTACAACATTGACTAATAAAGTTTTCCTTTTCTTGTAGTATCAACAAGATTTGTGAGAAAAGAACATTAATATTGTGTTTTGATAAAATTGACAGAGTGATTACTATATGTTTGATAGCTACATAAGTAGACAGTGTTTGTTGTTTGTGAAAAGAGACTAGTGTACTGTGTAAACAGAGTAAAAGACTGTCCTTGAATAACCCATCACTGTATTCCAAGGTAAATGATCATTTATTTAATGAAGAAAAAAAAAAATAATGGCTATATGATTTGGCAGAATCAGAGTGGATCACACCTTTTGTTTGATGGAAGAATAGTTTGCTCAATCAGTGCCAAAAGAATGGAGACAGTGGTTGCATTATTATTAACATGAAAAGTCTAAATATTGCATGTTGATAAATTGATTCAAGTTGTCAGTAATGTGTAATGCTATTGTGTTTGAGACAGGAGGTCAATGTCACTTTTACTTCAATAAAGAAAAAAAGTTGGAGGACATTGAAAGGTAGTTTTGTTTGTTGTTGCGCCTGCTATTAGCATGGCGCGATATAGGCGCCCGGTTTTCCGTCCGTCTGTCCGTTTGTAAAGGCGTCAACATTTGCGACCACCCTAGCGTTCACCCTGAGGTTCAAGTTTATTTCTCAAGAACTATAAGAGCTTCATTAATGATACTTGGTACAAACTTGTATCTGGGGATGACAACTTACATGCAAGCATCCATATTTGACCTTGACCTACATTTCATGGTTCACTGACTTTGTAAAATATTGCGACCACCCTAGCGTTCACCCTGAGGTTCAAGTTTATTTCTCAAGAACTATAAGAGCTTCATTAATGATACTTGGTACGAACTTGTATCTGGGGATGACAACTTACATGCAAGCATCCATATTTGACCTTGACCTACATTTCATGGTTCACTGACTTTGTAAAATATTGTGACCACCCTAGCGTTTACCCTGAGGTTCAAGTTTATTTCTCAAGAACTATAAGAGCTTCATTAATGATACTTGGTACAAACTTGTATCAAGGTATGGTAACTTAAATGCAAGCATGCATATTTGACATTGACTTATATTTCATGGTTCACTGACTTTGTAAAATATTGCGACCACCCTAGAGTTCACCCTAATGGTCAAGTTTATTTCTCAAGAACTATAGGATCTACATTAATGATACTTGGTACAAGCTTGCATTTAAGAATGGAAACTTTTGTGCAAGCATCTATGTTTGACCTTGACCTACATATCATGGTTGGGTGACTTTGCGCCCCCACAGGCGTGACATAGCCTTCGGCGGAATTCTTGTTTGATTTGAGGTTTACTGTCCCCGTCAACACTGTAAAGGTCATTTTGGAGACGTCGCTTCCAATTTTGTGGGACTTTCACCCGACATTGAGATGAAATGACATCTCAAGCCCTGTCGCCCAATGAAACCAATAGGGTTTATTAGCATGGATGGTCCGCCTCACACCACGGTTCCTGGACAGGCTTAGAACCTCTAAGCGGTTTACTTGAAAGGTAGTGAAGTATCAAAGAATAATAACTGAACCATTTTTATCAACTCTGTTCCTTTGTTTTACAAATTAATGCCTGTCTGGAGAACCCCTAGAAAAGTATTTTAATCAGGTGTAAAGATTCTTCAGGTACTGATTGAAGCAGTCCCCAAAATAGAAGTGAAGGCAATGATCAGGAATTGATACAATTAACCCATCAGAGACACCAAAGGGAAAGAAACACATCCATGAAACATCTGACCCTAATGGAAACATCAATAGCGGAAAGCCAAAAGGACAGTTACTTTCCCACAAAAAGGCCAATTGGCTATCTAAAACAAAACAATATAAGGGATACAAACAGTCAAAGACAAACCTTAACAAAAATAAACTGCGAGAGAAGAACCGCTTTGGAAGGTCAGTGAAACAAACTCCACTGGGGGGCTTAAATCTATTTTACAGGGCCACAAAGCCTATCCCAAACATTCAAGGGAAAGATGAACAGACACTTCTAAGCAAGCAAATAAATTACAGGCAACAAGCCCAATTAGCAGCTCTTTAACCGGCTGCCCTTGGTAGCTTAGTGGGATGCCTGTATGACTGGTGATCAGGAGTTCGCAGTGTAGATATCTGCAACAGTTGGCAACATTCATTTGTGAATATTGTTCATTGCCTCCCTTCCCCTGATTCAAGAAGAGCAGTTATAAGTTTCTGTTCAAAGAATATGCACTATACCAGTACCCCTGATGTATAAGGCACCCTTGAAGTGTGGTAAGGTAAACTGACTGGATAAGAAATAACTTAAATTGATTTGAATGGGCCATCAAAACAAACAATAAAAACAGTTCTTTCCAAAATAGGTAGTAACTCTTTAACCTTTACTAAATTAAATAATTTGGACACACATAAGTGTTGAAATATTATAACATACAATAATTGAACAACAGCAAACATAAAACAAATGAAACTGCAATGAAAGTACAAACTGGTTAAGAAAAGGTCACTCAGGATGCAACAATCTAAGAATGCAGCCATCTCAAGTCACCTTAAGAAATTGACATGGGGACACACACCAAAACAGACCAAACATGAACGAACTGTGCATTCGCAAAAGAATGACTGCTGGGACACCCTGGGATGGCTAGTAATAATGCCTGGGTGTTTAAACTGGTTTTACAGGGCTCCAACCCTCCCCTGATCTTCCACTGTGGATTACACTTTTTATTAGTCAGCTTTTCAGCTGGATTTATGTCTCCTATTAAAAGCACTTGATTGAAACTTTACACAATCATGTGAAATATGTTCTATAATAGGGTTATCCTTTGGAAGCAAGGAATACACCACAGAAGTGAAAAATATGGAGTGTACATGTTTTCTGGGCCAGACTAGCTAGTTTCGGCCAATTAGGCCTCATCAGTGACCCTCAGAAATTTTCAAAATTCCACAATGGAATCAATGATCCCAAAGGACAAGAAAATATAATCTACACTATGATGTAGGACAGGGAGACGTTTTACCGCCGCCAAACATTCTCACACACCAGCTGTAGTGAAGTTAAATATGTTCTATAAAAGGGTTATCCTTTGGAAGCAAGGAATACACCACAGAAGTGAAAAATATGGAGTGTACATGTTTTCTGGGCCAGACTAGCTAGTTTCGGCCAATTAGGCCTCATCAGTGACCCTCAGATATTTTCAAAATTCCACAATGGAATCAATGATCCCAAAGGACAAGAAAATATAATCTACACTATGATGTAGGGCAGGGATACGTTTTACCGTCGCCACACATTCCCACACACCAGCTGTAGTGAAGTTAACTATGTTCTATAAAAGGGTTACCCTTTGGAAGCAAGGAATACACCACAGAAGTGAAAAATATGGAGTGTACATGTTTTCTGGGCCAGACTAGCTAGTTTCGGCCAATTAGGCCTCATCAGTGACCCTCAGATATTTTCAAAATTCCACAATGGAACCAATGATCCCAAAGAACAAGAAAATATAATCTACACTATGATGTAGGGCAGGGATACGTTTTTACTCCGCCACACATTCCCACACACCAGCGGTAGTGAAGTCTGTAGGGCTATCATATTGTTTTACTGATTATCTTGTCAAATTACCCAAAGCCAGTGAAAAAAAAACAAAAAACATTCTGTTTTACAAAACCTCATCTAGTATAACCATGATTTAGATTAAGTTTCAAATATACCAATCCCCCTTGAATTTCCATTTAAAGAGGACACCTACTTCTGTATGTTTCAGGTTGAGTCATGCCACGTAAAAAGACCTGGAAGAAGTGATTGGCAAAGACAGTGATGAGGGCTAATGGTAGCAGCCCAGGGTTAATTTTCGCAGATGTGGGCCTGACCCCCCTCACAGATCATGGAGGATCTAAGCCCCAATCGCTTGTAGCGATGGGGACATCTGTGCCAGGGTCAGATAGTTTGTCAGATGGGGGTATGACCTGCCCCAAAGTGTCATCTGACGCAGGGTCTCTAGATACTTCAGATGTGGGTATGACCTGCCTCAGCGTATCATCTGATGCTTTAGTTATGAATAGTACAAAAGACAAAAATATGAAAAGTACAATTGATATAGATATGAAAAGTACAATTGACAAAGATATGGAAAAACCTTTTGCCTCAGTTTTGCAAAATACAGATGAAAAAGATATTAACAGAAAACAACCAGTACGAAATTCCGAAGTTTTGCAAAGTACAGATTACAATGATAGCAGAAAACAGCTAGTACAAAATACCAAAATCCATTCACCAATAGAGATTACAAACACTGTATTGTCAAGCTCTACACAAATTGATGAAGAAACTATGTACACTGCATTTCCTTTAACAGAACAAACTGATACAATGCTATGGAAGCCTTCTAATGGTCCATTTAACTCTGTCAAATTTGAACTGGGATCTTTTCATCAAGGTTCTGAAATATTTAGCAGTGAGTCCAGAGGATGTCAGTGCACTGCAAATGCACTTTGTTCATTAATATATGCAGCATACTCAGACATTTCTTGTAGTACAGATCTAGACAATATTCTTTTAGCTGGAGATCGTCTGTATAATAAGATCATAGATGAATTAAAGGCAAAAGGTAAATTCAAAAGTAAGTTACTTTGCTTTGATGAACTTCCAAGATTAGTTTCAATTTTAAACAAAGAAGTTGTTGTGAAAACATCTGCAGTTGTAACAGGTCTTTGCACAGAACAGTTTGTCAGTACCAGTTTACCTACTCTTCACCAGGCATTGTATACTACTTTACAATGTTCTTCAAGTGTTTTATTAATGATAGGTTCAGTTTGTACCTCTGTGTTCAAGAGAGATTGCAAATACTTTATATTTGATTCACATTCACATGGTTTCAATGGGTTATCTGTTCCAGATGGAAAATCATTACTAGCTGCTTTCAATTCTTTAGATGATCTAGTTGCATTTTTATATGTGTTGTTTGAAAGTATGATGATTTCAATTTCTGCACAGTTTGAAATTCTTCCTGTAGACTTTGACTTATCTAATCTTGAGCATAACTCTGAATTTGATGTTCAAAATCATGCTGAATGTCATACTGACACTTCATGTGACTATGCTTGGAAATCTGTAACATACAAGAGAAAGGTCTCTGAAAGCCATACAAGGATTGCACATGCAAGAGAAGACGTTTTTGCTAATTCAAGCAATGGAAATCGTGAAACACTTATTGGAAAATACTTTAAGGATCAAAAACATAAACTTGAAGAGAAGACAGGAAATCGAACAAAGAGAACTAAAAATCAAAATATTAGGAACAAAGAAATTATAAATAAGAAAAACGTCACAGAAAGAAAAGAATATATGAGAGTTTATATGCAGAAAAGAAGGCAAGACTCTAATTTCAAGGTAAAAGACAAAAAGTATACTCTTAAATCAAAGCAGAGCGCTAGACAATCTGAAGAATATAAAAAAAAAGATAAAGAATATACACTCAAATCTAAGCAGAGTGCTAGACAATCCGAAGAATATCGAAAAAAAGATAGAGAATATACACTCAAATCTATGCAGAGTGCTAGACAATCCGAAGAATATCAAAAAAAAGATAGAGAATATACACTCAAATCTATGCAGAGTGCTAGACAATCCGAAGAATATCAAAAAAAAGATAGAGAACATACACTCAAATCTATGCAGAGTGCTAGACAATCTGAAGAATATCGAAAAAAAGATAGAGAATATACACTCAAATCTATGCAGAGTGCTAGACAATCCGAAGAATATCAAAAAAAAGATAGAGAACATACACTCAAATCTATGCAGAGTGCTAGACAATCTGAAGAATATCGAAAAAAAGATAGAGAATATACACTCAAATCTATGCAGAGTGCTAGACAATCTGAAGAATATCGAAAAAAAGATAGAGAATATACACTCAAATCTATGCAGAGTGCTAGACAATCTGAAGAATGTCAGAGAAAAGACAAAGCTATGACAAAAGCATGTAAGAGAAGAGCCAGATTAATAGATGAATACAAAAAATGGGAAAGTGAAAAGAAAAAAGAATCTCGAGAATGCCATGAATTCAAACAAAAAGAAATTGAAATACAAAATCGGTCAAAGAGGAAAGCAAGGTCAGATCCATTCATATTAGAACAAGAAAGGTTTGCAAAACAACAATGGAGATTAAATAAAAGAAACAAGAAAGCTGAAAGCATTATGGACTGTAAAAGAAAAGCTACCAAGCGGAAAGATCCATCCTTTTCACAAGCTGAAAATATAACCAGAAAGCGCAGAAAATTTGGTAGTGATATTGATGTTTGTATTGAAAAGTTTCACAAGAATATATCGGTTGGACCTGTCTATATATGTAGTTGTTGTCAACAGACATGGTTTGAAGAGACTGTATCAAAAGCTAAAACATTTGTTTCTAAAGACAAGGAAAAATACTTAACAGGGGTGAAATCAGTCAATGAAGAAGAATGGATATGCTTTACATGCAAAGACAATATTAAGTGCGGTAAAGTTCCAAAATTGTCTGTTTCAAATGGAATGAAGTGGCCACCAAAACCAAAAGAATTGGAGCTGTTTCCACTTGAAGAACGCCTTATTGCTTTACGTATACCTTTCATGCAAATGCGAGAATTACCTAGAGGTCGCCAGTTATCAGTTAAAGGAAATGTTGTTAATGTACCTGTTGACATTCAACCAGTTGTAAATGCTTTACCTAGACCTTTTGACGAAAATGTTACAGTTGCAGTGAAATTAAAGAAGAAGATGTCATTTAAGTCGTATGTGTTCTCAGAAAATGTTCGACCATATCATGTTCTTTGTGCTTTGCACTGGCTAATGAGTGGTAGTGAATTGTACAAAAACGCAAATGTTGATATAGACCAGCAGTGGTTAAAGAGAATGACAGAAGAAAGTAATGAAACACTGCATGCATTTTTTGAATCACACAAAAAAGCCTGCTCTGAAACAAATAATGATGATTCTGATGGTGTTTTGGATGAAAGTCTTCAGTATATTCCATGTGATAAGGACCAAGCTGAGGTTATACATAATTTTTTTGAGTTGTGTACAAAAGAATGTTCAAAGTATGATATTGTTGATTTTGATGGTGTTGTTAGTGAAATGTTTGGCAATTGTTCAAACAATCAGTTAGAAAAAAATGATGATATTTCAAATCATAACACAACTCATGTGGAAGAACTGTATGATTCAGATGCAGAAGAAATCGCACAGGAAAATGTGGGAAATATTGACACTCTATTGGATGATGCAGATCTTGAAAACAGAAATTCTACTTTCACATTTGCTCCTGGAGAAGGTCAAAGGCCACTCAGTATATTTCAAGATAAAGATTCAGAATATCTATGTTTTCCCACCATATTTTGTGGGCAGAGGCGAATAGATAATGATGATAGAAAAGTGCCTGTACATTATAGTGATATTGTAAAGTGGGAATTGAGAAGTCAAGATAGACGGGCTGCTAACAGTGTACCTAATATATTTTTTAAACTGAAAAAAATACAAATGAAGCAATTGAACGATAAAGCAAACCTTGCTGTTAGAAGGTGTCAAACAGGAACAAATAATATTACTGCTGTACAAGCAAGAAACTCAGAGTGTATTGACAGTATTGTAAAAAATGATGAAGGGTACTATTTGTTTAAACAGCTAAGAAATTCTCCAGCATATTTGGAATCTAGAAAAAAAGATGTTTATGCTATGATTCGTCAGTTGGGTTTGCCAACTTGGTTTATGTCATTGTCCTCGGCTGATACAAGATGGATTGAGCTTTTGAAAATGCTAGCTACCTTAAATAAAAATTTCAACTACACCGATGATCAAATTGAAAACTTGGCATGGGAACAAAAGATAAAACTTATTCAATCGGATCCAGTCACTTGTTCTAGATATTTCGAGCATAGAGTTAAAGAATTCATCAACACAGTTCTAAAGAGTGAGCATGAACCTCTTGGAAAAGTTGTTGATTACTTTTTTAGAGTGGAATTTCAGCAACGTGGATCGCCACACATTCACATGATTGTATGGGTACAGAATGCACCAAAATTCAATGTGGATTCGGATGTAGAGTTGGCTGCTTATGTGGATCAGTATTTGAAATGTTCTATAGAAAATTCACATCTTCGTCATTTAATAGAACTTCAAATTCACAAACATTCTAGAACATGTAGAAAACGAGAAGATAAAATCTGTCGATTTGGTTATCCTTTGCCACCTCTTTCCAAAACTATGGTCTTACAGCCTCTCGAAACTGAAAAAGACAAGTATTATAAATTATACCAAAACTTACAGAAAACAATGAACAGTAAGAAAGATGGATATGATATGTCTTATGAGGAGTTTCTGACAAGTGTTGTCCGAATGAGTGAGGAAGAATATATTAAATGTATCAGAAGTTCTTTAAACTCTTCAAAAGTGTTTTTGAAAAGAAAACCAAGTGAAATCCGTGTAAATTTGTACAATGATAGTGTGTTAAAAGCTTGGAAGGCAAACATTGATATACAATTTGTGTTAGATCCATATGCTTGTGCTATGTATATAGTTTCATATATTAGTAAATCTCAAAGAGGGATGAGTAATTTGTTGCATGCAGCTGCAAAAGAAGCAAGGAATGGCAATATGGATCTCAAAAGACAAGTTAGACATATTGGAATTGTGTTTTCAAACAGTGTTGAAGTAAGTGCACAAGAGGCAGTTTATTTGGTACTGCAAATGCCATTGACTAAAAGTTCAAGGAGTGTTGTCTTCATAAATACGTCACTTCCAACCCAGAGAGTACAGTTACTGAAACCAAAGTCAGTACTTGATGAATTGCCGGCAGACTCGACAGATATAATGTCAGACAATAAAATTAAAAGATACTCGAAGCGTCCCAAACCATTGGAAAAGTATTGCTTAGCCGATTATGTGTCTGAGTTAGAAGTCATTTACCCAGATGGACATAATGATAGTAGAGATGAGGAGGAGCAAGATTATGAGAAAGATGCAGAAGTGTCAGATGAAGAATGCTTTGGTGATGGTGAAACTATTTTAACTTTAAAGAATGGCATAAAAATCAAACGATGTCGTAATTCTAAAATAATAAGGTATGTGAGATTCAATCGCAAAACAGATGAAGAGAACTATTATAGAGAGAAACTTCTACTTTTTCATCCATGGAGAAATGAAGAGACTGACTTACTTGGAACTTTTAGAACATATAAAGAACACTATGAGTCAATGAAGCATGTGATAGATCATAAATGTTCCACTTACGAACATTATGCTGAAGAGTTGGAATTAGCAAGAGATTTAGCAGAAATTGAACATGATGCATTCGATGATATTGCTCCAAGTACACAACAAGTTGAAGGTGATGATGCTGAAATTGAACCAATTCAGTCTGAAGAGTTTATATATTTTAATCCTGATAGAATTGAGCATAGAGACTATGATATAGGGACTGAAATTGGATGTTACGTTTCTGCACCTCAAATTGATGTGAATAAAAATATTCTTTCAGATATTGATTACAGAAAGCTCCTGCAGTGTTTAAATAGTAAACAAAAACAGTTTTACTATCATGTGATTCACTGGATTAAAACAAAAGATGCCCCCTTATATGCATTTCTTTCTGGTGGAGCTGGTGTTGGAAAAAGTCTAGTTATTCGAGCATTGTATCAGACTTTGTTTAGAATATTAAATCTGAAAGAAGGAGAAGATGCGGATCACACAAGGGTTCTTCTTTGTGCATTTACAGGAAAAGCAGCATTTAATATTAATGGTTCTACCATCTCATCTGCATTTAAACAAAAGTATAAGCAATCGGATCAAACATTAACCTGTGACAGTCTGAATACCTTTAGATCAAAATACCGTGATTTGTCAGTTGTGATTATTGATGAAATTTCAATGGTTAGTAATTCTATGTTGAATTTTATTGATCAGAGACTTCAAGCATTGAAAGGAACAAGAACGCCTTTTGGTGGTGTTAGCATTATTGCTGTTGGTGATCTTTATCAGTTGAAACCAGTGAGTGGTGATTGGATATTTAATGACATGAAACATGATGCAGCTGCTTTATCACAAAATCTCTGGAAAGACTTATTTACCATGTTTGAACTAACAGAAATTATGAGACAAAAAGATGACCTTGAATTTGCAGAATTGTTAAATAGATTAAGGATCAATGCCTTGACTGCTGAAGACAAGAATAGGTTTAAGCAATGTGAAGTAACTAAAAAAGATACTGAGTATCAGAAAAATGCGCCTCACCTCTTTGCAGAAAACTATTTCATGCATGTTTTTAATGATGAAATTATAAGAAATATGGCAACAGAAAAGGTTGAAATACCATGCATGGATACATATGTCTCACCTAAGTTATCTAAAGAAAAGATAGACTGTGCACTCAAGAATCTAAAGAATGTAACAGATTCAAACCAAACAGCAAATTTACATTGCTCGTTAACAGTTGTTGTTGACATGATTTATGATTTAACAATAAACATAAAAACAGAAGATGGACTAGCAAATGGAGCATCATGTGTAGTTAAGTTTATTGAGTATAAACTACAAACCACACGACGTCCAAGCATAATTTGGGTCCAGTTTGATGACAAAAAAGCAGGAATGGAAACAAGAATCAAATACAAAAACAGGGGACTGTATCATAGCAATATTGATGAAAATTGGACACCAATTTTTGATGTCAACAGGTCATTTACTTACAACAGAAAGACCTTTCAGAGAGTTCAATTCCCTTTGCAACCTTCTGCAGGACGTTCAGTACATAGAGCACAAGGTAGTACCCTTGAAAGAGTTGTTATTGACTTATCACAACGTAAAACCCGCAAAGTTCCACATTTACACTATGTAGCACTCAGCAGGGTAAGGTCAATTGAGAAGCTTCAGATCCTTAACTTCAATGAGAAAGCATTACAAGTTGATGATCAGGTTAGGACAGAAATGCAGCGATTGCATGAAACAGCAATGCTTCAGCTGTGTGATACATCTTTAGAATTGATAGATCCAGTTTCGCATTTCAAGGTTGCTTTCAATAATTGTAGATCATTGAATCTTCATTTTGATGATGTTAGACATGACAAAAATCTGTTGTCAACGCACATATTTGGATTAGCAGAAACACGACTACATCAGCCTGATAATGATAGTGATTATGTAATAGAAGGGTATTGTTTGACAAGAAATGACCAAATTGGATACAGTACTTGCAAAAGACCTCCTCATGGATTAGCAGTTTATGTCAAAGATGATATCATTATTATACAGAAGAGAAAGTATAGTTCAGATACATTAGAATTTATTATGATAACTGCCAGGCATGTCTCGATTGAAAGTCAGATCGTATTTTTGTATAAGTCACCTCAAATGTCTGACAGTAATCTTCTTTCTTGTCTGAACAAAGAACTTATTCCATATTTGACCCCATCAAAGCCATTGATGATAATTGGAGATTTCAATATTAATGTTTTGCTGAAACATAGCATCGTTAAGAAATTAAGTGATAAGTTTTCATGCAAAATGCTTATAAAAGAATGTACCACAGATCATATGACAATGCTTGATTTGGTATTTTCTAATGTTGATTTTTCATATGTTGATGGTGCAGTTGGAACATGTGAAACATACTGGTCAGATCACAAAATAGTCTTTTTGCACATGAAATCCACATAGTTGAAGACTTTTCACCTGCATAATTTTAAATATATAAAACCAGTCTCTCAAATTAAGGTTGCTTTTTTGGTGAAATTGTAACAGAGGAATCTATTGGTCAGATCATAAGTACCACACTTTTTGCATAACAACTTGGAAATCGTGTCAGGTATTTTTATACTACTTTTCAGTGCACTCACCCACCACATAAAATGCTGTATTTACCTTTTTTAAGGCAGATATTGCTGGTGGTTTGGCAAGATTTGGGTGGCCACCACTTACAGATATCAGGAAATGAGCACCCCTGTAAAACTCCTTATATAGAGAAGAGTGGAGTTTACAGGGCTATTCTTTATTTTCTATACATATTTTTACCATTTTCTTAATCGAAACATAGACAGTGAGGTGTTTCTCTAAATGATTTATGTTTGAAGCTGAAATAAGAAAAATATATAAATTTTCATTCAAAAATGCTATTTTTTTCTATCATGACTGAAAGCATTACATATATGGATGCATTATTCTAATGGAATCGGTCCTCTTTTTCCAGTCAGAAGTGAGAAATAGGACATCTCGAAAAAACAACATGGAAAAATAAAAGTTTAATCTTAAAGGACCTTAATAATATTTAATATTTTATTTGGTTTTCCAGTTTTATAGTAGATTAAAAAATATCTTTGAGTATGATTTCAACCTTTTTTCTTAGAATTTATGTGCACAGGATGAAACTACATTTTCTGTTGGCATAAAAATTTTGAAGATTATAAAGCATCTGATAGTCTGTTGATACAGTGGAGGTTTCAAAGATTGACTTGTATGTATGTATATTTTTATGATGTCATATTACATGGATGCTGTTGATGTACCTTTGGTTAATATTAATTATACTCTTCAACTGGATTCAAATCACGTGAACAAGCCCGTGAAATAAACACCCTCTTAAACCCCACTTTATATTGAGAAATCTGGGGTTTATAGGGGTAAACATTATTTTTCTTATTTCTGCTCCAATACATAGGTTGTGGGTACTCATTAGAACTGCCTCAATGAGGCGGTTCTAACTAGCACCCGCCACCTGTGTTTGCAGTATAAATAAGGAAAATATCATGGATTTTCAAAAAATAAGCAGCTATTTTGAAGATTCAAAAAATGCATTATGTTGCAAGAGTGTTATTATCTTAGTTCTTAGATGTATTGCAGAATAATTAAAAAATATTAATTCTTTACTTATCTCTAAACATTTGCTACCTTCATATTAAACATCTGACCAGACACTTTGTCAGGGGAAGAATTGACTTACAATGTACATTCTGTCCATTTTTGCCCAGACGTTAGTCGAGGGGGACTATAGTAACGGTTTTCGTCCATCCGTCCACCGTCCATCCATCAGTCGGTCTGTCTGCCACTCCTCCTACATTTTCAAGGGATTTTGATGAAACTTTCCAGTTATTGTTCCCATGTCCTGAAGATGATCATATTTTACCGAGGTCATGCTAGACTGATTTTTACCAGAGTTATTGCCCTTTGTCAGTTTTAGCAATTTTATCAACAGAAGTTTTTGTCTCCGCAACTCCTCCCAGTGTTCAAGATATTTTGATGAAACTTCTCAATTATTGTTCTTATCACCTGAAAATGATCATATTTTAAGGAGGTTGTGCCTGATTGATTTTTACCAGCATCATTGCACTTTGTCAGTCTAAACCATGTTATCAACAGAAGTTCTTGTCTCAACTCCTCCTACAGTTTTCACCAGATTTGGATGAAACTTGCCATTTTTTGTTTCCATGACCTGAAGATGATCATATTCTATTGCGGTTGTGCTCAATTGATTACTGAATTTTCCTGGGGTTTTGGTCCTTTGTCTTATAGTTTTGGAGATCACTTTTTTCTCTGTAAATTTATTCCTTACAACTTTAGGAAAATTTAAAAGAAATAGTCTGTTGAAATGGTTTTAAATTCCCTAAACATGGCTTATGACATATGTTATAGACATATTCACCACATACTGACATTTCAGAGATGGGGGGACACTTGGCCTGGGGCCGTTTGTTCACAATATTCTGAATTCTGCCAAATAACATACTATATTGTATTCTTATTTGCAACACTGTTTTGACATGTAAATCTGTTGTTCTTAGAGAAAGGTTTATCGCAGTATTTTGAATTTTGTCAATATTTTATTATTTTTTTATTTGCAACATTGAAAATAATTTTACATGTAAATTTGTTGTTACTTGAAAAGGCTTAAAACAGATTTTCTTCAAAAAGATTTAAGTAACAATTTTCTACATACTTGCAAGGTCAGAAATTTATTTATTAGTGATCAAGAGAATAAGGTGATGCATCTGCTTTCTATGCATAGAAATGACTCACATTATTTTTAGCTGTTCTTTATTTTGTACACCTAAAGATGCCTTTTTGGCACATATCACAACATAGATTCTACATATGTTTGTGTGTCTTAGTTTATGCCTTATTATAATAATGCCCACTGTAGCAGAATTAATTCTTTGTGGGTTTAAGATAGATGTAACAACCAAGATGTTTATGATATAAAGGTAACTTAATCTATAATATGGGCCGACTGAGTAAAAGTCAAAGATACAGTCTGGATAGAACTAAGCAGACTTTGGCCTCTCTTTTTTGACATGGATGCAGCTTTTTGAGATCATCAGTGTTTCTTATGTAAATTTTGTCATCCCATGCAATACTGTTGAAAACCACTGTGTCGAAAGGAAATCATAGCTACAGATATTGATTTCTTTGTCAAATTATGACTACATCATGAACAAAGACTAACTGCATGGATTCAAGAAGTCTTGTGTATACTCTACATCTTGCCCTTCAAGATTTCATCCTGAAGAGTTCAACTGGTTCAACTGATGTACAAGTATATTGACCACCCTGGATCTATGAAGACATTTATATCTATCAGGTAAACAAACATGTCTTGCCTTTCTGTACAGTTCTTTTTTTCTAAATATCACTAATGATTATCTGGTACACAGGTGAGCGATATAGGGTCATCATGGCCCTCTTGTTTGATATTTGGTATGAAGCTTCATCTAGTGGACCCCTACCAAGATTGTTCAAATTATAGTGCTGGGGCCAAAAATGCCCCCGCCCCGGGCCCCTTTGGTTTTACATAGGCTTATATAGGGAAAATCTTTAAAAATCTTCTTCTCTGAAACCACAAGGCCCAGAACTTTGATATTTGGTATGAAGCTTCATCTAGTGGACCCCTACCAAGATTGTTCAAATTATAGTGCCGGGGCCAAAAATGCCCCCTCCCCGGGGCCCTTTGGTTTTACATAGGCTTATATAGGGAAAATCTTTAAAAATCTTCTTCTCTGAAACCACAAGGCCCAGGACTTTGATATTTGGTATGAAGCTTCATCTAGTGGACCCCTACCAAGATTGTTCAAATTATAGTGCTGGGACAAAAAATGCCCCCGCCACGGGGCCCTTTGGTTTTACATAGGCTTATATAGGGAAAATCTTTAAAAATCTTCTTCTCTGAAACCACAAGGCCCAGGTCTTTGATATTTGGTATGAAGCTTCATCTAGTGGACCCCTACCAAGATTGTTCAAATTATAGTGCTGGGGCCAAAAATGCCCCCGCCCCGGGGCCCTTTGGTTTTACATAGGCTTATATAGGGAAAATCTTTTAAAATCTTCTTCTCTGAAACCACAAGTTCCAGGTCTTTGATATTTGGTATGAAGCATCATCTAGTGGACCCCTACCAAGATTGTTCAAATTATAGTGCTGGGACAAAAAATGCCCCCACCAAGGGGCCCTTTGGTTTTACATTGGCTTATATAGGGAAAATCTTTAAAAATCTTCTTCTCTGAAACCACAAGGCCCAGGTATTTGATATTTGGTATGAAGCTTCATCTAGTGGACCCCTACCAAGATTGTTCAAATTATAGTGCTGGGGCCAAAAATGCCCCCATCCCGGGGCCCTTTGGTTTTACATAGGCTTATATAGGGAAATTCTTTAAAAATCTTCTTCTCTGAAACCACAAGGCCCAGGACTTTGATATTTGGTATGAAGCTTCATCTAGTGGACCCCTTCAAATTATAGTGCTGGGACAAAAATGCCCCGCCTCGGTGGGGCCCTTTGGTTTTACATAGGCTTATATAGGGAAAATCTTTAAAAATCTTCCTTTCTGAAACCACAAGGCCCAGGTCTTTGATATTTGGTATGAAGCTTCATCTAGTGGGCCCCTACCAAGATTGTTCAAATTATAGTGCTGGGGCCAAAAATGCCCCCGCCCCGGGGCCCTTTGGTTTTACATAGGCTTATATAGGGAAAATCTTTAAAAATCTTCTTCTCTGAAACCACAAGGCCCAGGACTTTGATATTTGGTATGAAGCTTCATCTAGTGGACCCCTACCAAGATTGTTCAAATTATAGTGCTGGGGCAAAAAATGCCCCCATCCTAGGGCCTTTGGTTTTACATAGGCTTATATAGGCAAAATCTTTAAAAATCTTCTTCTCTGAAACCGCTAGGCCCAGGTCTTTGATATTTGATGTGTAGCTTCATCTAGTGGACCTTTGCCAAGATTGTTCAAATTATAGCCTTTGTTGATGTTTGGTATGAAGCTTCACCTTTAAGACCTCCCTCAACATTATGCACATTAAAGCCCTGGGGCCAATAATGGCCCTCTCTGGGGCACACTTGTTACACTATGGATCAGGTGAGCGATCCAGGGCCATCATGGCCCTCTTGTTGTAATTGAGGGCTACAATGCCTACAAGTACTCTTGCTCAGGCAAATTATCTGCACACAATGTCCTCTGGTCAGGGACCACCTTTGGGACTGTACAAAAGTGGTCTTAAAGACCACTTTTGAACAGTCCCAAAGGTGGTCTTAATATAGGAATTTTACTCAGGCAAATTATCCTCATTACTCCGCCTTATCTCGAACAATTTTGTTTGTTTGTATTGGAATTTAACTGCCCAGTCAACACTGTTTAGGCCATTTTTGAGTCGGTCAGTTAACCTATGTACACTTTTCCTGGGGAGGCTTATATGTAAGCAGTAAACCAATACAGTGCACATTCTTTCGCCAGAAGCTGACAAGAAACTTCCAACTGCCCTTCTTGAAAATCAGCAGAAGTGAGAGAATGACCATAGAAAAGATTTCATGATCAGTCTCCACGAAAGAAAGTTGCCGACCCCAATAGGTATCAAACCCGTGTCCTCCTGATCACCAGTCGGGTGTGCTTCCGACTGAACTACCGAGGGTGGCATCTGGAGCAATAGATAATTTCATGTGAGAGCAACCTACCTATGATGCATGTGTAGTGGAGATAGCCGCATGAAATTGAAGCCTGTTTGCTTAAGGGGTATGTTACACATATTCAGGAGTGACAACTATTGCATGCAAAAAAAAAAAAAAACAGATTTTTTCCTCTGTTGTCCATAGGGCTCTACTCTAAAAGGAAAGAATTTGCTCCTTTAGAGCAAATTCATTCCTTTCAGAGGAGATCCCTTTTCCAGAGGGGCGATATAATATTAAGTCCCAGAAGGGGCCCCCTTTTTAAAATGGATGAAATGGAAGATGTGTCCATTTCCCTTTAATGAATGTTAGAGCAATTAATACAGTTCACATGTCAATGACATTGTTTGTATTCATTGGAGTTTAATGGCCCAGTCAACACTATTTTGGTCATATTTGAGATGGTCAGTTTACCTATCCACACTTTTCCTGGGCAGGCTTATACGTATTGACAGTGAATGGCCTAAAAAGGCTTTTGATTGTTCTTAAAAATGCTAAGGGCCCTATTTGGGTCAATTGTTTAGCACACTAGAGCCGAAGGCTCTCGGGAGTTTATAGTATAGGCAGTGATCCATCGTCCGTGGTTGTCTGCATCGTCGTCTGTTTCATCATCTGCATTGTCAACATTTTCAAATGACATCTACTCTGAAACTACTTGGCCAATTGAAACCAAATTACCTGTAGAGCTGCTATGAGAAGGGGGAAAGAAGGGAAGGGGGAAAGAAAGCATTTTTCATAAGGACTGGGTTGCACACTAAAGCCTTCGGCTCTGGGGGAGTTTATAGTATAGGCAGTGATCCATCGTCCGTGGTTGTCTGCATCGTCGTCTGTGTCATCATCTGTGCAATCAACATTTTCAACTGACATCTCCTCTGAAACTACTTGGCCAATTGAAACCAAATTACATGTGGCCCCGCTATGAGAAGGGGGAAAGAAGAGAAGGGGGAAAGAAAGTTTTTTCGTAAGGACTGGGTTGCACACTAGAGCCGAAGGTTCTGGGGGAGTTTATAGTATAGGCAGTGATCCATCACCCGCGGTTGTCTGCATCGTCGTCTGTGTCATCATCTGCGTCGTCAACATTTTCAAATGACATCTCCTCTGAAACTACTTGGCCTATTGAAACCAAATTACCTGTGGAGCTGCTATGAGAAGGGGGAAAGAAGAGAAGGGGGGGGGAGAAAGTTTTTTCGTCAGGACTTGGTTGCATGACCAATAATCACGCCATGCCCTTATATGGTAAAAACTTTGAAAAATCTTCTCAGGAACCAAATGACTGATGACCTTGAAACTTGGTATGCAGAATCAGGGACTTGGGCCCTACCAAGTATAAATAAATGATGACCTTTGGTTGACCTTGACCTGTTTTACGTCAAGATCAAAGAACATAGTGAATTATTTAACTCTTATCCTGCTAAATAAATTTTTAGGCAATAGCCATCCCATTTCTGTCTGCCCACCAATCAAATTACTTGATATAATGTATTCATTCAGTTCACATACTGCATGACAACACTCAACAGTGTGGATCCTGATCCTGGTCAGATTGCTTTTCAGAAGCCATCTGATCTGGATCTACACTGTTTCCAAAGGTAAGGAGGTTGTCATGTTTAGCGGATAAGGGTTAACCAATTTTGGTCTGAATTAGATGCTCCTGACTTTGTATAGCAGTACCAGCTTGGATTCATAAACAGGATGAACATTTTGTCAACAGTGAAGGCCTAATTGGACACCGTTATATCATGTGTCCAGGCCTCGAGGTTATAAAACTTTTTTCATGCTCAACTTACTTGAACATGAAATTTGTCCTGCTCACAAATTTTAAAATGCCAACAATTGTTGGCATTTTTAAAATTTGTGAGCAGGACAGATAACATTCTCTGCTCTCTGAGAAAGAAAAATCTCTCAACTTCTTAGTATTTTAATTTTTATGAGCACCACAAGTTTTATGCTCAGCTGAGTTGAGCATGAAAAAGGTTTTTATAACCTCGGGGCCTGTTTTGGGTATTCCCATATAAAATGATCTTGTAGGTATGGGAGAAGGCAGGAGAGCAGGGTATCCTGGGTATAACTACACCAGCAGAACATGGAGGCATTGGTGGTGATGCTTTGTCCACAGCCATCACTTGGGAAGAACAGTAAGTATAGTAAAATTCCTATATTAAGACCACCTTTGGGACTGTTCAAAAGTGGTCTTTAAGACCACTTTTGAACAGTCCCAAGAGTGGTCCCAGACCAGAGGTCATTTTATACAGAAAACACGAAGAAAGAATATCTGCACCCTTCTAAATTAGCTTTTAAAGCAGAAATAGTCTTAATTTTAGGTGGTCTTAATAGCGGAATTTTACTGTATTAGATTGCGTGTTGCTTTACCTTTGACCTGTTGAATTTAAAAATTATTAGATAACACTTCAAAATCATTGTTTTATGGAAGTTGATCATGGAGCATTTTTCTATTGTCATTCTCTCCCTTTTACTGTCAGATGGAAGGTGGCCATATGTCAGTTTCTTGCAAAAGAATGTGCATTGTACTTGTAATCCACTGTATAAGCCTGTCCAGTGAAGGTGTGATTAGATTAACTGACTGGCTCAATATGAACTATATAGTTTTGTCTGGGCTGGTAAACCCTAAACCAAGCAATGGCCAAGGTTTACAAACTGTTGAAGGGAGGAAAAATAGGGGGTGGTTGGGTGAGGCAAAGGTTACACAGGTAACACATGTATCTTGTGTCAATGGGGCATCCAACTGATATTTGTAAGGCCTGCTGTTCTTGCAGCTGGTAAGGGAGTTATGTTATTTCTTCTGTTTCTACACCTCCATTCATTTTCCTCATTATCCTCTGTCCCTCACTTTCATCTCCTCTACTATTTCTTCTATCTCTTTTCTCCGTTTTTTCCTTTCTGTGGGATATGAGACAAAATGACCCATAAGGGTTGATGTGTCATTAAATAAAAAACAACCAGTATGAAAAAACAGCAAACAGTGAAACTTCAATGATTCTAACACTGATGGCTATTATACTGGGTACCACAGCTGTTTCAAACTCATTTTTATGTCCACTCAAAAAATGGCAGGGTATTATGTTATATCCTCCTAAGTTTTGAGTGTCCGTATGTCTGTCAGCACCCCATAGTCCCGTGTCCACTCAATAACTCTGATACCGTTTGAGATATTTTCACGAAACTTCACTGTAAAGCACTACCAGACGACGTGCAGAACATATGAACCGTAACTCTGGTTTTCCTACTTTTGGAGTTACATGTATTGCCCTTTGAACTTTGATTATAGCTGTTGCTATCAGTTTCGTGTCCACAACATAACTCTGATACCATTTGAGATATTTTCATGAAACTTCACAGATGTGCAGAGCACTATCAGAGGATGTGCAGAACAAATGAACCATAACTCTGATTTTCCTACTTTTGGAGTTATTGCCCTTTGAACATTGAACAGAGGCATTTCTGTCATACGGCACCCGCACATCGGGGCTTGAAGAAATATAAGGGCTGCATGATGCTTCCACGCAGAGCTGAATCCGACCCGCACACGAGTTCTGGTAAACTGCTTAGAGGATCTGAGCCTGCCCAGGCAAAGCGGTGTGCACGAGTCAGACCATCCATGCTTATAAACCATATTGGTTTCATTGGGCGACAGGGCTTGAGATGTCATTTCATCTCAATGTCGGGTAAAAGTCCCACAAAATTGGAAGCAACGTCTCCAAAATGACCCTTATAGTGTTGACAGGGACGTTAAACATCAAATCAAACAAACAAACAAACATTTCTATCATAGTTTCGTGTCCGCTCCATAACTTCGATACCATTTGAGATATTTCCGTGAAACTTCACAGATATGTAGAGTACCATGAGATGACCTGCAGAACATATGAACCGTAGCTCTGATTTTTCTACTTTTTGAGTTATTGCCCTTTGAACTTTGAATATAGCTGTTGCTATCAGTTTCGTGTCAGCTCCATAACTGTGATACCATTTGAGATATTTTCACGAAACTTCACAGATGTGCAAAGCACTATCGGAGGACGTGCAGAACATATGAATGATAACTCTGATTTTCCTACTTTTGGAGTTATTGCCCTTTGAACGTTTGAAATAGCCATTTCTATCATAATTTCGTGTCTGCTCCATGACTTTGATACCATTTGAGATATTTCCGTGAAACTTCACAGATATGTAGAGCACCATGAAAATTTTGACCCTCTGACAGCGACTTGAACTTCCCCTGTCTTGAACAAATACCCATAGTCCTAAAATTGTTTAAGCCATTATAGTAGAACTGTATTAGTTCAATATTTACTATTGTAAATGTGGTAAATTACATTTTATGCCCCTGTCATGGCACAGTGACCGGGGCATATTATGTTAACTTTGCCATTTTGTGCTTAGGTGTGTGAGTATGTCTGCAGGAATATGCGTAGAATCGTGTAGGTTTCATCTCAGACAGGGCACTAGGTGGGGACATCTGTGTACTTCAGACACATCTCTAGTTAATCACATGGCATGATCTTTACATGGAGAATGCAGATTGCAAAGGATTCCTAAGTGCTTGAAGAAAAATCCCAAGTTAAAGTGTATCCAGGATCATTTACCTCATAAGATGATGTCTGCTTATAGATGTCTTTTTAGCTCACCTGTCACGTAGTGACAAGGTGAGCTTTTGGGATCACTTTTTGTCCGTCGTCCGTCGTGCGTCCGTGCGTGCGTGCGTGAGTGCGTCCGTAAACTTTTCTTCAAATAACATCTCCTCCTAAACCACTGATCGGATTTTGACCAAACTTCACAGGAATGATCCTTAGGTGGTCCCCTTTCAAAGTTGTTCAAATGGTTCCCGTCCGTTGCACATATAGGTCACAGTAGCCAAAAATAGATTTTTTTCACCGAAAACTTAAAAAATCTTCTTCTCTGAAACCGCAAGGCCCAGGTCATTGATATTTGGTATGAAGCTTCATCTAGTGGACCCCTACCAAAATTGTTCAAATTATAGTGCTAGTGCCAAAAATGCCCCCGCACGGAGGCCCTTTTGTTTTACATGGGCTTATATAGGGAAAATCTTTAAAAATCTTCTTCTCTGAAACCACAAGGCCAAGGTCTTTGATATTTGGTATAAAGCTTCATCTAGTGGACCCCTACCAAGATTGTTCAAATTATAGTGCTGGAGCTAAAAATGCCCCCACACGGGGGCCCTTTGGTTTTACATGGGCTTATATAGGGAAAATCTTGAAAAATCTTCTTCTCTGAAACCGCAAGGCCCAGGTCTTTGATATTTGGTATGAAGCTTCATCTAGTGGACCCCTACAAAGAGTGTTCAAATTATAGTGCTGGGGCCAAAAATGCCCCCGCACCAGGGCCCTTTTGTTTTACATAGGCTTATATAGGGAAAATCTTTAAATATCTTCTTCTCTGAAACCGCAAGGCCCAGGTCTTTGATATTTGGTATGAAGCTTCATCTAGTGGACCCCTACCAAGATTGTTCAAATTATAGTGCTGGAGCTAAACATGCCCCCCGCATGGGGGCCCTTTGGTTTTACATGGGCTTATATAGGGAAAATCTAGAAAAATCTTCTTCTCTGAAACCGCAAGGCCCAGGTCTTTGATATTTGGTATGAAGTTTCATCTAGTGGACCCCTACCAAGATTGTTCAAATTATAGTGCTGGGGCCAAAAATGCCCCCGCTCCGGGCCCTTTGGTTTTACATAGGCTTATATAGGGAAAATCTTGAAAAATCTTCTTCTCTGAAACCACTAGGCTTAGGTATTTGATATTTGTTATGAAGCTTCAGCTAGTGGACCTCAATAAAGATTGTTCAAATTATAGCCCTGAGACCAAAAATGCCCCCGCCATGTGGCCCTTTGGTTTTACATAGACTTATATAGGGAATATCTTTAAAAATCATCTTCTCTGAAACACAAGGCTTAGGTCTTTGATATTTGTTATGAAGCTTCAGCTAGTGGACCTCTACCAAGATTGTTCAAATTATAGCCCTGGGGCCAAAAATGCCCCCGCTTCGGGGCCCTTTGGTTTAACATAGACTTATATAGGGAAAATCTTGTTTTACATAGACTTCTATATGCAGGGTAAACCTTTAAAATCTTCTTCTCTGAAACCAGAAAGCCCAGGTCTTTCATATTTGATATGAAGCTTCATCTTGTGGACCTCTACCAAGATTGTTCAAATTATAGCCCTGGGGCAAAAATTGACCCTGCCCGGGGCCCACTTGTTATACATTGGATCAGGTGAGCGAACCAGGGCCCTCTGGGCCCTCTTGTTTTCTGATATGATCCTCATTGCTTGTTGCTTCTACAGAGCGTATGTGAACTGTTCGGGACCAGGGTTTGCTCTACATTCCGATATTGTGATGCCATATATCAGCCACTATGGTACGCCAGAACAAATTGAGAAGTTTATACCAAATATGACAGCAGGAAAATGCATTGGCGCCATAGCCATGACAGAACCTGGAGCTGGGAGGTACTTCTTTTTTTTTACTGTCAACTCTCTTTATACAGACATTCCATATAAAGGCAGACCTCGTCAATGGAATGAATTCTTGGTTCAAGATGAGACAGATTGGATTGATTAATCCATTTAATATCGGAAACCCCAAAATGGGTACCCTGGCAAACAGTGTAGGTCCTGATCAGATGCTGCAAAATGCAGCATCTGATCAGGATCTACACTGTTTGCAAAAAAAAAATCAGTAATTTTCCTAATAAAATTTGAAGAAAACATAACATGTTACCCCTAAATTTTGAAATGCATTTTGTGCTATATACAAGGTGGAAGATTCCATTTGGTACAAAAAGGGTTACCGGTAACTGAGATATGCAAGAATATTATATGTACAGTAGAACTTCGATGGCTCTAACACCGATGGCTCGTTTACCATGGCTGAGTCGAACCCGTTCTTGAGTCCCTAGGGAATTTCTGTACATAAGAAATAGGGAGGGTAAAATTAGGATATTTTCGTCTTTTATCTTGCAAATGTATGCTGTGTGTACTCATTAGAATCGCCTCGATGAGGCGATTCTAATGAGTACACACAGCATACATTTTTCATTATAGAACACAGAAAAAGATGTCCTTAAGTATGTCGTTATGTATCCTGGCATTAGCCCTCAGTGGCTCGAACTACCCCTGTCTCGAACATATTTTCATGGTCCCAAAGGTGTTCGAGCCATTGAAGTTCGACTGTAATATGCTAAGGGAGAAATGCTGTGGCTATTTGTTAGAATGGCCTCATGGAGGTGATTCTAACATATATCCACAACATTTCTATTTTGGAGTAATTTAATGGAAAAAACCTTTTACATATTAGTTTTAGTTATATCGGTAAATTCTTTTTAACAGCAACATATTGGGAAACAAATACTATTGTTATATTGAGGGTCTGCTGTTCTGTCTTTAATTATATCAGGTCCTGTGGTACTAGAAACCATAGGCTGCCTATTGAGACGGGTCGCTGGAGCAGCATTCCCGTCAATCAAAGGTTGTGTTCATATTGTAATGAACTTGGCGACGAATTCCACTATTTGTTGACATGCAACCATTTTGAAACCGAAAGGAAACATTACCTGAAACGCTACTTTTATACTCACCCAAATATCATTAAATTTGAGCAACTAATGAACCTAAAAAATCGCAATACTCTCATACAGCTGTGTAGATTTATTAAAAGAATTACAAAAAACATAAACTAAGGGTTAATTTTTGCAGGTATATAAATGCTAAGAGTTTAATCATGACGAGTTATGAATATTGAATTTGAATATTTTCAAGAGTCTCAGATGTTACACTTAGCTACGTTACAAAATAATAATAATAATGACAATAACAATAATAATAAATAACAACAATAATTATTATTATTATTAGCTCACCTGAGCCGAAGGCTCATGTGAGGTATTAGTATACCACCAGCCGGCGTCCGTCGTCCGTCGTCGTCGTCGTCGTCGTCCACACTTTCAAAGAAGTATATCTCCGGAACCAGTGGGCCAATCTTGATCAAATTTCATGTGAAGCATTATCAGGTAGGGGGAAAGGCTGCATACTGTTTTCGGGCAGATCGGATTGGAACTCTGGTTGCTATGGCAACAAATAGCTCCCATAGACTTAACATAGGAAAAAGTTTGTCATCACTCTAGCTCCGTCAATTTTTAGCTCACCTGAGCCGAAGGATCATGTGAGGTATTAGTATACCACGAGCCGTCGTCGTCGTCCGTCGTCGTCCACACTTTCAAAGAAGTATATCTCCGGAACCAGTGGGCCAATCTTGATCAAATTTCATGTGAAGCATTATCAGGTAGGGGGAAAGGCTGCATACTGTTTTCGGGCAGATCGGATTGGAACTCGGGTTGCCATGGCAACAAATAGCTCCCATAGACTTAACATAGGAAAAAGTTTGTCATCACTCTAGCTCCGTCAATTTTTTTCTGATTGTCTTCATTCTTGCAGATAACGAGGACAGGCATGAAATCTCGATCAAGTTCGATTTTGGGCTGAATCGGATTATTCACTCAGGAGTTACGTGCCCTTGAGCGTTAGGAAAAAGCTTGTCATCACTCTAGCTCCGTCAATTTTTTTCTGATCGACTTCATTCTTGCAGATAACGAGGACAGGCATGAAATCTCGATCAAGTTCGATTTTGGGCTGAATCGGATTATTCACTCAGGAGTTACGTGCCCTTGAGCGTTGAAAAAATTGCCTATTGACTTAGCATGGGGAGAATGTTGTCATCACCGTAGCTGCTTCAATTATTTTCAGATTGGCTTTATTCTTGCAGATAACCAGCACAGCCATGAAATCTCGGTCAAGTTTGATAACTGGCAGAATCGGATCATTCACTTAGGAGTTACCTGCCCTTGTGTGTTTTTGCATTAGGGTTAATGGGAATTTCAAAAATGTATATCTTAAAGACTACTTGGCCAACTTTGATCAAATTTCATGTGTCGCATTATTGGGCATGAAATCTCGATCAAGTTCGATTTTGGGCTGAATCGGATTATTCGCTCAGGAGTTACGTGCCCTTGAGCGTTGAAAAAATTGCCTATTGACTTAACATGTGGAGAATGTTGTCATCACCGTAGCTGCTTCAATTATTTTCAGATTGGCTTTATTCTTGCAGATAACCAGCACAGCCATGAAATCTCGGTCAAGTTCGATGACTGGCAGAATCGGATCATTCACTTAGGAGTTACCTGCCCTTGTGTGTTTTTGCATTAGGGTTAATGGGAATTAGGAAAAAGCTTGTCATCACTCTAGCTCCGTCAATTTTTTTCTGATCGACTTCATTCTTGCAGATAACGAGGACAGGCATGAAATCTCGATCAAGTTCGATTTTGGGCTGAATCGGATTATTCACTCAGGAGTTACGTGCCCTTGAGCGTTGAAAAAATTGCCTATTGACTTAACATGGGGAAAATGTTGTCATCACCGTAGCTGCTTCAATTATTAGCTCACCTGAGCCGAAGGCTCATGTGAGGTATTAGTATACCACGAGCCGGCGTCCGGTGTCCGTCGTCCACACTTTCAACGAAGTATATCTCTGGAACCAGTGGGCCGGCCTTGATCAAATTTCCTATGAACCATCATCAGGTAGGGGGAAAGGCTGTATTAGGTTTTCGTGCAGATCGGACGAGAACTCTGGTTGCCATGGCAACAAAGAGCTCCCATAGGCTTAACATAGGAAAAAGCTTGTCATCACTCTAGCTCCGTCAATTTTTTTCTGATCGACTTCATTCTTGCAGATAACGAGGACAGGCATGAAATCCCGAACAAGTTTTATTTTGGGCTGAATCGGATTATTCACTCAGGAGTTACGTGCCCTTGAGCGTTCTTAACATAGGAAAAAGCTTGTCATCACTCTAGCTCCGTCAATTTTTTTCTTATCGACTTCATTCTTGCAGATAACGAGGACAGGCATGAAATCTCGATCAAGTTCGATTTTGGGCTGAATCGGATTATTCACTCAGGAGTTACGTGCCCTTGAGCATTGAAAAAATTGCCTATTGGCTTAACATGGGGAGAATGTTGTCATCACCGTAGCTGCTTCAATTATTTTCAGATTGGCTTTATTCTTGCAGATAACCAGCACAGCCATGAAATCTCGGTCAAGTTCGATAACTGGCAGAATCGGATCATTCACTTAGGAGTTACCTGCCCTTGTGTGTTTTTGCATTAGGGTTAATGGGAATTTCAAAAATGTATATCTTAAAGACTACTTGGCCAACTTTGATCAAATTTCATGTGTCCCATTATTGGGCAAGTGGAAAGGCTTCATTAGGTTTTCAGGCAGATCTGAGTGGAACTCTGGTTGCCATGGCAACATCTAGCTCCCATAGACTTCACATAGGAAAAAGCTTGTCATCACTCTAGCTCCGTCAATTTTTTTCTGATCGACTTCATTCTTGCAGATAACCAGTACAGGCATAAAATCTCGGTCAAGTTCGATTTTGGGGCGAATCGAATTATTTGCCTTGGAGTTACCTGCCCTTGAGCATAAAAAAATACGTTGTGACCACGATAGCAACTTTATTTTTATTCAGATCAGCTTCAAACTTGCAGGTAACGTGGACAGGCATAAAATCTCAGTTAAGTTCGAATCGGAATATTGACCTCGGAGTTACATGACCTTGAGCGACAAAAAATTTGCCCATAGACTTTACATAGGGAAAATGTTGTGACTACGATAGCGACTTGAATTTTTTTCAGATCAGCTTCAAACTTGCAGGTAACAAGGACAGACATAAAATCTCGGTTAAGTTCGATTTTGGGCCGAATCAGATTATTTGCCTTGGAGTTACCTGCCCTTGAGCATAAAAAAATACGTTGTGACCACGATAGCAACTTTATTTTTATTCATATCAGCTTCAAACTTGCAGGTAACGAGGACAGGCATAAAATCTCGGTTAAGTTTGATTTTGGGCCGAATTGGAATATTGACCTCGGAGTTACGTGACCTTGAGAGACAAAAAAATTTGCCCATAGACTTAACGTAGGGAAAATGTTGTGACAGAAATAGCGACTTGAATTTTTAGCTCACCTGAGCCAAAGGCTCCAGTGAGCTGATAGTATACCAAGGCTCCGGAGTCCGTTGTCTGTCGTCCGTCCATCCGTCGTCCACACTTTCAATGAAGCATATCTCAGAAGGCAGTCGACCAATCTTGTTTAAATTTTATGTGTAGCACCATTGGGCAAGGGGAAAGGCTGCATTAGGTTTTGGAGCTAGTCTGGTTCATTTGTTCCTTCATTCTTCTTTCTCTCCATATAGAGATAATAGACCAATGTTAAATTTTTAATCAAAGATTTCTCAGGAACTATAAAAGCTAGATGCATCAAATTTGTATTCAATAGAATAATGATGACTTATTTTGTGTAAGAGACATTGGGCTTTCTCAGCTTATTTGTTCATCTGTTCTTTCATTCTTCTTTCTCTCCATTTTGACCAATGTTAAATTTTCGTCAAAAGATTTCTCAGGAACTATAGAAGCTAGAAGTCTCAAACTTGGAATGCAATGCAATAATGATGACTTATATCCTGTAAGGGTCAATGGGCTGGATTCTATTAGTAGATTTAGTAGTCAAGTCTGTGAATTGTTAAAACTTAAGTTCCTCAGGTGAGCGGTTTAGGCTCATTGAGCCTCTTGTTATGTATTGCGTTGATACGCAAAATGTATATGTATTGGTATATTCAAATGATCTTCAAATAAATTGTTGTTTTCTTCCGGAGTGAGAGCAAATTATTAATAACTTGCTTTTATCTCCCGGAGTAAGAACAATTTGAAATATATTATCTTCATGTTGCTACCACTATTACACTTTGTGTTGAACCTTGTATTATAGTATTCTCGTGCTCGTGCTGTTTACCTTATGTTGTAAACCTGAGAGTAACAGAATAAACTTGTAAACTTGTGGTTATAAAACTGTTGTTCATGCTTACATCAGTAGAGCATGCATTACGAAAACACACCCATACGACATAGTGCATTTTTCACATCTCCAAAATGACTACTTTTCTGATGAAAATCCTTGATATTTTTCATATAAATGCTCATAACATAGGTTGTGTGTGCTCGTTAGAACCGCCTCAATGAGGTGGTTCTAACGAGTACCCACAACCTATGTCTTGGAGCAAAAATAAGAAAAATAACGAATACCCCCGTAAACCCCAGTTTCTCTATATAAAGTGGGGTTTACGGGGGTCTTCATTTCATGGACTTGTTCACGTGATGAAATGCATAATGTTAAAAAATATTGAAATACAAACTGATGCTGCAATTTTCCTGTTTGGATAGCAAAAATGTTATTTGTCCTGCTCATAAATTTTCTAATTCAAACAAAGTTGCTTATGAGAAAGATGACCCTTAGTTGAGCTTTACCTGCGTGGCTGCATCAAGAACCAATGGTTGATATCAAAATAATTTGACCATTTATTTTCGTATTACATTCAATTATTGCTGGTATCAAATTCACCTATAATATTTCCCTTTTTTTGCATTCTTTTTATTAGCTCACCGTCACGTAGTGACGAGGTGAGCTTTTGGGATCACTTTTTGTCCGTCGTCCGTCGTGCGTCCGTCCGTGCGTGCGTCCGTGCGTCTGTGCGTCCGTGCGTGCGTAAACAATTTCTTTAAACAACATCTCCTCCTAAACCACTGATCGGATTTTGACCAAACTTCCCAGGAATGATCCTTAGGTGGTCCCCTTTCAAAGTTGTTCAAATGGTTCCGGTCCGTTGCACATCTAGGTCACAGGAGCTAAAAATAGATTTTTTTCACCAAAAACTTAAAAAATCTTCTTCTCTGAAACCACAAGGCCCAGGTCTTTGATATTTGGTATGAAGCTTCATCTAGTGGACCCCTACCAAGATTGTTCAAATTATAGTGCTGGGGCCAAAAATGCCCCCGCCCCGGGGCCCTTTGGTTTTACATGGGCTTATATAGGGAAAATCTTTAAAAATCTTCTTCTCTGAAACCACAAGGCCCAGGTCTTTGATATTTGGTATGAAGCTTCATCTAGTGGACCCCTACCAAGATTGTTCAAATTATAGTGCTGGGGCCAAAAATGCCCCCGCCCCGGGGCCCTTTGGTTTTACATAGGCTTATATAGGGAAAATCTTTAAAAATCTTCTTCTCTGAAACCACAAGGCCCAGGACTTTGATATTTGGTATGAAGCTTCATCTAGTGGACCCCTACCAAGATTGTTCAAATTATAGTGCTGGGACAAAAAATACCCCCGCCACGGGGCCCTTTGGTTTTACATAGGCTTATATAGGGAAAATCTTTAAAAATCTTCTTCTCTGAAACCACAAGGCCCAGGACATTGATATTTGGTATGAAGCTTCATCTAGTGGACCCCTACCAAGATTGTTCAAATTTTAGTGCTGGGACAAAAAATGCCCCCGCCACGGGGCCCTTTGGTTTTACATTGGCTTATATAGGGAAAATCTTTAAAAATCTTCTTCTCTGAAACCACAAGGCCCAGGTCTTTGATATTTGATATGAAGCTTCATCTAGTGGACCCCTACCAAGATTGTTCAAATTATAGTGCTGGGGCCAAAAATGCCCCCGCCCCGGGGCCCTTTGGTTTTACATAGGCTTATATAGGGAAAAATCTTTAAAAATCTTCTTCTCTGAAACCACAAGGGACCAGGACTTTGATATTTGGTATGAAGCTTCATCTAGTGGACCCCTACCAAGATTGTTCAAATTTTAGTGCTGGGACAAAAAATGCCCCCGCCACGGGGCCCTTTGGTTTTACATTGGCTTATATAGGGAAAATCTATAAAAATCTTCTTCTCTGAAACCACAAGGCCCAGGACATTGATATTTGGTATGAAGCTTCATCTAGTGGACCCCTACCAAGATTGTTCAAATTTTAGTGCTGGGACTAAAAATGCCCCCGCCACGGGGCCCTTTGGTTTTACATAGGCTTATATAGGGAAAATCTTTAAAAATCTTCTTCTCTGAAATCACAAGGCCCAGGTCTTTGATATTTGGTATGAAGCTTCATCTAGTGGACCCCTACCAAGATTGTTCAAATTTTAGTGCTGGGACAAAAAAAAACCCGCCACGGGGCCCTTTGGTTTTACATTGGCTTATATAGGGAAAATCTTTAAAAAACTTCTTCTCTGAAACCACAAGGCCCAGGTCTTTGATATTTGGTATGAAGCTTCATCTAGTGGACCCCTACCAAGATTGTTCAAATTATAGTGCTGGGGCCAAAAATGCCCCCGCCCCGGGGCCCTTTGGTTTTACATAGGCTTATATAGGGAAAATCTTTAAAAATTTTCTTCTCTGAAACCACAAGGCCCAGGACTTTGATATTTGGTATGAAGCTTCATCTAGTGGACCCCTACCAAGATTGTTCAAATTTTAGTGCTGGGACAAAAAATGCCCCCGCCAAGGGGCCCTTTGGTTTTACATAGGCTTATAAAGGGAAAATCTTTAAAAATCTTCTGCTCTGAAACCACAAGGCCCAGGTCTTTGATATTTGGTATGAAGCTTCATCTAGTGGACCCCTACCAAGATTGTTCAAATTATAGTGCTGGGGCCAAAAATGCACCCGCCCCGGGGCCCTTTGGTTTTACATAGGCTTATATAGGGAAAATCTTTAAAAATCTTCTTCTCTGAAACCACAAGGCCCAGGACTTTGATATTTGGTATGAAGCTTCATCTAGTGGACTCCTACCAAGATTGTTCAAATTTGAGTGCTGGGACAAAAAATGCCCCCGCCAAGGGGCCCTTTGGTTTTACATAGACTTATAAAGGGAAAATCTTTAAAAATCTTCTTCTCTGAAACCGCTAGGCCCAGGTCTTTGATATTTGATGTGTAGCTTCATCTAGTGGACCTTTTCCAAGATTGTTCAAATTATAGCCATTGTTGATGTTTGGTATGAAGCTTCACCTTTAAGACCTCCCTCAACATTATGCATATTAAAGCTCTGGGGCCAATAATGGCCCTCTCTGGGGCCCACTTGTTACACTATGGATCAGGTGAGCGATCCAGGGCCATCATGGCCCTCTTGTTACAAATGACATAGGGTCATATTTATTTACTTTCCAAACAGCCAGCTTATATTCATACTCATATTTCTGAAAATCAAAGTACTGAAAGTACTGAGAGGCGGGCGAGTAATGTCATCTATTTACAATGCTCTTGAGTTAAAACTTGAAAAAAAAATGACTACAGTCACACGTAATTGCTCTTGAATTTATCATTGAGTGTATTTATCTTCAAACGGGCTATTTCAATAAAAGACCACAGACACAATGCAGGTCTCCAAAAAGTTGACTCTTTTCAAGACGGAAGAAACTGTTATTTATTTATTTATTTATTTATTTATTTATTTATTATTAATTTATTTATTTATTTATTACATGCACCTTCCGGTACCTTAATTAATTTGCACCAACTTTATTTATTTATTTATTTATTACATGCACCTTCCGGTACCTTAATTAATTTGCACCAACTTTGCTACCGATCACATTGTTTGTTTGATTTGAGGTTAAATGTTCCCGTCAAGACTGTATATGTCATTTGGGAGACGCTGCTTCCAATTTTGTGGGACTTTAACCCGACATTGAGATGAAATGACATCTCAAGCTCTGTCGCCCAATGAAACCAATAGGGTTTATAAGCATGGACGGTCCGACTCGCACCGCTTTACCTGAACAGGTTTAGGTACTCTAAGCTGTTTACAAGTACTCGTGTGCGGTCGGATTTTAGCTCTGCGTGGAAGCATCATGTAGCCTATCTATTTCTTTAAGCCCCGATGGGCGGGGGGCGACCAACAATCACATAACTATACACTGAGGACAACCTACAAATCATCATTCTGTGTATTGAAAACATCAGAAATTTCACTCGTCCCTATCGCACTCGTGGTAATACTGATGTTTTCAACACACTCGTATTCGGCTGCATATGATCACTGAGTCGGAACAAACTTTATTTATACAATTTTGCGTGGAAGCATCATGCAGCCTATCTATTTCTTTAAGCCCCGATGGGCGGGGGCCGACTGACAATCACATAGCTATACACTGAGGACAACTTACAAATCATCATTCTGTGTATTGAAAACATCAGAAATTTCACTCGTGCATCGCACGTGGTAATACTGATGTTTTCAACATACTCGTATTCGGCTGCATTTGATCACTGAGTCTCGCCCCCGCCCATAGGGGCTTGAAGAAATACATGGGCTGCATGATGCTTCCAAGCAGAGCTGAATCCGGCCCACACACTAGTACTGGTAAACCGCTTAGCGGATCTAAGCCTGTCCAGGCACCGCGGTGCGAGGCGGACCGTCCATGCTAATAAACCCTATTGGTTTCATTGGGCGACAGGGCCTTGAGATGTCATTTCATCTCAATGTCGGGTAAAAGTCCCACAAAATTGGAAGCAACGTCTCCAAAATGACCTTTACAGTGTTGACGGGGACGTTAAACCTCAAATCAAACAAATTTGATCACTGAGTCGGAACAAACTTTATTTATACAATTTTATGTTTCCAAATGAAATCAAAATACTGAGGGAGGTTGAGTTATTAGGCCAAATTATACTGTCAATTAAGCTGATCTCTAGATCCGAAATGGTTACATGGCTTAATCGAAAAGGAAGACATCGTATTAAATCCGACGGAGGAAATGCAAACATAAATAAATAAATAAATAAATCTAAATAAATAAACATAAACGAGCCTGTTCCTTTTTAGCTCACCTGTCACGTAGTGACAAGGTGAGCTTTTGGGATCACTTTTTGTCCATCGTCCGTCGTGCGTCCGTGCGTGCGTGCGTCCGTGCGTGAGTGCGTCCGTAAACTTTTTCTTCAAACGACATCTCCTCCTAAACCACTGAACGGATTTTGACCAAACTTCTAAGGAATGATCCTTAGGTGGTCCCCTTTCAAAGTTGTTCAAATGGTTCCGGTCCGTTGCACATATAGGTCACAGTAGCCAAAAATAGATTTTTTTCACCGAAAACTTAAAAAATCTTCTTCTCTGAAACCGCAAGGCCCAGGTCTTTGATATTTGATATGAAGCTTCATCTAGTGGACCCCTACCAAGATTGTTCAAATTATAGTGCTGGGACCAAAAATGCCCCCGCACTGGGGCCCTTTGGTTTTACATGGGCTTATATAGGAAAGATCTTTAAAAATCTTCTTCTCTGAAACCGCAAGGCCCAGGTCTTTGATATTTGGTATGAAGCTTTATCTAGTGGACCCCTACCAAGATTGTTCAAATTATAGTGCTGGAGCTCAAAATGCCCCCCACGGGGGCCCTTTGGTTTTACATGGGCTTATATAGGGAAAATCTTGAAAAAATCTTCTTCTCTGAAACGGCAAGGCCCAGGTCTTTGATATTTGGTATGAAGCTTCAGCTAGTGGACCCCTACCAAGATTGTTCAAATTATAGTGCTGGGGCCAAAAATGCCCCCGCACGAGGGCCCTTTTGTTTTACATAGGCTTATATAGGGAAAATCTTTAAAAATCTTCTTCTCTGAAACCGCAAGGCCCAGGTCTTTGATATTTGGTATGAAGCTTCATCTAGTGGACCCCTACCAAGATTGTTCAAATTATAGTGCTGGATCTAAAAATGCCCCCCGCATGGGGGCCCTTTGGTTTTACATGGGCTTATATAGGGAAAATCTTGAAAAATCTTCTTCTCTGAAACCGCAAGGCCCAGGTCTTTGATATTTGGTATGAAGCTTCATCTAGTGGACCCCTACCAAGATTGTTCAAATTATAGTGCTGGAGCTCAAAATGCCCCCGCACGGGGGCCCTTTGGTTTTACATGTGCTTATATAGGGAAAATCTTGAAAAATCTTCTTCTCTGAAACCGCAAGGCCCAGGTCTTTTATATTGGGTATGAAGCTTCATCTAGTGGACCCCTACCAAGATTGTTCAAATTATAGTGCTGGAGCTAAAAATGCCCCCCGCACGGGGGCCCTTTGGTTTTACATGGGCTTATATAGGGAAAATCCTGAAAAATCTTCTTCTCTGAAACCGCAAGGCCCAGGTCTTTGATATTTGGTATGAAGCTTCATCTAGTGGACCCCTACCAAGATTGTTCAAATTATAGTGCTGGGACCAAAAATGCCCCCGCACCAGGGCCCTTTTGTTTTACATAGGCTTATATAGGGAAAATCTTCTTCTCTGAAACTGCAAGGCCCAGGTCTTTGATATTTGTTATGAAGCTTCATCTTGTGGACCTCTACCAAGATTGTTCAAATTATAGCCCTGGGGCCAAAAATGCGCCCGCTCCGGGGCCCTTTGGTTTTAGATAAACTTATATAGGGAAAATCTTGTTTTACATAGTCTATATATAGGCTAAACTGTTTAAATCTTCTTCTCTGAAACCAGAAAGCCCAGGTCTTTCATATTCGATATGAAGCTTCATCTTGTGGACCTCTACCAAGATTGTTCAAATTAAAGCCCTGGGGCCAAAATTGACCCTGCCCGGGTCCCACTTGTTATACATTGGATCAGGTGAGCGAACCAGGGCCCTCTGGGCCCTCTTGTTGTTTTTCATGCTAATACCGTAAATTCGAGATAAAAGCTCAACTTTACGCCACCTGTGCAGTTAGTTACATAAAGTTCTGTTTTGTTCTGTTCTGTTCCCCCTCTGTAAAAATGTCAAAGTCTAACGGACAAGCCAAACCATTTCCTTTGGAAATGGGGACATAAAAAGACACAGAAGAAGAAAAAAGTTTCGCTAAATTTTCCATGTCAGTCGTTTGACCCTTTAATTTCTGGATTTTAAATTATTAGACTATGCCTTGATCAGACAGATGCAGCTTATCTGCTCATCAGTGCCAAGGGTCCCTTTACTGGAGCATTCGAAAATACTGAAGACCCTGATTACAGACACAGAATGGGGCATCTGATTAGGACCCTCATTATTTGCTTAAAGCACGGAACTGCATGTAAAAAGCACGGAACTGCATGTAAACTCACAGCAAATAAAATTTATATTTTGAAATTATACATGTAATAGCGTTTATACGAATTCCAATAATGAACTAATAACAGACGGCACTAATTTTAGCATCCTGCAGCATGGCTGTGACGTCATCAATTTCGGACAAACAAATGTGTACGAAATGCGTGTAAATGCATAAGGCTGACAGATGAAACCATTATCTCTTTGCGTATTTCACCAATTGTTTCATGTTCAGAGGTAAAAGTCCTTTTGTGGTGTCCAGTACATTTTTTGATCGGTTTTACGGTTCTTAAAAGAGTATTCCCAGCCTGTGAGCCAAAACGGAGTACCCGGAGAGAAACTACCTGCCCTTCCTCTCACATTTGGTCTGAGCAAGACTTGAACCACAGCGTTGAGAGGCTAAGTGAGTCAGCGCTCTTACCAATTAGGTCACGGAGGCTTGGACATTTATTTTTTTTCACATCAACAGAAATGATCCTTAGATTAAGGGCAGTCCTGGTCTAAGCAAATAGTGCAGGCCCAGTTCAGACTGCTTCTTGTCAGTCTAATCAGGCTCTTCACTTATTGTCATTTTATCTGCATCTTTTTGTCTTATCTGAATGACAGATCTTCTTATTTTTCCCAGAAAATAGGATTCAGCATTTCATTTGTTTGTTTGATTTGAGGTTTAACGTCCGCGTCAACACTGTATAGCTCATTTTGGAGACGTTGCTCCCAATTTTGTGAGACATTTACCCAACATTGAGATGAAATGACATCTCAAGCCCTGTCGCCCAATGAAACCAATAGGTTTATAAGCATGGACGGTCCGACTCGCAGCGCTTTGCCTGGGCAGACTTAGATCCTCTAAGTGGTTTACCAGCAGTACTCGTGTGCGGTCAGTTTCAGCTCTTCGTGGAAGCATCATGCAACTCATCTTTTTCTTCAAGCCCCGATGGGCGGGGCCGCATTTCATGCAAATTTGTCTGTGTCTGAGAAAAGTAAGGATGGGTTTTCTTCATTGTTTTCTTCTAATCAAAACTGTTGTTGATGCTTTGGAATTTGTTTTGTTTCTTTGTGGTTATATAAAACCGATAATAATAATAATGATAATAATAATAATAATAATAATAATAACAGCAATAATAATAATGCAATCAATTATCCAAAAACTTTTATTTTACAGCCGTAAAAAGTCACAATGTATGAATCAAATGACCTGTGCGTAAACATCACGTTAACAATGTACCATTTGGAAGCATAACCCGTAAGACGCCAATCACGACAACAGTCGTCTGCTTTGTCGTTTGCCAGTTACTTCAAAACGCATTTGTTTTTTTTTTTGTTTTTGGCAAACAATGTGGACCCAGATCAGTGGGTCCACACTGTTTTCCTGGATGAAAAAAAAATATATATTTTTAAAAAGTTTGCAAGAAGATCAGCATAAGCAGATGACATTTTCAGGTGGTGTTTTTCTCGGCATTTTAAGGGTTTAATGTGGACTGTACAGTTTTCTGGGCCAGACTAGCTAGTTTCGGCCAATTAGGCATTATTTTCGTGAATTAACTCCGTGAAATGAACACCTCCATAATCCACACTTTATATAGAGAAAACCATGCAGGGTTTACTGGGGTATTCAATAGGCCCCTATTTTTCTTATTTCAGCTCCAAGACATATGTTGTGGGTACTTGTTAGATTCGCCTCTATGAGGCGGTTCCAACGAGTACCTACAACCTATATTTGACGTATAAATAAGACCTGTATCACAAATTTTCATCTGACCATTTTGGGTATGAAAGAATACACCTGCGTTAATTGTTTAATCCGAAAGTCGTCACGTGACCGCGTGGAGCTATATTAAGATATCGGTTTTTCCTTTTCATGACGTAGGCAGCCTGTCAATTCGAACGCTATTAGACCTCTCCAAAGCGGTGTCGATCAATACAGAGAAGCGTGTCAACCCTTTCAACCCTGTACATCACTGCAGATACCGATTCAGGTACAGATACCGATACAAACCTTATACATCCAGATCAGACGGCATGTGACGAGCAGTCTCATCAGATTCTACACCGTTCGCCAACTGTCAATGACTTGAACAATACACCATTGTATAAGAATTGGTTCACTGCATATCAAAGCTAGAAGGGTTCTGTTCAGAAACTGGGGTGGGGGGGAGGGAATGATTTCAAGCATAAACAGCAACGGCGTAGGAAAATAGTGCCGGATTTTTATACTCAGCTTTCAACGCAAAGGACTAGTCTCCATAAGGGGGTTTTCCTGGTACCTAAATTTCTCAATAATATTTTGGGAAAATATAGCCACACAGAGGGGACATTCATCCCAGGTAAGTTTGAATCAAACAGAACTCTAGTTTTGTGATAAGGGTTTATCAAAAGTGGGTGGGGTAATTCCATATCAGTTCTACCAAGGACAATTAATCAGCAATTGACTATATTAAAATAGCACACTGACAAAACTTTTTGCCATGTAATGCATAGACTGTGGGTACATATTAATGTGAAATAGGGTGATTGTATATTTTATTGCACTTTGCTAAAATATAATAATTTATTTGCACTTTGCGCATTTTCATTAATTTTTCATCTACCAACTTTGCCAAAAAGTTGAACATTTCTCTATTAAGCAACACATTCTTACCTCTTTTCTAGAAAATACTTATCAATGCTTGGCCATTGCAGAATTGTAAGGATTTTTTTATAAATGGTCTTTGACATGAGTTATGTGCCCTTGAAAAGAGAAAATTGCAGTAAAATGCGATGAAATTATCAAAACTTTGTTTTGCCTTTTTGCTATAAGTTTACTGGCGAGAAATGCTTACAGGAGTTAAATTCTAATGTATTTATCGTGTAAAAGGGTTTAACTATTGTAGCAGAGACTAAATTGGTATCAGTAAGGGTCAAAATTACTTTTAGAGGTTTTAAGAGTTGGATATAATTGACACACATTTGCTCATCTCATTTAGTATCACTTTCTTGTGAGGAGTCGCTGTTGGTATCCCAAACTTCAGCTGCAGCATCTGTAAGAAAATCCATGTATTTAAAATGTATCTTAGGCCCTTTTGTTTCTGGCTAGTGTCGCGCAAACCCCAAATACCATAAGACGGATGCAATATGGGCACAGCAGCCTACTACTCTAGCCCCTGATTTGCATGTGTAAAACCAACCGACGATAGATTATAAGCATGTGCTGTATTCAATCCATAAATTATAGGTCTTGCTACTGGTATACCTTGAACGTATTAGGGACTTGAGGACACCTTCTTGCTCTTTGTTTATAAGGATATCATATTTACTGTCATCTGTTTGGTGTTCTTTCGTGTAGGATTTGGCCTGGCGAATCTGATACACTCCCATTGTCAGGTCTCTTAATTCTGCTTCGTTCAGTTCGGGGAAATCTGGCATTTCAGATGCATCCATACTTTTTCGTACTTTGCACCGTTTGTCCCACTTATTGTCAGTCACCTTTTGTTGAAGTTTATTCGGTGACTTTGCTAAGGCCATCATTCGTTTGGCCATGACAACATCTGATTCCAAACTAGTCACCAAGGGTGGCCTGAAAGCGTTGCAAAGGGAGCAAACAATTCACACATAATCGCCAGCAAACGGGATTTGAGAGTTGGGAAGCACATTACTTAAAGCTTTCCATTGCTTTATACGCCCATATGCTGACTCAACAACCCATCTCACTTTGGTAACAAGTCTGGATTCATTTGCTTCCTCAGTGCTAGCTGTTTCTCTTTTTTCTTCAAGAAATGAGGCATTTCAGTATTGATCCCACAATCATTAAGTCTGTTACATCCCTAAACCCCCTATCAACAATGAGAACAACCCCTTCATTGAACCAATTTCTAATATCCCCACTGTTGCTCTTCAGCATATGCTCTGTTATCTTGGCATCTGAGTTTTTATCATCAGCCAGGTAAGGTCCAAGCACTGTAAGTATGTAGCCGTCAGTTGCTACAAGCATCATCGGTTTAAGCAATGGGCGACCTTTATGGACAGAATAAGAACGCCTTTGGAATGAAAAGTCACCGCTTTTCTCTATGTACACAAAGGTACCATCAGCAACAGCAATAGCAACATATTTCTGTGAATAAGCAAACAGCACCCTTGCAAATTCTGTAGTGTGATTTTCAATTACTTTATTTCGTTCTATATGTGGCAGGCCAAGATATTTTGGAACGAAATTGGACATTAGACTTGCTCTGGCTGAATGGATTGCCTTACTGCAAGTAGTTTTCTTCACCCCAAACAATGTTGAAAGAACAGCCAAGGACAGACCAGTCTGTCAGTTTTACAAGCAACATGGCAAGGGCTGTACGAGTGCTCCTTGTTGATGTAGAACGCAACGAGGAGAGCGATTCATGTACATCATTGAACTGATCTTTTGTTATGCCTGTCAGTCCTAAGTTTTACAAGCAACATGGCAAGGGCTGTACGAGTGCTCCTTGTTAATGTAGAACGCAACGAGGAGAGCGATTCATGTACATCATTGAACTGATCCTTTGTGATGCCTGTCAGTCTGACATAGTCTTCACCTGTCATTTCATCAGCGTTGTCAAAATTCAGTGCATTAGATTTCCTGTTTGCCGTTTCGAAATAAAATAATTGAAGATCACACTACAGAATTTGCAAGGGTGCTGTTTGCTAATTCACAGAAAGATATTGCTATTGCTGTTGCTGATGGTGAAGCGGTGACTTTTCATTCCAAGGGCGTTCTTATTCTGTCCATAAAGGTCGCCCATTGCTTAAACTGATGATGCTTGTAGCAAATGGTGGCTACATGCTTACAGTGCTTGGACCTTACCTGGCTGATGATAAAATCTCAGATGCCAAGATAACAGAGCATATGCTGAAGAGCAACAGTGGGGATATTAGAAATTGGTTCAATGAAGGTGTTGTTCTCATTGTTGATAGGGGGTTTAGGGATTTAACAGACTTAATGATTGTTTTTGTTTGTTGGTTTAATTTGAGGTTTAACGTCCCTGTCAACACTGTAAAGGTCATTTTGGAGACGTTGCTTCCAATTTTGTGGGACTTTTACCCAACATTGAGATGAAATGACATCTCAAGCCCTGTCGCCCAATGAAACCAATAGGGTTTATTAGCATGGACGGTCCGCCTCGCACCGCGGTTCCAGGACAGGCGTAGATTCTCTACGCGGTTTACCAGTACTAGTGTGCGGGCCGGATTCAGCTCTGCGTGGAAGTATCGTGCAGCCCATATATTTCTTCAAGCCCCTCTGGGCAGGGGCGGAATTAATGATTGTGGGATCAATACTGAAATGCCTCATTTCTTGAAGAAAAAAGAGAAACAGCTAGCACTGAGGAAGCAAATGAATCCAGACTTGTTACCAAAGTGAGATGGGTTGTTGAGTCAGCATATGGGCGTATAAAGCAATGGAAAGCATTAAGTGATGTGCTTCCCAACTCTCAAATCCCGTTTGCTGGCGATTATGTGCGAATTGTTTGCTCCCTTTGCAACGCTTTCAGGCCACCCTTGGTGACTAGTTTGGAATCAGATGTTGTCATGGCCAAACGAATGATGGCCTTAGCAAAGTCACCGAATAAACTTCAACAAAAGGTGACTGACAATAAGTGGGACAAACGGTGCACAATTTGGAAAAGTATGGATGCATCTGAAATGCCAGATTTCCCCGAACTGAACGAAGCAGAATTAAGAGACCTGACAATGACAATGGGAGATTATCAGATTCCCCAGGCCAAATCCTACACGAAAGAACACCAAACAGATGACGCCAAATATGAAATCCTTATAAACAAAGAGCAAGAAGGTGTCCTCAAGTCCCTAATACGTTCAAGGTATACCAGTAGTAAGACCTATAATTTATGGATTGAATACAGCACATGCTTATAACCTATCGTCGGTTGGTTTTGCACATGCAAATCAGGGGCTAGAGTAGTGGGCTGCTGTGCCCATATTGCATCAGTCTTATGGTATTTGGAGTTTGAGCGACACCAGCCAGCAACAAAAGGGCCTGAGATACATAATAAATACATGGATTTTCTTACAGATGCTGCAGCTGAAGTTTGGGATACCAACAGCGACTCCTCAGAAGAAAGTGATACGGAATGAGATGAGCAAATGTATGTCAATTATATCCAGTTCTTAAAAGCCCTAAAAGTAATTTTGACCCTTACTGATACCAATTTAGTCTCTGCTACAATAGTTAAACCCTTTTACACGATAAATACATTAGAATTTAACTCCTGTAAGCATTTCTCGCCAGTAAACTAATAGCAAAAAGGCAAAACAAAGTTTTGATAATTTCATCGGATTTTACTACAATTTTCTCTTTTCAAGGGCACATAACTCATGTCACAGACCATTTATAAAAAAATCCTTACAATTCTGCAATGGCCAAGCATTGATAAGTATTTTCTAGAAAAGAGGTAAGAATGTGTTGCTTAATAGAGAAATGTTCAACTTTTTGGCAAAGTTGGTAGATGAAAAATTAATGAAAATGCGCAAAGTGCAAATAAATTATTATATTTTAGCAAAGTTCAATAAAATATACAATCACCCTATTTCACATTAATATGTGCCCACAGTCTATGCATTACATGGCAAAAAGTTTTGTCAGTGTGCTATTTTAATATAGTCAATTGCTGATTAATTGTCCTTGGTAGAACTGATATGGAATTACCCCACCCACTTTTGATAAACCCTTATCACAAAACTAGAGTTCTGTTTGATTCAAACTTACCTGGGATGAATGTCCCCTCTGTGTGGCTATATTTTCCCAAAATATTATTGAGAAATTTAGGTACCAGGAAAACCCCCTTATGGAGACTAGACCTTTATTCGTGAAATCTAATAAGCAGGTCTATTTTTACAAACAGTATTAATTTTTCAAACCGTCCGGTCGCACTTGATAGGATTTATTGCGTGTACTGCTTTTTCAGTTTAGGTTTTCTTTTTTGAGCGGAGGACTACAAGAAGGCATGTCTAAAGAGGTGCACAAAAAATCTGATATACGAGGTGTACGGTAACTACAGGCTACGCCCGCCTAAAAATGCATTAAATAAGCACTTGTAAGAAACAACTTTCTTCTTTTGATAGTTTTCTTGAAGAAATAGCAAAAATACTTTGCTGTTTTGATAGAGATCTTTGAGAAATACTTTAAATGTAATAAGTCTATAAAATTTATTTATTTTTTCTCAAATGCATGAGATATTGAATGACTATTGAAAGCAAAAATAAGCCTACAACTTAGATGCAGTGAAAAGTTGCTTTTGCAGGAGTTGCCTCCCCTGAAGGTGTATCAATTATGCTAAAACTCCAAACCAAATAATAATAAAAAACTTAATTGATTGAAGAGTCCACTTCAGAAAGACATGGATTTTAGGCCTGACTCTTATCCTGCCGAATATATTAACTAAGCCACAGCCGTTAATAGCCAATCAGATGACTATGTATATTATATACATTGCATTCACAATCAGCATGACAGTGTTGATCCAGATCAGATGGCTTCTACAGACTTGCCTACCCTTACGATTTGGTCGTAGGGCTTACTATTTTCATGTCCAAATTACGACCTTACGACCCCGGCTGAATTCCGTACGGTTTTCGGTGTATGTAAAAAAAAAGGTCGGTAAATCGGCGCGATTATCGCAGTTCGGTTCAGGTATAACCGGAATAAAACAATAGTTGTCATTCCTGGCTTACTTTCGTTGCGAAACTAAGTTAAATTTCATTGGCTAATGGTAGAGAAGTAATCCAATCACATTTCATTTAACAAATTCGTTTCGGTATGATCGGCAAGATGGATGCCTTTACAAAGGAAAAAGAAAAGCAAAGCTGAATCGGCCGATTCATTGCAGTCAAACAAATAAAAGCTGCACCGCAGTGGGCTTATTTTGACCTAGCATCGGATACCTTAAAACCCTTACGAATAATGTGAATCTTACGATTTTTTTTTTTTTTTGTGGGATCTTACTATTTTCTGTCTCATGGGGTAGGCAAGTCTGCTTCTACAGCAACCTGATCTGGATCTACATTTAAGCAAAGGTATGGCTTGTCCCCAACAGCCAGATAAGGGTTAAAGTGTTTTATATTCATTACAGTGATCTTCAAGGAGTACGAACAAATGCAAAGAAAGATGGTTCAGACTGGATTTTAAATGGCAGTAAAGTGTTCATAACCAATGGTTACATGGCAGATGTTGTGGTTGTCGTGGCGATAACAGACACCGGGGCCAAGTCAGCTGCTCATGGGATCAGTCTTTTCTTGGTGGAAGATGGGATGAAAGGGTTCATTAAGGGAAGAAAACTAGAGAAGCTTGGTTTCAAAGCACAGGTAAAGCTTACCAGCAACAAACATGTACTGCTATGTTTACCCTAGACTCCATTCAGTTTTATTTGCAAGTCATATTTATCCCCCCCCCCCCCCCCCCCCCCCCCCCGGCATACAATGCCTGTATCTTCTAAACTCTAAGACAAATTCAGTTGATACTTGCATCATCAATGTTGCATACCAGTCCAAAGATTTTGTGATGCATGTCCCTTCCCCCACCTATGGTGACCTTGACTTCAAGGTCACAGACTTAGAAATTTTACATTTGGCTAAAGTTTTATGACACAGTTTATAGTTGCCTGTATGTTCTTAACTCTAAGACAAATTTAGTTGATACTTGCATCAATGTTGCATACTAGTCCAAAGCTTTCATTGATGCATACCCCGCCCTGCTGCTTCAGTAACATTGATGCCCCCACCCCTTTCGTAACTTTGATGCTCTCACTCCCTTAGTCCATTTGGAAATTTTATGCTTGGTTTAACTTTTACAAGCACGTTTATGGATTCTTTTAGCTTCTTGACTTCTTCATACAAGCTCAAAAGATATATCAGAGGGTAGCACTGGCCAGGGCTATATGTGACCCACTGGTTGCTTTCTCTAGTTATTATTTAAAATGAATACAGTAAAGATTGCCAACATTCAGTTGTGGATATTGATCAGGAAATCTTTTCTACATTGCCTAACAAAGAGTGAGAGGCCACCTAAGATAAAGAGACAGTCAGGTTAGAACAAATAGTATACACCCAGACATTAGGGGCAGCTTGATCTGGGGTGTCCTTGCTATTCTGGGCTTGGAATAGATTGAGTTGTGTGGTGCTTACATGCACAGCTGCAACCCACCAAGCAGTTTAGCATTGGTAAACCATTTAGAAGGTCTAAATCTGCCCAGACAAAGTGATGCAAGTCAGACTATCCCTTAACCCTAGCAGTTTCTTTGGGCGGTAGTGCTTGAGATGTCATTTAATCAGAATGTCAGGTAAGGTCTCACAGAATCAGAAGCAATGTCTCTAAAATGACGTAAGTTGACTGTCAGAGACAGAAAACTGCAACACAAACAAAGTTTTATCTGGGTTCACCTTCTTTGAAAGCATGACAGCACAGTATGGACATAAGGTAGCCAGTTAAGGGGAATGGGAACACCTGGCAGATTTTACTGCCTTTTTTCAAAGGGAGACAACTTTCGGGACTTCCTGTTCGCTTAAAGCCCTGTCCCACTGTTCGCTTATAGCCCTGTCCCACTGAAAAAGGGATCTACTCCTAAAGGAAAGAATTTGCTCCTTTAAGAGTTGACCCCTATTGACATAGGAGACAAAAATACTTTTGCAGGTGTTGCCTCCCCTGAAGGTGTATCCATTCCCCTTAATTTCATCAAGAACTTTACATGCCTGAGCTGCCTATTGAAGATTTAAAAAGTTTGATCTTGGATTTCTAGGTATCCAAATAAGACTTAGGTGAATAGATACAAGGTATTTTGTTCCCCTTGCCAATAGGGGACTACTTTTAAAAAATGTCCCAAAAGTTGAATCCCTTGTGGTGAGGTGAGGTGATTCTAACAGATGTCCGCAACCTTCATTGCCTGGATTAATTAAGGGAAAAGATAAGAATCCTACATGGGTGTTAGGGGTGGATATAAAAATCCATTCCGAGGCTCACAGTCTGGCATCACAAGGCTTGCCGAGTGATGTCGGACTGTGATCCCGAGGGATGGATTTTCTGTCCACCCCTCACACCATGTAAGGTTCTTTTTCTTGTATAATTTTCATTCCTGAGCGTGGATTCTTAATAATGCAATCAATTTGGTTGCCCACGTCTGCCATATTGCGATAACAAAGGTTTGATGTATAGTGACATCAAGTAACATGCTGTGATGTCAACCTTATCAAAGGCGCATATAAGGTCATATTCAGCCAGTGCATATCAAACATGTGAGAACATTTGATTTTTTTAGCCTGTCCTGGGTAAGAACACCAGGCTAAAACAACGGATTTCCTTATGGTGTGCAAGAAAGTGCTTTATTGCCAATTATCCTACTCCTTTCTTGGATTCGCTATAGCAGCAAATTGTTATGGAACCGATAGGGAGGGTCTTCTGTATCACATATTTTCATCATAAAAGTTTTGTTTTACAGCCATCAAAGAAAACATGTCACATATGAGAAGCGATTACCGTGTTTACCCTAAATATTGGGACGTCTTAAATCCTAACCATACTTGTTCTAATAGTTGAACAAGTATAATTTACTACCCAATGTTTTTTCGAAAAATAGCTGGATGCAGTGTCTCATCTGGGTTTACACTGTTTGCCCAGACCTGTCTGTCCAAATACATATGGTATATATGGTAAGCATCTTTCATCATAAACCAGATTCTGAGTTCAATTCTGAGCTTCTGCAGACTTTGGGATGAGTCTTAAACGAGGTCATGTCTCAGTATGACCTTAGTTGTTTGTAGGATGTAAAACTCAAACAAACACAAACATACTCGTCACATATGCCTGTTATGTTATTGACTCATTTATTCCAGGCCCAAAGGTTGTAAAACTTAGTTCATGCTCAGCTCATTATGTCCTGCCAATAAATACCAAAACGCCAACAATAGTTGGCATTTTAATATTTATGATGAGTAAGTCTAATATCATTAGATTTATAACCCATATAAACTTTATGCTCAGTTATATTTTGGATAGGGCATACTTCGAGCAATTACATCACTTTATTATTCAAATCATTCTTCAAAGCAGTAATAAAAGTAACATGAACTTGTAAATGTATATTACAATGTTGTATGCTTATATTCATACAGCAGAACTTCGATGGCTCGAACACCGATGGCTCGTTTACCATGGCTAAGTCCAACTTGTTCTTGGGCCCCTAGGGAAATCCTCTTCATAATAAATAGTGGGGGATAATTAAGGAGATTTTACGCTTTGTCATGTAAATGTATGCTGTGTGTACTCATTAGAATCGCCTCGGTGAGGCGATTCTAATGAGTACGCACAGCATACATTTTCATTATAGAACATCGAAAAGATGTTTAAAAGTATCTCGCTATGCCTCTTGGCAGTAGCCCTCAGAGGCACAAACTACCGCTGTCTTGAATAAATTTTCATGGTCCCAAAGGGGTTTGAGCCATCGAAGTTCGACTATATATTTATTTAAATGTTTGTATCTTTATTTGTGTGAATAAATTGAGAAAAAAATCCATACTCAGTTGAATTGAGCATGAAAAAGTTTGATACCCTCAGATCTATTTGTAGGATACAGCAGAGTTGTTCTTTGAGGATGTTCGTCTACCGGCCAGTGCCTTGTTAGGACAGGCAAACAAAGGCTTCTACTACTTGATGCAAGAATTGCCCCAGGAGAGGTTGATCATTGCTGATTTTGCTCAGGCAGCTTGTGAATGGATGTTTGAAGAAACAAGATCATATGTCAAACAGAGAAAGGCCTTTGGGAAGACAATTTCCAATCTTCAGGTAAAACAGTCCCAAAGGTGGTCTTAATATAGGAATTTTACTGTACAATATTAGTATTTATCATATGACGTCGCGTCTGAGAGTGTAATAACGTCATGTATTATTTTTCGATAATCCACTAGTGGATTAAATATGTAAATTAGCTAGATACGTCCCGTAACGTTACATGTACGACGTCCTTAATGACGATGCGTTTACTAACGGCGGAATGTTGACATTTTTGTATACAATCGTGAATAAAATACGCTTTTAATGTCATATGATAAATAGAATCTTGCATTCATGCTCATGTTAAATTGAATTGATTAAACTCGTTGAGAAAAAGGGATAAAATGCTCGGCAAAGCCTCGCATTTTATCCCTTTTCCTCAACTCGTTTAATAAATTCAATAATACATGAGCACTCATGTAAGATCCTCTATGTATACATTGGAATGTTTGCCTCCTTTTATGAATGGGGGACTACAGTTTGGGGTCGACCAAAAGTTACTAAGCACAGAGAGTCTTCATTTCTGATGTCCATGTGACTATAACTGATTTGTTGGTAATCCAAATAAGGGTTAGCCAGCTTAGGTAGCTTATTCTGATGCACGTCTGACTGGTGATCAGGAGGACACAGGTTCGATGCTTGCCGGGATGGGCGACATTCTTACGTGGAGATTGATCATGAAATCTTTTCTGCAGTCATTCTCTCCTTTCCGCTGATCCAAGAAGGGCAAAAGAATGTGCACTGTTCTGGTTAACCGCTTATGCATAAGCCTGCCCAGGAAATGCGTGGATATGTAAACTGACCGGCTCAAAAATGACCTAAATAGTGTTGACTGGGCCATCAAACACAAATACAAACAAAACGGTATGTATTATTTATAGAAAATAGCCATGCTATTATTAACCCTGCGAGCTCGGTGGTGCGTAAGAGGGTTATAATTATATAGAATCTGGAATTATGTTTTGGGTTTGGCAAACAGTGTAGGCCCAGATCAGATGCCGCATAACGCGGCATCTGATCTGGGTCTACACTGTTTGCTTAAGTTACTGGAACTTACGGGGTTGAACAAAACAGTTAAAGTATCAGTTCAGGACTATTTTGTCACAGCCAGAGACAGTCAACCCACTAGTGCTGTTAGTGCTTTGATTGAAGTGGTTGACCCCATTACATCTGATATAGAATCTGACTTAAAAAAATAGCAGTCAATTTAATCCTTATCCTGCTGAATAAATCTATTTACCCAGCCCATTTTTGACTATAAACAAATCAAATCACTTGATATGATGTACTCAGTCAATTCACAAACTGCATGACAGACAGTTTAGATCCTGATCAGATGGCTTTTGGAGAAGTCTTCTGATCTGGATATACACTGTTTGTAGCAAAGGAAGCAGTAATCGTGTTCAGCAGGATAAGGGTTAATAATTCAGAGGATTTTTTTGTTTCATGCCGCTGTCGTTTGTAATTCTTTCCTTGATTGTCTACTTGGTTTATCCATTATTATAATATGCCTCTTTATGTGCTCCTACCTTGGCTGAAAATTCGCAATAAAAGTCTTGTATCTTGTATCTTGATGGAAGGCTTTTCCTTGTTGAAATGTCAAACCCCAGGACATAGTCACTATCAGGTCCAATGAGCTACTTGCGCAGTTTGCGCTTCAGGACCTGTACCTCATCTTGAAGGAGAGAAGGCTCCACTGGTATTGACACATGGAATGCTCCAGTGGTGCTGTCAAGACAGCCTGGGACATACAAGTTGATGGAAAGGGTGGGCCTGAAAGGTGCAAGATGACCTGAAAGCAGTTGGAGCTTGGAGAAAAAGATTGGGCTGCATGGTGATTCCGCGCAGAGCTGAAAACAACTGAACATGAGTACTGTTAAACTGCTTAGAAGGTCCAAGTCTGCTCAGGCAATCTGGTGCAAGTTTCTTTGGGTGGTAGGGCTTGAGATGTCAGTGTCAGGTAAAAGTAAAAAGAAAATTGGAAGCGAAGTCTCCAATATGACCTAAATAGTGTTGACGATAAGGTAAAACCTCAACACAAACAAAGAAAACCTGGAAGCAGCTGACAGAGAGGGACTGCAGAGAGGAAGTTCTCAGCTGTCATTCCTCATGATAGACACACCTGCATGCAGCAAGCCAGCTACCTGGATGGGGGCCCACTGATGATGATGATATGTTAGGCACACTGTGCTGTTGTGAATGAAAAGTCACATGAACCAACTTATCTAATGAATTGTTGTGTGTATATTTAGACCATCCAGCATAAGCTAGCAGAATTGAAGTCCTCTATTTGTGTGGGAAGAGCATTTGTAGACCAGTGCTTGGAAATCCATAATGAGAAAGGTCTAGATTCTGAGACAGCTTCCATTGCAAAATACTGGTAAGTGTTTTGGACCTGATGCAGGGCCCGACAAATCCAAAGTTCAACCACTTGCCCGGCACTCCACAGCATCTTGAAATTATAATATTCCTTAACCCTTTTTGTACCAAATGGAATCTTCCTCCTTACATATAGCAGGAGTCCATTTCAAAATTTAGGGTTGTCAGGTTGTGTTCTTCTTTAAAATTTATTTGGAAAAGGGCTGAAATTTTTGCAAACAGTGTAGGCCCTGATCAGACGCCGCATTCTGCGGCGTCTGATCAGGGCCTGCACTGTTTGCTAGGGTACCTGTTTAGGGGTTTCTGGTACTAAATGGCTTATATATTCTATACATTTTACTGGGCAAGTGAAATGAAAAATCACTTGCACAGCTAAAATTTGGACTTGTCCCAGGCAGCCAGGCAATGGATTTGTCAGGCCTTGACTGATGTTTAGGTTTTTCCTGTTCACTAGTATGAAAACCATAACTTCAGATAAGGTGGTACAAGGATAGTTAAACCTCAACTCAAACAAACAAACAAACGAGGATAGTTAAGGGATATTTGTTTTTATTTCTCTATAAAAACATACATTGTGGGTACTTTTTAGAATTGCCACATCAAGTTAATTCTGAGAACTACTCACAACATACGTTTCTAACAAGAAGGACTGTTCGTCCATCTGTCAGTTTGTCTGTTTGGTTGCTCGTCAGACTGTCAATGTCTGCGACAACCCTAACTTTTACCCTTATGTTCCAAGTCCATGCAGGCACAACATAGCCTTCGTCAGAATTCTTCTTATTATTATTACATGTGTATTTTGTTAGAATTGCCTCAATGAATGAATCGCCTTAAGACGCCTTTACTACTTATAGAAGTCAGTGTTGATATTATGATGAGTATACACACTAGCAAAATTATCTAAAAGAATTGGTCTGATGTCCAGGAGCCTGATATTTTTGCACAAATTCACAATTTATACATCTATATTAACAGAAATGTAATCAAATTGTAATCAGAAAATAATCCTGATTACAGGCCAAAATATGGAAGTAATTGATTAAATTAAATTACTTGTAATCAGAAAAATGTCTGATTACTGATTACACCAGATTACTTGAAAATATGTAATCGATTACAGCTGATTACGATTACAGATTATGATTACCCCAAGCCTGTCACCTTTACTACTTATAGAAGTCAGTGTTGGGACTTTTAGCACACTTGTACTGCCTTGAAGTACAAGCCAGCTTTTATAGTGATTTTGGAGTATTCACTGCAGTGAACCGGGTTCCATTCCCTGCTAGATCAGAGTTGAAAAGGGAAAATGTAACAGGTGAAAAAAACCTAGTCCACCTGTGTTACAGACCAACACTCCACCACTTGTCTATGAAAACTGGCTTGTATTGAAAGGCAGTATACGTATGATGTATGCCTGTACCCTGTTTGTCAGACATTTGGCCCATTCCCCTTGATTACAGGTACACTGTAGATCCAATATATCATGGTGTTTGGGGTCCAAGTTCCATTAGCGTGATATATCCAGATCGCGATATAAGTCGCGGTAGTTTGCCGAGATGCCAATACAAGTCACAGTGATTGTTGAGATACCGTTTATCAATCCACACTAATGGCTGTCAGTAATGCTATCGGCCATATTTCACCATTAAAGTAGGTTCAGAATTACTCAATGACAGAACAAACAAAGGGGACTATGTCTACCAATTAACTTACATTGGACAATAGCTGAAAATATGCGTTTGAAAACATGTGATCGCTAAAATGTCAAAACAGGACGCCATTTTGGATGTGCAGGTTCCTCTGGTTGCCTGTTACGGTGACGGCCAAGGGGTGCAACTACCATAAGCGCTAAAGCAATTCGAGTTGTTTCCCTTGGCTTGCCAGATTGCAGAATCATTAAAAGTAGCGGTTGGAAAAAAATTATTTACCGTCTACCACAGGCCGAAAAACTACAACAACAAAACTATCATTGTATTGTGTTTTGATTTCTTTCATTTTATTTTCATGTGGAAGGCATGATAGATCAGGATTAGGATGCTCTGCATGAGGGCGCAAGGACATCGTTGTCTGATTGAGCATTGAGTGGATTACTCAGTTATGACACTAATTGTTCGCCAATACCTGTTCTAACTGACGCTAATTGGATTATTTGGTTATAATGTGCGAACTGAAATGATTTCGCGTCTGAATATGTGCGAAAAATCAATACCGAAATTACAGTCAGTTATATTATTTTCTTCCAACTGTATGTGTGTGTGAATTCGGGTTTAACGTCGCTTTCAACAATTTTTCAGTCATATCACGACGGTGTCTGGTTGCGACAGGGAGCTCAATGCTCACGTTTATAGTGCTGCCTCACTGAAGTATCATGTCCCAGACACATTACATGATACCACACCCAGTCACATTATCCTGACACTGGATCGACCAGTCCTAGCTCTACCCCGTAAATCTGAGTGCCAAGCGAGGAGCAGCTAGTACCATTTTTAAAGACTTTGGTATGTCGCGGCCTGGGATCGAACCCGAGACCTCCCGTTCCCCGGAGCGGACACTCTACCAACTGAGCTATCGGGGCCGGTTCCTTCCAACTGTAAAAATTTCAGTTCTGAACAAGTCATTTAGTTTAGTGTGGACTGATAAAAGGCATCTTAGCAAATAACTACCGCGACTTATATCGGTGTCTCGGCAAAATACCACCACGATTATATCGGTGTCTCTGCAAACTACCGCCGTGATTTTATACCGATCTGGACGTTTGTTTTTTTTTTTTTTTTTTGCTCATGGTAAATTTGGGGTCCATGGAAAATTCGCGATATACTGGATTTCGCGAAATAACGGACCGTGAAGTATTGGATCTACAGTGTACCATGAAAATGCTAAAATTTTGGACACCTTCAGGACTTCTTGTAATTCTCCTAAAATTTTAACAAATTTGTTTCATGGTCCAGCAAGGAGTCCAAAAGGTACAGACCGAATGGCAAAATGAAGACCCAGATCTCTGATCTGGGTATGCACTGTTTGCTTAGGCCTATCTGTCCCAATACTAAACATCATTATGGTAGTTTCATTTATCATTGCAGGTGTTCTGAGTTGCAGAACAAAGTTGCGACCGAGTGCCTTCAGATGCATGGTGGATGGGGCTACATGTGGGAATTCCCCATAGCAAGAGCTTTTGTCGATGCAAGACTTCAGATGATCTATGGCGGAAGCAACGAAATCATGAAAGAGCTCATCGCTAGAAAAATTGTGACTGGTTAAATCCAGTTTCAGTGTTTAGGGCTGGTTGTTTGAAACATAGTTTGTTTAACAAAAACATTGTTCAGATGAAATTGAATCTTTTTATGTGTAATAAGTTCAAGCACACTGGTAGAAATGCATATGCAGTCAGCTCTCTGTATACCAACATTCAGTGTAACAACATAACCTATTATGTCCATAATTTCAATGGAATGTGTCCTTTGCTGAAAATAGATGGACCAACCCATATCCTGCTGTTCATGACAATCCCTACCTTTGCAAACAGTGTAGATCCAGAACAGAGGAAGCCATCTGATCAGGATCTACAGGTAAATACAGAACAGACCCTTTGTTACCTAGAAAAAATGCTCCTTATTGGGGTTTTAGTGACAAATTCTTAATAATGGCAAAATGTTAGGGAATTAAAAATGTTGCTATAATGAGGGTTCTCTATACATGTATGCAAATACCCTTTTAAATGTTTGTGTGTTTGAGTATTACATCCCACCAACAGCTAAGGTCATACAGAGACTGGACCTTGGTTTAAAGACTTATCCAAAAGTCTGGAGATGTCCGGGATTGAACTCACCATCACTGGTTTATAAGGCTGGTAACATAACCATTGCACCACGGAGGCTTCTAAATACCTCTTGCTTAATCCAAAGCATAATTTATGTGCCAAAACAGAAAGTATAGTTACAAAACAATTTTGATCATATACATAGACTCAGCATATTCATTTACTTTTCGTAATGATCCTAAGTATGGGGACAGACAGGCCTAAGCAAACAGTGCAGACCCAGATCAGACTGCTCCTTCAGGAGCAACCTGATCAGGGTCTACACTTTTTGCCATTCCACCTGCACTTTCTAGACTCATTGCTGAATCTTGGAACAAATAAAAGAAGTTCGAGGCTGTGCTTTAATGGTAGAAGGGAGCTTTGCCTCCTGTCGCCTAATTACTGTATCGAAAGAATGTCAGATATAATGAGAATGAGCATTTAAAGATTCGGCTTCCTCTTATCTGAACACGATTCATAAGCAAACTGTGTTCTGAACAACTTGGAGTGAAGTGGCTTAAATATTTACACAAAAGTTGCTCTTTGTTTGACTTTTTCAGCCTTTTGGCTTCTATCAAGATACAACAAGATTCAAAATACTACATTTATGTTGTGTTTTGAGTTAGAACAGTTGTTAAGAGGCCCAAAATTTGAAATAAATAGTGATTATTGTAAAAAAAAAAAAAATAAATAAAAATATGATTTAATAAATTCCTTTTGGAGTTTTCACATTAAGTAAAAGTTTTTTTAACTTTTATTTTTTTTTTTTTCACTTTCCAGTGTACAGTGAAACCTGTCTAAACTAAAACATTATGATTGGCTTTATAAGAAATCCTGTCACAGAATGATATCTACATGGAAAGTTAAGGTACTGTCAGAGGAGGCAACCCATACAAACACATATTTGCTTCACATTTCAATAGGGGTCTACTCTGAAAGGAAGGAGTTTGGTCCTTTCAAAAACATCTTTGTTTCACATTTCAATTGGGGTCTACTCTTAAAGGAAAGGTCCTTTCAAAAATATTTTTGTTCAACATTTCAACAGGGTTTACTCTAAAAGGGAAGGTGGGAGGAGGGGGTCTCACTTTATAGGGAGGCTAGTGGAAAGTCTCAAAAGTTGTCTCCCTTGAAAATATGGCAGAATAATTGTCAGATATTTCCATTTGTCTTAAATACATGCAGCCTGGCTCGGTCACATTTGAAACGCCAAGTTCTTCAATGGAAGGTCAGGTGGTTTTTCTGCAGGTACTCTGGTTTCACCCTCCTCTGAATAGCGAATGGCTCGAATAAATTAAAGTAATCTTGAAAGAGCCATAAAACCAAAACCAAAAATAAGAGAAAAAAAATCTTAAATACATCTATTATAAATATTTTGCACTTGCTGTGATTTAAACCCACTTAATTTTCAATGATTCTGTATACTTGTTATGCTTTAATCTGCTACTTTTCATCAAAGATAACATTCTCTTGCACACCAGACAAGGAAATCCATGATTTTAACCCTGGGATAGGAAATCCATGATTTTAACCTGGGATAGAAATTTTGTCCTTACCCTGGTGTTCTTACCCAAGGACAGGGTAAAAATCAAATATTCTCATGTGTTCGATATACACTGGTTGAATACAACCTCATATGCACCGTCATTAAAGTTGACTTCAAAGCATGTTACTTGACCTCACTAAACATCACAAGTCATTACAATATGGCGGACGTCGGCAGCCGAAGTGACAGCAGTACTAAAAATCCATGCTAAGAAATGGAAGGTATGCAAGAATAAGAATCCTACATGGATGTTGGGGGTGGATGGAAAAATCCGACACTAGGGATCACTGTCTGGCATCGCTCGGCAAGCCTTTTGATGCAGAACAGTGACCCGCGGAACAATTTTTTTCCATACACCCATCACACCCATGTAAGATTCTTATATTATTCTTGCACTATGTCTTGACACTTAGTACTCATAGAGCTCCAGATAAGGAGGAGTAATCAGGATATTTTTTATGCCCCCGGGATTCGGGGGTGGGGGGTGCATATAGCTTTTGGTGTGTCTGTCTGTCCATCTGTTTGTCTCTCCACAAAAACCTTAACATTGGACATAACTTTTGAATGGTAAGTGATAGGGCTTTGATATTTCACATGTGCATTCCTTGTCACAAGACCTTTCCAGTGGTACCATAATTTTTGACCTCATGACCTTGACCTTGATTAGCGATAGGGCTTTTATATTTCACATACACTGTCCGGGGGGCATCAGCATGATCAGTGTTTCACAAACACATCTTGTTTTCTTTGTTTGTTGTAAGAAACTTGCGCTGAAATAAGAAGGGTATGTTGTGCTTGCAGATGTGGGATGGGGGCTATTTTTAGTGTTTTTTTTTCTACTTTATCCGATCTTCCGTTTTCTTTATGGCCCATCGCTAGATGGATGGTTGCTTAACCAATTTAGTACCGGAAACCCTAAATTGGTACCCTGGCAAACAGTGCAGGCCCCGATCAGACCCCGCAGAACGCGGCATCTGATCATGGCCTCCACTGTTTGTTAAAAGTTCAGTCATTTTCCAAGTAAATTTTAGCTGACACCCCTAAATTTGGAAATGCACTCCTGCGATATATAAGAAGGAAGATTCCATTTGGTATAAAAAGGGTTAAGGACTCGGCTATTGACCCACTAACTATTATCAGTTACTGTCATGGGCGAACTCTATAAGTACAGGTGAACTACTTAGAGGTCTAAGCATGTCCAGGAACAGTGAGGGTAACTGACTGGCTGGACATGACCATAGCTGTTGACTGGGCAGTAAAAACACGACACATAACATAATACTCATTACTCCTTATTTGGAGGTATGTACCAACTGTCTCAAGCAATTTTGGTTTAAACAATATTTATTTGCAAATAAATTACAAAGACATACATAGGTACATACCCGCAAAATGACATAAGATCTGACGGTAAGCATAGTGCTTATATGGAAGTCATTTCCAATCAATTTTAATGACATATCAGTCACTGTTCATTAAAGACAATCATTGCAAAGTTTTTCATCTGCTTATGTTGCCAATACATTAAAATTCCTATATATTAGGACCACCTTCGGGACTGTTCAAAAGTGGTCTTTAAGATCACTTTTGAACAGTCCCAAAGGAAGTCTTTTACTAGAGAAACCTGGAAGTAAAAAATGTTAAGAAAGAAAGCTGAAACCTTATAAATATGCTTTTAAAAGCAGAATTAGTCTTAATTTTAGCTGGTCTTAATAGCCGAATTTTACTGTATATCTTTGTGATTCTCGATAAGTATTTTGTCAGCTACCAGTATTAAAGCCATTAAATGGGTGTTTGATAAATTCTAGAGAGCCAAATGTACATTTTTACCAAGTAAGAAAGTGCTATTTTTTATTTAACCTATTCTTGTTTAGCTAGTTAGTTTTGTTATGTAAAATGGCAGGTTGTAATTGACAGCATTTTCTTTGTGACTTTCCTATCACAGATCCATTATGCAAGTGAGACTGACACTGGAAGAATTCAAATTACTTTTTCATGTGATTATTCATGGGATTGGATATATGCATACTTTCTGACATTTTTAACCCTTTTTGTACCAAATGGAATCTTCCACCTTATATATAGCATGATTCCATTTCAAAATTTAGGGGAGTCAGGTTGTGTTTTCTTCAAAAACTATTCGGAAAATAGCAGAATTTTTTGCAAACAGCGTAGGCCCTGATCAGACACCGCATTCTGCTGTGTCTGATCTGGGCCTACACTGTTTGCCAGGGTACCAGTTTTGGGGTTTCCGGTACAAAATGGGTTAAAAGGGAGATACATGTACTTTTATACATTTATATGAAAAACAGGACTTATAATCACTTATTATGTTATGAGGTCTGATGTCTGTCCATCCATCTGTTAACATTTTTGTTTCCGGCTAACCGCTCCTACCCTTGATGTATAGTAAGACCATGTGGAGCATTGTGTATTGTTTTGAGTTTTAAAGGTGCATTATTGAGCTATCTTGAAAAAATGCTTCCAAAAATAAAATACATATAGCCGGTATTTTTCTTTAAAACAATACAAATGAATGCATTTTATGCAAAAATGCGAACAATTATGATGACAGGTAAACGAGTTTGAGAGGGATTCCCTAACCAGATTTCGAACACTAGTTAGATCTATTTTTAGTTCGTGACAAAAATAGAATCCCCATATATGACGCTATGCGACGTTCATTTTTGGCCTTGTTTGCTTAGGCCATGCCTGAATCGGAAAAAAATATGACGCCGAATACCATGCCATAAGTAACGACACTCAGAGACGATACTGTCGCCATGTATGTGTAAAGTGACAGATTTATTTTTAGAACAGAAATTCCGAACACATGTTCAGAGCAAAGGGTAAACAGGAATGAAAACGACCATTTTCACAAAGTTCTGAAGCTGTATTTGGCTCCAAAAGTGTACACATGACAAAGGAGTATGCATTGAAGATAAAAACCAGAAAAAAAAATTTGAGACCCGGTAGCTCAATAATGCACCTTTAAAGTCCACCAAACATTGGCAAAGTTATGCCCCTTTAAAAATTTCTGTAAAATTTCTGTTTCCAGATAATGCTTACAATAGTTCACAAACTTAGTAAAAAGGCACAATGTGAATGTGGAGTTGGAGATATTGTTTTGGGGTTACGTTTCACCAGATGTTAGTAGATAAAAAAATTTTGTGAACTTTTTTGTTTCCTCCTTCATTTTACATCATGTCAAGCTAAAACTTATTCTATTGTTAGACCATGATCTGGAGCAGTGCTGATTTGTACCAAATGGAATCTTCCTTCTTATATATAGCAGAGTCCAATTCAAAACTTAGGGGTGTCAGGTTGTGGTGTCTTCAAAATCTATTTGGAAACTGGCTGAATGTTTTGCAAACTGTGCTGGCCCAGATCAGACGCAGAGTTCTGCGGCTTCTGATCTGGGCCTGCACTGTTTGCCAACTACCCATTTTGGGGTTTCTGGTACAAAATGGGTTAACAGTTTTCGTCCTTTGAAAATTCCTGTAAAATATTTGTTTCGAGCTAACACCTCCTGTAGTTACATCTAATTAAACTTAAACTATGTAAGTGGTTACATCATGATGTGGAGCAGTGTATATGTTTCGAGGTTACACAGCAACAGATAAGGTACATATCTTGTGGTAATTGAAGTATAATTTTTCCTTATTTCTCCATATAAACCTATGTTGTGGGTATTCATTAGAACCGCCTCCCTGAGGCGGTTCTAACGAATACCCACAACATGGGTTTTTATTGAGAATCGACAACAAAAAATATCTTTCAATTACATGTATCACAAAATACCAAGCTTGTCTGTTGCTATGGTTACAGTTCATAAAGCATTAGCAGAGTAATGCCCCTTTGAAAATTCCTGTAAATTATTCCTATCCAGTTAACTTCGCCTATGGTTAGACCATGATGTGGAGCAATGTGTATTGTTTTGAGTCCACAAACACTGACTTACACAAGAGTCGATATAGTTGCTGCATCTGATTACTTATCACAGATGTATGATGACCCGCTTGCAGAGCACTTGTTGGACATCCTGTTTGTTTTCCAGAAACCCCAAAAGGGGTACCTTGGCAAACAGTGCAGGCCCAGATGAGACGCCGCAGTACGCGGCGTCTCATCAGGGCGTACACTATTTGCAGGAAGTTCAGCCATTTTCCAAATCAATTTTGAAGAAAACACAACCTGAAACCCCTAAATTTTGAAATGGACTCGTGCCATATATAAGTGGGAAGATTCCATTTGGTACAAAAAGGATTCAAGTGAACCTCTCTGATTGATACAGAAGACCAAGAGCTACCTCCCTTTAAGCTGCATCCATTCCCATTAGATTTTTATGAATAACTTTTTTATGCCCCCGCATCATATGATGCCGGGGGCATATAGTTTTTGGGTTTTCCGTACGTGCGCACATGTGTACGTCCGTCTGTACGTGTGTGTGTACGTACGTACGTACGTACGTGATCCTGTAACCTCAGGTTAAAGTTTTTGTAAGAGGTAGAGCCTGAACTTTTAGAACTCATATTTTCCTAACCATTTGATGGAACTGGTTCATCTTTGGTATGATGATAGATATAGGTCCAAAGTTTTATTAAGCAATACCCCCACCCATGCCTGTGACCTCAAGGTCAAGGTCACAGACTTAGAAATTTTCAATGTTAAAGACTCAGGTTAAGGTTTTTGTAACAGGTAGACTTGAATATTTTAGAACTCATATTTTCCAAACCATTTGATGCAATTGGTTCATATTTGGTATGATTATAGATATAGGACCAAAGTTTTATTCAGCGATACCCCCACCCATGCCCATGGCGTCAAGGTCAAGGTCATGGACTTAGAAATTTCCCATGTTAAAGACTCCAGTTAAGGTATTTGTACCTGGTAGAACCTGAACTTTTATGATGGCTTTGGTTCATATGATGATAGATATAGGTACAATGTTTTATTCAGCAATACCCCCACCCATGCCTATAACCTCAAGGTCAAGGTCACAGACTTAGACAATTTTAATGTGAAAGATTTTAAATATCTCACATTTTCCAAACTATATTATGGATTTGGCTTATGTATGCTATGATGATAGATACAGGTCCAAATGTTTATTTGGCAATACCCCCACTCCTGCCTATGGCTTCAAGGTCAAGGTCACAGACTTAGAAATTTTTAATTAGATATTTTAAGAGTTGATATTTTCCAAATCGTGCGATGGATTGAGTTGATATTTGATATGATGTTAGATACCTGTCCATTTTATTCAGCAATACCCCCACCCATGCCCATGAGCTCAAGGTCAAGGTCACAGACTTAAAATTTTTTAATTATCCCCGCGCACAACATAGCTCTAGCGTCTATATTTCTTCACTGATTTCAATATAACTTCACACAAATGTTCCTTATGACAATACCTCAAACGAGTTTGACTTTCAAGGTCAAGGTCACTGTGGCTATTTTTAGAAAAACTTTGTCATCGCTCTAGCGCCTGCATTTCTTCACTGGTTTCAAAATAACTTCACACAAATGTTCCTTATGACAATATCTCTACCAAGTTCCACTTTCAAGGTCAAGGTCACTGTGGCTATTTTTAGAAAAACTTTGTCATCGCTCTAGCGCCTGCATTTCTTCACTGGTTTCAAAATAACTTCACACAAATGTTCCTTATGACAATTCCTCGAACGAGTTTGACTTTCAAGGTCAAGGTCACTGTGGCTATTTTTAGAAAAACTTTGTCATTGCTCTAGCGCTTACATTTTTTCACCAATTTCAATATTACTTCACACAAATGTTCCTTATGACAATATCTCTACCAAGTTCCACTTTCAAGGTCAAGGTCACTGTGGCTATTTTTAGAAAAACTTTGTCATCGCTCTAGCGACTACATTTCTTCACTGATATCAATATAACTTCACACAAATGTTCCTTATGACAATACCTCGAGCGAGTTTGACTTTCAAGGTCAAGGTCACTGTGGCTATTTGTAGAAAAACTTTGTCATTACTCTAGCGCTTACATTTTTTCACCAATTTCAATATAACTTCTCATAATTGTTCCTGATGACAAGGTCACACACTTAGAAAATTTTGTTGCAACATGGATTTTCGGGGTGAGGCGGGGCCCTTGGCGGGGGCATCTGTGTCGTCTGGACACATTTCTAGTTTCAGTTCTATCATATTTACTATGAAACAATGCACAACATATTTTAAACTCAGGAAATGTGATTTGGCAGGTAATATATAGATATTAAAAATGACAAATCAAGCTTTAATAATCATATCACCTTCACCAACTTTCATAATTATCAGTTGCAGTTCCATTTTAGAAACAGTCTGAATATGACCTGCACTGTTCAAATGCTTCAGTGACAGTATTTAGATTTATTATGTTGCTATTTATCTATACTTATCACATGAAGTCGCATCTGAGAATGTAATAACATCATGTAAAAAATTTGATAATCCACTAGTGGATTCAATATGCAAATTAGTTAAAACACGCCTGGTAACGTTACATGTTACGATGTCCTAGCGACATCGCGTTTACTAATGGCGGAAAATTGACATTTTTGTAAAACAGTTGTGAATAAAATACGTTTTAGATGCCATATGATAAATAGAATCTTGTATTCGTGCTCCTGTATTATTGAATTTATTAAACTCATTGAGGAAAAGGGATAAAATACTCGGCAAAGCCTCACATTTTATCCAAATTTAATAAATTCAATAATACATGAGCACTCATGTAAGGATCTTATACGAGTGGTCATTTCATTCATATGGAATGAACACAAGCGTAAGATTCTTTTTTATCATATTACGATATTTATGCCAAAGCAGTTTAAAATAATTTCAATAGAAAACAAGATTGTCATGGATGGCATCATAACCATGTGTTATATGGTCATTTGTGGTCATATTTTTATTACATGATGTTCTTAATAACAGCGTTGTTATATGATAAAAGTATATATTCAAAATTGTGTTGCTTTTAACAAAGCTCCACTAAGGATAATTAACACTTATCCCACTGAATAATTAATTTTGCTACACCCATTTCTGAGTATAAACCAATCAAATTGCTCAATATATTGTATTCATTTAAATTTACAAACTGAATGACAGTGTAGATCCTGATAGAAGCCATCTGATCTGGATCTACACTGATTGCAAAGATAAAGGTTGTTGTTTTCAGCTGAATCATGATACCCAATCAGGCATATCATACTCTTTTCATGTTAGTGCATCCAAAATGGCGTAATCATAGAATCGAAACAAGCTGTTTTAAAGTTTGTTTTGTTTGATTTGAGGTTTAACGTCCCCGTCAATACTGTAAAGGTCATTTTACCGATGTTGCTTCCAATTTTGTAGGACTTTTACCCAACATTGAGATGAAATGATATCTCAAGCCCTGTCGCCCAATGAAACCAATATGGTTTATTAGCATGGACGGTCCGCCTCGCACCGCGGTTCCTGGACAGGCTTAGATCCTCTAAGCGGTTTACCAGTACTAGTGTGCGGGCCAGATTCAGCTCTGCTTGGATGCATCATGCAGCCCATATATTTCTTCAAGCCCCTATGGGCAGCTGTTTTAAAGTGGCAGAATCATGTTTGTGATTTAGAAATCATGATTTGGAATCCAGGTTCTGATTCATGTTAATTAAATGTGCTCCAGGATAAGGGCTAAGGGATATTTCTTTTGGTTGATTGTTAGTCAATCTACCGTAGCCCAAAAATGTGTAGATTATGTAGAAAAATCTCATTTTTTTTCCATATAATCTATAGATTTTTTGTTAGGATGTAACATGGCTGTTTAACTAATACATCTGCTTTGGACCCCAGCTGTACAGTTATAAAGAGGGGTGGTGTATATCCTTTCTTTTAGGCCATCTTTTTTTATTGAAAATGTAGTACATAAATTCACTTGAGCTTGACAAAAATTTAAACAAAATGTATTTCATTAATTTTTTATTCACCAACCAATTTTCCACATTAATAATGGGATCAAGGGACCATATTGTTTTTATGAGATATTCCAGTACTAGTTCTTATTATAACTTATTACACTGAGAAAACACATGATTTCATCCCTGGCTATGGTATTTATATCATCATCACTTTCTTCAGACAACAACTAAGGCTGGCACAATTAATAGGATAATCGATTAATCAGTTGATAAATTCCACAAAAATGATTATCATTACTGGTTTGCTTGTTATCAATTATTTGATATGTACAGTTTACTACCCAAAGTTGTGCCTAAAATAGCTGGATGACTGGCAAACAGTGCAGACCCAGATGAGACCCCGCGTTCTGCGGCGTCTCATCTGGGTCTACACTGTTTGCTCAGGCCTTTCCATTCAAATACTTATGGTAAACTACAACAAGAGGGCCATGATGGCCCTGAATCGCTTACCTGAATCCAAGATGTTTCAAAGCTTATGGAAATGAAGGATTCACTGTTTTAAGGAGATGTGGATCAAAGTCTTCTATGTTTGGAGGCCATTTTTCATTGTAGTGGAACCATTTTAGCAGCAATAGAGGAAAATTTCTGTGAAATTATTTTGAAATAGACCATTATTTTGAAAATGGGTCATTTGCCTCGAGATGAGAAGGTGTCATTTAAAGGTTTTTGTATTTTTTAGCTCTGGCAGCCATTTTGTTTAACGGAGTGGACCGATTTAGGTTATTTTGAAAGAGAGTCACTCAAGGAACATTCCTGTGAAATTATTTTCAAATCGGGCTCTTTGCCTAGGAGAAGATGTCATTTAAAGGTTTTTCTATATTTAGCTCTGGTGGCCATTTTGTTTAACGAGCGGAACGATTTAGACAATTTTGAAAAAGGGTCACTCGACGAACGTTCCTGTGAAATTATTTCCTAATTGTGCCATTTGCCTTGGAGGAGATGTCATTTAAATGTTTTTCTATTTTTAGCTCTGGCGGCCATTTTTTTTAACAGAGTGGAACAATTTAGGCAATTTTGAAAGAGGGTCACTCAAGGAACATTCCTGTGAAGTTATTTTCAAATCGGGCCATTTGCCTAGGAGGAGATGTCATTTGAAGGTTTTTCTATTTTTATCTCTGGCAGCCATTTTGTTTAACGGAGCGGAACGCTTTAGGCAATTTTGAAAGAGGGTCACTCAAGCAAGATTCCTGTGAAATTATTTTCAAATCGGGCCATTTGCCTAGGAGGAGATGTCATTTAAAGGTTTTTCTATTTTTGGCTCTGGCGGCCATTTTGTTTAAGGGAGCAGAATGATTAAGGCAATTTTGAAAGAGGCTCACTCAAGGAACGTTCCTGTGAAATTATTTTCAAATTGGGCCATTTGCCTAGGAGGAGATGTCATATAAAGGTTTTTCTATTTTTAGCTGTGGCGGCCATTTTGTTTAATGGAGCAGAACGATTTAGGCAATTTTGAAAGAGGGTCACTCAAGGAACATTCCTGTGAAGTTATTTTCAAATCGAGCCATTTGCCTAGAAGAAGATGTCATTTAAAGGTTTTTCTATTTTTAGCTCTGGCGGCCATTTTGTTTAACGGAGCGGAACGATTTAGGCAATTTTGAAAGAGGGTCACTCAAGGAACGTTCCTGTGAAATTATTTTCAAATTGGGCCATTTGCCTAGGAAAAGATGTCATTTAAAGGTTTTTCTATTTTTAGCTCTGGCGGCCATTTTGTTTAACGGAGTGGAACGATTTAGGTAATTTTGAAAGAGGGTCTTTCAAGGAACATTCCTGTGAAATTATATCAAAATCCATTCACTGGTTTAGGAGGAGATGTCATTTAAGTAAATTGTTGACAGACGCACGACGTACGACGGACATTGACCAATCACAATAGCCCACCTTGAGCCTTCGGCTCAGGTGAGCTAAAAAAATAGTAGTTGTGATGCTCAGACAGAAAGCCAGACAGGTAAAACTATAACCAAATCTTCAGTGATTACTAATCGATTATCGATCACAATGGCAGAACTGATGATCGATTAGCTTTTCAGTTCCGATTAGCCAGCTCTAACAACAACTCAGAATAGATGTCACCAAGTTGTTAAGGTAATTTTTTATATTCTTGAAGAAGGTCCTGGGCCAAAAATATGAAAATTGTGTGGTTTAATTCATAGTCTGAAATGTTTTAGTTGTTCTTTGTCCATATTCTCTAAACCCAGTGTCATCACTTTTGGTACTGTTCAAAAGTGGTCTTAAAGACGACTTTTGGGCAGCTCTAAAGGTGGTCTGAATATAGGATATTTACTGTATATAGGCTGTCATATGAAATTTACGAAACAAGGCTTTGTTTAGTTCCTTAAAGGCATTTATTCTTGATTATTGAGGCCTATCATTTCATTACATAATATTATGTATCACTCAGTGCTGACTAAAGAGCAGTCCTCTGTCTGCAACAGGTAAGGGGCCTTCTTGGGGAAAATCAATAATTGACTAACTGTTAACTACAGTGTGCCTTATTGATTTTCCTCTTTAGCGCCTCAGTCAGGGGATTCAACAGGAGCTACTAATCACCATATAAAAGGCCGCCTTTGATCTGCTATAGCCAGTATATCACAGGGGGCAATAAAAGAATTATGAACACATGGTGTGTCCTACTGTCTAAGAATAAATGCCTTTAAATTTCATATAAAATTAAAACAGGTGTGAGATTCTTTTTATCATATTACTAACAAGTGCCTACAGTCTGTGTTTCTGCGCAGATATAAGAATACAGCAAAATTCCTATATTAAGACCACCTTTTGGACTGCTCAAAAGTGGTCTTCAAGACCACTTTTGAACAGTCCCAGAGGTGGTCTTTTGCGAGAGGACACATGGATGTGGAAAACACAAAGAAGAACTGAAACCCTTTAGATGTGTTTTAACCCTTATCCTGCTGAATATTCATTACAGCCACACCCATTTCTGACTGAACCAATCAGATTGCTTGATGTAATTTATTCCTACAAATGTATAGACTGAATGTCAAACATTGTAGATCCTGATCAGATGGCTTCTTCAGAAGCCATCTGATCTGGATCTGCACTGTTTGTAAAGATAGGGGTAATAGCGGAATTCTACTGTATAATGTGCCAGTAGTGAATATTTATTTTTTAACCCCACTTTTGTCCACACTGGTGTGTTCATTATACAGACTTACTGGCCCATTTTGAGTCTGATCTGAGTCATGCTTGAAGTCCTCATTTCACTTGGCACAGAACAAGTCCATTTGGAAATCTAGGGGTGTCAGGTTGAGGGATTTTTTTTTTTTTTCAGAAAATTGCTGAACCTTTTGTAAACAGTGAAGGTCCAGATCCGATGTCAGTTTTGCAGGGTCTGTACTGAGCCTGCACTGTTTGCCAATATCCCATTTTGGATTTTCCTTTTTAATATGGGTTAACCCATTGCATGCTGGGAAACCCCTAAAGGGGTACCTTGGCAAAGAGTGCAGGCCCAGATCAGATGCCGCAGAACGCGGCGTCTGATCAGGGCCTGCACTATTTGCTAACAGAATTTTCCGTTGAAAATGGAATCAGAACGACAAAAAATAGGACAACCATCCCTTATATGACAAATGGACTTGTCCAACGTATCGCAATGGATGAGTCCACTAGTATACAATGGGTTAATAACAACCTAGTCTGATTTTGTCAGTGATTCAGTTAAAAAATAATGCTTCCCATACTTTATCATACTATAAGATGTATATTGCCTTATTATAGTTTTTTTTACAGTTTCAAGAATAAAATTAGAATCAACTTTCCCTTGTCATTTTTATTTCCAGTCCTTTTTGTGGTGCCTGCTATTTGTTGAGCCTGCTATTAGCATGGCGCGATACAGGCATTCCGTTTTCCGTCCATTCGTCTGTCAAGGCGTCAACATTTGCGACCACCCTAGCGTTCACCCTAATGGTCAAGTTAATTTCTCAAGAACTATAAGAGCAGCATTAATGATACTTGGTACAAACTTGTATCTTGGGATGGCAACTTAAATGCAAGCATCCATATTTGACCTTCACCTACATTTCCGGGTTCACTGACTTTGTAAAATATTGCGACCACCCTTGTGCACCCTAATGGTCAAGTTAATTTCTCAAGAAGAGCTTCATTAAATAATGATACTTGGTATAAACTTGTATCTAGGGATGGCAATTTTAATGCAAGCAACCATATTTGATCTTGACCTACATTTGATGGTTCACTGACTTTGTGAAATATTGCGACCACCCCAGCGTTCACCCTAATTCATTTCAAAAGATTTTAAGAGCTTTGTTAATGATAGTACATACTTGTTTCTAGGGATGACAACTATAATGAAATCATCCATATTTGACCTTGACCTAAATTTCATAGTTCACTGACTTAGTGAAGGAATGGCAACTTTTATGCAAGCATCAATGTTTGACCTTGGCCTAGGTTTCATGGTTCAGTGACTTTGTGCCCCACAGGCGCGACATAGCCTTTGACGGAATTCTTGTTTGTTTGTTTGATTTGAGGTTAAACGTCCCTGTATATACTATTTAGGTCATTTTGGAGACGTTGCTTACAATTTTGTGGGACTTTTACCCGACTTTGGGATGAAAGGACATCTCAATCCCTGCCGCCCAATGAAACCAATAGGGTTTATATGCATTGGACTGGCAATACTTTGCCTGGGCAGGCTTAGACCTTCTAAGGGGTTTACCAGTACTAATGTGGCCCCTGCCCATCGGGGCTTGAAAAAATAGATTGGGCTGCATGGTGCTTCCACGCAGAGCTGACACCGACCACACGCAAGTACTGGTAAATCGCTTTAAGGTTCTAAGCCTGCCCAGGAAAAGTGGTCTGAGTCGGACCATCCTTACATATAAACCCTATTGGTTTCATTGAGTGGCAGGGCTTGACATGTCTTTTCATCTCCCACAAACGTAGAAGCAATGTCTCCAAAATGAAGTATACAGTATTGAGGGGGGACGTTAAACCTCAAATCAAACAATAGGGTTTATATGTAAGGGTGGTCCGACTCAGACCACTTTTCCTGGGCAGGCTTAGAACCTTAAAGCGATTTACCAGTACTTGCGTGCGGTTGGTGTCAGCTCTGCGTAGAAGCACCATGCAGCCCAATCTATTTCTTCAAGCCCCGATGGGCAGGGGCCACATTAGTACTGGTAAACCCCTTAGAAGGTCTAAGCCTGCCCAGGCAAAGTATTGCCAGTCCAATGCATATAAACCCTATTGGTTTCATTGAGTGGCAGGGCTTGACATGTCTTTTCATCTCCCACAAACGTAGAAGCAACGTCTCCAAAATGAACTATACAGTATTGAGGGGGGGACGTTAAACCTCAAATCGAAAAAAAAAAAAAAAAACAGTACTCCTCTGCAGTCGGTTTCAAATCTGCATGGAAGCATCATGCAGTACATTCTATTTCTCCAAGCCCTAAATGGGCGGGGGCGAAGGTGCCTGCTTTTAGCATGGCTGGATATAGGGACCTCATTACGCTAACCCAGGCGTATGACATAGTGCATTCTTCCTCATCACAAAAACGGTCTTTTTTATCATTATGAAAATATGCCTATACAAATACATTGTAACCTTTATCGCCTAAAAAATGAAAATTTTACGATGAAAAATTGTGATATTTTTTAGCTCGCCTGTACGAAGTACATGGAGAGCTATTGTTGTCACCTCTGATGGCATGCGCGTGTGCGTTTGCGTTCCCGTCACACTGCGTTAAAGTTTTTCAAATGCTTATATCTCAACAGTCACTCATCACAGACCACTTAAGTGCCTGGGAGGGTCCTCTGATGTTCAAAGAGAACAGACCCCTGGGTTCATGTCCCGGGGTGGGGCTAGGTGTCAAAATCTAGAACACCTTTGTAATTCTGTGTTAAAGTTTTTGAAATGCTTATATCTCAACAGTCACTCATCACAAAGCATTCATATTTACAACTTGGATACTTGGGAGTGTCTTCTGAGATTCCAAGACAACACACCCCTGGGTTCATGCCTGGGAGTGGGGATGGGGTGGGGCTAGGGATCAAAATCCAGGACACCTTTGTAATTTGTTGTATACCTTTCCATTATACTTACAATGTATAGACACAATTGGTTATACATCAGCCAATCAAGTGACACTGGTTCCAGTGTAAAAGGGTGAAGGTCATGGTGACCTGCATTTCACAGTCCAGTGATTTTGCCTTATACCTTGAAGTCTATTTGTTGGAGAAATGTCATACCTGGGAAATAAGTTCCATGTCACTCCACGATTGACCTCAAAATATATCTAGGTCACTGTGACCTATATTTCATGGTTCAGCGATTTTGCCTATTATCTCGAATACTATTTGATGGAGATATGTCCTACCTGGATTATTAGGTCATTGTGACCTACATTTCACGGTCCAGTGATTTTGTCTATTATCTTGAATACTATTTGATGCGGAAATGTTATACCTGGGTTATTAGTTGCATGTGACCCCATTATTGATCTCAAAATATATCGAGGTCACTGTGACCTATATTTCATGGTTCAGCGATTTTGCCTATTATCTCGAATACTGTTTGATGGAGAAATGTCATACCTGGATTATTAGTTCCATGTGACCCAATAATTGACCGCAAAATATATCTAGGTCATGGTGACCTCCATTTCAATGGTCCAGTGATTTTGTCTATTATCTTGAATACTATTTGATGGAGAAATGTTATACCTGGGTTATTAGTTGCATGTGATCCCATTATTGACCTCAAAATATATCTAGATCAGTATGATCTATATTTCATGGTTCAGTGATTTTGCCTGTTATCTTGAATACTATTTGATAGAGAAACATCATACCTGGATTATTAGTTCCATTTGACCCGATAATTGACCGCAAAATATATCCAGGTCAGTGTGACCTATATTTCATGGTTCAGTGATTTTGCCTATTATCTTGAACACTATTTGATGAAGAAATGTCACACCTGGATTATTTATTCCATGTGACCCATGATTGAGCTTGAATTATATCTAGGTCAGTGTGTCCTATATTTCATGGTTCAGTGATTTGTCCTATTATCTTGAATACTATTTGATGGAGAAATGTCTCACCTGGATTATTAGTCCCATGTGACCCGATGATTGACATAGAATATATCTAGGTCCTTGTGACCTATTTTCATGGTTCAATGATTTTGCCTTATAATTCAGACACAATTTAATTCTGAAATGTAATATCTGGAATATATGTTCCATGTGACCGTCCATCCCTCGGTCCATCATGCCTTAACAAAAAAACGTAACCTTGGTCGTAACTTCAAAAGTATTTGCCTTGGTCGTAACTTCAAAAGTATTTGCCCAACTCTCATGAAACTTCACACACATACTTACCATCACAATACCTACATTCTGACGAAGGGCCAAAACACCTTAACCAAAAACTTAACCTCAGTCATAACTTCAAAAGTATTTGCCCTACTCGCAGAGCTGAAACTGACCCGCTTACAAGTACTGGTAAACCGCTTAGAGGATCTAAGCCTGCCCAGGCAATGCAATGTGAGTCGGCCCGCCCATGCTTAAAACCACTATTGGTTGGTTTCATTGGGCGACAGGGCTTGAGATTTCATTTCATCTCATGTCAGGTAAAAGTCCCACAAAATTGGAAGCAACGTCTCCAAAATGACCTTTACAGTGTTGACAGGGATGTAAAACCTCAAATCAAACAAACAAACAGATTTGCCCTACTAACAGGAACTAAACATCACAAGACCTTCATTCTGACAAAGGGCCATAACTATATTGTTTTTATCTGCTTGTCATGCCTAAACAAAAAACTTAACCTCGGTCATAACTTCAAAAGTATATGCCCTACTCTCATAAAACTACACATACACTAAACATTATGACAAAGTCCATAACTATATTGCTTTTGACCTACATTCTGACAAAGGGCTATATCTATATTACTTTAGTCCATGTGTTTGTTACGCTTTGACCAAAAAACTTAACCTCTCGTGAAATTTCTCATACATACTTACCATCACAAGACCTACATTCTGACAAAGGGCCAGAACTATATTGGTTTTGTCTGTGTTTGTCACATCTCTAATTTATTCTTAACCAAAAAACTTAACCTGGGTCAAAACTTCAAATGTATTTGCCCTACTCTCATGAAACTTCACACACATACTTCCCATCACAAGACCTACATTCTGACAAAGGACCATAACTATATTGCTTTTGTTCATGTGTTTATCACGCCTTAACCAACAACTGTTACCTCAGTCATAACTTCAAAAGTACATGCCCTTCTCTCATGAAACTTTACACACTTACCATAACAAGACCTACATTCTGACAAAGAGTTATAGCTATATTGCTTTTGTCTGTGTGTTTGTCACGCATTAACCAAAAAACCAAACCTTGGTCATAACTTCAAAAGTATTTGCCCTACTCTCATGAAACTTCATATACATAGTAACCATTACAAGACCTACATTCTTACAAAAGGCCATTGTCCATGTGTTTGTCATGCCTTAACCAAAAGAATAACCTCTCATGAAACATCACATTCATACTTACCATCACAAGACCTACATTCTGACAAAGGGCCATGACTATATTGCTTTTGTCTGTGTGTTTGTCACATCTTAACAAAAAAAAACTCGGTCAAAACTTCAAAAGTATTTGCCCTACTCTCATAAAACTTCACACACATACTTACCATCACAAGTCCTACATACTGACAAAGGGCCATAACTATATTGCTTTTGTCCATGTGTTTGTCATACCTTAACCAAAATCTTTTACCTTGGTCATAACTTCAAAAGTATATGCCCTTCTCTCGTGAATTTTTACACCATTACAAGACCTACATTCTGACAAAGAGTCATAACTATATTGCTGTTGTCTGAGTGTTTGTCATGCCTTAACCAAAACACAGAGAATCCCTGGGTAAAATTTATAATTATCAAAAGATAAACAGAAGGATATGTGCATTCATGAAGTAAATTGATAGAACATACGATTTATAATATTAAGTCCAATTGGGAGTTTCTTGTGAAACTATCAAAACTGTTTTGAACATGGAACAATATTTTCTCACAGTCTCTTGGCCATTATATAGGCTGTAGTGTTTACGGTTATCTACTGGCTGCCATTGAGATTTATATTAGGCAGAGCTTCGAATTCATGAGCAGTCGCTCGTCAGTAATTATATGCGAGCCCCATGATAGAGTCAGTTGGAAATTAGCGTAGAATAGATGCTTAAATAAAACAACAAAAACAACAACAACAAAAAAACAACAACAAAAAAAAAAAAAAAAAAAAAGATGACTTGTCATTGCAACAGTCACGAAACACTACATAGGCCATCTGCAGCAACGGAAAATCAGTCTACATATGTGTCTCCTCAGGTGCGAATCGCACCAAAAACTTAACCTTTGTAATTCCCCGCCACGCAGCGGATTATAGGAATGGCCTCCGTCCGTCTGTCCGTCCATCCATCAGTATGTCTGTCCATAACACTTTCTTTTCCGCTCCATATCTCTTGAACCCATTGATAGATTTTCATTAAACTTTGGTCAGTTATTCGTCTCAGTGAGCAGATGTGCAGAACCCATAAATGAGCCATGCTGACTCAAGGTCAAGGTCACATCTGAAGGTCAAGAGTTTGAAACTTTGAATTTTGTGTCCGTTCCATATCTCCTTTACCCCTGCAAGGATTCTCATTAAACTTTGGTCAATTATCCCCCTCAGTGAGCTGATGGCAGAACTCATAAATGAACCATGCCGACTTAAGGTCAAGGCCACATTTGAAGTCACGAGATTAAAACTTTGAATTTTGTGTCGGTTCGATATCTCCTTTAACCCTCAAAGGATTTCCACTAAACTTTGGTCAATTATCGCCCTCAGTGAGCTCATGTGCAGAGTTCATAAATGAATCATGTCGACACCAGGTCAAGGTCACATTGGCAGGTCACGAGTTTGAAACTTTGAATTTTGTGTTCGTTCCATATCTCCTTTACCCTTCAAAGGATTTTCATTAAACTTTGGTCAAATGTCCCCCTCAGTGAGCTGATATGCAGGACACATAAATAAACCATGCCGACTCACGTCCAAGGTCACAGTCGAAGGTCACGAGTTTGAAACTTCATATCTCTTTTACCCCTGGAAGGATTTTCATTAAACTTTCATCAAATATCTCCCTCGGTGAGCTGATGTGCAGAACCCATAAATTAACCATGCCACCTCAAGGTCAAGGTCACATTTGAAGGTCACGCGTTTGAAACTTGGAATTTTGTGTCCATTCCATATCTCCTTCATCCCTGGAAGGATTTTCATTAAACTTTTGTGAAATATACCCCCTCAGTGAGCTGATGTGCAGTACCCATACATAAACCATGCCAACCATCACAAGACCTACATTCTGACAAAGGGCCATGACTACCTGTATATTTCTTTTGTCAATGTATTTGTCAAGCCTTAACCAAGAACAACTTCAAAAGTACCTGTTTTAGCCCTTCACATACATACTTACAAGCCTAAGACCTGTAGCCTTAGACCTATATTCTGAGAAAGAAATATCTTGCTTATTTTCAATGAATTATCTTCCCTTTTCACCAAAAAAAATATCTCCTGTTATATTATAACCATGGGTGACGGCTTTCATATTCCACATGTGTATTTCTTGTAGTAAGACCTTTCCACTGACACCACACTTTTTGATCTTTTTTTTTTCTTTTGAAAGCTTAACTGAAAACCTTAACCTTGGACCCAACTTCAACTTGACATAGCATCAGCAAACTTCAAACACACATAGAAAACAAACACATAGAGAACATTGTTTTCTGGGATGACCGTAGTACTCTGGCCTTGGAATAATGCAGCATTACTTATTGGCTATATGTATATACTTGTACCATCCCGCTTTGACAGCTTTACGTGGGGCCCTTTCATACATGATCAGTGATCATTTTTTTAGCTCACCTGATCAAAGGTCATGGTGAGCTTTTGTGACTGTGAGATGTCCGGCGTTGCTGTTCGTCGTGCATCGAGCATGCGTAAACTTTTCTTGGGAACACTCTAGAGGCCACAGTTTTGGGCCAATCATCATTAAACTTGGTCAGAATGATAATCATGACAATACCTCGGTCAAATTCGAATATGGGTCATGTCGAGTCAAAAAGTAGGTCAGTAGGTCAAATCATAAAAAAAACCTTGTGAATACACTAGAGGCCTTATTTTGGTCCGATCATCATCAAACTTGCTCAGAATGATCATCTTGACAATATCTCAGTCAAATTCGAATATGGGTCATGTCGGGTCAAAAAGTAGGTCACTAGGTCAAATCATAGAAAAACCTTGTGAACACACTAGAGGCCACAGTTTTGGTCCGATCATCATCAAACTTGCTCAGAATTATCATCTTGATAATGTCTCGGTCAAGCTTGAATATAGGTCATGTCCGGTGAAAATGAAGGTCAAATCATAGAAAAACCTTGTAAACACTAGAGGCCAAAGTTTTGGTCTGATCATCATCAAACATGCTCAGAATGATCATCTTGACAATATCTCAGTCATGTTCGAATATGGGTCATGTCAGATCAAAAAGTAGGTCAGTAGGTAAAATCATAGAAAAACCTTGTGAACACTAGAGGCCACAGTTTTGGTCAAATTATCAGATACCTTGCTCAGAATGATCATCTTGACAATATCTGGGTCAATTCGAATATGGTTCATGTTGAATCAAAAAGTAGATCAGTAGGTCATTTTGTCATAACTTTTGAACTGTTTGAGATAGAGCCTTCATATTTGGCATGTAGGTTTCTTGTCAAAAGGGCTTCCCACTCATACAAAAAATTGACCTGTGACCTTGACCTACTTTAGCATAACTTTTGAACCTTTTGAGATAGAGTCTTCATATTTGGCATGTATGTTCCCTGAGACAAGGTCTTCCCATCTCTACAAAAACGTTTGACCTGTGGCCTTTTACCTTTGACGTTTGTTTGATTTGATTCGAGGTTTAACGTCCCCTTCAACACTCTAAAGGTCATTTTGGAGACGTTGTTTCCAATTTTGTGGGACTTTTACCCGACATTGAGAAAAAATGACATATCAAGCCCTGCAGCCCAATGAAACTAATAGGGTTCATAAGCATGGAAGGAATGACTCACACCGCTTTGCCTGGGCAGGCTTAGATCCTCTAAGTGGTTTACCAGTACTCGTTTGCGGGTCGGTTTCAGCTCTGCGTGGAAGGATAATGCAGCCCATCTATTTCTTCAAGCCCCGATTGGCGGGGCTGCTTACCTTTGACGTACTTTGTCATAACGTTTGAAGCATTTGAGATAGAGCCTTCATCTTTGGCAAGTAGGTTCCTTGTGACAAGGGCTTCCAATTCATACAAAAAAAATGACATGTGACCTTGATCTTGACATGTGATCTACTTTATCATAACTTTTGAACTATTTGAGATAGAGCCTTCATATTTGGCATGTATATTCCTTGTGACAAGGTCTTCCCACCCATATAAAACTATTGACCTGTGACCTTGGCTTTTGGCCTTCTTTGTCATAACTTTTGAACCATTTAAGAAAGAGCCTTCCTATTTGGCATGTAGGTTCCTTGTGACCAGGGCTTTCCACCCATGCAAAACTTTTCACCTCTGACCTTAACAATGACCTGTGACCTACTTAAGAATAACTTTTGAATCGTTTGAAATAGATCCTTCTTGTTTAGCATGTATGTTCCTTGTGACAAGGGCTTCTCACCCACACAAAAAATTTGACCTGTGACCTTGACCTTTCACCTACTTGGTCATATAGAAGCCTCCGTGGTGTAGTGCATGGTTATGCTATTCGGCTTGTAAACCAGGGGTCGCAGGATCGATCTCGGGCTTCTCCAGACTTTCGGATGAGTCTTTAAGCCGATGTCCCGTCTCAGTATGACCTTAGCTGTTGGTGAGACGTAAAACTCAAACACTCCCTCCTACTTGGTCATAACTTTTGAACCATTTGACATAAAGCATTCATTTTTGGCATGTAAGTTCCTTTTAACAAGGACGACCCACTCATACAAAAATTGTTGACCTTTGTCCTTGACCTTTGGCCTACTTTGTCATAACTTTTTAACCATTTAACCATTTGAGATAGAGCATTCACATTTGGGATGCAGGTTCATTGTGGCAAGGGCTTCCCACTCATATACAAAAATATTGTGACCTTAACCTTGACCAGTGACTTACTTTATCATAAATGTTTAACCATTTGAGGCAGAGCCTTCATATTTTGCATGTATATTCCTTATGACAAGGACTTCCCACCCATTCAAACAGTTTGTCCTGTGACCTTGAACTGTGACCTACTTTATCATTACTTTTGAACCATTTGAGATAAAACCCTCATATTTGGCATGTATGTTCTTTCTGACAAGGGCCTCCTACCCATACAAAAATTTTGACCTGTGACCTTGACCTCTGACAAACTTTGCCATAACGTTTGAACCATTTGAGATAGAGCCTTCACATCTGACAAGGGCTTCCCACCGATCCAAAAAGTTTTACCGGTGACCTTGACCTTTGACCTACATTATCATAACTTTTGAACCATTTGAGATAGAGCCTTCATATTTGGCATGAAGGTTCCTTGTGACAAGGGCTTCCCACCGATACAAAAAAGTTTGACCGGTGACCTTGACCTTTGACCTACATAATCATAACTTTTGAACCATTTGAGATAGAGCCTTCATTTTTGGCATGTATGTTCCTTCTGACAAGGCACCTTACTATAACACCGACCATTTCATTTTTACAGTGTGGTTCAGGTGAGCGATCCAGGGCCATCATGGTCCTCTTGTTTCTACTAATGCTCTTAACATAAGTTGTGGGTGCTTATTAGAGCCACCTCATTGAGGCAGTTCAAACAAGTACCCACAACCTATGTCTTGGAACAGAAATACGTTTGTTTGTTTGATTTCAGGTTTACCGTCCCCGTCAACACTGTATAGGTCATTTTGGAGACGTTGCTTCCAATTTTGTGGGACTTTTACCCGACATTGAGATGAAATGACATCTCAGTCGCTGCCGCCCAATGAAACCAATAGGGTTTATAAGCACGGACGGGCCGACTTGCACTGCTTTGCCTGGGCAGGCTTTGATCCTCTAAGCGGTTTACCAGTACTCGTGAACAGAAATAAGAAAAATAATGTATACCCCTGCATAGTTTTCTCTATTTATCATATGACGTCGCGTCTGAGAATGTAATCACACCATGTAAATTCGATAATCCACTAGTGGATTAAATATGCAAATTAGTTAGAAACACCCCGTAACGTTACACCTAGTACGTTCTTAACGACGTCGCGTTTACTAATGGCGGAATATTGACATTTTTTGTACAAAAACCGTTAATTAAATGCGTTTTTAATGTCATATGATAAATAGAATCTTGCGATCATGAAATCTTTTCTACGGTCATTCTCTCCCTTCCGCTGATTCAAGAAGGGCAGTTGTCAGTTTCTGGCGAAAGAATGTGCAGTGTACTGGTTAACCGCTTACGTATAAGCCTGCCAAGGAAAGTTTTGATAGGTAAACTGACCGGCTCAAAAATGACCTAAATAGTGTTGACTGGGCCGTTAAACTCCAATACAAACAAACAAACAAAAATAGAATCTTGCATTCGTGCCCATGTATTATTGAATTTATTAAACTCGTTGAGGAACAGGACAAAAGTCTCGCATTTTACCCCCTTTTCCTCAACTCGTTTAATAAACACTCATGTAAGATCCTCTATATAACATGGAGTTTACACGTGTAGCAGGTCGACCGTGTGGCTCAGTAGCTCAGTCGGTAGTGTTCGCACGGTATGCGAGAGGCCCTGGGTTCGAGTCCCAGTCGAGTCATGTTCTTCTTCAAAACCTGTGACATTTTGGTGCCCCAAGTTGGGCGCCAGTTGTCACGGGGGGTGGGGGTGAATGTAAGGTGGTTGTGACCACATGCTGATTGTTATGATGTTATGGTGATGTTGCTTTGGTGATCTTCTTCCGCTATCTCGAGGGGGTTCGGGGTTCAAAGGACGACAACGCTATTGGATGAATTCATGTTTTTGAAGCTCTCTCTCGACCTCGTCATTCTGATAAATATATATAAATATCCTTAGTAATAAGGAAAGCTATATAATTCTGTCCTTTAGGTGGTCGTAAGACCAACCCTTGCCAGAGACCAAGGAAAACTGACAAAGGCGCGAAGATGAGTGTGCGCACGTATGCATTGTTACGTGAGCGAAGCTTACTTAAGGACAGAAAGCGGAAATTGATATACGCTACTCAGGAATGAGATGAAATATATGAGTATATGAAGTATGAAAATCGACGTTCAATAGGGGGAAATGACTAGAAGGCGCTCGCTCCTCCAGTTTCCATTATTTCACTCTGTGACACAGAGATGTTCATTACATAGACTTGTAAATGTGATTTAGTTTTCTGTCTGTTTGTCCATTACATCCATTCAAATCCAACCATCAACATTTGTGTCAACCAATGGATTGACCCATACCACCATGTTAACAAGTCTGTGAAATGAACACCCATCTAAACCCCAGTTTATAACGAAAATGTGGGGTTTATGGGGTCTACATTATTTTCTTTATTTCTACTCCATGACATAGGTTGAGGGTGCTCGGTACAATCACCTCATGGACTCGTTAGAACCGCATCATTAATCGCCTTATGATGATGAAATCCTTTTTACTGTCATTTTCTCCCTCCCTCTGATTCAAGAAGGGCAGTTGTCAGTTTCTGGTTAAAGAATGTGCACTGTGCTGGTTATCCGCTTGTGTATAAGTTGCGGAAATGTAAACTGACCAGCTCGATATGACCTAAACAGTATCTTATGGGTCGAAAACTCCAAAAACAAAAAAAAAATACCTGAAGATATCTGTTCTTGTTTTGATTTTTTTTTTTTTTTTTTTTTTTTTTGCCTTACCGATACATACTCATATTTATGCATCAGTTTGGCAATGCAAACTAGCGATCGTATCGATACATCGGGTATTGATATTTTTAGGGGTACACTGTCAGGCTTGGTATTTTTTTTTTTTTTTTTTTTGTCGAACGATTTTGTCGAACGATATAGATGCGAAGTGAGTATAATGCATTTATACACCGGAAAATCCAGTTCGGTTAAAAATAACTCGCAGCTCGCTGTGTTGACGTGTTTCTAACCCAAAATAGAAATGATTCATTTGCATGTGATGGCTAATGTCTAAAAATAACTAACGGTATATCCCGTTTGGACTTACGCGAAAAAACGTGCCTTTGGGTTTTGCGGCTGGTGCACGAAGCAGCGGGCTAACCTCGGGTCGAGAGCGACAAGACGTAGTCGCTGTCGGTCCGACGATGGCCCGGCATTCTTGCTGGCTGGGTACAAGCCGAAATGTTGCTGAATAGAACAATTAGTGGTGCCCGCTGCTGCGCAGGCTGATATAAACAAATGGCAAAATGAAGTGACCCGGTCTTTTTAACCGAAAATAAACTGTTTTTTTTTTTTTGTTTTTGTTTTTTTTTTCATTTTAATTATGTTAGAAGTGGCATATGCGAATTTGAAACAATTTAGCCATTTTTCGTCATTTGAGAGCGATTTTTTTCAAAATTCTGATCCGAAATCAAACAATAATATTAATACTATTTCTAAAATATCAAACGTTTTGAATATCTTGCTTCTGTTGTGTTAATGAAACTTATGAAAGCAGATTTTAGAATATATATAGTTGGGTTTTAAACTGATGATTTTTTTTTCCAATGTCGTTACTGTTTTTCTTTTTTTTTTTTTTTTTTTAATTTTATTATGTTAAGTTTTTGTTTGATTTGAGGTTTAACGTCCCCGTCAACACTGTAAAGGTCATTTTGGAGACGCTGCTTCCAATTTTGTGGGACTTTTACCCGACATTGAGATGAAATGACTTCTCAAGCCCTGTCGCCCAATGAAACCAATAGGGTTTATTAGCATGGACGGTCCGCCTCACACCGCGGTTTCTGTTAAGTATGTTATCAGTCGCTTATATGTTAATTTATTAATTGAATAGTTATGACCGCTGATTTCTTTTTGTGCCACATGTGTTAATCATGCACGTGCATGTGCCAATCATTTGCACGATTTTTAGGACAAAAATTAACCGTATTTACGGGATTAGCAAATAGCCGGCTTTAATTGTCTATCAGTTAATGCGGGTTGTTTTTCAACTTTAAAATATTTCAATAATACGTATTGTCAATAATCTAGCTATCTCAAGCCCTGTCGCCCAATGCAATAGGGCTTAATAGCCTATGCATCGGACGGTCCGACTCGCATCTCTTTGCCGGGGCAGGCTTAGTCCTTCTTAGCAGTTTACCAGTACGCATGTGCGGTCAGTTTCAACTGTGCGTGAAAGCATCATGTAGCCCAATTTGTTTCTCTAAACCCCGATGAGTGCGGTCCATGATGATGATGATGATGATGATGATGATGCATTTTATAACGTTATAGTTTAACACGTGCGGTTAACAAAAACTCTGATCAGCCTACACATCCAGCAAGTATGTTAAGAGATTTTGCTTTTCAATCTTTGGATAGGCGGCCAATGCGGTCAGCGATGGAATATTTTTTCTTATTTCTTCCATCGTAAATTATAACCAGAACAACATAATTGTTTGGAGAGTGTTTACTTGAAGTTTAAAAGCCATGCCAACACCATTTAGGTCATATCAAGCGAATCACATTTTTGTCTGGTCATATATATTTAGACATGTACTATTTACAAGTACCTTGTACAGTGCAAATTCTTTCATCAAAAACTGACAACTGACCTTCTTGCTCTTAAATAGATTTAAATGATGGATCCCAGGTATCACAAAACTACGGGCCAACGATACGACGTTGGCACATGTATGCTTGTTGACACGTCGTGTCGCTGTTGGGCCAGCATTTTTTGCTGGCTGGGGTGTTACCGGCCGGGCAGTTATCTCACCTAGTTTTAAACATTTTTTATTGCATTCTCTAAACAAGCAATAGGGTCGGGCCACAAGTTCTGCCAACATTATGCAGTGTAGATCCCGATCCATCTATGAAAATTGTATCGAAACTGCAATAAGATCATTATTATTTCAAAATATTCTCCCAAACTTCAGCATATAATCTGTTTACATATCATTTAATCGTGATAAAACTTGTTTTCAGTTATGAGAATTTGTTTTCGGTTGTTTCCGGTAAAAGTTTGTTTTCGGTTTTCCCAAATACCCATATTTGAACAAAGGGCCCAAAATATATATACATGCATGTTGGGTCCGAGATTTGAAGGAACACGGCACCAACAAAAACAACAACAAAATTCTAACAAAATAAATCGTTTTAGACAACCCCATCGTTAGCCGTTAGCATGTATATATTGGATACATCAACGTTTCGAACTTTCCTTCCTAAATTGTCCGTTCTTTCCAATTTCTTCTTCTTCTTCTCATGCCATAGCCAAAGATACTCTCAACTGTATACGTTCCTTACACACCATTGGCTTGCGAAGATAGATAAACTGATCGGCTCCAAAATGACCTAAAAAGTGTTGACTGGTCCGTTAAATTCCAATTCATTGTAAAGGAATGGGGTGGGTGTCTGGTATCATCATCAGAAACATTGCTATCATCAGTCAACTAACAAGTTTAAAAGCGTTATCCTTTGAAAACAAGGAATGCACCACAGAGATGAAAATAAGGAGTGTGCGTGTTTTCTTGGCTTCGGCCAAATCCCCTTGGTCAATATTGATATTGTTTTCTCCGGGTCCTCAGGCTTTTTGCTGCGCTCGATGCCACAGTCCAATTGTTCGACGTGAGTTATGCCAGTTAAAAACGTCTGATCATTTCAAATGCCATCTTGATCCCTGAGTCGGTCGCATTTGGCCATTACCTCGGTTTATGTTCCGGGTCATGGCAACTTATACCTTTTTTTGCGTAGGGGTAACATAGCATAACATAGCATAATGTCAGAATGTTACGTGGTCACAGGGAGGCTTTTAGTCAGTAATAAAAAAAAAATAGCATCAAAACTAGCATCATAGCACTTCCAGCAGGCTGATGTTGCATTGCGACGTGTACAGTGGACTACTTAGGTGACAGCAGCTGACTGCTGGATCTAGTCTAGGACTTGAGATAGTCCCGAGTTCGGACTTCAGCTGACCATTTCAATATTGAAACACGCTTTCTATGATAATGTACGGTCGATGGCACAGATATGGAATAATTACTATCATTATTTCCTGAAGAAAATATATTTTATCTCTTTAAAAAAAAAAAAAAAAACATAAAAAATGACAACACCTTTGGAACATATTCATAAATAATCCTTTAGTTATGTGACCCGTCAGGGGAAAGGGGACCATATGGGTGTCTGAACGTGCAACAAGAAACAGGCATCATTCAGGTATCATTTTGCACTACTAAGACGAAATTTTTATACGGATAGGTAATCGAACCGTCTAATTTGCAAACTGAGACATAATGTCCCGACTTTCATAGCTTCACTAGGTAGCCTACGCATGTACGTATTTTAGTCCTACTTTTCTCAGTGCGTTTTTTAACTAAGTTTAAGAAAGAAAGCCATATGGAACATATTAACAAGAAAAGTATAACATGTTTTCTAACCTGTTATAATGGGCGGTATCTTGAATGATGTGGAATTTGAAAGAAATATAAACACATCTGATGTACATGTTTTGTAACACGTGCAGTTTGAAGTACATTCTGTATTACTGTAATCTTAGCAAACAATATATAGTCCCTCTTCAGACGCCGCGTTCTGTGGCGTCTAATCTGGACCTACACTGTTTGCCAAACACAACCCATGATTCAAGCCTAGATTCTACAGCTAACCCAATTACACAACACGCTGACCTCACTGCGAAACCAACAAATCAATGTTAGCCATGTGGACTTCAGCACTGAAAAAGATTTTGTGCTTAGTAGCATGACCGACTGCCCTCGCCCATGGGGTCTTGAAGAGGTAGATTGGGCTGCATGAGCTAAAGCCGACTGCACACGAGTACTGGTAAACTGCATAGAGGTTCTAAGCCTAGCAAGGAAAATTGGTGCGAGTCGGTCCCGTCCATGCATATAAACCCTATTGGTTTCATTGGGCGGCAGGGCTTGAGATGTCATTTCATCTTAATGTCGGGTAAAAGTCCCACAATACTTGAAACAACGTCTCCAAAATGACTTTTACAGTGCTGACGGGGACTTTACTGGAGCCAAATATTTGGTTCACAATCGACCTTAAATTATCGATAAAAATGTGAATGAAAATATACTAGTATATCTAAGGGAATTTTAAGGCACTCATGTCGTAGCCTAATTATTGGCTATATCAGATTGATGTTAAATAAATGATGACAGTAACATTAATACAAATGTATTTTAATTCAACTATTAGTAACATAGTTTAAATCCAACATATACATGTACTCATAAAACTGCCAGGAAATATGCATACTAACTTTAATGCGTTCTAAATAGAAGTGGAGGCAATGAGCAGGAATCGATATATGTAACCCACAGCTCCAATCAGAGACACTAAAGGAAAAGAAACACAAACATGAAACAACAGCCCTTAATGGAAACACCAACAGTGGAAAGCCAAAAGGACAGTCACTTTCCCACAAAATGGCCAATAGGCTATCCAAAATAAAATAATATAAGCGATACAAACACCCAAACAGAATAACCGCCTTGGAAAGGTCAGCGGAAACGAAATTCCACTAAACCACGCCCACTAAATGACCACCTTCCCATAATTTACATAATTACAATTACAATGATTAACATGAAACTAGTTTTAGTTGGGCACGTGAGTATATATCTGAGAGATATATATTTCATAGAAATACTGTTAGTACAAATGCACCTGTATACATCTTCGAATAAAAATCGCCCAAGGGCAGCTGCGTAAAAACCATTTAAGCCCCCCCCCCCCCCCCCCCCCCCCCCCCCCTTAACCCGCCTAGTGGAATTCGTTTCACTGACCGTTCCAGTGCGGTTCTTCTGTCGCGGTTTTTGTCTTTGAGCGTGTGTTTCGCTTATATTATTTTGTTTTGGATAGCCAGTTGGCCATTTTGTGGGAAAGTAACTGTCCTTTTGGCTTTCTGCTATTGATGTTTCCATCAGGGTCTAGTTATTTCATGTTTGTGTTTCTTTCTCTTTGGTGGCAATATGAGTTAATTGTTTTGATTCATTGCCTTCACTTCTATTTTGGATAAAATGCGTTTGACAGATGGATCCTAAAATTTAAAGATCATACAGAAGTTACCTTAAAATTCTTCTTGGTTTGACATTTTATTGAGATGATTAAAAAAGCATTAATGCTTGTTTTCAAATCCTATATATATAGTCAAGTAGTCTGATACTGTTTAAACCAATATTCTTCTTCAGACTGCGAGAAAATGTTAATGACGGCCCATTAAAGTAAGCTTCAAGTCCATCATTAAGTTTAATTGCTCTAATGCTCAGTTAAACAGTTTTACGTTAATTGTACGTTGCACGAAAGCATGGGAAGGGGGCATTCTACGTGCTAATTGCGTCGACCGCGTGCTAAACTCGCGCGGAGAGAGAAAATAATGCGTCATTAACCTCCGTCAATGTAAAATTTACATTGACCTAGGGTTCACAGTGTGTCATATCCCACTTGCTGTTGCATAAGAACATACGAAAATTATTTTTTTCTATTGTTTATAAATCCTTTTATTGTAATTGCAGGCTAATTTATTGCTAGATATTGTTTTCAAATATCCAAATGCTGAGGAGTAAGTTATCTGAACACACTCAGTCAAAACTTAGAGCCAGAACCAATCACAGCGATTGGCTGAGAGGGATAGTGCAATTGATATCGAAATGCGACCGCAATATCCCGGCATTTTTGTTATGAGACGATTTCTAATGAAATACACCATTCGCCATTGCAACAGAATGACCTAGTAAAGTGGAGACCAAGATAAAATGGATTTTTGCAAGGGAAACTCAACGAAACAGCGCTGAAATGTGGAAGTAAAAATTTCAGGAAAGAACGAGGAATTTATTGGTGTAGTTTAAAGACTTATGTGCGCTTTGGTTGGTCTTCAAAATCGAGCAAAACAAGAATGTTTGGTGGCCAGACTTGCGAGTGAAAATTTTGCGTAAAGGGACGTGGCCGATGTCACGTGGTTTTTAGCAGTTTTTCATGTTCTGTGTACATGGATGTGGACTAAAAGTGAACAATCATATTGTTTTTGTTTTTTCTGATAACTGTCATGTCATTGATTTGCAATCAAAGGGTAATTTATGTGCTTACACAGCGGGACGAATGATGTAAAACACGGAATTGACAAGTCACGTGCTATTGTTTGGGATAATTAGTTTTATTTTGACGTTTTGGTCTAAGCCACGTGCTTGTCATTCTCGGGTAGAAACGGCTTTCAAGCGTCAGTGAGCACTGCTATTTCTATTCAACTACATTATCTTCATAACCTGTTGGATCGATAAAGACGTGTGTATGTCCGTCCCCCTGTCCTTGAGACTATGTTGCATGTCCGTAATGGCACCTGCACTAACAACAGAACCTGTTGGTCAAGCAAAAATTCCATTGAAGGATAGCCCACCACCTGGGTTAATAGAAACATCTCGCCTGGTTAATGGTGGACAATATAATACTGCAAATCAGGTATCACAGGGATTGATTGCATCAGGAAATTCCAGTATTAAAACCATTGATGATTTGAACCCTGACCTTGATAAGAGTACAAGATTATTAAAGCCAATTCAGGGAAACGGGAGAAGGCATACACTATACACAGTAGAAAATCCTGTAAAGCTACAGAAAGGCTTGAAAGACTTAGGATTTATCCAGAACTTACCAAGCGTTTTGAAGCAAATTGCTGCTAGGGAGCAAGAGGTCAATAAGCGGAACAGTGTCAGTGATCATTTATACTATCATCATAAAGTTGGTAGTAAGAAAATGAACCAAGCCTCTGATGCGACTAACCACAATGGAAATGGTAAAAGAATCGGGAGGCAATACACAATCGGTACAACCACTGTAAATGGACACATTGATAATCAAACATACATTCCTAATAAAATCCAGATAAATAAATTTCCTGTCCCGGCCATTAAGCATAGTGATAGGTCAGAGAAAGAAAAGATGTGTCGAACAACAGAGACAGCATCAGCTCCCAGTGGTGGTGCCACACCAAGCCCAGTTTCATCAAAGATACAAACTGTAAGTGGTGTCATGACACCTGTGGTGCATTCCCATAGAGATCAGGGCAATACTGTTGTTAAAGATAAGAAACCAGTAGTACAAAGAGTAGTAGAGATCATAACGGTGTCGAACAATCGGGAGCAACCAACTGGAAATAGTGTGCAGAGAACTGAAGATTTACTGAATGATGCAAAAAGAAAAGAAGTGCTATTAGAAAAGAGGAGTCAGTTTTTGTTTCGGCGATTGCGGAGATTACAGGGCAAACAATTGGAACTTCAAGTGAAGTCACAAATAAAGACATTCACTGAATACCAGCATCAGAACTTGCAAATTGTTGCTACCAAAGCAATAAGACCTAATACTAGTGCATTGGATAGGGACAGCACATTGTTTCATAGTAATGATGTTAAAAACTTGTCAACATCAGCATTGGTTAATTTGGTGCGCAAAATTCAAACATCACATTCAAAACTATCACTTGAACAGCGACATAACAAAAACAGTAAAGTTGAAACTAGAGGTGTACTTGCGATGGAGCCAGGTATATCATCTGAGACTGAAAGAAAGTCGGGACTTCTGCGAACAAACCTCAAACATTGGAATTCAAATGTGGATTCAGATGAAACTGAAAGTAGTTCTGGAGGAGAAAGTTGTGATGAATTTGAGGATGAAGAAGGGTCAGAGCACCCTGCAGCCATTCCTTTGTAAGTATTTGCAGAGCTCCATATCAAGTTGAATAACTATGTTGCAGAAAGCATCAGAATCAGAATTGTTTACTGGTGACACGTCTTTAGACAATCCCTCACCAGGCATTGATATTTAAAGCAAGATTAACCCTTTTTTTTTTCACCTGTCATGTAGTGACAAGGTGAGCTTTTGTGATCACTTTTTGTCCGTCAGTGCGACGAGTGCGTCCGTCCGTGTGTGCATCCGTAAACTTTTCAAACAACATCTCCTCCTAAACCACTGATCAGATTTTGAACAAACTTCACAGGAATGATCCTAAGGTGGTCCCCTTTCAAAGTTGTTCAAATGGTTCCGGTCCGTTGCACATCAAGGTCACGGGAGCCAAAAATAGATTTTTTTCAATGAAAAATTACTTCTCTGAAACCACAAGGCCCAGGTGTCCGATATTTGGTTTGTAGCTTCATCTAGTGAACCTCTGTCAAGATTGTTCAAATTATGCCCCCGCACCGGGTCCCACCAGTTTTACATAGACTTTTATGGGGAAAACCTTTAAAATCTTCTAGTCTGAAACCAGAAGGCCCAGGTCTTCGATATTTGGTATGAAGCTTCATCTAGTGGACCTCTACCAAGATTGTTCAAAATATAGCCCTAGGGCCAAACATGCCCCCCACCCCGGGACCCTTTGGTTTTTCACAAGCTTAATTAGGGAAAAAATTTAAAATTCTTCTTCTCTGATACCATAAGGCCCTGGTCTATGCTATTTGATATGAAGCTTCGCCTAGTGGACCTCTACCAAGACTGTTCAAATTATAGCCCTGGGGCCAAAAATGCCCCCACCCCGGGGGGCCTTTGGTTTTACATATGCTTATACATGGAAAATCTTTAAAAATCTTCTCTGAATCCGCAAGGCCCAGGTCTTTGATATTTGGTGTGAAGCTTCATCTAGTGGACCTCTTTCAAGATTGTTCAAATTATAGCCCTGGGGCCAAAAATGCCCCCACCCCGGGACCCATTGGTTTTTCATAGGCTTATATAGGGAAAACCTTTAAAAATCTTCTTGTCTGAAACCAGAAGGCCCAGGTCTTTGATATTTGGTATGAATCTTCATCTAGTGGACCATTACCAAGTTTGTTCAAATTATAGCCCTTGGGCCTAGAATGTACTGGAGGCACTAATTCTCAGGTGAGCGATTCAGGGCCCTCTGGCCCTCTTGTTTAAGTTTTACTTGTTGCACCGAGCTGTGTCTAGATGTTTACACTTTTATCCCTGTAGGCTGGTACTGTTTAAAGAGTGCAGATCCAGTTTGGACGGCTTTTCACTTGTTTTGCACTGAACAATAAACCCCAAAACAGGATACTGGCAAACTGTGCAGGCTCAGATCAGATATTGCATCTGATCAGGGACTACACTGTTCCCAAAAAGTTCAGCCATTTTTCCTAATAAATTTACTATCACAACCTGTTGCTCTTAGATATTGAAATGGGCTCATTATAAATGTGGAAGATTCCATTTGGTACAAAATGGGTTAAACCTACATTTTGTTGAAAGTTTCATGATGGAGGCTCTTGCATGACTGGTTAGAAGCCTCCGTTGTGAAGTGGTTACACTACTCACCTTGTAAACCAGGGGTCGCAGGATCGATCTCTGGCTTCTCCAGACTTTTGGATAACACTTTAAACTGAGGTCCCGTCTCCGTATGATCCCCATAACGGAAAAGCCGATATCAAGTAACATTGCAGGTTGCAAAAGATGACAGTCTGACACAAATAAAGTGACTGAGGCCATCAATCTAATACATGTTATTGCATTTTCAGATATTTTTATTTCACCTCATAACATTGGGACAATTCTAGAAAGAACCTTGGACTGAGTTGTGTAAGTACATGAGCAGGAATAGGTTAAATGATATATACCCATGAAAACTCCTTTCTTTTTCCCATATATAGTTGGGTTTTCGAAGTACCAATGTGTTTCAGATTGCTACATAATATATCGTGATACGTATCGTGATATGCAGTAACTGTATCGCAATATATCGTGATACGAAAATTCTGACAACACCCATCCCTAATCTTGGTCTACACTGTTTGCTCAGGCCCGTCTGTTCAAATGCATATGGCAAAGTACAGCATATGGTAGGAGTCATGCTCAGAAAGAAAGCCAGACAGGTAAAATTATGACCAAATCTTCAGTGATCACTAATCAATTATCGATAGCAATGGCAGGAATGATAACCGATTATCTTTTCAGCTCCGATTAGCCAGCCCTTATGACTGGTCATTTTGTATCAGCCTTCTGTGAGATATGAAAAAACAACATGTTACATTGGAGGATCACAATGATTACCCCAATACACTTTTTGGGGGTTGGGGGGGGGAGGGTTGCTGTATTCCTACATGTAGGATACAGGACAACATAATTATATATAGTGTATAAGTTTGTATGAAACAGACTTTAGTATATTGATAACAAGGTCAGTCAGTTTGTATTTGCTTGCCTGTAAGATGGACTTCTTGAGATATATATAGACAATTTGTAATGGGCTTCATTGATCTTCAGTCAGTGACTTTGGCTTTTCATCATACTTAAGGAATACATGTATTACTTGAAGCTGTGAACAAAACAGCCTTGATCAGGTTATTCCAAATTTATTATCCCCACGTTTTTCAAAAAAAGTGGGGATATTGCAATCGCCTCCGTCCGTCTGTCCGGCTATCTCCTCCTAAACCGTTAGCCGGAATTCAACCAAATTTGGTATGCGAGTTGCTTACATGAATGGCTTGCGCAAGAGCACATTTTTTTTTTGTCCCCGCCCCCAGGGGCCCTGGGGAGGGGTCAAATTTTGACCTACTGTGGAGAAAACGTGGGGATTTGCGATGTCTTGCCATCGACTGCGCGCTCTAGTTTGATTTAGGCTGGTCATTTTCAGTAGACAGAGAAGCCTCTGTGGTGTAGTGGTTACGCTACTCGCCTAGTAAACCAGGGATCACGGGATCGATCCCAGGCTTCTCCTGACTTTCATCTCAGTGTCGGGTAAAAGTTCCACAATCAGCATCTACAAAATTACCTAAATAGTGGTGACGGGGCTATTAAACCTCATTTCAAACAAATCACTACTTGGAATTAACAGTAGCAAGCAGCATAATGCTGTGAAAGTGCAACTTGTACCCTCAAGATTCAAGAAATACTTGTTTTCATGTCCAATTCACAATACAGTTCAGGTATTCAGTGTACAGGCCTGTCATTGCTAGGGACCCTTTTTGTACAAAATGGAATCTTCCTCCTTATATATACAGGAGTCCATTTCAAAATTTAGGGGGTTCAGGTTGTGTTTTCTTCAAAATTTGTTTGGAAAATGGCTTCACTTTTTGCAAACAGTGTAGGCCCTGATCAGATGCCACATTCTGCGGCGTCTGATCTGGGCCTACACTGTTTGCCATGGTACCTGTTTTGGACTTTCTGGTACAAAATGGGTTAAATGATTTGAAAACAGGTCTTACAATTCTGCGGCGTCTGATCTGGACCTGCACTGTTTACCAGGGTACCCGATTTGGGGTTTCTGGTACGAAATGGGTTAAATGATTTGAAAACCGGTCTTACAATTGTTTTAAAAGTAGACCTCCAATGATAAGCAAGGTAAGTCTTTGTTGTAAACAAACTTGCTACCTTCATTTATTAGCTTGGCGACCAACCCTTTTGGCTGGCAAAAAGTTATTGAAACCCCTGCTATCCATGACAATGGCCTAATGCTAGTGGACAAGCAAAATTTTTGTCTAGTCCAAACGGAATTTACCAAAATCTACATTGCTTTGGTCAAGTAAGACGAGACATTTTGAAGAATTTTCTAGCCCTGATCCATGTGCAGTTTGATTTTTTTTAAGCTGTAGGTATTTGCTGTCATGGACAGTTGTAGAGATAGCTGCCTGCTTTGATAGAAAAAAATGCTAGTAGGAAAAATATGCAAGTTCATACAAAATCAACTGTCTTCAAGCCTTGGTTTCGTCAAACTCGGTATTTTTTTATGAAAAAGTTTGGGAAAAGTTAAATAGTGGATAGAAAAATCAGATGAAAGAAGTATCTTTTCATATTGGTTTTTTAGTTTCATTCTGTTTTTTAAAAGATTGAATATATCTTCCAGGCATGTAAATATGCTGGGATATAAAACCACTAGGGTGTCAATAATCAATGCACCTGTGAGGGTGTATACTCATTCTGTGTATTGATCTAATTATAGATACACTGCCTGGGACTGGTGACAACTTTCGGACATTGGTCTGATTTTTTACCTGCATGTAATCTAATGACAAAAGAAAATATCTACCATCTGATAGGTGCAACTGAGCACCCTAGATAAACTTTGGCCAATTTGGTACTCAGGGTATTACTGTATGGTAACAAACTTTATCAAAGCTGGAGGTGTGTGGCTGACGACTCGGATTGGTCGCGCCATGGTCTTGCTCATTGTGACTCATAGCGAATAATTCCTAACTAGTTTCTGCCTAATAGTAGGCTTTCATCAGAGGATGTGTGCGCTTGTCACAGATTTGTGACGAGCTGTGCGATTTTCGCTCTTTATATACCCTCTGGGTCACCCATGGTTACCCATCATTATGTATGTAGACCGGCCCTTTTGGGGGCTGGCGGGCGATTTTTGCCTCTGTGAAGACTGTCACCGGCCCTTTGGGGGCCGGTTGACGTTATTTCCATTTAGTTGTTATGGAGAGAACGTCGTCAACGGCCCCCAGGGGCCGGTGACGTTATAATCCATTGTTGTTAATGGGCACAAGACGTTCACCGGCCCTTATGGGACCGGGCGACGTTTTCCTTTACTATTGTGGTTAGGATTGTGACGTTAGTTGGTCCGTTTGGGGCCGCTTTATATTATCGGTAGCCTAAATACATGTATTTATATGTATCGTATGTATCTTATTGTCGGCACCGGTACCGATTTTTGGACAGTCTTTGAAAGGGAATACATTTTCGCTGTTTATTTACAGGCTTTGTGGGGTTACTGAAATGAGGCGCATTTGCAATTTATTGTTAATTTATGTTAATTGACGGGTGGGATGGGGGAGTTATTTCGAAGTTTGCCATTGTGAATAAATCATCACCTAAGAATAGTTCTTTATTGAATTTCCCGTCTAATTTTTCTATTGTGAAGCCCCGTGTGTTCGGGTCCTTGGCACTTCGACTTTCCCCTGTAATTCCTTCGTGTTTGTTACGATTATGCTCACACATAGAGTCTTTTCTAGTGAATAATAGCCCACAATGCTGGCATAAGATACGGAGTCGTTTGTGTGCCGTTTCCAGGTGTCTCCGCAGGCTTTTTGGGTGTTTGTATGTCTTGTTACATTCCAAACATGGATGCATTTCCGTAGTTTGTTATTTGTGCGACAATCGTGCGACGTTATGACGTCCTCTTTATGCCAGTTTTGGGGCGTCTTTGCCCCGTAATTGCAAACGTATTTGAGCTAGCTTATAGGTTGCGTGTTCGGGATAGAGAGAGGAGTAAGGGGACATAAATGTGAAAGGTGCATGGCTGAAATTTCCTGTCTCTATCCCTGAACATTAGTCCCGACCGGTCGGAGAGTGTGTAGCTGATAGATCCAGTACAATTCCTTGAATTTTCGGGGGTTTGTACTCCTATGGTCATCAGGGTCTGATGGTAAGATTTCAATAATTTGAAATATCATTGTTCGAAGGCATGGTCAATGAGGTTGAAGTGGTTTGCCACCGGCGTATCCCGTTTTTTCGGGTGTCGCGCTGGTGTTCCGTCATTCGAACCTTCTTGATAAGCCTCGATAGGATTCTTCTGGCTTCTTTATAGGCCGGTTGGATCTGTGCTGGTAACGTTAGCGTCTTCCTTCTTAGACGGCTCCTCTTCCGACGTGTTCTCCCTGGTCCTCTTCTTGGAACTCTTCTCTTTGGGAACAACCGTAATTCGCGACGAACTGGCTGACGCAGACGTCAGGGCCAGATTGCTCAGGCTTGAGCTAACTGACATGTCGCTGTTGGTCTGTGTTGGACTTCACCCATGGAACGCTGACCCGGCGCATCCGTCTCCGAGCGGAGAAGGGGTGCATTAAAGCTGGAGGTGTGTGGCTGACGACTCGGATTGGTCGCGCCATGGTCTTGCTCATTGTGACTCATAGCGAATAATTCCTAACTAGTTTCTGCCTAATAGTAGGCTTTCATCAGAGGATGTGTGCGCTTGTCACAGATTTGTGACGAGCTGTGCGATTTTCGCTCTTTATATACCCTCTGGGTCACCCATGGTTACCCATCATTATGTATGTAGACCGGCCCTTTTGGGGGCTGGCGGGCGATTTTTGCCTCTGTGAAGACTGTCACCGGCCCTTTGGGGGCCGGTTGACGTTATTTCCATTTAGTTGTTATGGAGAGAACGTCGTCAACGGCCCCCAGGGGCCGGTGACGTTATAATCCATTGTTGTTAATGGGCACAAGACGTTCACCGGCCCTTATGGGACCGGGCGACGTTTTCCTTTACTATTGTGGTTAGGATTGTGACGTTAGTTGGTCCGTTTGGGGCCGCTTTATATTATCGGTAGCCTAAATACATGTATTTATATGTATCGTATGTATCTTATTGTCGGCACCGGTACCGATTTTTGGACAGTCTTTGAAAGGGAATACATTTTCGCTGTTTATTTACAGGCTTTGTGGGGTTACTGAAATGAGGCGCATTTGCAATTTATTGTTAATTTATGTTAATTGACGGGTGGGATGGGGGAGTTATTTCGAAGTTTGCCATTGTGAATAAATCATCACCTAAGAATAGTTCTTTATTGAATTTCCCCGTCTAATTTTTCTATTGTGAAGCCCCGTGTGTTCGGGTCCTTGGCACTTCGACTTTCCCCTGTAATTCTTCGTGTTTGTTACGATTATGCTCACACATAGAGTCTTTTCTAGTGAATAATAGCCCACAATGCTGGCATAAGATACGGAGTCGTTTGTGTGCCGTTTCCAGGTGTCTCCGCAGGCTTTTTGGGTGTTTGTATGTCTTGTTACATTCCAAACATGATGCATTTCCGTAGTTTGTTATTTGTGCGACAATCGTGCGACGTTATGACGTCCTCTTTATGCCAGTTTTGGGGCGTCTTTGCCCCGTAATTGCAAACGTATTTGAGCTAGCTTATAGGTTGCGTGTTCGGGATAGAGAGAGGAGTAAGGGGACATAAATGTGAAAGGTGCATGGCTGAAATTTCCTGTCTCTATCCTGAACATTAGTCCCGACCGGTCGGAGAGTGTGTAGCTGATAGATCCAGTACAATTCCTTGAATTTTCGGGGTTTGTACTCCTATGGTCATCAGGGTCTGATGGTAAGATTTCAATAATTTGAAATATCATTGTTCGAAGGCATGGTCAATGAGGTTGAAGTGGTTTGCCACCGGCGTATCCCGTTTTTTCGGGTGTCGCGCTGGTGTTCCGTCATTCGAACCTTCTTGATAAGCCTCGATAGGATTCTTCTGGCTTCTTTATAGGCCGGTTGGATCTGTGCTGGTAACGTTAGCGTCTTCCTTCTTAGACGGCTCCTCTTCCGACGTGTTCTCCCTGGTCCTCTTCTTGGAACTCTTCTCTTTGGGAACAACCGTAATTCGCGACGAACTGGCTGACGCAGACGTCAGGGCCAGATTGCTCAGGCTTGAGCTAACTGACATGTCGCTGTTGGTCTGTGTTGGACTTCACCCATGGAACGCTGACCCGGCGCATCCGTCTCCGAGCGGAGAAGGGGTGCATTAAAGCTTTATAACAAACTTTATCAGATAATTTCATTTTTTTAGTATTTGAAAAAGAATAGGAGCTTTTTACATGACATACTTCCGGTTCTAAAAATAGAACAGGAAAAGCCCTGGCCGTCATCTGTCGTATTGCTTCAAAGGCAGTGGGACAGATGAAGTGTTAATTACAGGGTAAAACAGTGGAATTCTTTTAAACTTTTGGGGAATTCTAATGTAAGATAATGGGAGAAACACCGATCGGCTGCCAGATGTGAAATTTCGCATTACGAAAATGGTACATACAATATCTCTCTCTCAGCACACCAACAATATGCGAGCGCAAGGCAAATGTAAATTGCAGTTTGTCGTTAAATGACGCTACGCCAACCGACATGTAGCGTGTCAACAACGTCGTGTCTACATCAAACCAACTTCAAAGCGGTGCATTGAATTTGACATTGCAACGTCAATGAAACGTCACAACGTTTCGTTGGCGATAATACGGCATTGCTTAATAAAATGTCATTTGCCCAGTGCTCCGACCCATCAAGATTCAGTGGAATTCAAAACAAACGTAGAACACCCTTTCAGAGCATAAGAAAACACTCCTTCGCAAGTGCAAGATTTTACAGTAAAATCTGGTAGATTTGTAGGTTGGTTCAACCTGCCCATCCCTTAGGTCTACATTAACCCATTTGGTACCGGTCACCCAAAAAGGGGTAAGTGACAAACAGTGCAGGCCCAGATCAGACGGCGCAGAACGCGGCGTCTGATCAGGGCCTACACTATTTGCAAAAAGTTCGGCCATTTTCCAAATAAATTTTGAAGAAAACACAACCTGACACCCCTAAATTTTGAAAATGACTCCTGCTATATATAAGGAGGTAGATTCCATTTGGTACAAAAAGGGTTATGGGCTTCTTGGACACAGGGATCAGTCAAGCCATCTCAAAGGTCACATGCCATTGAAGTGAGATGGAGTGGTTGTTGACTGCATGATGTTGAGCCAACGTTGACTCGACTGTCTACTGTCAGTTTGTCAGTCAAACCTCTCTCTCTCATGCCAACGGTCATGTGACAATGAAGTGAGTTGGAGTGGGTGTCGACGGCATGACGTCGAACCGCAATTGACTCAACGCCCCTCCGTCAGTCTACTCATTAGTTCATTTCAACTGTCAGTATGGACAATTAAATTGCACATGTAGACAGATCATTGGACAGATTTCTCAAGATAAAAACTTATTTCGTGAATAACGGTATCTCAAGCCATTGACATGGGTCATTCAAGAAAAGATTTTCGTCAATTAAAAATGGATTTAGGATAAATGAATTTCAGTAATGAAAGTAAAATATCATTCTTTCCTTCTCGAGGCATTATTAGGGCCCCGCACTGAAAGTGTGGGTGCCCTATAGTAATCACTCTGTCCGTCCGTCTGTCCGTCCGTCTGTCCGTCCACAAATTTTTTTATCCTCCATAACTTTTTATTATTCCTGGATGGATTTAAATATTACTTGGCATCATTCTGTCCGTCCGTCTGTCTGTCTGTCTGTCCGTCTGTCCGTCTGTCCGTCCACAAATTTTTTTATCCTCCATAACTTTCTTATTCCTGGATGGATTTAAATATTACTTGGCAGAAATGTTAACCATAATGTGATGGAGTGTTGCGCGCAAGACTCAGGTCTGTACCTCAAAGGTCAAGGTCATACTTAGAGGTTAAAGGTCAAAAAAGGGTCTTTCCTGTGTCCAATTAATAACTTTGTTATTATTCCTGGATGGATTTAAATATTACTTGGCAGAAATGTTAACCATAATGTGACGAAGTGTCACACGCAAGACCCACAGCCGTACCTCAAAGGTCAAGGTCATACTTAGAGATAAAAGGTCAAAAAAGCGTCTTTTTTATTGTGTCCAATCTATAACTTTCTTATACCTGGATGGATTTAAATATTACTTAGCAGAAATATTAACCATAATGTGACAGTGTGTCACGCGCAAGACCCAGGTCCGTACCTCAAAGGTCAAGGTCATACTTAGAGGTGAAAGGAAAAAAAAAACGTCTTTTTTAACATCAACATTTTCCTACTCCTCTGATAGCGCTGCCGGGGCCCTAGTCAGTTTCACTGACAGCTCTAGTTTCAATGAAAACGGGTATATTTTCTCTCAAAATGTCTGAATATTGTTAGCATTTTAAGTTCCGCCAATACATTTGAATAGCGTTGGCCGTTTCAATTGACGGCCAGTACTTTGTGCATGCACAAGAATGATATCATAAACGGAATTCCTAAAACCTCCTATATATGAATTGGGTATTAGCCCATTGTATGCGGTGGGCGGACGATTTGGCCAGCGGACGATTTGGCCCGGACGATTTGGCCTAGGACAATTCGGCCTAGGACAATTTGGCCAGCCAAAAATACTGGGTAGGACAATTTGGCCAAACTGATTTCTCCTAGCGGTTTTTTCCAATTCTTATTCTATCAATCATTTCATTAGCATTTTTTCTTCATTTGGCTTCATATTTTCATCAAATATTTCATGTTTGTGTTCAGTGATTTTATCTGTCATTTCTTGGCTTTGATTAGTGAAAATCAAATGTAGACATAAGAGGCAATTGCATAGTTTGAGCAGTTTCTTCATTTAACACTAAATTTAACACAAATCATTACATATTTTCTGCTCATTTATAGTATTTGAGCCCAGTCAACACTATTTAGGTCATATTGCGCAGATCAGTTTCCCTAAGTGCAAGTGGTTAACCAGTGCGCTGCACATTCTTGAACCAGGCAGGCATCACATGAACAAGTCTGTGAAATGAACTTTATATAGAGAAAATTAGGGTTTATGAGGGTATACATTATTTTTCTTATTTCTGCTCCAAGACATAGGTTGTGGGTACTCGTTAGACCAGTCAAAAAATCAATCAGCCAGTTAACCATGCATGCAAGAAAATATGCTAATTTTGTATTCCAACAAATGCATACACAAATCACAATGCATACACAAAAAAAAAAAAAAAAAAAAAAAAAACATAGCTAATTAAGAAAGCAAGGAACCAAGACCAGTCAGCAAATCAGTTAGCCAAATAACCATGACTACAGAAACACCTAATTAACCCATTTCAGACTGGAAACCCCCAAATGGGTACCCGGGCAAACAGTGCAGGCCCAAATCAGACGCCACAGAACGCGGTGTCTGATCAGGGCCTCCACTGTTTGCTTAAAGTTCAGCCATTTTCCAAATCAGTTTAAAAGAAAAGACAACCTGACACCCCTAAATTTTAAAATGGACTCCTGCTGTATATAATGAGGAAGATTCCATTTGGTACTAAAAGGGTTTATCTTGTTTTTCAGCCAATTTAAACAACACCATTAAATTTATTTATTTATATATCATTATTATTATTATTTTATTGTATTTTTTGTGTTTGGGGGATTATAGTTAACCATTTTTATTAATTTGCACATAAAGAATATCTCAGGCCAAAAGTTTAAAAACAGCAATAAAAAAAGATCTAATTGTTTAAAATCTTCTTTAAAATGTTCCTGCCACATATTCAAATATTACTGTATATTAAAAGCAAACCTAAAACATTAAATTTTCAGTTTAAACTAGTCATTATATTAATCTGGCCAAATTGTCCTACCCAATATTTTTGGCTGGCCAAATTGTCCTAGGCCGAATTGTCCTAGGCCAAATCGTCCGCTGGCCAAATCGTCCGCTGGCCAAATCGTCCTACATTCATTGTATGCAGGGGTGGGGGGCGGGGATCCTTCAAGGGGTAGCTTGGCAAATTGTGAAGGTCCAGATCAGATGCCACAGAACGCAGCATCTGATCAGGGCCTGCCTGCACTATTTGCTGATAAGAGTTTTCCATCAAAAATAGGATTGAGAATGAAAAAATAGACCTGTCACCCCTTATATAACACATGGACTTGACCATCATATAGTATTGGAAGAGTCAGCTAGTATACAATGGGTTAGTCTGTGTAACCAATACAGATTTTCATTTTATTTATCCTCTATTCAAATATCATGCCTACTGGAATTACTTCTGAGGCAGGTTGTCTCATCCCCAGCTGGATTACTCCCGAAGGAAAGCTGCTGCTTACAGAAAGGAGAATTTTTCCCTTTCAAGAATAACCCCACATGCGAAAGGGATTCGGAGTTTGTTTAAGGGTTTCTATTCTTATTCTGATCATCCAATCAGAAAAACTGACAGTGAACTTGCGACTAAAATCAGTTTTCCTAATTAGGGCCCCGCACTGAAAGTGTGGGTGCCCTATAGTAATCACTCCGTCCGTCTGTCTGTCTGTCTGTCTGTCCGTCCACAAATTTTTATTACTCTGATAGCGCTGCCGAGGCCCTAGTCAGTTTCACTCACAGCTCTAGTTTCTTTTTCTTTTGAGCGAAATATGTCGCACAACAGCCAATATAACTTGTTATACCCCGGCATACGAAGTATGCTATGGGGGTATATACAGTCGAACTTCGATGGCTCGAACTCGCCGGGACCGCCGTAAAAAGTTCGAGCCATCGGTAGTTCGAGCCATTGGAGTCAAACTCGGCAAGATCCATCTTTGTGTACTATGATTTTTAGCTCGTCTGTTTTTTGAAAAAAAACTTTCGAGCTATTGTCATCACTCCGGCGTCTGCGTAGTCGTCCTGCGTCGTCCTGCGTCGTTCCAAAAAAACTTAACCTTGGCTATAACTTAAAAACTATTAGACCTAGCCTCATGAAACTTCATGCACACACTCATCATCACAAGAGCTACATTTTGACCAAGGACCATAACAACATTGTTGATTTTTGCTGAATTATCTCCCCTTTTCCAATTTTTTTCTGAAACACATTTTTTGCTCTCATTTTAATACTATTCACAACAGAGCCTTCAAACTTCACATGAATGTTCCTTGGGACAAAACCTTTTCAGTGATACCACACTTTTTGATCTGTGACCTTGACCTTTGAACTTTGACCTATTTTTCGAAAATTTAACCGAAAACCTTAACCTTGACCATATTTCCAAAAGTATTTGGCCTACCTTCATGAAACTTCATACACATACTCACCATCACAAGAGCTACATTCCCTACAAGTTTTATAACTCCATCTTGCAATTTGATTGAATTATCTCCCCTTTTCTCTCCGTTTTTTTTTAAATTGTTTTTGTCTCTTATTTCAATACTATTCACAACAGAGCCTTCCAACTTCACATGAATGTTCCTTGGGACAAGACCTTTTCAGTGATACCACACTTTTTGATCTGTGACCTTGACCTTTGAACTTTGACCTATTTTTCGAAAATTTAACCGAAAACCTTAACCTTGACCATATTTCCAAAAGTATTTGGCCTACCTTCATGAAACTTCATACACATACTCACCATCACAAGAGCTACATTCCCTACAAGTTTTATAACTCCATCTTGCAATTTGATTGAATTATCTCCCCTTTTCTCTCCGTTTTTTTTTTAAATTGTTTTTGTCTCTTATTTCAATACTATTCACAACAGAGCCTTCCAACTTCACATGAATGTTCCTTGGGACAAGACCTTTTCAGTCATACCACGCTTTTTGACCTGTGACCTTGACCTTTGAACTTTGACCTATTTTTCTAAAAATTAACCAAAAAACTTAACCTTGACCATATTTCCAAAAGTATTTGGCCTACCTTCATGAAACTTCATACACATACTCACCACCACAAGAGCTACATTTCCTACAAGTTTTATAACTCCATCTTGCAATTTGATTTGACTTAGAACTTTTGTTTTCTAAAAGAAACTGCAGACGAGCGTTGGCACCCGCTTGCGGTGCTCTTGTTTATCATAGCTGCGGCAATTTTGGTGACTTCCGGTACATTTATCGGTCATAATTTAAGCCACGTAGTATACCTTCGCACTTTCACGTAGTATACTTTTCTTATGAAACTGATCACGCGCCTGCGTGACTTGATCGATAAAATTGGAATTTTTAAAAAGGTAATTAGTGCGAGCCATCGGTGGGATTTTACATAGAAAATGCACTCTAGGGACCAGGCTTAGAGTTCGAGGGTTCGAGCCATCGTGGTTCGAGCCAAGGGTGGCATGTTTAGTTAAAATGAATAGGGATTTTGCCGGGACTGAAAATTCAGTTCGACCCAAACGTGGTGTTCGAGCCTACCGAGTTCGACCCATCGAAGTTCGACTGTAGCTTTCGTCCTTCCGTGTTTCCGTCCTTCCGCCTGTCTGTCCGTTAACATCTTGGTTAAAGTTTTGTGTTAAAGTTTCTAAGAGGTTGTATCTTCTGAACCCTTCGATAGATTTAGTTGATACTTACACTGAAGTTACATACTGGTCTAAAGATTTCATTGATGCATGTCCCACCCCCCACAGTGACCTTGACAGACTTCGAAATTTTACATTGTGGTTAAAGTTTTGCGTTAAAGTTTCTAAGAGGTTGTTTGTTTGTTTGATTTGAGGTTTAACGTCCCCGTCAGCACTGTAAAGGTCATTTTGGAGACATTGCTTCCAATTTTGTGGGACTTTTACCCGACATTGAGATGAAATGACATCTCAACCCCTGTCGCCCAATGAAACCAATAGGGTTTATAAGTATGGACGGTCCTACACTCTCATCGCTTTGCCTGGGCAGGCTTAGATCCTCTAAGCAGTTTACCAGTACTTGTGTGCGGGTCGGATTCAGCCCTGTGCGGAAGCATCATGCAGCCCATCTATTTCTTCAAGCCCTGATGGGCGGGGGCCGTCAAAGAGGTTGTATCTTCTGAACCCTTTGATAGATTTAGTTGATACTTACACTGAAGTTACATACTGGTCTAAAGATTTCATTGATGCATGTCCCACCCCCCACAGTGACCTTCAGGTCAAGGTCACAAACTTAGAAATTTTACATCTTGGTTAAAGTTTTGCGTTTAAGTTTCTAAGAGGTTGTATATTCTGAACCCTTTTGATAGATGTAGTTGATACTTACACTGAAGTTTTTGTTTGTTTGATTTGAGGTTTAACGTCCCCGTCAACACTGTAAAGGTCATTTTGGAGACCTTGTTTCCAATTCTGTGGGACTTTTACCTGACATTGAGATGAAATGAAATCTCAAGCCCTGTCGCCCAATGAAACCAATAGGGTTTATTAGCATGGACAGTCCGCCTCGCACCGTGGTTCCTGGACAGGCTTAGATCCTTTAAGCGGTTTATCAGTACTAGTGTGCAGGCCAAATTCAGCTCTCCATGGAAGCATCATGCAGCCCATATATTTCTTTAAGCCCCTATGGGCGGGGGCATCACATACTGGTCTAATTTGCATATCTGTTTGCTATTTTTCTCAAATTCGATGGCCTGAGGCCCTGGTTCCAAATTAGTAGGAAAATCCCAGCCAGGAACAGATACAATTGCATATACCTTACACCTTCCATTTAACACGCCAACATCGAATAAAATGGAAACCGCTCAGACTAGAATTTTATCAGAGCTTTTCTTAAATGTTTCAGCTTGTACAAAATTTTGTTTTCAGATACAAAAGGGCAGAATGGAAGTGGGCTGTTGACAGAGCAGCAATCGTCTCAAGATGGACTTGGCTTCAGGCACAGGTTTCGGACTTGGAATACCGCATACGTCAACAGAGCGAGATTCACAAAACCATTCGAGCCAGCAAAGGGGGAGTAACACTGGGAGAAATGCCATCACCAGCACAATATATTAGCAGGGATACGTCTTTGGATAAAAAACAAGAAGTTTCACCTGTGAATATTTCAAGTCTGTTAATAAATGTTAACAGGCAAGCATCTAAATTGACTCAATCCTTAGGCAATTGCTATTCTCCTCTTCAAGGCTCATCAACTTTAACAAGTGATAAAACAGGTGGGGGTGGTCAGTCCACTCCAAAACAATTAAATGGTTATGTTGATGGATCACATTCTACTTTGACTAGCACCCCAAATACCTCTGTGTCATTGTCAAAAGATGCTTGCAAAATGACATCTTTTCCTGGCCCATCAGGAGATTGTGCTAGTACATATTCCTCTCCAGATCTCAGTCAGCCGTTAGATATAACTTGTCATGCGGCAAGGTGTCGGCCTCTCGCCTCATACAGAAAGCGTAAATTATTACGAACTGCAGGTTTACACCAGTTGAACCACAAGGCAGCACGGCTTTCTAGCATACGTTGTCATTGTTACCCTCCTGTGATGTCATGTCCCATGTGTGGTGGACGGTACAATAATTTCCAGCGTGTTGACGCAGAAGGAATGCCGGTGACGGAGAAGGTCTCACTCATAGATTCCTCCTATCATCCTGTCTTGTCTTTCCCAGAAGGTATGTACTTTTGACAAATAAATATTTTTAACCCTTTTCATACCAAATGGAATCTTCCTCCTTATATATGACAGGAGTCCATTTGAAAATCTGGGGTTGTCAAGTTGTATTTTCTTCAAAATGTATTTTGGAAATGGCTGAACTTTTTGCAAACAGTGTAGGCCCTGATCAGACGCCGCGTAGTGCGGCGTCTGATCTGGGCTTGCACTGTTTGTTAGGGTACCCATTTTGGGGTTTCCGGTACCAAATGGGTTAATGAATGAGTCGTGACAGGTGCGCAATGTGAAGACACAAATCGGGCTATTTGACAATAGTAGCAACAGGTAAGGTGATATTTGGTGATAGCTGAATGATAATTTTCCTTATTTCTTCATATAAACCTAAAGTAGTGGGTATTTATTTGAACCGACTCGCTGAGCCGGTAGTTCAGATGAACATCTACAGGCTACAACATAGGTTTTTTATGAACAATAAACAAAAATTATCCTATCAATAATTTTCGCCAAATACCTACCTTGTCTGTTTAAAATTGATTATTGATAGAACTTGATCCATATGGGGCACAACAAGACTGATGAGAGCTCTCTTAGGCACATATGCTGGTAGACACGTTTTTGCCCGAGTCCGAGGTATGAAAACTTTCCTCGTGCTGGACTCACTTGAACATGAAATTTGTCGTGTTCTAAATTTTAAAATGCCAACAAATGTTGGCATTTTAAAATTTATAAGCAGGACAAACACCATTCTTTGCGGATCTGAGCAGACAAATTGCCTTATTTGTTTGTATTTTAATGATTATGTGCATTTCAAATTTAATGCTCAGCTGTGTCAAGCATGAAATTTTTTTAAACCTCCAGCCTGATGCTGCCCAGATTATGGTTGTTATTTGTGCTGTGACTTGGCTGTTTTAGAAGCCCCCATGGTGTAGTGTTTTTGCTACTTCGCCTCATAAACCAAGACCAGGGGTCCTGGGTTTGATTCTGGGTTCATCCAGACTTTCAAATGAGTCTTTGAACCGAGGTCCCATCTCCCTATGACCTTAACTGTTGGTGGGGCGTAAAACTTGACACATACAATACATGGCTGTACTCTGACTGGGTGGGTATGGCTGTATTCTGATTGAGTAGGTATGTAGGCTGATTTGAGTCTTATCCACCTCGGGACTCCGAAGACTCATTTTCGATTGATGCATCCAGTTCTCAAGGTTACAAACTTTTTTCATGCTCACTTGAGCACGATATTTATCCTGCCCATAAGCTTTAAAATGCCAACATGTTCTGCGGCGTCTGATCTAGGCCTGCACTGTTTGCCAGGGTACCCGTTTTGGGGTGTACGGTACAAAATGGGTTAAACAGCCATAGCCCTCCAAAAAAAAAAAAAAAAAAAAAAATGGTAGATTATATAGAAAAATTAATATCAATGTTTATTTTGCTAATGATATGCATGTTTGCATACACTTTTGGGATCTATGGTTTTACATTGTTATAAAGGGGCTTTGTGTGTATGCTTTTACATTTGGACTAGCCTAAATGTATTTGTATAAAAGGAATACACAGTTAATGTTACTTAGAGGATGCAGTGAACTATCACAAAACTTCTTATTCAGTTTTTAACCTGAAACCACAAAGTCAATTTGAGCCCCATCATTCTTAAAAGGCACTTATAGCATTTATTCATATGAAGTATTAATTTAAATTAATTCACAATGAAGTATACAAAAAAAATTACATATATGTACATCACTGCACTGCAGGTAGGTTGACAGTCTGGTCTGAGTCTCCCATCTTTTGTATGATGTGTGCCACAACATTCTTCATAATAGTAAATATTATAGTGTGTGCTGTGTCACAAAAATACCTGTCATAAAGGCAAAGTGTAAAATATGGAGTGGTTTGGAATACCATAAAAATCATAAAAAATAGGACAACTTGAGGACTTGATGTAATTCTCCTTAAATTTCAACAAGTTTGTTTCATGATCCAGCAATGAGTCAAAAAAGTATAGTCAGAATGGCAAACAGTGTAGACCATGATCAGACTGCTCCTTCAAGAGCAGTCTGATCTGGGTCTGCCTGTTTGCTTAGACCTTGGCCTATCTGTTTGCTTAGGTCAGTATGTACCAATACCTATCTGTTTGTACCTATCTGTTTGCTTAGGCCTATCTATACCAATACTTATCATTACAGTAGAATGGATTAGAGCTGAAGATTATTTTTCCTCCATTTTAAAAGCTACTCCAACAGCCTCCATGCACAAGTGGTTAATAGGGCTGACTCTTAAACATTAGACCTCTTACAGCTGTGGGTCTAGCATAGCTAGGGTCACACGTGGGATGCCAAGCACTGCAAGGGAAGGTTGGGTGTTTTTTTTTTCCGGAACGCTGATTTTTACCCACCTCTGATTAATTGTCAGTTCGTTATAAGTTGAATGGCAGTAAAACAGAGAAAAAAAAAATGAAGAGCTACGCTACTTGGAGCCTAGTCCAAAAGGAAAGAATTTGCTTCCTATGGGAGCTATTCTTAAAGAGAAACTGAATAAGATGGAAGAGATTGCTGCCACTCCTGTCCATGCCGTTCTAGTCCAGGTTTTATATTATGCTGATAACAAAATGCTAATAGTGGGTACATTATTACACTCTGTATACTTATGAATACCGACACCCTCATTCTTTATTTATTTAAGGAAAAATCACCAGTGTTCCCTCCCAAATTTTCACTCGTTACGGCAATTGGACGAGTGAAATTTTTCAGCCCTGAGTTATGGCCCTTTGTCAGTTTTAGCCATTTTATCAATAAAAGTTCTTGTCTCCGCAACTCCTCCTACAGTTTTCAAGGGATTTTGATGAAACTTTCCAGTTATTGTTCCCATTACCTGAAGATGATCATATTTCGTCAAGGTCATGCCCGTCTGATTTTTACCAGAGTTAGGCCATTGGTCAGTTTAGCCATTTTACTAACAAAGTTCTTGTTTCTGTAACTCCTAAAACATGGTTTATGGCATATATATTATAGACACGTTCCAGATACTGACATTTCAAACTTCGTGGGGGGGGGACTCTTGGCCTTCAGCCTCCAAAAAGTGGAGACAGGCCTAAGCGAACAGTGTAGACCCTGATCAGGCTGCTCCTGTTAGCTTAGGCCTGCCTGTCCCAATACTAAGGATCATTACTGTAAGCATGATAATTAACCCATTTTGTACCAGAAACCCCAAAATGGGTAATTGGCAAACAGTACAGGCCCAGATCAGACACTGCAGAACATGGCGTCTGATCAGGGCCTACACTATTTGTGAAAAGTTAAGCCTTTTCCAAACAAATTGTTAAGAAAACAAAACCTGAAACCTGTGACCCCTGAATTTTGAAATGGACACCTGCTGTATATAAGGAGGAACAAAAAGGGTTAAAGGATACATTTTCTTATTTCTTCATTTAAACAGACCTTAAGGGTACTTGATAGAATTGTTTTGACATTGCAGTTCATACAAGTATCCACAACAACTGTTTATAATAAATAAGAAATTAGAAAGATATTCCTTAATTGTCAAAGTCACTTGGGCTGTTTAAATAATTATGCACCTGAATGATCATTGACCTTGAGGCAGTTTGATCTGTTTGTTTGTTTTTGTTTGATTTGATCAACACTGTATAGGTCATTTTGAAGATGTTGCTTCCAATATTGTGGGACTTTTGCCTAAAATTGAGATGAAGCCAAGCCCTGTAGCCCAATGAAACAAATGGGGTTTTATAAGCATAGAAAGTCTAACTCACACCACTTTGCCTGGGCAGACTTAGATCCTCTAAGCGGGTTACCAGTACTCGTGTGCGGAAGGTTTCAGCTCTTCGTGGAAGCATCATGCAGCCCATCTATTTCTTCAAGCCCAGATGGGCAATTTGAACAGTGTGGAGTGAAAATGTCTCCAATCAGTTCTCTATCAGTAAACCCCAAGTTATAAAGGGCAGTAGCTTTTAAATGCTGAAGTCCATGTGACTATCACTTATTTGTAGGAAATCCAGGTAATGGTTATTTATAGAAAATAGCAGCATCATTCTTGTCATTGTGATGTCAGGGTGCTGCAGAACACACCAACTGATCAGGTAGACCAAACTGTTTGCTTAAAGGGCTGAACAAAAATGCTAGTCTTCCTTTAGGACCACCATAGAAGCCTCTGTGGTGCGGAGGTTATACTTCTCGCCTTGTAAACCAGAGGTCGCAGGATCGATCCCGGGCTTCTCCAGACTTTCCGATGAGTCTTTAAACCGAGGTCCCGTCTCCGTATGACCTTAGCTGTTGGTGGGACGTTAAACTGAAATACTCACTCGCTCCTTTAGGACCACTTTCTTAGGTCAGGAACAATCATCCCAGCAGTGCTGTAAGTGCTGTATTCTTATCAAATAATTAATTACCAAAAATAAGTAATTATATTCATTTTTAATTAGCTGTTTATCCAATTAATCCTTAGTCCGAACTAATTGGAGATGTAAGCTGATTCATCTAGCTTCAAGTTCACTCTAAGCATACATGTATGTATGAAGACTTAACTTACTATTGTAATGTATAGGGTTTTTTCAGCCTTGACTAGCCCATTTTATACCAGATAGAATCTTCCACCTTAGTCCTTTAATATATGTAGCTGGTGTCCATTTTAAAATTAAGGGATGTCAAGTTGTGTTTTCTTCAAAATTTATTTGGAAAATGGCAACATTGTAGCCCCTGATCAGGCACCACATTCTGTGGTGGCTGATCTGGGCCTGCACTGTTTGCCAATTACATGTTATGGGTTCCTGGTACAAAAAGGGCCTCACCTGTTGATTATTGAGTTAGTCATGATAAATAAGACACCATGCAAATGTAGAGAAAAATCAATGAAGGAAGAGCATTTGAGCCAGCAAATGACAAAACCTACAATAAGATGTGTGCCTAACAAAGACTCAGAACAGCCTGCACATCCGCCCAGTCTGATCAGTCTTCGTTGTGAGCTCTAAGGATAGCTAAGGGTCCAATGCTCCTTCATGCAGCAAGAGAAGTCTCTGGTTAGACTATATGGATGCGCAGGCTGGTCTGAGTCTTCGATGGGCGCACATGTCTTGTAGTAGGTTTTGTCGTGTGGATCATTTTATAGTCAATATCTTTTATATGTACACAGTAAGTAGGTTTAATGAGCTTGTACAGTAAATGTCATAGCTTAACCCTTGTCCTGCTGAATATTTTAATCTGCCACACCTACTACTGATTATCAACCAATCAGATTACTTTAAAGATGCAAATTATTGCAACAAATTCACAATCTGAATGGCAAACAATGTAGATCCTGATGGTCAGAAGCCATCTGATCTGGATCTTCATTGTTTGGAAAATAAGGCATATCCGGGCTCAGCAGGACAAGGGTTAACATCTGATCGGGCCCTGCACTGTTTACAAAGTCCTGTTGTTAGTATTCCAATTTGAAATGGGTCAAGATAATATTCTTTTTGAGAATATTAAGGATGACGTACGTTTGCACAGTCCTCACCTTTGACCAAGAAATTAACCCATTGTATGCTAATGGAATCTCCCATTGCAATATGTTGGACAAGTCCATTTGTCATATAAGCGGTGCACACATGGCATCTGATCAGGGCCTGCACTATTTGCTAACAGAATTTTCTGTCAAAAATAGAATAAAACGAAAAAATAGTCCTAACACCCCTTATATGACAAATGGACTTGTCCAACATAAAGCAGTGGAAGAGTCCACTAGTATACAATGGGTTAAAATAGAAATGGGTTTATAGAAGTTTTGGGGGTCCCCACCCACCATGGCTTGGACAGATTGGGTGGCATGGTGCTTCCACACAGAGCTGAAATCAAGCACATTTATAAGTACTTGTAGGCAAAGTTGTGCGAGTCAGACCTTCCATGCACATTTATAAACACGGTTTTATTGGGTGGGGTTAAAGTAAAGCATAACTGGAAGCAGCATTTCTACAATGACATATATAGTGTTGAGGAGGCTGTTAAACATCAGATCAGAAGCATTGAATGTGATATTGCATCAGGCAATGTTGGAAGCCTCCGAAACTTGGTGAATTTCATCAGAAAAGGTGCATGAATATTCATAAGTTTTTAAAATAGCTCTGATACATTGATGGATTGGCATGACTTCACAAACATGTAATTTGATTTGTCTTGACTGATGGCATGATTTCACAAACATGTAATTTGATAACTGAGGAACTTGACTTGACTGTGCCTTTGCATGATTTCACATAATTTGATAACGGAATGTGCAGTTTCTCAATGTCACAGGTGAGATTTGATTGGATGTATGTTTTTAGCTCACCTGTCACGTAGTGACAAGGTGAGCTTTTGGGATCATTTTTTGTCCGTCGTCAGTCGTGCGTCCGTCCGTGCGTGCGTCCGTAAACTTTTTCTGCAAACAACATCTCCTCCTAAACCACTGATCGCATTTTGACCAAACTTCACAGGAATGATCCTTAGGTGGTCCCCTTTCAAAGTTGTTCAAATGGTTCCGGTCTGTTGCACATCTAGGTTACAGGAGCTAAAAATAGATTTTTTTACTGAAAATTTTAAAAATCTTCTTCTCTGAAACCGCAAGGCCCATGTCTTTGATATTTGGTGTGAAGCTTCATTTAGTGGACCTCTACCAAGATTGTTCAAATTATAGCCCTGGGGCCAAAAATGCCCCCGCTCCGGGGGCCTTTGGTTTTACATAGGCTTATTTAGGGAAAATCTTTAAAAATCTTCTGAAACCACAAGGCCCAAGTCTTTAATATTTGGTGTGAAGCTTCATCTAGTAGACCTCTACAAAGCTTGTTCAAATTATAGCCCTGGGGCCAAAAATGCCCCCCGCCCCGGGGGCCTTTGGTTTTACATTGTCTTATACAGGGAAAATCTTTAAAAATCTTCTTTTCTGAAACTAGAAGGCTATTTGGTATGAAGCTTCATCTAGTGGACCGCTACCAAGTTTGTTCAAATTATAGCCCTTGGGCCAAGACTGTACTAGAGACACTGATTCTCAGGTGAGCGATTCACGACCCTCTGGGCCCTCTTGTTGCTGGTTAACCTTAAAGCATAAGTCATTTACAAGTATTTTTTTTCTCATTTTTAGAGGGGTAACAATTCACCGAAAGTACGGTTCACCTCGGTACGAAGCTGGCGGTTCGCTTCATGGTCCGTTTTTGGTAATTTCGGTTCGGTTCGGTTCACCCAAACAATTTCTTCGAAAGACAAAATTTAGAAAAAAAAAATAGCAGAGAAACTGCTTAAATGTCGTTTTTATGTTGAATCCTACTTAATTTTGTTTTTTGATTAATTATCGATGTAAGCGTCTTCTTTCGCCTTACGTCAACTACCATATTCTTCGGCTAAAAACACTCGCAACAATAGACTGTTCGAACAGGCCCCATAAAAATATCTCAATTTTCGTGAAAGAAATAGTATTTTAATGATAATATCTTCCATAATATGGTTCTATAATTGACCATAACATATGTTTTGGTTGAGATCCTCAGTTTAACATCAATTTCTCCTCTTATTTGGGATGTTCTCGATTCAGTGAAGGTTTCTATTATCTTAGGATTATCTTACATGTAGCTACAATTAAATTTGCTCATTGTTCTAATATCTTTTAAGCTTTCTTTTTACACATTATACATGTAGGCTAGCAGACGGTGGTAACTTGGACAGTAACAGCTTTGCAACATGTAACCAAAACTATGCAACAAATATAGTAAGCTTATAATATGGACAGGCTGTGTGTGTGTCAGTCTGTCTGTCTGATTAAAAGTATCGCGATACGTATCGTATCGTGAGGTAAGTATCACGATACGTATCGTATAGTGAGGTAGGTGTATCGTTACACCTCTACTCATTTTTCAGAAAACGATAAGGCTTGATATTACATATGGTCTACCGATAAGGCCTGACATTGCATGTGAGCCGTCCCTGCTGGACAGACGAGCCCAGCAGATGATTCACATTTTATCTCAATCCTTGTTTTCACTGAAAAATAATTTAAAAAGATAGATAAATTGCCATCTCATGATCTGCCCTAATAAGTTAACCAATTGCATAAGGGAAACCCCTAAAGGGGTACCTTGGCAAACAGTGCAGGCCCAGATCAGATGCAGCAGAATGCGGAGTCTGATCAGGGCCTTCACTATTTGGTGTCTGCTCTAAAAAGTTAACCCATTGCATAAGGGAAACCCCTTAAGGGGTACCTTGGCAAACAGTGCAGGCCCAGATCTGATGCCGCAGAATGCGGCGTCTGATCAGGGCCTGCATTATTTGCTAACAGAAGTTTCCTTCAAAATAGAATAAAAACGAAAAAATAGGCCTGACACCCTACCCCTTATATGACAAATGGACTTGTCCAACAAATAGCAATGGAAGAGTCCACTAGAAAGCAATGGGTTAAATACATTCATTATGCTTTAATACACACACCTTCAGTGAAACCAACTCTAGCCAGCAAATTGTTTAATCCTTTACTGCCCCAATATATTCTTCCTGTGCAAAGCCGGCCTTGGTAGCTCAGTCGGATGCCTGTCTGACTGTGGGTTCGATACCTGCGGGGTCAGAAACATTCTTTCGTAGAGATTGATCATGAGATCTTTTCTACGGTCATTCTCCCTTCGGCTGATTCAAGAAGGGCAGTTGCCAGTTTCTGGCGAAAGAATGTGCACTGTACTGCTTAACCGCTTGCGTAAAAGCCTGCCCAGGAAAAGTGTGGATAGGTAAACTGACCAGCTCAAAAATGACCTAAATAGTGTTGACTGGGCTGTAAAACTCCAATTCAAACCATTCAAACAAACAAATCTTTTTGGGCACCATAACCCCAGATAAGAGGGGTTGTCAACATATTATTTTTCTTATTTCGAAATTATGTAGATACCCATAAAAAGTGCCTCACCGAGGTGCTTTTCATGAGCACCCATAACATAATATTTGTGCAGAAGTAAGAAAAATGTCATTACCAGCGCCTTATCTGAAGCTCTGCCAGTACCTAAGAGCTTTGTAGAGGATTTAGGGTGTCAAGCTTATTTTATTCAGAGATTTCCTTAATTTAATCTAACAGTGAAGAGACCCTAATGGTTTCATTCGGCGGCATTTCATCTCAATGTCTGGTAAAAGTCCCACAAAATTGGAAGCAACATCTCCAAAATGACCTTTACAGTGTTGACGGGGACGTAAAAACCTCCAATCAAACAAACAAACAAAACATAACAGTGAAGCATAAAGACACTGAATAGACACAACATTCTAGCGTTTCACTAAGGATTAAAAAAGGACATGTTAAATATTCTGAAAAGGGCACTTTACATCTGAACGCCAAGAAAAAGGTCACCTTTTAAGATATACATGTACCATGTGTACTCCAATAAAAGATGATTTTTTCGAGGGTATTTTTGACCAGTAAAATATGAATGTGAATAAATCTTCAGAAATGCTGATTGCATTAGGGGCAAAAGGCTTTGCTACAGTGATGCCGAGGTGCTTTAGCATACGTTTTTGTGCAGAAATAAGGGAAATACATACAATATGTGGATACCCCCTCTTGCCTTGGTCTCTGTCAACAGGACCTGCTGAACTAGGATTTGCTCTACAGTGTAAATCCAGATTTGATGGCTTCTAGGGAAACACATATCTAATCGGGATTGGTACTTTTTGTCTCCATTTCTGTTCTGACAGGGTACAAAGGGAAACACACACTGTGACCGTGTTTCTTTTGGAACTGCTTTGATGACCCTCTCATCCCTCAGTTTCTGAAGTGGACTCTTCCATCTTTGCATTAGGATATTCACCTTATTTGCATTATCTGCTGGTTCCTAGTCGGAAGGTTATCAGTGTGGGAAAAATTGGTAACCAGACCCCCCTGACCTTGAAAGGTCAGGGGGGTCTGGTTACCTGTTTTTCCAATATTGACAATGTGCAAGCTGGCCCAGGGAGCCAGCAAATAATGCAAATATGGTGAATGTCCATTTTGGTACATTTGCAACCTGATCAGAGGGCTCATAATGTGCCATCCCATCTGGATATTCACTGTTTCAATAGGTATCTGTACTTTAACCCATTTGTACTGGAAACCCCTAAACAAGTAGCCTGGCAAACAGTGCAGGCCCAGATCAGACGCCGCAGAATGCCAAAAAGTTCACCAGTTTCCAAATCAATTTTGAAGAAAACACAACCTGATACCCCTAAATTTTGAAATGGACTCCTGCTACATATAGACACATCCAAACACTACGTCATCACTCAATAATACTTTTTGCCGGGACTTACCGGTGGTGGGCAAAAAAAACTCTTGGCCGTTTGTCGCGATTGCAAATGCGATGTTATTTTCTGTAAACCTGTATTTTGTTTGGAATGGAAACGACAAAATATACCTTTAAACGTTTAAAATAGACATGCCTTAGCTAGTAATTATTTGTTTCTAGAATATTTGAGGATGTTTTTATGATAATTAGCTATTAAACTTAGGCAGGTAACGAGGCGGGATGGTCTTAATTATTTGTAATAAAAATGCGCAAAACGAATGACTAAAAATGCTGAAGATGCAGGAATGAAGTCTAGAATATATTTATCTACTCATTTAAAGTGTAATTCGATCGATTTTCTGTAACAGTCAACTTTAATATGCCCGTTATATCAAACCTATTTACATTGTGTTTATATGGAACCAGCGGCTTTTTGCCAGCCACGAACGATCGTTTTCCTAAGGTAAAGTTGTTTTGCGCATGGGCAGTGACAAGTAAACAAGGTCACGTGTCAAAACATTGGATCCGTCTATATTAAGGCGGAAGATTCCGATAGGTACAAAAAGGTTTAAGGGTACTCCATAGCAACAGATAAGGTTGGATGCTATTTAGTGATAATTGTTGGATAGTTTTTGTCTTTCACCATAAAAACCTATGTTGTGGGTCTTCCACATGTGGAATGAATGCCCACGACATAGGTTTATATGGAGAAATAAGGAAAACTTCAATGAGATGGGTATCTGTACTGGTCTACTGGATTTTAACTCTTATCCTGCTGTTCATGACAACCCCTATCTTTGGAAACAGTGTAGATCCAGATCAGATGGCTTCTGAAGAAGCCATCTGATCAGGATCTACACTGTTTGACATTCAGTTTATGAATTTGTAGGAAAAAATTACATCAAGTAATCTGATTGGTTCAAAGTCAGAACTGGGTGGGGCTAAACTGAATATTCAGCAAGAGAAGGGTTAAGGGTATTTAGTGATAATTGATGGATATTTTTTGTCATTTCCCTTGTCGAGGCGGTTCTAATGAATGCCCACAACATAGGTTATTATGGAGAAATGAGGAAAACTATCCTTCAACTATCACAAAATACCTGCCTTATCTGTTGCTATGATAACTGTAGTCTTAACTACTTTCCTTTCAGAAATTCCGTTAACTGCTCATTTCGAGGCATTGGTAAAGAGTGGAGAATGGCAGAGTGTCAAACCACCTCAGAAGACCACTGGGAGGGGAATGACAGCAGAGAAAAGGTAAATTAATCAAAGCATGAGAATTTAACCAAAGCATAAGAATAAGAACTTCACACATTTTCCCATTTTCTAACTGCTGTGGTTTGAGCCTGGCTCCGGTCACGAGACTTCAAGTTCTACAACGGAAGGTTAGGTGATTTTTTTTCCTGGTTCTCGCCCACCTCTCATTAATGATAGCCTTGAAGGCTTGAAATAAGTAAATGAAGCTTGAAGGGGCTTGAAACCAAAAAATAATAATTCTCTTATGTTCAAATATGTGTGTGCATGCGTGCCTGTGTGTGTACTTGTACAGTCAGTGGATGGGGGTGCAGGTCTTCTAGAACAAACCCTCTTTTAAGAGGGGGTCTATTGGTAAAAAAAACAGAAACATGTAGGAGATGAAAAAAAAATCCTTTAAAAATGATGAGAATTTCTTATAAGTACATGCACCATTATAAAGTCATGTTCTTAGTTCAGATTTCACTTGTCCTTGGTGTTTGGGTTGGTGTTGGCAGTTATCTCCAAAACCAATAAAATAGATGCTTGCTATATGTGCATTGGTACATCACTAGGATGCGAGAAACAACCATTAGGGCCTACTAGCCTTGACCTTAGTCTCCCAAAAACATCCAATTTGGGTATGCACCCTTCCTATTCTTTGTTTGTTGTTTGATTTATGTCAATCCCTGCCGTCCAATGAAACCAATAGGGTTTATATGCACGGACATGTGTAACAGCACTTTGCCTGGGCAGGCTTAGACCTTATAAGTGGTTTACCAGTACTTGTGTGTGGTTGGTTTCAGCTCTGCATGGAAGCATCCTGCAGCCCAATCTATTTCTCCAAGCTCGATGGACGGGGGCAAATGCACCAAAATTTATGGTGTTCAGTATGGTACAATATATTGCAATCTGCCAAAGACTTGACTAGATTTTGGTGATATGACCTCATTTCAAGGTCACAGACTCAAAGAAACGTCAAATTGAAGCATAAAATAGCTATCTCTGGAACAAATTTGATGAATTGTGCTCAGACAAACTTGGTACAAAATATAATTGACATTTATGTCACCTACCAAAGACTTGATTAGTTTTTGGTGATTTTGTTTGTATCAGAGTTAATGGCCCAGTCAACACTATTAGGTCATTTTTGAGCCGGTCAGTTTACCTATCCACACTTTTCCTGGGCAGGCTTATACATAAGCGGTTAACCAGTACAGTGCATATTCTTTCGCCAGAAACTGACAACTGCCGTTCTTGAATCAGCAGAAGGAAGAGAATGACAAGTAAAGATTTTATGATCAATCTTTGGGTTACCTTGACTTCATTTTCAAGGTCACAAAGATTGACAAGCATTTCTCTTGCACCAACTGACGAATCCAGCCAAATAATACTAATACAATGTACATCAGTTCAGCATGATACACACAGGTTAGCTACCCTGTCAGATGACTGGTCTTATTTCTATACAGATAAACTTAACTGAATCCACTGTAAACTTTCTATAAATGTCCAGCCAAGAGAAAAATAATCTGAAAAAATGGGTCTAAAAGGCTTTAAATGGCTTTCATCACATAAAAAAGATGGTCTTAGTTTAGTTGGATGCTCATTTGTTTTGTTATCAGATTTTGGGTTTTATCCGCACTGGGTTGGGAACATTCTTATGTGTTTGGGGTTGATCCTTACTTTGTTGGGAACATTCTGGTGATTGGATTTGATCCTCACTGGGTTGGGAACATTCTTATATATTCGGGTTTGGTGTCTCTGATGGGAACTGTGGGTTGTTTTGTCGATTCCTGATCATTGCCTTCACTTCTATTTTGATCCTCACTGGGTTGGGAACATTCTTTTGTTTGGGTTGGATCCTCTCTGGGTTGGGAACATTCTTGTGTGTTTGGGTTTGATCCTCGCTGGGTTCGGGAACATTTGTGTGTTTGGGTTTGATCCTCACTGGGTTGGGAACATTCTTATGTGTTTGGGTTTGATCCTCACTGGGTTTGGGAACATTTTTGTGTTTGGATTTGATCCTCACTGGGTTCGGGAACATTCTTATGTGTTTGGGTTTGATCCTCACTGGGTTCGGGAACATTTGTGTGTTTGGATTTGATCCTCACTGGGTTCGGGAACATTCTTATGTGTTTGGGTTTGATCCTCACTGGGTTCGGGAATATTTTTGTGTTTGGGTTTGATCCTCACTGGGTTGGGAACATTCTTATGTGTTTGGGTTTGATCCTCACTGGGTTGGGAACATTCTTATGTATTTGGATTTGATCCTTACTGGGTTGGGAATATTCTTGTGTGTTTGGATTTGATCCTCATTCTTGCGTCTTTGGAGTTGATCCTCACTGGGTCAGGAATATTCTTGTGTTTGGGTTTGATCCTCAATGGGTTGGGAATATGCTTGTGTGTTTGGGTTTGATCCTCACTGTGTTGGGAACATTCTTACATGTTCGGGTTTGGTTCTCACTGGGCTGGGAACAGTCTAGCATGTTTGGATTTGATCCTCACTGGGTTAGGAACAGTGTTTGTTTGTTTGATTTGAGGTTTAACGTCCCCATCTACTCTGTATACATGTAGGTCATTTTGGAGACGTTAGGAACATTCTTATGTGTTTGGATTTGAGCCTCACTGGGTTTGGAACATTCTTATGTGTCAGGGTTTGATCCTCACTAGGTTGGGAATATTGTGTGTTTGGGTTTTATTTGATCCTCATTGGGTTGGGAACATTCTTATGTGTTTGGATTTTATCCTCACTGGGTTGGGAACATTGTGTGTTTGGATTTGATCCTCATTAGGCTGGGAACATTCTTGTGTGTTTCATTTGATCTTCACTGGGTTGGGAACATCCTTATGTGTTTGGGTTTGATCTTCACTGGGTAGGGAACATTGTGTGTTTGATCCTCACTGGGTTGGGAACTGTGTGTTTGTGTTTGAGCCTCACTGGGTTGGGAACATTTTTGTGTGTTTGGGTTTGATCCTCACTGGGATGGGAACATTCTTGAACATTAACCCTTTTTGTACCAAATGGAATCTTCCTCCTTATATAAAGCAAGATTCCATTTCAAAATTTAGGGGTGACAGGTTGTGTTTTCTTCAAAATTTGTTTGGAAAATGGCTTTGTGCAAACAGTGTAGGCCCTGATCAGATGCCGCGTTCTGCGGCATCTGATCTTGGCCTGCACTGTTTGCCAGGGTACCCACTTTGGGGTTGCCGGTACCAAATGGGTTAACCATTTTACCCTTGAGTTTCTGATGTGGACGTGTCTATCTTTGAATTTAGACATCTCATCCGGATCCAAACTGTTTGCCTAGTTATCTAATTCTAAACTGGTCTACAGGGTTGAAAGAGTTAAATGCAAATAAATATTTAATTTCCAGAAGGCAGAAATTGCTATCACAACAGATCAAGGAGGCACGCAAGAACAGGAAACAGTTAACGAAAACAGCAGCAGCGGCATTGCTAACATCTGCAAGTGAGTATAAATTTTCCGATCATGCTCAATGCTATGACCCACACATAAAGTGATGAGGTACATATTTGAGCCTTGGATTCCTTTGTGCATTCTCTATAAAAGTGACCTTAATATTATTTAAAGTAGTATAAAAGTTTTACACATTGCCTGGAGTTTCACCATGGATATTTTCTAATGGCACACTGGTCAGGTTTAGTAAGGCCAGTGACTGGCTGGTCCAAATGGTCCAGTTGAAAATCTGCCACCAGAGTTATTAAGATCCATGTTTTAATTCATACACAATAAAATGTTTTTGTTATCCCCGGCATATGAAGTATGCTATGAGGGTATTTAGTTTTCGTCCTGCCATTCATCCGTATGTGTGTCCAATTTGTGAGAATGTCTGTCCATCCATCCGTCCGTCTGTCAGTTGACATTTTGGTTAAAGTTCGAAGAGATTGTATCTTCTGAACCCTTTGATAGATTTAGTTGACACTTACATTGAAGTTACATACTGGTCTAAAGATTTCATTGATGCATGTCCCACCCCCCACAGTGACCTCAAGGTCAGAGACTAAGAATTTTACATTTGGTTAAATTTTTATGACAAAGTTTATAGATGCCTGTATGTTCTAAACTCTAAAAAAATTAAATTGATACTTGCATCAATGCATCAGTCCAAACATTTTGTGATGTTTGTCCCTACCCCTTACCCATGGTGACCTTGACCTCTAGGTCACAGACTTAGAAATTTGCATTTGGTTAAAGTTTTATGACAAAGTTTATAGATGCCTGCATGTTCTTAACTCTAAGACATATTCAGTTGATACTTGCATCGATGTTGCATACTATTCCCAAGATTTCATTGATGCATACCCCACCCTGCTGCTTTAGTAACATTGATACCCCCACCCCTGCAGTAACTTTGATGTCCTCACTCCCATGGTCCATTTAGAAATTTTATGTTTGGTTTAGCTTATAGTTTTACAAGCACATTTATAGATCCTTATAGCTTCTTGACATCTTCATTCATATTGCATACAAGCTCGAAAGATATAGCAGAGTATGGCGCTGGCACTGGTTGCTTTCTCTAGTTTTCAGTTTATTGCTGTAGTTTTACTGTGTAAATAAATGATAATGGAAATAATCTGATGACTGTACTTTGGTATGATTTTCATCAGTTCTTCTGTCCAGTTGAATTTAGATCAGGTCCAGTGCATCTCAAGAGTTACATGACCACCATATCCAGTTATTTTAAAAATCTACGTTCCTTCCATCCATTCTCTTAGCCAAAGCACAGACTGTGTTTCAGTTTTATGTCCCATCAACAACTAAGATCATTTGAAGATGGAACCTCGGTTTAAAGACTTGTCCGAAAGTCAGGAGAAGCCCAAAATCAAATTTGTGAGGATGGTCGCTTAACCACTACACCACGGGGCAGACTGTGTTTATTTTATTTTTTTGGGGGGCAATATTTTAAACAAATGCAGCCTTTATTGTCACTTCAGCATGGCATAATTTAGGGATTAGTTGTTATGCAGCCATCAAAATTGTCCCCAGCAGGCACACGTCGCTAAGGCAACGTCAAGTCAACCTCTGTGCAACGTCACGACTTTGCACCGACGAAGATGTGACATTGCATAATCGTCATGGCGTTGTATCAACGTTGATGTGATGTCACAATTACGTCATGTGCCTGCTGGGTCATCAACCCTACCCATTTGACACCCACAGTCACAACATAGCCTTCATTGGGATTCTTGTTTCATGTATGAATCTTCTACTTCTCTAATCATTTAAGCTAATACATATCTTTGTTGACAGTATATGACAGTTTATTTTACCTGCTAAATAAGTTAATTCTTACCCATTTCTACTATTAACCAATCAAGTTCCTTAATTTGGTCTTTCAACTCACAAACTGCATCACAATCATTGTAGATCCAGGTCAGATGGCTTAGTGAGAAGCCATCTGATCTGGATCTACACTGTTCGCAAAGGTAGGGTTGTCATGGTCAGAAGAACAACTGTTAAAGCCTCAGTAAATGAATTACCTCCCCTTAATTTTTTGGCATAATGTTTCGGAAAATTAACATTGTATTTGTGTTCTACAGAGCTGCGTAACAAGTATGAAGGCATGTATTTGTGTTCTACAGAGCTGCGTAACAAGTATGAAGGCAAGTCACCTTGTGCAAGTCCCAAGAAGAGAATTACAACAGAGACGAAGTTACGACGCAAAGAGCTGAAGAGACGGAGAGCTGCACAGCTGGCTATTGGTAATACATTAACCCTTCTCTTGCTGAATATTCAGTTAAGCCAACCCATTTCTGACTTTGAACCAATCAGATTCTTTGATGTAATTAATTCCTACAAATTCATAAACTGAATGTCAAACAGTGTAGATCCTGATCAGATGGCATCTGATCTGGATCTACACTGTTTGCAAAGATAGGGGTTGTTGTGAACAGCATGATGAGGGTTAAAATTCCGCTATTTAAGACCACCTAAAATTAAGATTAAATCTGTTTTTAAAAGCTTTCTGAGAAGGTTTCAGTTATTCTTTAAGACCACTTTTGAACAGCCTTAAAGGTGGTCTCTTATTATGAGACACTGGGTGTAGAAGCATAAAAAAATAATAACTGAAACCTTCTCAGTAAGCTTTTAAAAACAGTTTTGTTTGTTTGATTTGAGGTTTAACGTCCCCGTCAACACTGTAAAGGTCATTTTGGAGATGTTGCTTCCAATTTTGTGGGACTTTTACCCGACATTGAGATGAAATGACATCGCAAGCCCTGTCGCCCAACCAATAGAGTTTATTAGCAGGGACGGTCCGCCTCGCACCACGGTTCCTGGACAGGCTTAGTTCCTCTGAGCGGTTTACCAGTACTAGTGTGCAGGCCGGACTCAGCTCTGCATGGAAGCATCATGCAGCCCATATATTTCTTCAAGCCCCTATGGGCGGGGGCGGTTTTAAAAACAGTCCCAAAGGTGGTCCAGATATAATGGAGGAGTAACAAGGTTGATTTTGGGATATTATTTATTAGTTCATTGTAAAAACATATACAGTCGAACTTCAGTGGATCGAACACCTTTGGGACCACGAAAATCTGTTCGAGACTGGGGTAGTTCGAGCCACTGAGGTTGCTGTCAGGAGGCATAACGAGATACTTTTAGACATCTTGTCTTTGTTTTATAATGCAAATGTATGCTGTGTGTACTCATTATAATCGCCTCATCGAGGCGATTCTAATGAGTACACACAGCATACATTTGCAAGATGAAAGATTAAAATCTCCTTAATTATCCCCCACTATTTCTTATGTAGAGGATTTCGCTAGGGGCTGAAGAATGGGTTCGACGCAACCATGGTTAACGAGCAATTGCTGTTCAAGCCATCGAAGTTCTACTGTACAGCGAAATTCCGCTGTTAAGACCACCTTAAATTAAGACTAATTTGTTAAGAAAAAGCTTAATTAGAAGGGTGCAGTAATTCTAACTTGGTGTTTTCTGCATACAATGTTCTCCGGTCAAGGACAACCCTTGGGACTTTCTTCAAGCCCCAACTGGCCGGGGGCGACTGAATTTAGTCCATTATGGACCTCTTGTCATAGTAAAATTGGTTTAATACTTGAAATGAGATGAAAAGAGGGTTATTACAGTGAATTTGGCTTGGTGTGAAAATCTAACTCCATGTATACTGGTGGACTCTTCCATTGCTATATGTTGGAGAAGTCCATTTGTCGTATAAGGGTGATAGGCCTATTTTTCTGTTAGAAATAGTGCAGGTCCTGACTCCTGATCAGATGCCGCATTCTGGGGCATCTAGAACATGGCGTCTGATCTGGGCCTACACTGTTTGCCAAGGTACCCCTTTAGGGGTCTCCTGCCTGCAATGGGTTAATAATAGCTTCAGCAGTCCTTTCAGAGAGAGAGAGAGAGTTCAGTGCTGGTGTTAGAAAATCAGGCTTTATGCTATGTTTGTGAGAGTGATTTGCTGGAGTGTCGAATCGATAAAATCCACAAAAATGAAATTCATTACAATAATAGCTCCAGAAAAGGAGAAATGATGATAATCAAGGGATAATTTTCTCCATTTCTTGTTAGAAACATACATTGCGGTTACTTGTTAGAACCACCTCAGTGAGTACCCACAACATACTGTTTGTTTGATTTGAGGTTTAACGTCCCCATCAACACTGTAAAGGTCATTTTGGAGACATTGCTTCCAATTTTGTGGGACTTTTACCCGACACTGAGATGAAATGACATCTCAAGCCCTGTTGCCCAATGAAACCAATAGGGTTTATAAGCATGGGCGGTCCAACACACACCGCTTTGCCTGGGCAGGCTTAGACCTAAGCGATTTACCAGTACTCATGTGCTGGTCGGATTCAGCTCTGCGTGGAAGCATCATGCAGCCCATATATTTCTTCAAGCCCCAGTGGGCGGGTGTCCGCAAAACATATTGTTTAACCCTTTTTGTACCAAGTGGAATCTTCCTCTTTATACCTAGCAGGAATCCACTTCAAAATTTAGAGGTGTCAGGATGTGTTTTCTTCAAAATTTATTTGGAAAATGGCTTAATTTTTTTTCAAACAGGGTAGACCCTGATCAGACGCTGCTTTCTGCAGCATCTGATCTGGTCTTGCACTGTTTGCTAATTACCTGTTTAGGTGTTTCTAGTACAAAATGGGTTAATAATTTACCTGAAAATTGTCCTTGTAACTCCACCTTATCCTAGTATGCACAATATTTTAAGCCTAGACAATATTCCAGCATCAAAACTAAAGACATCTTTGTTCTATTTCAGCAGCTCTAAAGAGGACCAATCGCAGTGCCTCGACCCCAGGTTATGGAGATCCAGACAGCGTCAGTACGAGCTACAGCAGTACTCCAACCCCATCTCCTCTTATGAAAGATGGTGGTCTGTCAAGTAGCTGTCCATCAGGGATGCTGAAGGAACTGAAGGATGCTGCCCTGAGGAAGAAGCGATTTGAGAATGCCTACGACATTAACAACATTGTGATACCGTACAGCATGGCTGCATCCACCAGAGTGGAGAAGTTGACTTACAAGGAAATTCAAACACCTAAGTAAGAACAAGTACTGTATACACAACCTTGGAGGTGCCCCCGCCCATCGGGGCCTGGAAAAATAGATTGGGCTGCACGGTGCTTCCACGCAGAGCTGAAACCGACCGAACTTGAGTACTGGTAAACAGCTTTGGTCTAAGCCTGCCCAGGAAAAGTGACGAGTTGGACTGCTCCTTAAACCCTAGCGGTTTCTATGGGCAGTAGGGCTTGAGATGGCATTTCATCTCCGTGTAGGGCAAAAGTCCCACAAAATTGGAAGCAACGTCTCCTAAATGACGGGGATGTGAAACCTCAACTCAAACAAACTTTTGCTCAGCATTAGGACATGACCCATAGTAGTCAGTAGAGACCTCTGTTTATCAGTTGATCAGTCAGATTGGGTTGGCCTTGGTAGCTCAGTCAGATTGTGTCTAACCCATTGTTTGCGGGAAACCCCTAAAGGGTACCTTGGCAAACAGTGCAGGCCCAATTAGAAGCTGCAGAATGTGGCGTCTGATCAGAGCCTGCTCTTTTGCTAACAAGATTTTCTGGCAACAATAGAATAAAAACGAAAAAAATATGCCTGTCACCCCTTGTATGTCAAATGGACTTGAACACCGATGGCTTGTTTACCATGGCTGAGTCGAACTCATTCTTGAGCCCCTAGGGAAATCCTCTACATAAGAAATAGTGGGGGATAATTAAGGCGATTTTAGTCTTTTATCTTGCAAATGTATGCTGTGTGTACTCATTAGAATCGCCTCGATGAGGTGATTCTAATGAGTACACACAGCATACATTTTCATTATAGAACTTTGAAGAAATGTTAAACAGTATCTTGTTATGCCTCTTGGCAGTTACCCTCAGTGGCTCAAACTACCGCTGTCTCGAATAAATTTTCATGGTCCCAAAGGGGAATGAGCCATCGAAGTTCGACTGTTTGTTTCAGCAAATACAATATTCAATATTTTTGCTGAAAAATGTGAGTAGCTTTCACAAAAAAAAAAAAAAAAAACAGCCAGAAGATTCACTGTACTGGATACATTCTTAACACCTTCAACAGCTTTCCTAACAATGAACTAGAGCTGTCAGAGGATCTGACTATAGCCCCGCTTCAGCGCTGTCAGAGAAGAAAGTTATTTAAGCTGCAGAGAAAACAGTTATGAACAAGAAATAACTGTTGAAAATTTTACATTATCTGGAAAAACTCTAAGAGTTGTGAGCCCTTGTCCCTCATTTCAATGAGCATGATACATTACCAGAATGTCCATGTTTATACTAAATTTCATCTTCCATTTTTCAATGTTCAAAGGGTAATAACTCCTAAAGTAGGCAAATCAGAGTCAGGGTTCTTGCGCTCTGCACATTGTCTCATGGTGCTTTACACTTGTGTGAAGTGTCATGAAAATATCTCAAATGGTTTGTGAGTTATGGAGCCGACACAGTCAAAATTGCCTTTTTAAATGTTCAAAGGGCAATAACTCCTAAAGTAGGCAAACCAGAGTTATGGTTCCTGCACTCTGCACATCATCTCAAGGTGCTTTTCATTTATTTGAAGTTTCATGAAAATATCAGAAACGGTTATGGAGCGGACATAGTTAAAATTGCCATTTTTTAATATTCAAAAGCCTATAACTGAAAAAGTAGACAATCCAGAGTTTGGGTTCCTGCGCTCTGCACACGTAATATGGTGCTTTACATTTGTGTGAAGTTTCATAAAATTATCTCAAACGGTTTTTGAGTTATCGAGCAAAGACGGCTAAAATTGATATTTTTCAATATTCAAAGGGAAATAACTCAAAAATTAGGCAATCCAGAGTTATGGTTCCTGCACTCTGCACACCATCTCATGGTGTTTAATGTTTGTGTGAAGTTTCATGAAAATATGTGAATGGGTTTTAAAGTTATGGAGCGGACACGAAAATTGTTAACAGACACAGACAGACACACAGACAGACACACAGAAAATACGAAAACCAGAGTTATGGTTCTTGCGCTCTGCACATTGTCTCATAGTGCTTAACATTTGTGTGAAGTTTCATGAAATTATCTCAAACGGTTTTCGAGTTATGAAGCGGACACTGTTAAAATTGCCATTTTTCAATGTTCAAAGGGCAATAACTCCAAAAATAAGCAATGCAGAGTTATGGTTCCTGCGCTCTGCACATCGTCTCATAGTGCTTAACATTTGTGTGAAGTTTCCTAAAAATATCTCAAACGGTTTTCGAGTTATGAAGCGGACACAATTAAAATTGCCATTTTTCAATGTTCAAAGGGCAATAACTCCAAAAGTAGGCAATCCACAGTTATAATTCCTTCGCTCTGCACATTGTCTTATGGTGTTTAACATTTGTGTGAAGTTTCATGAAAATATGTTAGCAGATACAAAGTTATGGAGCCAACACAAATTAACGGAATCACGGAATTACGGAAAATGTTCAAAGGGCAATAACTCCAAAAGTAGGCAATCCACAGTTATAATTCCTTCGCTCTGCACATTGTCTTATGGTGTTTAACATTTGTGTGAAGTTTCATGAAAATATGTTAAGCAGATACAAAGTTATGGAGCCAACACAAATTAACGGAATCACGGAATGACAGAAGGACATGGCAAATCCAATATAGCCCCACTTTTTCAAAGCGGGGCTATAACAAGACAATATCCAATAATAATTGTTTAGATATGTGATAAGGAGAGGTATTAGAGAACAATAATTTTCCCATTTTGTACTGAATGGAGCCTTTCAAAATTTAGGGGTGTCTGGTTGTGTTGTCTTGAAATTTATTTGGAAAATGACTGAACTTTTTGCTAACAGTGTAGGCCTCAGTTTTAAAGATGCCAGTCTGTTGCGTCTGATCTTGGCCAGCACTGTTTGCCCGTAGCCAATTTTGGGGTTTTCGTTCTTGAAAACATGTGAGTACTCGATAGAACTGCCTCAGTGAGGTGGTTCTAACAAGTACCGTAATGATCCTAACTTTTGGGACTGATAGTCCCATGCAAACAGTGCATACCTAGATCAGTCTGATCAGGGTCCACACTGTTTGTCATTCTGTCTGTACCTTTTTAGACTAATTGCTGGATCGTGAAACAAATCTGACAATAATTAGAATTTCAGCAAGTCCTTAAGGTGTTCAATTTTTTAGAATTTTTACAATAACCACAACATTTTTTTTTAATTTCTTGTTTTTATTTTTTGAAGACTTACGGAAAATTATCCCTTCATTAACCTTGTTTTGCTATGCATTCATTACAGATGGCGTGATCTGACCCCTGAAGAGATGCAGGCTGAACCTATGGATACAGACGATCATGAAGAGGTGAGAAATTGTTTGCTTCATAAGAGAAAACATATGGGTTAATTTGCTCATAATTCTCCTCAGAAACATAATGAGAAGGAGCAAAAAAAGATCTTTGGCTCTGTTCAGAAGTGGTCTTTAACCCTTTTTGTACTAAATGGAATCTTCCTCCTTATATATAGCAAATGTCCATTTCACAATTTAGGGGTGTCAGGTTGTGTTTTCATCAAAATTTATTTGGAAAATGACTGAAATTTTAGCAAACAGTGGAGGCCCTGATCAGCAGTTTCTTTGGGTGGTAGGGCTTGAGATGTCATTTCTTCTCACTGTCGGGTAAAAATATGTCCCACAACATGGGAAGCAACGTCTCCAAAATGACCTAAAAGGTGTTGCGCCCCCACCCATCGGGCTTGGAGAAATTGATTGGGTTGCATGGTGCTTCAGTGCAGAGCTGAAATGGACAGCACATTTAAGGAAAAGTGCTCTGACAGGACAAGTGGTGCGAGTCAGATCGGCCCTTAAACCCTAGTGGTTTCTTTTTGGCAGCAGGGCTTGAGATGTCATTTCATATCAATGTGGGGTAAAGTACTTAAAATAACAAGCAATGTCGCCAAATAACATAGTGTTGATGTGGACATAAAAGACAACCAAAATGTTTCATTAGTCATACTTTGTGAAATGGGTGAGGCAAAGGTGTTGTATGGGCTGTCCAACTGATATTGGCTTACAGTTGGGCAAGGCCTGCTGTCGTTGGCAACAGTAGGTAAGGGTAGAGGAGGAATGTTGCTATGTCTTCAGTTTCTACACTTCAATTTATTTGCCTCTTTCTCCACTATTCCTCACTTCCCTCACTACAGTCTCTTCTTTTTTTTTCTCCCTTTCTCTTGAAGGTGACACAAAATGATCCACAAGGGTTGACCTGTCTTTATACCCCAATACAATCAATGAAGCATACTTTGTGAATAGTGGTACATTGTGACCTTGTTGATTTCATCATATTAATAGATTTACAAGTTATACAGTAAAATTCCAAAGACCACCTTTGGGACTGTTCAAAAGTGGGAGACACTGGGAGTAGGAAACACAAAGAAAGAATGACCAAAACCTTCTCAGTAACCTTTTTAGAACAGATTTAGTTACAATTTTAGGTGGCCTTAATAGCGAAATTTTACTGTATATACAATAATATAGCTCAGCTGGGTTTGTTGTCACTTGTCAGACAGAAATTCCAGATCTGGTTGTTTGACACTGTGGTGACATTGGCACTTTTCTCCTCATAAAATGATTTTTAGAAAATTTCCTTCCAGGGAAATCACTGACCTGCATATACTTTTCTGCCTCCCTTCTTAAGGGTAAACAATTGAATTCTTTCGGGAGTGGAGACAAGCCATAATATTGGGCCATCAACAAGTTGTCTGATCAGAGCAGTCTGATCTGGGTCTGTCCTGTTTGCTAAGGCCAGTCTATCCCAATACTTAGGATCATTACGGTATAATACAAGGAATGATTCATGCTGTCATATGGCTTATTATAAAGTGACCAAATTTTCAGGTTAAATATGTAACATGGGCCCCTGCCCATCGGAGCTTGAAGAAATAGATGCACGAAGAGCTGAAACAGACGCGCACAGGAGTACTGGTAAACCGCTTAGAGGATCAAAGCCTGCCCAGGCAAAGTGGTGCGAGTCGGCCCATGCTTATAAACCCTGTTGGTTTCATTGGGTGGCAGGGATTGAGATTTCATTTCATCTCGGTGTCAGGTAAAAGTCCCACAAAATTGGAAGCAAGGTTTTCAGAATGACCTCTACAGTGTTGACGGGGACGTTAAACCTCAAATCAAACAAACAATTAAATATGTAACTAAAGTGCGAACCATATTACTGCCTGGGTGTGGTCTGTTATGAGAAACTGACACAAAATCTTACTGATATTATATGTATCAGTTTTCTATTTGTCTTGTTACTTAAGAGACAATGTGATAGTGTGGACCCAGATCAGATGTCACAGAATGTGTTACCTGAGCAGGACCTACCTGTTTGTATTGCATAATGACAAAAGCTCTGAAAGTAGCATAAGATATACCTTATTTACAGTATGTATTCTGACAGACAGGCCTGAGCAAACAGTGTAAACCCAGATGAGATGCCACAGGATGTGGCTTTTCATCAGGATTTACACTGTTTGCCACTCATCCAGCTGAGCTATTTTTGGACACAGCATCGGGTAGTTAATCGTACTTCTATTTGTTAAGAAGAGGGTGTCCGAATATTTAAATACGGTACACACAGGTAGAAAAAAATCTGAGATACAAAGTAGATATGAAATCATTGACATACAAAAATGAAAATGTTTTTGCTTTTTATGCCCCCCACCCCCGAGAATCTTTGATTCGGGGGGCATATAGTATTTGCCCTTGCCCTGTCTGTTTGTTTGTCTGTCCGTCACAAAAACTTTAACCTTGATCACAACTTCAAAAGTATTTGACCTAGCCCCATGAAACTTCACACATTTATTCACCATCACAAGGGCTACATTCTGACCAAGGGCCATAACTCTGTTATCATTTTTGGCTGAATTATCTCCCCTTGAAATCTGTCCATCACAAAAACTTTAACCTTGATCATAACTTCAAAAGTATTTGACCTAGCCCCATGAAACTTCACACACTTATTCACCATCACAAGGGCTACATTCTGACCAAGGGCCATAACTCTGTTGTCATTTTTGGCTGAATTAAATCCCTTGAATTTTTTTATAAACTTTAACGTTGGCCATAACTTTTTATGCCCCCGCCATTCTAAGAATGGTGGAAAGGGCATATAGCGTTGCCCCTGTCCGTCCGTCCGTTCGTGCGCAGGAACAGATGTATACTTGTGTGTTTAAAAAGTTTGGACACTTCCATTGAACTCAATGCGATTTACTCCGTCAGTGTTTTGTGTGTCTAAAAATAGTTACTTGTGTGTCTTTTTTTCCAAGAAATTCCAAGAAATTTCCTGGAATTAAGACACACAAGGGTACTTTGTAGGGATGAAGACACACAAGTATACATCCGTAAAGACGTGCGTGTGTCTGTGCGTCCGAAACTTAAACGCAGTCAATAACTTCCTTATTTATTGATGGATTTTAAAATTACTGGGCAGAAATGTTAACCATCATGAGGCGACGTGTCATGTGCAAAACGCAGGTCAGTACCTCCAAGGTCAAGGTCATACTTAGAGGTCAAAGGTCAAAAAAAGGGTCTGAAACTTAAACAAAGTCAATAACTTTCTTATTTCTGGATGGATTTTGTAATTACTTTGTAGAAATGTTAACCATCATGAGACAATGTGTCACATGCAAAACCCAGGTCTGTACCTCCAAGGTCAAGGTCATACTTAGAGGTCAAAGGTCAAAAAAAGGGTCCGAAACTTAAACGCAGTCAATAACTTACTTATTTCTGTATGGATTTAGAAATTACTTTGAAGAAATGTTAACCATCATGAGACGATGTGTCACGTGCAAACCCAGATCCGTACCTCCAAGGTCAAGGTCATACTTAGAGGTCAAAGTTAAACAAAATGGTCCGAAACTTAAACACAGTCAATAACTTTCTTATCTCTGGATGGATTTAGAAATTACTTTGCAGAAATGTTGGCCATCAATAGACAATCTGCCTCACAAAAACACCAAGGTCCTTACCTCCAAGGTCAAGGTCATACTTAGAGGTCAAATGTGATAAAAGGGTCCAAAACTGAAACACGATCAATAACTTTCTATGGATGAATACGAACATAGACATATTTTCAGGAGGGGGGCATCCGTGTCCTATGGACGCATTTCTAGTGATTGATAAGTGATAGGGCTTTCATATTTCACATGTGCATTCCTTGTCACAAGACCTTTCTAGTGGTACCATAATTTTTGACCTCATGACCTTGACCTTGACATTTGACCTACTTTTTTAAAACTTGAATATAGTCCATAACTTTCGATTGGTAAGTGATAGGGCTTTAATATTTCACATGTGCATTCTTTTTCACAAGACCTTTTCAGTGGTACCATAATTTTTGATCTCGTCACATTGACCTTGACATTTGACCTACATTTTAAAAACATTAACATTCACCATAACTTCGATTGGTAAGTGATAGGGCTTTCATATTTCACATGTGCATTCTATGTCACAAGACCTTCTAACGATCCCATAATTTTTGACCTTGAGACCTTGACCTACTTTTTTAAGATTGTTTAGTGATACTACTTTCATATTTAAAGGTGCATTATTGAGCTACCGGGTCTCAATTTTTTTTTCTGGTTTTTATCTTCAATTCATACTCCTTTGTCATGTGTACACTTTTGGAGCCAAATACAGCTTCAGAACTTTGTGAAAATGGTTGTTTTCATTCGTGTTTACCCTTTGCTCTGAACATGTATTCGGAATTTCTGTTCTAAAAATAAATCTGTCACTTTACACATACATGGCGACAGTATCGTCTCTGAGTGTCGTTACTTATGGTATTCAGCTTTATATTTTTCTCCGATTCAGGCATGGCCTAAGCAAACAAGGCCAAAAATGAACGTCGCATAACGTCATATATGGGGATTCTATTTTTGTCACGAACTAAAAATAGATCTAACTGGTGTTCGAAACCTAGTTAGGGAATCCCTCTCAAACTCGTTTACCTGTCATCATAATTGTTCGCATTTTTGCATAAAATGCATTCATTTGTATTGTTTTCAAGAAAAATACCGGCTATATGTATTTTATTTTTGGAAGCATTTTTTCCAGATAGCTCAATAATGCACCTTTAACATGCGCTGGCCGGGGGCATCAGTATTTCACAAACGCATCTTGTTTCCTTATTAAAACATGCTTGATATTGGGTGTGAATCCTCCATGTGAAGCCTTACTTTCTCTGAAAAATGAGAAAATAGAAAATACCATCGGTATAGTGTTGATTGTACCAGAAACCTCAAAACAGGTACCCTGATCAGGGCCTCCACTGTTTGCTAAGAGTTCAGTCATTTTCCAAATCAATTGTGCGGGAAGCACAACCTGACACCCCTAAATCTTGAAATGAGCCCTTGCTGTTTATAAGGAGTAAGATTCCATTTGGCACAAAAAGGGTTAACCCTTATCCTGCTGAATATATTAAGCCGCACCCATCACCAGTTATAAGCCAGTTAGATTATCATTATCATCAATGTAATGTTGATAAACATGCAGTTACAGGGGCAACATCCACGTGATTGGGCCCCCTTCGAGGTAGCTGGCTTGCTGCATGCATAGCATTTCTCACACCAGATCTCCAGGTGTGTCTATCATGAGGGTCAATAGCCGAGAGCCTCCACTCTTTGCGATCTCTCAGCTGCTTCCAGGTCATCTTGGGCCACACAGGCCAACGTTTTCCATCCACCTGTACGTCACAGGCTGTCTTAACTGCACAATTGGATCTACCTGTCCATACCAGCGGAGCATTCTTTCCTTCAGGATGTAGTGCAGGTCTTCAATGCCTAGCCGTGCAAGTAGATCACTGGACCTGATGGTGACAGTGTGTTGAGTCTTGACATTTCAGATCGGTCTGATCATTGCCCTGTCATTGCGCGGCAGACGTTGGAGATTTGGCTTTGTCAATGGCCAAGTCTCACAGGCATGGAGCATTGCGCTCTGAACACAAGAGCTGTACACACGGCAGCGTGTCTTGAATGTGAGGTGGCGGAAGAGAGAACTGTTAGCAGCCCCTTGAACTTCTTCCTGGCTGTTTTCACATGGTATGTGGTTGAAACAGCACAGCCACCTGCTGCTGAGAGCATGTCTCCCAGGTAGCAAAAGGAATCCACCACTAGCTTGTCAGGTCCCACTTGGACTTCCCTTTGTGGTCTGCCGTCTAAGGGACGTGCAGTTCCCTGCCATTGTTTACACCTGTAATCAGGTTCCTCTGTTTAAGTGCTTGAGCACACTGCATTTCTTATGTACCCAGAGCTTACAGCCATTACGAAAGATACTGTTGCTGCCCACTACAGTACGACATACAGCACATGGGAACTCACCCGATCTCTGTACGAGGTCCAGGCCGGTACCACAGTTCGTGATTTTCGTCTTTCCTGCATTTACTCTCAGCCCTTTCTCCTCCATTGCTTCTTTCAAGGTAAGAGCCTCCTGACACATTCCTCAAGTGATTCAGCTATGATAACAAGGTCATTGGCATAAAGGTCCTCCCAGGGGACTCCAGAGCAGAACTTGTGAGACGAGTCTTCAAGCACAATGATGAAAAGCATTTGGGCTGAGTACTGAGCCATGATGAACACAAACATTCACAGCGAACTCTTCAACGTGACTGTCTCCAACACGGACACGGCTCCACACATTAGCATACATCCTTTTTATCAGTCGCACAATCCATTCATCCATTTTTTCAATGTCCACCAAATGACTTTCCGAGGCACTTGATCAAATGCCTTCTCCAGTGTAGAGTCTCTGTATGACCTCAGCTGTTGGTGGGATGTGAAACTCAAGCACACACACACAAACTGCATGACAAAGGCTTCTCCAGACTTCGGATGAGTCTTTAAACAGGTTTTTACTCTGTATGACCATAGCTATTGGTGGGACATAAAACTCCAGCACACACACACACACACTGCATGACAGTGTAGATCCTGATCAGATTGCTTCCACACTGTTTGCAAAGGTAGGGGTTGTCATGAACAGCAGGATATGGGTCGTAATGTGAGAAGGCCTGTTCTTGCACACCAGACAAGGAAATCCGTGATTTTACCCTGGGATAGAAATTTTAGTTTTGACCCTGGTGTTCCGACCTCAAATCGAATATAATCGCGTGTTTAATAAATGCACTGGTTGATTACAACCTCATGTGCGGCGTCGTCATGTGTGACGTCACTAAACATTCCTGTTGTGTAAGCACAAAATGGCGGACGTCGGTAACCGAAGTGACAGCAGCATTAAAAATTCGCAATAGAAATGGAAGGTATGCAAGAAAAAGAATCCAATATGGGTGTGAGGGGTGGATAGAATCCGTCCCTCGGGATCACTGTCCGGCATCACTCGGCAAGCCTCGTGATGCCGGGCAGTGTCCCTCGGGACGGAGTTTTCAATCCACCCCTCACACCAATATAAGATTCTTATATTATGTGGTCAAACAACAAAAATGCAGATCAGCCTACACATGAGTGGAATCTGATCATCACCTTTGTATTTCCTGCTAGGATTGTATAACCCCTAGTTTCTGTATCTCACAATTTCAAAACGCTTCATTGTTGTGTACCTGAGCAGGGTGTTTGTATCTTAATTGGCATAAAACCATGAAAACTAGTTTTCTTTTTGTGTTGGTTTTTATACCATAAAAATCCTAAAAATTTGGATGCCTTTATGACTTGCGTTAAGTCTCCTAAAATTATTGTTTGTTTCAGTATCCAGCAAAAAGGGCAGACTGAAGGGCAAATAGTGTAGACCCTGATCAGACTGTGCCTTCAGGAGCAGTCTGATCTGTGTCTGCACTGTTTGCTTAGGCGTGTCTGTTCCAATACTTAATATCATTACGGTATTATCCAACTCATTTATGTTTGTTTATTTTTAGGAGGAGGACATTTCTGATGAGGCATGTCTTGAAAGGCACGATCCATGTGAGGCAGCGGAGAGAAAGAGATTCCGTTCTTTCGTCACATATCCTCCCGCTAGAAGAACAAGAATGTCCCGGGAAAGTGAGGGGCATTCCACAGATGCTATGTCTCCAGTTACTGCAGAACATTTCAGTGCGCCAGACACCCAGTCATACATTCCGTATACAGTGACACCTGGTAAAGGCAAAGGTAAAGGGGAATCACGACGCCGAAGTGGCTCAGCGTCGTCATCTAGACTAGAATTGGAGGACTCGTATTCACAAAGAGAAGTAGATCCCTGGCCAGAAAGGATTTTTCCTTTGCAGGAAGATTGCTATGAACAAATGAAGAAAGAACAGGAGGAGAGTTTACCGAAGAAAAGATCATATAAAAGAAGGGTTATCAAGCTGGATGATGAGATAGAATTTGTGTGTCCACCATCTTTGGATACGTATTCCACACCAGCATCCCCAATGCAGAGTGTGTCGTCGGCATCCATTGGTGATGCAGATGACCCCGATTGGACAGAGTGTACGAGTACAAAGTCAGGAAGTGTGAAAACAACCAAACGCTGAGTGATGCTCAAAAATAGCAGAAAGTGGTAAAGTTTCAGCGTAATATCTGAAGATATCGGAGGCATGTTGAGATATTTCCAGCATGTTCTGATGCTGTACCTGAGGAATGAAATATCTCTTCAGAAAGCATATATTCGGTCCTACTCAAGGAGTCTTGCTTGGGTTCTGATATAGTTGCACCAGTCCCAGAAGACATACAAAGTATAGGCAAGGTGGCATTATAGTTGATGCAATGTCATAATAATATTGTCATTTGATGTTGTGACATTGCTTAACATCATTTGCCTAATGGGAATATCAGTACTGAAGTATTGCATGGAACCAGTGCTAGAAACGCATGAATAAACTTGAAGCGGTTCACTGTGAACAAGGGAATATTAGGTCTCTGCTCTTGTAGAAATATAGCTAGAAATCTAGTATATGATCAAGGTGGAGCAAAATGAAAAACAGTGCTAGAGCAGCATGGATGACCTATTGGAACAGGACTTGACCCTTTAGCTGTCAATCACAACAATTGCCCTCTACTTTGTCGTCTGCTGGTTACTTTAAAAGTCATTTTAGCAAACTGTGTGGACCCAAATCAGACTGTAATTCTAGGAGCAGTCTGATCAGGGTCCATACTGTATGCCTGTATGCAAAAGTATTTTTAAGGGGAATGGGAACACCTCACAGATTTTTCTGCCGTTTTTCAAAGGGAGACAACTTTCTGGACTTCGTTAGCTTTCTGTAACCCCTGTCCCACTGGAAAACGGGTCTATTCTTAAAGGAAAGAACTTGCTCCTCAGGAGCAAATTCTTGAGGAGCAAATTCTTTCCTGTAAGAGTTGACTCCAGTTGACATGAGAGGCAAAAATACTTTTGCTAGAGTTGCCTCCCCCGAATGTGTTCCGTTTCCCTATAAGTTTGCATGAAGATGCAGCAGTCAACATAAACAGGCACCATTTTCAGATGGTTAAAAACCAGGCAGTGTTAGCTATAGCTAGTTGGCGTTATTGTTAAATGTACTAGGAGAATTCTAGTATCCAAGTGACAGCCTCTTTTAAAAGTTCCTTTGACTGTTGGGGCTTTGTATGGTATCTTCTGAATCTGATGGTGTTTTAGGTCAAAGAATGACCAGTTGACAATATCTGACCATTTAGTTCATAAGAATTATGCATGTTTCTGTGAAGCAGTTACAAATAGCAGTAGGAAACTCAGATCAGCTTGTGCTTCACCATTAGAAGTGGGAAGCAAGTGCATTTGACCCATAAAAATCCTAAAATCTGGACACCTTCAAAACTTACTGTAATTCTCCTAAAATTTTAACAAATTTGTTTCATGATCCAGCAAGGAGTCAGAAAAGTGCAGATGGAATGGCAAATGATGTAGATTTTTATCAGACTGCTCCTTCTGATCTTGGTCTGCACTGTTTGCTTAGGCCTGTCTGACCCAATATTTAGGATCATTATGATACTAAGTCTTAACCTCTCGGTTTGATATACAGCCTTTGCCGTCTTTAACCCTTATCTTGCTGATTATTCATTTAAGCCACACCCATTTCTGTCTATCAGCCAATCAAATTACTTGATGTAATTTATTGCTACAAATTTATAAACTGACTGCCAAACTGTAGATCCTGATCAGATGGCTTCTTCAGAAGCCATCTGATCTGGATCTACACTGTTTGCAAAGATAAGGGCTGTACATGAACAGCAAGATAAGGGTTAAGAAGAAACTTTTAGGCTAGTGACACCGATATAGCTCACAGCAAAGACAGATCAGACTGCACATATGCACAGGTTGATCTGTCTTCACTGGGCAAATATGCTAAGCTTGACTCCTTTTTGCTCGGCACAACCAATATAAATCACTGCAGAACCGCTGATTACTCGCATTGCCAGGGATGCTTGTATTATGTATCACAGATAAACAGGCTGATCTGAGCTTTCGCTGGCTGCCTGTGCCATATAAGAAAGGTTTCTGTTGACGTAAGCAAGACAGTTACTGTGTAATCATGTATGACTGTAAAAGTTGTATTCCTATAAATCATGAATTTCATTAAAAATGAATAATGATAGAAAGGTAATTTGAGTGTGGCTCTACATGGATGTGTTTTGCCCAAGTTTCTTGTACTTGTCATTGCGCCATTACCATAGTTCCAGAAGGTGACATAAGAAGGAGATTTAAGGGATACTTTTTCTTTTTCTATAAGGAGGATATTAAGGGTACCTGTTCTTATTTCTACATAAAAACATATTTTGTGGGTACTTGTTAGAATCACCTCATTGAGGCAATTTTAACCCATATTGTTCAGTTCAGTGTTTGAGTTTCATGTCACACCAACAGCTAAGGTCATAATACGGAGACAGGACCTCGGTTTAAAGACTCTCCCAAAAGTCTGGAGAAGCCGGGAACTCATTTTGCACCAAATGGAATCTTCCACCTTACATATAAAACAAGTCCATTTAAAATTTAGGGGTGCCAGGTTGTGTTTTCTAATTTATTTGGAAAATGGCTGAACTTTTTTGCAAACAGTGTAGGCTCTGATCAGATGCCGCATTTTGCGGTGTCTGATCTGGGCCTACAGTGTTTGCCCAAAATGGGTTAATAAGTACCCAAAACATAGTTGTCTAACAAGAAATAAGCAAAATCATTGCTTAATTATCTTTATTAGGCCATCCTTAAAAAAAAATTTGTTTGCTGTGCTCCTACCCATCATATATGAGGTGGGTAGGAAGGTAGAACTTTCTTTTTTTTTATGCCCCCGCCATTCGAAGAATGGTGGAAAGGGCATATAGCGTTGCCCCTGTCCGTTCGTCCTTGCGTCCGTTCATCCGTCCGTCCGTGTGTCTGTCCATGGGTCCGAAACTTAAAGGTGCATTATTGAGCTACCGGGTCTCAAATTTTTTTTCTGGTTTTTATCTTCAATGCATACTCCTTTGTCATATGTACACTTTTGGAGCCAAATACAGCTTCAGAACTTTGTGAAAATGGTCGTTTTCATTCGTGTTTACCCTTCGCTCTGAACAGTGTTCGGAATTTCTGTTCTAAAAATAAATCTGTCACTTTACACATACATGGCAACAGTATCCTCTGTGAGTGTCGTTACTTGTGGCATGGTATTCAGTGTCATATTTTTTCCGATTCAGGCATGGCCTAAGCAAACAAGGCCAAAAATGAACGTCGCATAACGTCATATATGGGGATTCTATTTTTGTCACAAACTAAAAATAGATCAAACTAGTGTTCGAAACCTAGTTAGGGAATCCCTCTCAAACTCGTTTACCTGTCATCATAATTGTTCGCATTTTTGCATAAAATGCATTCATTTGTATTGTTTTAAAGAAAAATACTGGCTAAATGTATTTTATTTTTGGAAGCATTTTTTTTCAGATAGCTCAATAATGCACCTTTAAACGCCGTCAATAACTTCTTTATTTCTTGATGAATTTTAAAATTACTCTTCAGAAATGTTATCCATCATGAGACGATGTGTCACGTGCAAAACCCAGGTCCGTACCTCCAAGGTCAAGGTCATACTTAGAGGTCAAAGGTCAAAAATAGGGTCAGAAACTTAAACGCAGCCAATTATTTACTTATTTCTGGATGGATTTTGAAATTATTTTGAAAAAATATTAACCATCATGAGACAATGTGTCAAGTGCAAACCCAGATCCGTACCTCCAAGGTCAAGGTCATACTTAGAGGTCAAATGGCATAAAAAGGGTTCAAAACTTACACGGTCAATAACTTTCTATGGATGAATACGAACATAGACATACTTTCAGGCGGGGCATCCGTGTCCTATGGTTGCATTTCTAGTTTTTTTAGATCTGAAAAGATATTTGACCCATAAAGCACCATACAACAACCGGAAACATCATTTCGAATACTTATTTTCTGTTGTTTTTTTTTTTTTTCAGAGAAAATCATGCTTGAAATTTCATTTAAATGGTCTGCTAGGCAGAACATTCAAATGAAATGTCAAGCATGATTTTCTCTAAAAAAAAAATTAAACAGCAAAAAAAAAAAAAAAAACAAGAATGTCAACTTCTTGAAATTTGGCTTAGTGTGTTAAATTTGAGTTTAATCAGGATTTCAAAAAAAAAAAAAATCTTTTCCTCAGAATGGTAATAGAATTTTTTGGGTAGGGTCAATCTGTTTGGGTAGGTAGGAGCACAGCAAGCCAAGAATTTTTTAAGGATGGCCTTATGCCTCTGTATCTGGAGCTACCATGAAAATCCTAGAAATTTGGACACTTTGGAGAACTTGCTGTAATTCTCCAAAAATTTTACCAACTGTGTTTCACAATCCAGCAAGGAGCCCGAAAGGTGCAGAAGACATGATTAACAGTGTAGACCCTGATCAGACTACAGGGTCTGCACTGTTTGCTTTGGCTTATAAGTTATCTGTCCCAATACTAAAGCTCATTACCGTATATGAATACTTCAGGAATGTAATAGAATATTAACTCTTTATCAGCTTGTAATGTCAAGCAAAATTCCATATACAGTAAAATTCCTATATTAAGACCACCTTTGGGACTGTTCAAAAGTGGTCTAAAAGAACACTTTTGAACAGAAAGGTGGTCTCTGAGCAGAGGACACTTTATGCAGAAAACACAAATACAGCATAGCTAAAACCTACTAAATAAGCTTTTTAAAGGAGAATTAGTCTTAATTTTAGGTGGTCTTGATAGCAGAACTTTACAGTATGTAGTAGTTTTGTTTGTCTGATTTGAGGTTTAACGTCCCCGTCAACACTGTAAAGGTCATTTTGGAGATGTTGCTTCCAATTTTGTGGGACTTTTACCCGACATTGAGATGAAATGACATCTCAAGCCCTGTCATCCAATGAAACCAATAGGGTTTATTAGCATAGACGGTCCGCCTCGCACCACAGTTCCTGGACAGGCTTAGATCCTCTAAGCGGTTTACCAGTACTAATGTGCAGGTCGTATTCAGCTCTGTGTGGAAGCATCATGCAGCCCATATATTTCTTCAAGCCCCTGTGGGCAGGGGGCCTCTGTATGTACTAGACAACAAATTGTTCTTATACTATGCTATGGAAAAACAACTCCGCTGACATTTAATGTGAATTGTCAGACAACAGACTGTTCACATGAAATGTCAAGCCTTCTTTTCTCTTAAGAATGAAGAAAACCATTTGAAAATATCACTATTTGCAAAGGTAGGGGTAGGCGTGTTCATCAGGATATGGTTGACTAAAGGAATTTTTTCTGTAACTCCACTAAGAATGTAAATATTACTCTGTGGTTGGCGATGTCATTCATGTAGAATCCTTCTTAGATTACCAAAAAAATTCAAAGTGAATTCTGTTTGTTTATATAAAATGTATATTACACAGAGCTTCAGCTATCTGAGACACTTTTGACATAATTTTTCCCTATTTCTCCACTGACGGTTGTGTACACATTGAAATCACCGCTGTGAGATGATTGAAATAAATAACCACAACCTCTTTCTGACACTATTGTTGGGGTCCATGGCGGTAACCATGTTACATCCAAAAATAAATTACTGTAAAAATCCTAAAAATTCGGACATCTTGAGGACTTGCTGTACTTCTCCTAATATTTTAACAAATTTATTTAACAATCCAGCAAGGAGTCCAAAAGGTGCAGACAGAATGGCAAGCAGTGTGGACCCTGATCAGACTGCTCCATTGGGAGCAGTCTGATCTTGGTCTGCATTGTTTTCTTTGGCCTGTCTGTCCCAATACTTAAGATCATTACAGTATGTAAAGATCATATAGAAAAATGACCATTTTGTTGTGAGACATCTTTTAATTATGTTTTATCAGGACCGGTGTCACAGTACACAGGTTTAGGTGTACTTGAAAATACCAAAATATGCATTTGAAAATATGGAGAGAGATAAGAAAAAGTCATGCCAAAATTATCATCAGATAGTTTCCCTGTTTGTCAGTTTACATACTGTATATTATGTATATAAAATTACATAGCTCGTTATGTAAACCTGTTGATAGGTGACAGGTGTGGACAAGTCCACCTTTCACTTTTGTTGACTTCACAGTAAGAGGAAAAGTGTGTATTTGAAGATGACTTGGGCATAATTTCTCCAGTTTTTGATAGCGCATGTTGTGGGTACTTGTTAGAATTGCCTGAAAACGTGTGTACTTGGCTGAATCTCATCCTCTGGTTCTAATAAGTAACATAGCTCCAGATGAGGATTAATGAGGATAGTTTGACTTGAGGATAATTTTTCTTATCCCTCCATTAAAACATGTCAGTGAGGCAAGTTTAACAAGTACCCACAGCATGTTTTTAACAAGAAATAAGCAACATAGCTCCAGATATTAAAGGCGCTTTTTCATCCAAAAAGTACTGAATGAAAACATGTTGTGGGTACTCATTAGAAGTGCCTTGCTGAGGGGCTTATAATGAGTACCCACAATACACGTTTTTTGTGCAGTAATAAGAAAAATAACATGGATACCCCTCTTATCTGGTGCTATAAAGCAATCCCTTCATTATCCTTGTAACCCCTGATCTGAAGCTATTAACCCTTCTCTTGCTGAATATTCATTTAAGCCACACCCATTTCTGACTTTGAACCAATCAGATTGTTTGATGTAATTTATTTCTACAAATTCATAAACTGAATGTCAAACAGTGTAGATCCTGATCAGATGGCTTCTGAAGAAGCCATCTGATCTGGATCTACACTGTTTCCAAAGGTAGGGGTTGTGGTGAACAGCAAGATAAGGGTTAAGTACCCACAAATACATAAATGGAGACTTAAGAACATTTTCTCTGAAGTGTCTTGAGATATGCACCTTAACTCTTGCTTTGTTGATATGTTATATTGTTAAACTGTCTGTAAATATTTTCATTTTGTACATCAACTTCACGCCTACGGAACGATAGAATGCGTAACCATTGGTTAAGAACGTGAAGCAATTAGAGCGACATCCGGTTAGGAATTAGATCGCTAAAAAAGGTAAAGAAACTGTGCAGTTTCTGTGTTTCATAAGTTATATAATTTTTACGAGGAAGTTATTTAAAAAACGGGGAATTACATTCAGGAGCCCATTGATATCGGCATCTTTGGAGTAAATACCAAATCCCGTACTTCACACATTTTGGCTAAATTTAGTTTCTCCTGCTGAAGGTGAACTCAAGCCTTAGAAAACGAGTGGTTTTTCGAGGTGTTTGTTGCCTTTTATTTATTACTGCGCTTTGCTACAAGTTCAGCGTATTAACATGCACACACAATAAACATATATGGTTATATGCGTTGTGGATATTTTGCTTGTCAATGCAGCACTAGCGAGAAATCACCACGGAAAAGGTCGAAAATGGTTGGTTACGCATTAGATCTATAGAAATGATAACAAAACTTGCAACTATAAAGCGGATCTGTTTTCATCTCCACGGCCCCAGAATCACCCGCACCTTGTTCTACGGAACCATTTTTAGCCAACCTGATAAGCAGTGCGCTATTGATTCGATAATGACATAGTATTTTATGGAAACATTTTCAGTCTCCAGAATCATAGTACCGAATGATTTTCACTGACTTTTACGCTGTGTTTGTTTTATCAATGGTCCGGTAATTGACTGAAATGAAATAAAACAGGTTTTGGAGTTTTAATTTCTGCGAAGAACTCCTCATCTGCCAAAATTTTCTGGTTAAGCATTAGATCGTCTGGTTGAGCATTCAATAACCAGAGGAGAAAATCAAACCAGTTGCTGCCTAAGTAAATGCCAACAGCTTACTACAATAAAAGGTGGTCTACATATGATTTCTAAATTGTGTTAAAATCACCAGAGAAAGAAAGCTGTGATGAAAAATACATTTCTGGACAAGACCATTAAATGTCTGGGTATCATGCTTATCTGACCGAATGACGCGCCGATTCATAAATAAGAGGTCATTACTTGCTTTTGTGGAAAACAAAATGGCCAGCTTACGCTTTGTAATGGCGATTAAATCTATATCCGGATGGGACGGCCATTAATGAACCGTCTCATCCGAGAATGAAAGCTGTTCGCCATCCTGTAAATGAATTTGACTAAATCTCCTATCAACAAGAATTGCCAAAAAATAAAAAAATGGAGAGAATCCGTTTAAGAAACTCAGGCGTGAAAGGCTAAGGGTAAGATCGTTAACAATGCAGATACGAAAGCCTATTTGGCTTATGTAGGAGAAAATAAAATACCATAAAGGCGTAGTAACGCGACATAAAAGACGTAATAACGCAAAAAAGGCGTAGAAACGCAAAACAAAAGACGCAGTAACGCCAATCAGAAGGCGAAGCTACGCAAAAAAGGCGTAGTAACGCAAAAACAAGGCGTAGTAACGCGAAAAAGTGCATACTAATGCACAAGAAAGACGTAGTAACGCAAAAGAAAGGCGCAGTGATGCGAATCAAAGGCGTTTTTACGCGAATCAAAAGGCGTAGTAATGCGAAAAAAGGCATAGTAACGCAAAAGAAAGGCGTATTTGTTTTAGCTCGCCTCTGCAAAGCAAAAAGGTAGCCGGAATATCCTACTCCTGGGACTGCGCATGCCCCCAAAATATATGTCTGTATCATGATCGATAACCCAGATCGGAGATCCCGTGAGTTCTATGCTAACTGTCAAAACGATAAGATAAAGATATTGTCTAAAACCAACTTCTTATTAATACAAACAGCGCAAGAATGACACACCATGTATTCTTAATCATGTTATTCAAGACGAACTAGAATCCATTTGTAAAATTTATAAATTTTAAGTAAACAGGAGGACAGGTGCGTTCATTAAATAAATTGAGAGAAGTAAGTAAGTCAGTCAGTCAGTCAGTAAGTAAGTAAGGACTTTATTTAGTGAGGGTAGCAACATTTAGCACATACAAAAATACATGTAATAGCTAATCTTCCACGAGGCTCCAGCTAATCTTCCATGATCTAATCTTCCTTCTTAATAAAACATACACGCTATAATATTTTGTTTCATCGGCAGTGTCATTTTTAGATATGAGGAAAAAATATAGATATAATAAATTGATAGAACATACAAGTTATAATATTTTCTTCCATCTGCAGTATCATGTTTAGATATGAGGAACTTTTGAAACCGTTTTGAATATGGAGCAATATTTTCTCACGGATGTATCTAGGCAGTGATTAGGCAGTTTACATTAAGTCCAGTTTTTTGTTCACTATCGACCGACTGTTGATAATATTGTATTTAGTACTGAAACGGTTGTAGACATTTGTTTTCTCCACATCATTTTGTTTCTTTGAATAATCATTACGAAAACACGCCTATACAAATACAATGTAACCTTTATCGCCAAAAAACGAAAATTTTAAGATGAAAAATTGTGATATTTTTCTCATTTCTGCGCAAAATATAATGTGATTAAAAAAACAACAACAAAGATCTGGTGGGTCTATTGCCTCCGTCTGATCAGGGTCTACACTCCTTGCCAAGCCCATTCTATGTTTCCAAGATAACCCTCTTTAGTTTTTCACAACACTCTGACCTCACTGCGACTATTTTCATTCTAATAGTTTTCCCGACAAGTCAGTGATATTCACGTGCACTTAAGCATAGAACAGCTTTTCTTCAAAGCACCTTTGGGTCGATTGACAAACAATTCCCTGTGGAATTCTTTTCACTGACTGTTACAAGGCGGTTCTTCTTTGGCGGTTTATTTATGTTATTGTTTGTCACTGATTGTATGTATCGCATTTTGGATAGCCAGATGGTATTGATTTCTGATCATTGCTTTACTTCTACTTTTTATAGGCACCAATTTATAATCATGAGTGTCTTATGCTCAACCTGGCTCTCTAATGCTTGACCATAGAAACACGATATAGATTTAATCGCCATTAAAAAGCGTAAGCTGGCCATTTTGTTTTCTACAAAAGCAAGTAATGACCTCTTATTTATGAATCTGTGCGTCATTCGGTCAGATAAGCATGAAACCAAGACATTTAATGGTCTTGTCCAGAAAAGTATTTTTCATCACGGCTTTCTTTCTCTGGTGATTTTAACATAATTTAGAAATCATATGTAGACCACCTTTTATTGTAGTAAGCTGCTGGCATTTACTTAGGCAGCAACTGGTGAGATTTTCTCCTCTCTGGCTATCGAATGCTTAACCAGACGATCTAATCCTTAACCAGCAAATTTTGACAGATGAGGAGTTCTTCGCAGAAATTAAAACTCCAAAACCTGTTTTATTTCATTTCAGGCAATTACCGGACCATTGATAAAACAAACACAGCGTAAAAGTCAGCGAAAATCATTCGGTACTATGATTCTGGAGACTGAAAATGTTTCCATAAAATACTATGTCATTATCGAATCAATAGCGCACTGCTTATCAGGTTGGCTAAAAATGGTTCCGTAGAACAAGGTGCGGGTGATTCTGGGGCCGTGGAGATGAAAACAGATCCGCTTTATAGTTGCAAGTTTTGTTATCATTTCTATAGATCTAATGCGTAACCAACCATTTTCGACCTTTTCCGTGGTGATTTCTCGCTAGTGCTGCATTGACAAGCAAAATATCCACAACGCATATAACCATATATGTTTATTGTGTGTGCATGTTAATACGCTGAACTTGTAGCAAAGCGCAGTAATAAATAAAAGGCAACAAACACCTCGAAAAACCACTCGTTTTCTAAGGCTTGAGTTCACCTTCAGCAGGAGAAACTAAATTTAGCCAAAATGTGTGAAGTACGGGATTTGGTATTTACTCCAAAGATGCCGATATCAATGGGCTCCTGAATGTAATTCCCCGTTTTTAGCTCACCTGTCACGTAGTGACAAGGTGAGCTTTTGGGATCACTTTTTGTCCGTCGTCCGTCGTGCGTCCGTGCGTGCGTGCGTCCGTGCGTCCGTAAACTTTTCTTCAAACGACATCTCCTCCTAAACCACTGATCGGATTTTGACCAAACTTCACAGGAATGATCCTTAGGTGGTCCCCTTTCAAAGTTGTTCAAATGGTTCCGGTCCATTGCACATATAGGTCACAGTAGCCAAAAATAGATTTTTTTCACCGAAAACTTAAAAAATCTTCTTCTCTGAAACCGCAAGGCCCAGGTCTTTGATATTTGGTATGAAGCTTCATCTAGTGGACCCCTAACAAGATTGTTCAAATTATAGTGCTGGGGCCAAAAATGCCCCCGCACGGGGGCCCTTTGGTTTTACATGGGCTTATATAGGGAAAACCTTTAAAAATCTTCTTCTCTGAAACCGCAAGGCCCAGATCTTTGATATTTGGTATGAAGCTTCATCTAGTGGACCCCTACCAAGATTGTTCAAATTATAGTGCTGGAGCTAAAAATGCCACCGCACGGGGGCCCTTTGGTTTTACATCGGCTTATATAGGGAAAATCTTGAAAAATCTTCTTCTCTGAAACCGCAAGGCCCAGGTCTTTGATATTTGGTATGAAGCTTCATCTAGTGGACCCCTACCAAGATTGTTCAAATTATAGTCCTGGGGCCAAAAATGCCCCCGCACGGGGGCCCTTTTGTTTTTCATGGGCTTATATAGGGAAAATCTTGAAAAATCTTCTTCTCTGAAACCGCTAGGTCCAGGTCTTTGATATTTGGTATGAAGCTTCATCTAGTGGACCCCTACCAAGATTGTTCAAATTATAGTGCTGGGGCCAAAAATGCCCCCGCACGGGGGCCCTTTGGTTTTTCATGGGCTTATATAGGGAAAATATTTAAAAAATTTTTTCTCTGAAACCGCAAGGCCCAGGTCTTTGATATTAGGTATGAAGCTTTATCTAGTGGACCCCTACCAAGATTGTTCAAATTATAGTGCTAAAGCTAAAAATGCCCCCGCACGGGGGCCCTTTGGTTTTACATAGGCTTATATAGGGAAAATCTTGAAAAATCTTCTTCTCTGAAACCGCTAGGTCCAGGTCTTTGATATTTGGTATGAAGCTTCATCTAGTGGACCCCTACCAAGATTGTTCAAATTATAGTGCTGGGGCCAAAAATGCCCCTGCACCAGGGCCCTTTTGTTTTACATAGGCTTATATAGGGAAAATCTTGAAAAATCTTCTTCTCTGGAACTGCAAGGCCCAGGTCTTTGATATTTGGTATGAAGCTTCATCTTGTGGACCTCTACCAAGATGAATCAAATTATAGCCCTGGGGCCAAAAATGCCCCCATTCTGGGGCCCTTTGGTTTTACATAGACTTATATAGGGAAAATCTTGAAAAATCTTCTTCTCTGAAACCACAAGGCTTATGTCTTCGATATTTGTTATGACGCTTCAGCTAGTGGACCTCTATAAAGATTGTTCAAATTATAGCCCTGAGACCAAAAATGCCCCCGCCATGTGGCCCTTTGGTTTTACATAGACTTATATAGGGAAAATCTTTAAAATTCATCTTCTCTGAAACACAAGGCTTAGGTCTTTGATATTTGTTATGAAGCTTCAGCTAGTGGACCTCTACCAAGATTGTTCAAATTATAGCCCTGGGGCCAAAAATCCCCCCGCTTCGGGGCCCACTTGTTATGCTATGGATCAGGTGAGCGAACCAGGGCCCTCTGGGCCCTCTTGTTTAAATAACTTCCTCGTAAAAATTATATAACTTATGAAACATAGAAACTGCACAGTTTCTTTACCTTTTTTAGCGATCTAATTCCTAACCGGATGTCGCTCTAATTGCTTCACGTTCTTAACCAATGGTTACGCATTCTATCGTTCCGTAGGCGTGAACTTGTTGAAACTTGTCAAAAAGGTAATATTTGAGCTACAGACTTTGGGCATCATTCAGAACAGATATTGTACATCTCGGCCCAATTCTTCAGAGCATCTTTAGCGTAAGGAACTCTTAAGTGGCCAAACTGTTAAATCTTTTAGCAAGTATAGTAACTAAATACTCTGTGGTTATTTTCTTACTGAAAAAAATTGAGTAGCTCTAGTATTTGCAAAAGCTACTCACTTTTTCAGCAAAAATATTACTATATTTGCCATATGAAGTGATTAAAGTTTAACAATATGTAATTAACGGCATAGGCAAGCAGCCATAGTTCGTGACTGATTCTGTGCTTTTTGAGCACATTTCTTGATAAAAACAATTGTCATGGGAACTTACTTAGGATTACCACATTTGTGGAAGAAAGAAATAATGTGGATGAAAAGTACTGCCCCATAGCATCAGTAAATAGCTTGTGGAAATTAACTTTTTTATATCCAATTTAATTAACTATTTTAATTACCATAATTGTTTTTACAGTAAAACCAGAAGATTTCAGGATATTTCCAGAAGTTAATCAACCAAATTGCATACTTTCAATATTTGGCATTATTCTATCAGGAGCATTGTGTCATTTTTATATTCACTAAACCTGCCAGAACACCAGGGCCCAGTTGTTCAAAGCCTCGTTAGCTTAACCCATTTTGTACCGGAAACCCCAACGGCCCCCATCCATCGGGGCTGAAGAAATAGACGGGCTGCATGGTGCTTCCAGGCAGAGCTGAAACTGACCATACACAAGTACTGGTAAACCGCTTAGAGGATGTAAGCCTGCCCAGACAAAGCGGTGCAAGTTGGCCCGTCCATGCTTAAAACCCCTATTTGTGTCATTGGGTGACGGCTTGAGATGTCATTTCATCTGAAAGTCGGGTAAAAGTCCCACAAAATTGGAAGCAACGTCTCTACAATGACCCATACAGTGTTGATGGGGACATTAAACCTCAAATCAAACAAAACAAAAACCGAAAAACCCAAAACGGGTAGTTGGCAAACTGTGTAGGCCCAGATAATAGCCTACACTGTTTCCAAAACGCTCAGCCAGTTTCCAAATAGATTTTGGAGAAAACACAACCTGACACCCCTAAATTTTGAAATGGACTCCCTGCTATATATAAGCAGGAAGTTAAGGAGCTCATTAGGGCTCAAATTGTTAACTGTTCTAGCAGGTACAAAATCTTTCAGCAAAAGTTTCAGCATGTTAGCCTCATTAAAAGATCAATGTTTTAAAGATATGTTATTTAACCGACATGGTTATTTTTGAACAACTGGCCCCAGAACATAAGAAGTAAGACGTGGAAGTTATTATGGAGAAAAGAAAATACACCACAACCTCTTTATAACACTTTTAATGGGGTCCAAAACAAAAACCGTGTAAGTTTAACAACCATGTTATATCCAAACAAAATTGTATAGATAAATGACCATTTATGGTCATTTTTCAATATAATCTAAACATTTTTTGGATCCATCTTGAAACCGTGTTATATCATATTCTGTAACCATGTTATAACCAACAGCGTTATAATGAGGTTGCGGTGTAATAGCAATTCCTCAAGGTGTCCGAATTTTTTGGATTTATGGTACTAGAATTTTTCTTGTTATACTTCGATATCAGGCTTTTCGTCCTTGTGTTGTTTATTCATTTCTTCCTCAGACTGACCGATTCCTGCATTCTGTAGCTCGGCTTTTACTTTGTTTTTTTAATCCTCTACGAAAACTTACATGGGAAAAAGCACAATGCACATTGAACTTACATCAGTAGATTATTGTGCTTCAGCTTTGAACAAATCAGTTTACAAGATTAGTTGTATATATTCCACTAGTATATTAGTGCATTTTGTTTTGCTTATAAAATGATATAAACATATGTGGCTATTTCATTCAGAGCATTGATAGCTATTAAACTTTTCATTCCTGAATTTTTGAAGTGGACCCATTCCAGCTAGTAAATTTAGACTTGTTGGACTTAAATCAGAATCGTTAACAGGATGTCAGACAGTGTAGATCTTGTTGAGACAGCCCCTCATCAGGATCTAAACTGATTGCATAGGTACCTGTGGTTGAATGCATCAAAAATTAGGATTTTATTGTGCTTCTGTGATAAAAAATATTTGTAAGATTCCAGTTAGTGAGACAAACTGATATAAAAGAGAATTAGCTTGTCTTTTGTCAGAAAGTCATGTCACATATGCATAATAGTCCCAGATAAGAGGGGATATCCTTGTATTATTTTTTATTTCTGCACGAAAGCATACGTTGTGGGTGCTCATTAGAAGTGCCTCCAATTAGAAGTGCCTCAGGGAGTACCCATATGTTTCCGTGCAGAAATAAGAAAAATATCAGTACTTTTTGGATGAAAAAAGCGCCTTATCTAGAGCTATGCTCCTATTCTTTTGAGTATCTTAGAAAATGCATCTAATAAAGCTTTAGAAGCCTCCGTGGTGTAGTGGTTAAGCTACTCGCCTCCTAAACCAGGGGTCATGGGTTCGACCCCGGGCTTCTCCAGACTTTTGGATGAGTCTTTAAACCCAGGCCCCGTCTCTGTATTGCATTAGCTGTTGGTGGGACGTAAAATTCAAACACTCGCAATCTAATAAAGCTTTGAATGAAAGAGTCATTTTGTAAAAGTGCTATTTTGTCAGCTTCAGTTTCTTTATAGTGCATATGAATTCAGCTTAAACACTTACTTTTCACTTAAACATAAAAAGAAAATAAAGATTCATCAAAGCTCAGATGTTTGTCTTGTCAAAGAATAGAGACACATTGCAGGTTTTGATTATGGTGGCCTGTGATTATATTCATTGCTCAGGTAAGGAGTAGCAAGGATATAGAGGATATTTGATTTTTTCAGTGTAAGATCAAATTTTATTTCACTCATGAACACCAAAACTGGAATTTTCAAATACTGGTTTTGGTGTTCATTGACATTCGGTGAAATAAAATTTGATCTTACACAAAAAATCAAATTTTCTGTTTCTCACATGCTTCAAAACAGCAATATCGCATCACTCACCCTCAGAGAAAACTATAACTTTGCTTCTGGTTGTTTTGCATCAATTTAGTGGTGTCCAACGTATTTACTAGGTATAATACTTGGTATAATATTGGGTGTAAACTGAAAGTTTGCACCTGAGAAATAGCCTGGGTTGGCATTTCTATGAATGGTTACTGAAATATTTGACTGATTAGTTTCCCAAAGAATGTGGGGACAGAAATAACGTTACACGGCAAAATATGTGACATCAGCATTGAAAATGATATCATTAACATCCTTGTGATGTGTGAACGGGCTTAGCATCGATTCTAATACAGTTCATTAATTTTCAATCTGATAATGGAAAAACTGACCACAGAATTAGACTTCGAGAAAAAAGTAGTCCCAAACAGTGAAAACTAAAATTGGTATCACTCACTGTTTGAAACAGTGACAGGATCATTTTCGATTTCACTGAGAAATCACTATATTTCATTGAAAAGCATGTAAGAAAATCTTGGGATAGTTTTTCTTACTATCCTTTTAAGGGGAATGGGAACACCTGGCAGATTTTCTGCCATTTTTCTAAGGGAGACAACTTTCGGGACTTCCTGTACGCTTTTCTATAAGTTCTGTCCCACGGAAAAAGGGGCCAACTCTTAAAGGAAAGAATTTGCTCCTTAGGAGCAAATTCTTTCCTTAAAGAGTTGACCACTATTGACACGGGAGACAAAAATACTTTTGCAGGAGTTACCTCCCCTGAAGGTGTTCCCATTCCCCTTAAAAACCTGGCCTAAATTCAGATAAGTAGGTGTAATGAGGATCATTTTTGGATAACTTATTATTTCTCCATAAAAACATGTTGTGGGAGGCGATTCTAACAAGTACCCACAACATGACTTTCTAACAAGAGATAAGGAAGATTATCTCATAAATATCTTTGTTACTCCTTGTCAGGAGCTATTATGTGGGTACTTTTTAGAATCACCTGAAGTACGTAAGAAATGAGTTTCCAAAGGACAAAATGGCCCCGGCCCATCCAGGCTGGGAGAAATAGATTGAGCGGCATGATGCTTCCACGCGGATTTGAAACCAACCGCACAGTACTGGTAAACCACTTAGTAGGTCTAAGTGATGCAAGTCGAAATGTCCATGCATATTCACCCTATTGGTTTCATTGGGCTGCAGAGATCCAGATGTCATTATAGCCTCGCTTTTAAAAAGTGGGGGCTATATTGGATTTGCCTTGTTCTTCTGTGAGTCCGTAATTCCGTTTTTCATCATAACTCAAAAACCGTTTGAGGTATTTTCATGAAACTTCACACAAATGTAAAGCACTATAAGACGATGCGCGGAGCGTATGAACCATAACTCTGGATTGCCTACTTTTAGAGTTAGTGCCCTTTGAACATTGAAAAAGGGCAACCGTTATTCCGTTATTCATGAGAACTCAAAACCGTTTGAGGTATTTTCATGAAACTTCACACAAATGTAAAGCACTGTGAGACGATGTGCATAGAGCATGAACCATAACTTTAGATTGCCTACTTTTGGAGTTATTGTCCTTTGAACATTGAAAAATGGCAGTTTTAACCTTGTCAGCTCCATAACTAAAAAACCTTTTGAGGTATTTTCATGAAACTTCGCACAAATGTAAAGCACTATAAGAGGATGTGCAGAGCGCATGAACCATAACTCTTGATTGCCTACTTTTGGAGTTATTGCCATTTGAACATTGAAAAATGGCACTTGGAATAAACTCAGTACAATAATTGTGTCAGTTCCATAACTCTTTTCTGATAGCGCTATAGTGGGGCTGTAGTCAAATCCTCTGACAGTTCTAGTTTTATCTCAATGTCTGTTAAAAGTCTCACAAAAATGAAGCAACATCTCCAAAGTGATGACGGGGACTTTAAACCTCAAACAAATAAATCCAAAGGAAAAATGGAAAATTTCCCGATAATGATTCTAGTATTCTGGAGCTCTGTTACCTTCCCTCTGGAGCTCTGACCATCACCGCCTTCACTCTGGAACTCTGTGACCTTCACTCTGGAACTTTGCGACCTTCACCGACTTCACACTGAAGTCTTTGACCATCACTACATTCACTCTGGACGGCCCCCGCCCATAGGGGCTTGAAGAAATATATGGGCTGCATGATGCTTCCACGCAGAGCTGAATCCGGCCCACACACTAGTACTGGTTAACCGCTTAGAGGATCTAAGTCTGTCCAGGAACCACGGTGCGGTTCCATGCAAAAAACCTATTGGTTTCATTGGGCGTCAGGGCTTGAGATGTCATTTCATCTCGGTGTCGGGTGAAAAAGTCCCACGACATTGGAAGCAACTTCTCCAAAATGACCTTTATAGTGTTGACGGGGACGTTAAACCTCAAATCAGACAAACAAACAAACATTCACTCTGGAATTCTGTGACCTTCACCAGAACTCTGTGACCTCTACCAGTGCAGAGCGGAGTGTGTTGATTCAGCAATTCTTAACCCTTGTCCTGCTGAGCCCGGATATGCCTTATCTTTGAAACAATGTAGATCCAGATCAGATGGCTTCTGAAGAAGCCATCTGATCAGGATCTTCATTGTTTGCCATCCAGTTTAAGAATTTGTTGCAATAATTTGCATTAAGTAATCTGATTGGCTGATAATCAGTAGTGGGTGTGACATATTTAAATATTCAGCAGGACAAGGGTTAGTATTGCTAAGTGTGCTTAACAATTGTGGTGTTTTACACTACAACCTCTTTATAACAGTATTGTTGGGGTCCAAAACTGGTCCCTTGTAAGTTCAAAAGCCCTGTTATATCAGAACAAGAATTTATAGAGTCTATAGAAAAATAAACAATTACTGTATTGTCATTTTTCTATACAATCTATATATTTGTGGGATCCATCTGTTATATCCAAAATCATGTTGCAATAAAGTATGTTATATTGAGGTTGTTTTGTATTGTTTTCTTTTTCCTTTGGTATAATAGCCCTTTCAAGATTATTTCACTTATACAGTAAAACTTGGATGGTTCATTTGCTACAGCAGAGTCAGACCTGTTCTTGAGTCCCTAGAGAATTTCTCTACATAAGAAATAGTGTGGAGACAGTATATTTTCGCCTTTTATCTTGCAAATTTATGCTGTGTGTGCTCATTAGAATCACCTCAATGAGGTGATTGTAATGAGTACACACAGCATATATTTATATTATAGAACACCGAAAAGATGTCCAAAATTACTAGTAATGCCTCCTGGAAGTGGCTCGAACTACCCGTCTTGGAACAGATACTGTGGTCCCAAAGGCGTTCGAGCCATTGAAGTTCGACTGTATCTGGCTGATTGTGAATCAGGTGGGTAACCAGAGTACTCAGAGAAAAACCGCCACCTTCCATTGCAGAACATGGCATCTTGCCTGTGACCTGATAACAAGCCCAAATCCACATCAATGAGAAACCTAATGATTAATCTATTTTGTACAGCAAACCCCAAAAAGGGCACCTTGGAAAACATTGCAAGCCCAGATCAGACGCCAAATTCCCGCAGAAAGTGCCGTCTGATCAGGGCCTACACTGTTTGCAAAAAGTTCAGCCATTTTCCAAACAAATTTTGAAGAACATACAGCCTGAAACCCATATATCTCGAAATGGACCCCTGCCATATATGAGGAGGAAGATTCCAGGCTTATTAGTCATCCACCACCATCTATAAAGTCCTGAGACAACCTTGTCCTTATGACCAGTCCCGTTGAATTCTACACTGCCAGATTGGCTAAAACGAATTCAATTGTTTGTCAAATTTAACTGATCATGCTGAATAAATTAATTTAGCCACACCCGTTTTTGACTATCGGCCGATCAAATCACTCATTATAATGTATTTGGTCAATTCACAAATAAACTGACAGAATGACCAACAATGTGGAACCTGATTAGATGGCTTCTGGAGAAGCCATCTGTCCAGAAGCCGTCTGATCTTGATCTACACTGTTTGCAAAGGTAGGGGTTATTTTGTTCAGCAAGATTAGGGTTGGTAGATGACAATTTGAAATCAGCAGTTTGACATGTGATCCTCATCAACAGAAAACTTGTCTCCAGGGTTGGTGCCCAGGAAAGCTACAAATTGACCTACACAGTTACACAGGCTAGCAAGAGTCTTGAAATAATATATACATAGACTAGAGGTATTGAACTGTGCATAGCAACAGATAAGATTAATTAGGGCCCCACACTGAAAGTGTGGGTGCCCTATAGTAATCACTCTGTCTGTCCGTCTGTCCATCCACAAATTTTCCTACTCCTCTGATAGCGCTGCCGGGGCCCTAGTCAGTTTCACTGACAGCTCTAGTTGAATGATGGTTTTTGTCAGTTCTCCATGAAAACCTGTTGTGGGTATTGTCTAGGCGATTCTAATGAGTACCTGTAACATAGGTTTATATAAAGAAATAAGGCAAACTATCCTTCAATTATCACAAAGTACCAACTAGAGGTATTGTACTATACAAGCAGCCAACACTAAACACTAAGGTGCTGATCAGACTGCACAGATGCACAGGCTATCCACATCTTTGTAAATAGCAAATCACAACAGATTTTGTCTTTACAGTCGAACTTCAATGGCTTGAACACCTTTGGGACCTGGAAAATCTGTTCGAGACTGGGGTAGTTCGAGCCACTGCGGTTACTGTCAGGAGGTATAAAGAGATACTTTTAGACATCTTTTCTGTGTTCTATAATGAAACCGTATGCTGTGTATACTCATTAGAATCGCCTCATCGAGGCTATTCTAATGAGTACACACAGCATACATTTGAAAGATAAAAGACTAAAATCTCCTTAATTATCCCCCACTATTTCTTACGTAGAGGATTTTGCTAGGGGCTCAAGAATGGTTTCGATGCATCCATGGTAAAACGACCCATCGGTGTTCGAGCCATCGAAGTTCTACTGTATGTGACTGATATGTGGACAACTTAGTCAAACATCTTTGGGAACAGGGCTCCGTGGCCTAGTGGATAAGAGCGCTGACTCCTTTATCATTAGGTCTCTCACTGCTGTGGGATCTAGCCTCGCTCGGGTCACTTGTGAATGCCAAGTTCTGCAACGGATGGTCAGGTGGTTTTTCTCCGGGTACTCCGGTTTTGGTCCACCTGATTAACAATCAGCTCGATAGTGAAAAAATCTTGAAAGGGCCATAAATCCACTGAGGAATATACAGGTAGTGCCAGATCAGGCATCATAATATCTCTATAAAATACAGGTGTCATATTTAACCTTAGTATTCAGCGACCTTAATTCCTTTACCATACTTGTTCTAAAATGAACAAGTACAATTAACTGCAGGATTATGTGCCTGAAGATAGCTGAATGAGTGGCAAACAGTGTAGAAGCTGAGGAGATGCAGTGTTCTGCAGCATCTCATCTGGGTTGGTTTACACTGCTTGCTCAGGCCTGTTTGTTGGAATAGTAAATATGATATGTTGTTGGTACTCATTAGAATTGCCTGATTGAGGTGATTCTAATAAGTACACACAACACCTTTTCAAGGTGAATTAAGAAAAGCTGGCCCAAATTATATGAAAAGAATTTGCTCCGAGTTTCCTTAAACAGTAGACTCCTTTTTCAGTGGGACAGGGCTTAAAGAAAAGCAAACAGAAAGTCCCAAAAGTTGTCTCCCTTTGAAAAATGGCAGAAAAAACCTGCCAGGTGTTCCCATTCCTGAGTGTGGGACGAGTTTTGAGTGTCCGTCCAGCCATCCATCCGTCTGTCAGCGCCCCATAGTCCTGTGTCCGCTCCATAACTGATACCATTTGAGATATTTTCACGAATTTCACAGACATGTAAAGCACCATCAGACGACGTGCAGAACATATAAACCGTAACTCTGATTTTTCCAACTTTTTGAGTTGTTGCCCTTTGGACATTGAACATAGGCATTTCTATCATAGTTTCGTGTCCGCTCCATAACTTTGATACCATTTGAGATATTTCCATGAAACTTCACAGGTATGTAGAGCACCATGAGACATGCAGATTATATGAACTGTTACTCTTGAGTTTCCTACTTTTGGAGTTATTGCCCTTTGAACTTTGAATATAGCTGTTGCCATCAGTTTCGTGTCCGCTCCATAACTCTGATACCATTTAAGATATTTTCACGAAACTTTACAGATATGTAGAGCACTATCAGACGAAGTGCAGAACATATGAACTGTAACTTTGATTTTCCTACTTTTGGAGTTATTGCCCTTTGAACATTTGAGATAGCCATTTCTATCATAGGATCTCGTCCGCTCCATAACTTCGATACCATTTGAGATATTTCCGTGAAACTTCACAGATATGTAGAGCACCATGAGACGACATGCAGAACATATGAACCATAACTCTAATTTTCCTACTTTTGCACTCAAGTGACTTTTACACATTCTATAATGACATTCCACATCGAGAAATAGAAGACCTACAACCACCAAACCTTGCATAGTGCTTCTCCTCGATGTACTGACTGCAGGTACCTTGACCGGGTAACCTTGATCAATAATTCGCGCTTTAGTGAATTGCACATTTTATGTGGATATTCAATATCTTCTCAACTATAAGGCCTACAACCACCAAACCTTGCATGATGCTTTTCCCTGATGTACTGTTGTGGCAGATACCTTGACCTGGTGACCTTGATCTATATTTTGCGCTTAGGTGAATTACACATTTTATATCGATATTCAATATCTTCTCAACTATAAGGCCTACAACCACCAAACCTTGCATGATGCTTCTCCCCGATGTACTGATGTGGCAGGTACCTTGACCTGGTGATCTTGACCTATATTTTGTGCTCCGGTGACTTTTGACACATTTTACATTGACTCAATTGCTAAGAATAACGTGAACTTATTGATAACCGCATTCTGATTGTGGCTCCTGTGACTTGCCCCACCAGGTGCGATGGTGCCTTCTGCGGAATTCTGGTCTTTGTCACGATTATTGCATTCCAGGGGCCAGTTGTTCAAAACTAACAATTAGTTAACAAATGGTTAAAACTTTGATCATTTAATATGGCAAAAATGCTAATAGTTTTGTTGAAAAAATGTGAGCAGCTTTTGCAAATGCAAAAGCAGCTCACAATTTTCAGCAAAAATAACAAAATTTTAGATATTGAACTTGCTAGAACAGTTAACAATTTGACCTCTAACGAGCTCGTTAAGCTAACGATGCTTTGAACAATTGTTACGTCATCTAAGTCCAGCCCAGGTTTGAAAATTCTTGCAAACAGCAATCCAGATGAAGTACTATAATAAATATTGTGCCATTAACCCTTGTCCTGCTGAATATTTATATAAGCTACACCCACTACTGATTATCAACCAATCAGATTACGTTATGCAAATTAGAACACAAATTCATAAAGTGAATGACAATGAAGATCCTGATCAGATGGCTTCTTGATCCGGATCTGCATTGTTTGAAAGGCAAGACATATCCGGGCTCAGCAGGACAAGGGTTGATGCTTTAATCATTGGTTAACACTGCCCAAAAGCAACAGATCAGATTAGTGTTTTGTGAAAATTGAATGATAATTTTTGTCAGTTCTCCATTGAAACCTATGTTGTGGATACTTATTAGAACTGCCTCAGTGAGGCAGTTCTAATGAATACCCACAACATTGGTTTATATGGAGAAATGAGGAAAATTGGTATATGGAGAAATAAGGGAAATTGTTTTATATGGAGAAATAAGGAAACTTGGTTTATATGGAGAAATGAGGAAAGTTGGTTTAAATGGAGAAATGAGGAAAGTTGGTTTATATGGAGAAATGAGGAACCTTGGTTTATATGGAGAAATGAGGAAAGTTGGTTTAAATGGAGAAATGAGGAGAGTTGGTTTATATGGAGAAATAAGGAAAATTGGTTTATATGGAGAAATGAGGAAACTGTATATATGGAGAAATAAGGAAAATTGGTTTACATGGAGAAATGAGGAAAATTGGTTTATATGGAGAAATAATGAAAATTGGTTTATATGGAGAAATAATTATGGAAAATTAGTTTATATGGAGAAATAAGTAAAATTATCCATCAATTATCATCAAAAACCCACCTTAATGCATTGTATGCTAAAGGACTCCCCCATTGCTATATGCTGGACAAGTCCATTTGTCATATAAGGGGTGTTAGGCCTATTTTTTCATTTTCATTGTTGGCATTTTAAAATTAATAAGCAGGACAAATTTCATGCTCAAGTTAGCTGAGCATGATAAAATGTTTTTAAGTTTGGGGCCTGGCCCCGAGGTTATAAAACTTTTTTCATGCCAGGCTCACTTGAGCATGAAATTTATCCTGCTCATAAATTTTAAAATGCCAAAAAATGTTGGCATTTTAAAATTTATGAGCAGAATAAATGATATTCTCTGCTGAGCTCAGCAGGAAAATTGCTTGATTCATTTGTATTTTAGTAGTGATGAGCATTACAAATTTCATGCTCAGCTGAGTTGAGCATGAAATAAGTTTTATAACCTTGGGGGCCTAATCTTTACCATTTAACCCATTTAAAACAACTGATTAGCATCTTCCTCCCTGTGTCTATTTCGAAATTGAGGGGTGTCGGGCTCTGTGAAGTTGCAAAAAGTCAAATATAAAATGGCTGAGCTTTTTGCAAACAGTGAACACCCAGATCAGATGCCCCGATCTGCAATGGGCCTGTGCTGTTTGCCAGTATATTCATTTTGAGGGGGGGGGGGGGGGTTTCCATCTGATTCACAATTTTTATGATTTCTAGATCTCATGTGTTCTGAACTCCTAAATAATGGGGTCTACCTTGAAGGAAAGAATACAACTATGGTCACAGGAGACAAATACACACCATCCCTTTATAACAGTGTTCATTATAACACGGCTATGGATACAACATGGATGAACGAAGGATCCCAAAAATATATAGGTTAAAAAGGAAAATGACCATGAAGCATACTATACAGAAAGTTAAAAAATTATCTCCCTTGTAAAAATGACGGAAACTCATTCCCATAATGGGCTGCATGCTGGGTGACTTTTAGCAGACAACATTTTGAAATATAGTGAAATTCCACAATTAAGAGCACCTAAAATTAAGAGTAATTCTGCTTTAAAAAGCTTCTTAAGTATGATTAAGTCATTCTTTCTGTGCGTTTTCTGCATACAGTGCCCTTAGGTAGAGACCACCTTTGGGACTGTTCAAAACTGGTCTTTAAGACCACTTCCAATGGTCCCAAAGGTGGTTCTAATACAGGAATTTTACTGTATAGGAAAAGAAGTCAACAATTTTTCGTCTGCTCATTTAGCCTAGAGTGTGGTAAAAGGTAAATGAATGACAAAATATTGAAACTATGCTTTTGTTATACAGAGCTGGATGGGTCACATGACTCCTTGACTTACTAATCTCTTTATAATATACTGGGCCGGTTGTTCAAAACTAACAACATCGTCAGCTAACGTATCGTTAGAACTTTGATCATTCAATATGGTGAAAATACTAATATTTTTGCCGAAAAAAAATGTGAGCAGCTTTTGCATTTGCAAAAGCTGCTCACATTTTTTTCCAGCAAAAATAACAAAATTTTAGATATTGTACTTGCTAGAATGGTTAACAATTTGACCACTAATGAGCTCGTTAAGCTAACAATGCTTTGAGCAAGTGGGGCCTGGTCATTACTCCACTGCTTTTGGATATGTAGATTTACTGTTTTATATGATTCAAACTCTGTTCCCTATAAAGCTTTGAAGTCAAGGCCATAAGCATATAATATTTGACAACTTTTTACAACTGGGGTATCTATACATACTATGCTGTTCAGTGACAGTTCTTGGTCTTTTGAAAAATATTCATTTTTGTTTACCTGCCGGGGTGGGCACCATTCTATCGTGGAGATTGATCATGAAATCTGTTCTACGGTCATTCTCTCCCTTCCGCTGATTCAAGAAGGGCAGTTGACAGTTTCTGGCGAAAGAATGTGTACTGTACTGGTTAACCGCTTACGTATAAGCCTGCCCAGGAAAAGTGAATAGGTAAACTGACTGGTTTAAAAATGACCTAAAATAGTGTTGACTGGTCCATTAAATTCCAATACAAACAAACAAACAATACATTTTTGTTTGGATACAACTTTGTCTGCATTCAAACCGTTTTCCAATATTTTTTCTTACTCTTCTGAGAAAATAGGGCTTGGCAATTCATTTGAATAGTCTTAGATGATTCCCATGAAATTTTAAGTCTAGTTTTCCAGTAAAAATAGGGGAAAATCAGAATGTCGTTAGCTGTGCTGTGCTTGGCAGTTTAACCCATATATGCCGAGCGGCCATTTTATGGGACATTGACAAACAGTCCAGACCCAGATCAGATGTCACAAAACGTGGCATCTGATCTGGGTCTACACTGCTCAAAGAACATTCATTATTGTAAAATTTGCCACAAACAAAAACAAATCTGGTATGCCGACTTGCGAGGTGGAAGATTCCATTGTCATATATGGGTGAAGTATTGGCTCTAAGCTGTAGTGTTATAAAGAGGTCTTGGTCAGGTCTTAACCCTTGACCTGCTGAATATTTAAATATGCCACACCCACTACCGATTATCAACCACTCAGATTACTTGATGCAAATTATTGCGATAAGTTCCTAACCTGAATGACAAGCAGTGAAGATCCTGATCAGATGGCAAAAGCCATCTGATCTGGATCTTCATTGTTTGAAAGATAAGACATATCCAGGTTCAGCAGGACAAGGGTTAAGAATGTTAATGTTATCGTTTCAAAATATTGCTTTTTGTGCAATCTCTCTTGAAAAAAAAATCATGGAGGAAATATTGTGCTGTTTTGTTTCCTTTCATTGCCTGGTTTACATAATATATGTGAATTAATCTTTTTTATCATGTAGTAACAGCGTTATTGCCTTTGAATCCCAGTTGCTTGTCTTATAAGAACTAAAGACAAGATGTGTTTGTGAAATACCAGTGCCCCCTTCCCTTGGACAGATATTGTCAACAGGTCAACAGTTAGAGTCAAGGTCGCAGAGTCGGTCAGTTGTAAGTAGATAAATCACTCGCGCTAAGCACTCATGATTTCATATATTTTACAGCTGACCTCTACTGTGTGATTTATTACTCAATACCGATCTATTTCTTAAATAATCCTAGGACAAAAAAAAACAGAATTCATGTGAAAAATCCATTTATTTCAGTGATTCCCGGCCCTTGGCTTTTATACCCATCGAAGTTGGAAAAACAGTTATAAAAAGCAAAATCAGACAATACACTGTGATGATATTAGTTGTTTCTTTGGCGGTAGGCTTTAGATGTCATTTCATCTAAATGGCGGGTAGAAGTCAGAAGCTCCAAAATGATCCAAATAGTGTTGACAGGAGCATAAAACCTGAACACAAACAAACCACTAACTTTCCAAATGTTCTCAAAATGAAGTAAAAAGCATTGTACGCTTGTAATATTTGTTTTTGAAACATTTTCGCAGACAATAGACAAATTAAGGTTTAAAATTGATCTTCCCTTGGATTGAAAAGAATGATCTATTAGACCACAACACAGACAATACTTTCAAATGGTTTTCCTCATTTTTTTTACAGAGAATATATTTATACTATATACTAGGAACATAAAATAAGGGAATCCCCAAATTCAAATAGAAAGAAGCGCAGGGAAGGTTTGTATACATTTAATGTACTGCACGAGGAAATGTTGAAAACAACGAATTGCCAAGTGGAGCGTTACACTGTACAGATATCGCCCAAATGTTTTCTGCATAAGAAATTTTAAAAAGTACGAAAGTAATCGCAAAATGATTTTTCAGTCAACCTGATTGTTGCATGAAAATCTTTTGGGTCAAAAAGTTGCGTTTCTTTTTCGGTTCAGTATATATATTACTCGCGTTCGATACCGACGACCCATTTCAAAACAGCTTTGATTATTTGCGTACTCTGAGAAGTCAGAGGGTTCCCTTATTTTTCGTCCCTAGTATATATAAGAAAATATGTGCTGGCCGTAAAATATCTCGTGAAGTATCGCCGATCATTGCGGATTTCATTATGGAATTTCGCTAAATATTTGATGTTCACAATTCATTGAAACCGTCTATTCTAAAACACAGCAATAGAACAATAATCATAACAACAGTTAAGGTAAGTATTTTGTGATAATCGAAAGATAGTTTTTGTCAGTTCTCCATAAAAACCTTTGTTGTGGGTATTCATTAGAACCGCCTCGCCGAGGCGGTGCTAATGAGTACCCACACCAAACTTTTTTCTATTCTCAGAAAATACTTACCTTATCTGTTGCTATGAGTACATTCCACAATTTTGGTCGATAGTTTTACAATCGACCCAAAGTTACTAAATGACAATATGAAAAAGTGCTGGTGTCCACATGACTATCACTGATTTTGGGAAGCCAAATGTTATGGTTATTTATAGAAAATCGTCTCGCTATTTTTATCGATTTTACATGTAGGTCAGAGTGTTGCGTGTTTTTGGACGCCTTTGGCAAACAGTGTATATCAAGATCAGACGCCGCAAAATACGGCGTATGCTCAGCCGGCTGCTCAGGGTCTACACTGTCTGCTTCAAATACTGGTATACTGATATGTCCTTCGTTATAGAATTTATTTTCTTATATCTAAAGGGTGTACGGTTTGAAGATTGTTTTGATTGCAGTTAGTAGTCTTGATATTACATTGTGGAGTTGTCTCAAAATTAAAATTCAGTGTTTGAAACAGACGAAAGTATGTCTGTGTATGTTTGAAATAGATGACAGTATTCCTACAATGTTCAATCTACTCTTTCAAAATATCGCTTTCGATTCCAATGTTTGTTACTGCGTAATAATGGTTATCCCTTACAACCCTAAAGCCGAGTACAGATACTTATGCAAACAGTGTAGATCCTGATATGGCCACCTTATACCTATTTCCTTGCCCGTGGGCGTTGTATTGAAAATGGAACTAGGATTTCTCACTGTGGGCCTTCCAATTTCAAATTTTCCTTAAATCGTATTTGCAACAGTCCGATTTATCACGTGTATGTCTACAACCAACAAAAAAGTGCATGCCACCTTCCAAGAAGCGCGTTTCATGTAAAATAATGGAATTTCGTGGTTGAGTGGCTCCACTGTGTCCGGTTCTCCGTTTGACTGGCTGTATCTGTCGAATTCGAACCATCGAAGATAAATTTGTGAATAATATGTGTCTTCCGTGAAGCTAATGTGAGCGGCCGTATTTATTAGTAACCATAACACGAGATCTAGAACAACAACAAACCTGCAAATGTGATGCCGATTCCGCCATTTTCTTCCTTATCCTGAGAGGAAAAATTTCCTTATCCTGTGGGTTTGTTCCTTTCCCTGCGCGCTTGCCTTTACCAGTGTGACGGGTGAAAATACCAGTTTTGGTGTTCATGAGTGGAATAAAATTTGATCTTACACTTAAAATCTATTTTTTCTGTTTCTTACATGCTTCAAAACGGCAATATTTAGCTTCACTAATCACCCTCAGAGAAAACTTTGTTTTTTGTCGTTTCGCGTCAATTTAGTGGTGTCCAACGTATTTACTGGGTATAATATTGGGTGTAAACTGAGAAATAACCTGGGATGGCATTTCAACGAATGGTTACTGAAATAATTGAGAGATAAGTTTCCCATAGAAGGTGCGGACAGATCTAACGCCGCGCGATAAAAGTACACCACGTCAGCGTCGAAAATGACGTCATTAACATCCTCGTGACGTGTGAACGGGCTTAACGTCAATTCTAATACAGTTCATTAATTTTCAATCATCTGACAATGCAAAAGCTGACCACAGAATTAGATTTCGAGAAAAAAGTAGTCCCAAACAGTGAAAAATAAAATTGATATCAGTCACTGTTTGAACAGTGACAATATCGTTTTCGATTTCACTGAGAAATCTCTTTATTTCATTGAAAAGCATGTAAGAAATTAAAGCACTGACTGGGCGATTGTCTCTGAGGGCAGGCTAGGAAAACGGTCATGGACGGGACTTTTACTGTTTGGGTATATCCTTAAATTCTTGTACATAATGAAAACAGTGATTAACCTGATCAGACGCCGCGTTCTGTGGCGTCTGATCTGGGTCTTCACTGTTTGCCAAACTCAACACATGATTCCAGTCCGGATTTTACAGATAACTCTCTTACATGAATGCAAAACTCTGGCCTCTGGTCGATTGTCAATCTACCCAAAGTTACTAAGCAGAAAAGCTCTTCAGTGCTAAAGTCCACGTGACAATCACTGACTAATCATAATACCTTTTTTATATATAGTATATAGCCACAGTGAGGGCAGAGTGTTACGTAAGGGGGTTATCTTGGAATCATATGTTGGGCTTGGCAAATAGTGTACACCCAGACCAGAGGTCACATAATGCGGCGTCTGATCAAGATCTACACTGTTTGCTTAAAACCCGGAATTTTAGAGTTAAATGAAATAGTCCAAATCACAGTCCAGTACTATTTCTTTGACCTACACTCAGAAACAATCGACCCACCAGTACTCTCAGTACTCTCAGTGCTTTGATTAGTTCTATGGTGTGACTGACTCCTTGGTGTCTTGTATGGAAAGTGTACTCAGTAAGGTAATCGTATCGGACACTTCTGTTTTACAAATAATAACATTTTTATAGAACACAATTATTTGACCTCTTCTGATTCACATGAAAGGCCAAGTCTGATTATTCTCGAAAAATATATAACAGTGTAAAGAAAATAGAATGTCGTTACATTTTTAGCTTGACGCTTTAAGCGTTTATCTTTTTTTTCACATTTAGACAAATTCTGACTTCCCTGTACTGTAGATCCACAGCGAAATTAACCGACTCTTCCAACGGTGTATGTTGGACATGTCTATTGTCATTTAAGGTGTGTATGGTCTCGTTTTCATTCTGGTCTTGGCGGAACATCCTGTAAGTATACAGTTTAGAACCTGGATGCCGCATTATGATCCGGTCAGCACTGCTTGCACTTGTCCCTTTAAGGGTTTTCCAGGTGAGAATGCGTTTAAATAATCATTAGGGATTATGCAGCATTTTTTATCAGAAATAAGCACGGCAATTTGGAAAACAACAAAATGCATGAAAGATATTCATCGTTGGGAAGGCGACATATTATGATCCCGACGAAGCGGATATCCGGGAGAACAGACGACGTTAACTGAGGCGTCATTACCATAGTAACATCATTTAAGCGCCAACGCTGACAAACGAAATAGTCAGACTTATTTAGCTGTCATGAATATTGAGTTTATTAAAGAAATGAAGGATATACACGCACCAGATTGTGTTTCAATCAAAGACTGGGTGAAAGTGTAAGATTTTATATTATTTTTTATAATCCCCACTCCATCACTGAAGTAGCAAGCCAAAGAATGTTTTTTTCTGTAATATATTTTCGCGACTACCATTTTCAAAATTTATCATTTTTAAAATATTTCGGATAAATTTGAAACAAAAATAAATGCAAAGAAACTCGAAATTTATTTCTTGCAAATAAAGTATTTGAACGACATGTTTGATTAACAAAGACTCCGATCGACCTGCACATCCACACAGTATGGCAGATTCATCTTTGATAGCTCGAATGCTTAAAAATGCTCATGCGACGAGCGAAAACTCTGATCAGACAGTGCACAGGTTGATCGGAATCTTCACTGGTCACGCAGATCTTATTGTAGATTTTGCCGTGTACTGGCTCATTTGTCTCCATCAATGCAGAAGTACTCAGAATTGTGTGCGTCTTTGTATTCAGTGACACAATTCTAAAGCAGTTTCTGTATGAAATCGAAGATGTACATATGAATCTTAAGCAAAAAGTTTAGAAAGTGTTAACACATGTAAATTGCAGGAAATACGATATTTCGTCCATATGAAAAACGATCTTATGCATAATCTTTGGCGTCCTTGCACAATTTTTCAAGAGCTTTAGTTGTTCGCAATTAAAGGAGTCTCTAGAAAATAACGGGCAAAACGGAAGAGATCTATACAGCAACAGTGGTCACACTTACATGTTTGTGTGATAGTAGAGCTTTATATGTGTGAGTAAGAATTTTGTACTGATATTGTAGAGGTTGCCAATGAAGTTCTTTCAGTATAGGGGCTATTTGACAGTAGGTAACAAACAGCACGTGCAGCTGTGTTTTGAACATTCTGTAATTTGTTTAAGAGGGTCCTTGGAACGGTGGTTGACAAAACACGGACCAATTACGGACTTACGGACCTAATTACAATACAAGGACTTTATGACAAAATACGGACCAGTTATTCATTGACCACTTGACAAATCACGGACCTGTTATTAACGGCACTGATTAATATTCACATGTTGGCGTATGAAGATGTTGGCTTTGTCCACTGCATTAGCTAGAACTTTGCCGGGTTTAGTTGTAGTATGTGGACTAAAAGAAAGTCTCGCAGAACTTCTTTGTTTTGGAGAAAGTACCAAAAAGAGAACAGCTCTCAAGCTATGACAGAACATTCTCTATGTAATGGAATTCACCTCAGTCTTACCAAAGATGACCGTTTAAGACTGAAAGGGAGTTTAGACAATGGATGGCTAAATTACACTATCATAGATGCCAGTCAATCTGTGTTGCGTCAGCAATTCCAAAATGAGCATGGAATGCAGTCCGTACTTTATGCTGCAAAGTCCGAGTTCCAACCAGGACCCTTTGTTCAAATTGTAAATACCCATCCGAACGATGGCGGCTTGCACTGGGTTTGTTTCTCCAATTTCAATTGTGACGTAGGTGTCGTCAATGTGTATGACAGTGCAGGCGGTTCGTACATTTTTGAACAGCTACTGAAATAGCAATTGCAAACAGAATGATCAGCCCGATGCCAAAATCTTTGTAAGGCACCTTAAATGTTCTGAACAAACAAGTTCAAATGACTGTTGCGTTTACGCCATTGCAAATATGGTAAGTATCTTGAACGGAATTGACCCAAGTGGCATAAGGTATACCGTCTCCAAAATGAGAGATCAACTCATCAAAGGCATTGAGACTAAAAACATAACAGTTTTCCCACACAGAAAATTAAGTATTGTGAAACTGGTTGTGCTGAAAGTGACTGGAATTCCACTTTTTTGTACCTGCCGCATGCCCGATTCTCGTTTTATGTTTACTTGCTCAAAATTCTAAAAATGGTTTCATGCGAAATGCCAGAATATCACACAGTCAGTAAGGCAAGTAAAATTATCAAAAACCATCAAATGTGTTGATTTACGGACCATAACTTACATTTTACGCACCTTATCTGACAACGGACTAATAATAATTTACGGACCGTTTACGGACCATAACTTATCATTCACGGACCATAGACGATTCACGGACCAACAATAATGTACCTCTGGCAGACCATCCGTGGCTCATAAATGACTGACTGACGGTTGTTTTTAAGGTAACCGGGCGCCATGGGCACATAGGGGCTATCCCCAGTTCACCATCTGGGATTAGTTGTAGGTACTGCTCTTTTCCCTAGGCTGCCAATATGCTGACTCCTGTCTGCTTGACAGTTATCAGCTAGCCGATTGGGAGTTAGGTGACTTCTTTCGCGGAGGATGTGAGCAGTAGGTCAATCCCACCTCCCCCATCCCCCGCTCAAGATGTCATGTAGGTACAAAACGCACCCAATGTTAAGCATTTGTCCTGTAAAATGGGCAGTACTCTGGCGGGGTTCGAATTTTGAATGCAGATGCAGACCAATGGTCGGGCTCTAGAATGTGGTGACACGTTGCCAATTCCGGCTGCAAAATGTGTCAGTACACAGCCCTTGTCTGACCGAGGAAAAAAGCTTCTCATGCATTATCGGTTTTGGCTTCCATTAGACTCTAGCCCACCCCCTGCCGCGGTAGAGAAAACGCCTAGCTCATAAATGACCATTCACGGACCGAATATAAAGGTCATCTGACCACTTTTCACGGACCAACAACTTCCATTTTACGATCCTTATCTGACAACGGACTAATAATAATTTACGGACCGTTTACGGACCATAACTTACCATTCACGGACCATAGACGATTCACGGACCAACAATAATGTACCTCTGGCAGACCATCCGTGGCTCATAAATGACCATTCACGGACCGAATATAAAGGTCATCTGACCACTTTTCACGGGCCATCCTTGGTTCATGAATGACCTTTCTAGGGTCGAATATGAACTTTGATCAAATAATACTATTCACGGACTTACGGACTTATTGAATTTTCATTGGTCCGTAAGTCCGTAGGTCAGTAAAAGGTCCGTGTTTTGTCAACGGGCCCTTGGAACACCACTCAACAATGCATTGTAGTAGTCGAATCTTGATGTAACAAGAGAATTCACAAGGGATTTGATTGCGCCCGTAGTTAAGTATTGTCCAATATGACCAAATTGCCGTATTCGCCCAAAGCAGGATTTACAGACGGAATTTACTTGCTTCTCCATCTCTATCTTGGAATCAAACCAAGCACACATGAAGGTCTGATATTTGAGTCACTGACTGCCACTGAGATGGCATAAACCAAGCCTGCATCATTACGAAAACACGCATATACAAATACATTGTAACCTTTATCGCCGAAAAAAATGATAAATGTAAGATGAAAAATTGTGATATTGCATGCTCAAAATATAGATTGTGGGTACTCGTTAGAACCGCCTCGATGAGACAGTCAAACATATTTAGCTGTCAAGAATATTGATCTTATTAAAGAAGTAAAGGATATTCACGCACCAGATTTTGTTTTATCAAAGACATGGAGAAATAAACACGGTAATTTGGAAAACAATAGAATGAATGAAAGCTAAATTCATCGTTTGGAAGGCGACATAGATCTATAATCCCGACGTAGCGGATATCCGGAAGAACAGGCGACGTTAACTTGGACGTCATTTCCATAGTAACGTCAATTAAGCGCCAACGCTGACAAACGAAACAGTCAGACTTATTTAGCTGTCATGAATATTGATCATATTAAAGACATGAAGGATATTCACGCACCAGATTTTGATTTAATCAAAGGCAGGGTGAAAGTGTAAGATTTTATTTTATTTTAATAATCCGTCTCCATCAACGAAGTAGCAACCCGGGGAATGTCTTTTCCGTAATATATTTTCGCGAGCACTAATTTCAAAATGATACATGCCTAGCGAACGTTGTTTAAGGGCGGGATATATTGGTAGTTTCGGATAGATTTGAAACAAAAATAAAGGCCAAGAAGCTCTCCATTTATTTCTAACAAATACAGAATTTGAATTTGCACTACCTGTGTGATCAACAAAGACTCTGATCACCCTGTACATACACAGTATGACAGACTCATTGGTTCGACTGTTTATTAATCGATTAAAGTTACCAAGCGTAAAAGCTCTTCAGTACTGCAGTCCATGTGACTATCACTAACTTGTTTTTATTTACATAAAATAGACGCTGTGATTTCATAGGGTTGCCTAAGCGGTTTATATGTAGAATCTGGACTTGAATCATGGGTTGGGCTTGGCAAACATCGGACGCCGCAGAACGACTTCACTCTCAGACTCAGACCCAGTTCCTTCACCAGTACTCTCAGTGCTTTGATTTTTGATAGCCCGAAAGCTTCATAATGCTCATGTGTCGAGCGAATACTGATCGACCAGTGCGCAGGTTGATCTGAGTCTTCGCTGGTCCCACAAGTCTTATTGTAGATTTTGTCGTGTACTGGCTCATTGTCTTCATCAAGAACTGTGTGCGTCTTTATATTCAGTGACACAGTTTGGAGAAAGGTGGCTGCCGTTATATCTATACAAACCTTACAGTAATTCTGATTGATATTCGGCTTTTCCCTTAGTTCTATACATTGCCAAAGAAGTACTTGTAATAAATGAGCCGGGGCACAGCATTTCCTACAATTTACATGTGCAGCCGCGAAAGCTCAGATCAGCCTGCGCATCCGCGCAGTCTGATCAGAGTCTTCGTTTTGCGCTCTAGGGATAGTTAAGTGTCCAATGCTCCTTCATGTACCAATAGAAGACTCTGGTCTCACTATATGGATGCGCAGGCTCTCTCGAGTCTAGTCTTCGCTGGGTGCACATGTAACTTGTAGGAAATGCTGTGCCCCTGCTCATTAATCGAAGAAAAATTTTAAAAGTGTTTTATAACAACACGATTTTTGTCCATGTGAAAAACGACCTTATGCGGAAAAGGAACAGTGAGCGTTTTGGCTACCCTGCTCAATTTTACAAGAGCTGAAGTTGTTCGAGAAAATTACAGACAAAACGGACCAGATCTATACCGCGCCAGTGGTTGAATGATACTTTTCACCGTGGCTCTGAGCTAGAGTGTAGTTCTCATTTTCGAGATTTGCCTCCATTTTTAAATTTGATCACACATTTAAGATTTCCTGTTTATTCATTAGAACTGGCACCATCCAAAACATATAATTTTGACCCCCTTAACATCCACTGTTATATAGTGAAACTGGTGTTTACAGGGCTATAATTATTTTTCTTATTTTTGCCCAAAACATGGATTGTGTGTACTCGTAAGAACCCCTTCGCCTCGTAGAGGAGGTTCTAACGAGTTCCCACAATCTATGTCTTGCGTAGAAAATATGAAAAATATCTGATTTGTATTTTATCTGGGAATCTTCATTGTTTGATGGTCAGTTTTTCATCATCGTTGGATAGCGACATATAATCCCGACGTAGCGAATATATTTACGGAAGAACAGGCGACGTCAACTAGGACGTCATTTCCATAGTAACATCATTTAAGCGCTAACACAGGTTTATTTAGCTGTCATGGATATTGAGCTTATTAAAGAAATGAAAGATATTCACGCACCAGGTTTTGTTTCAATCAAAGACTGGATGAATGTGTAAGATTTTATTTTATAATCCCCACTCCATCACTGAAGTAGCAACCCGAGGAATGTTTTTGCCGTAATATATTTTTGCGATTACTATTTTCAAAATGAAAACGCCTAGCAAAGGTTAGTAAGGTTGGAATATCCTGACCGTTAAAGTATAAGATGTATTATTTTAAAAATACTTCGGATAGATCTGAAACAAAAATAAATGCAAGAAACTCGAAATTCATTTCTTACAAATACAGCATTTTAATTTGCACGCCCTGTGTGATCAACAAAGACTCTGAACATTCTGCACATACACAAAGTATGACAGACTCGTATTTTTGACTATTTGTCAATCGATCAAAGTCACTAAGCATACAATTCTTCAGTGCTAAAGCCCATGTGACTGCCACTGACTCGTCGTTATTTTATAGAAAATAGACCATGTGAGGCCGGAGTGAAGCTCAAGAGGTTTATCTGTAGATTGAACCATGAGTTTGGCTTGGCAATCAATGTAGACCCAAATCCGACGCCACAGAATGCGGCGTCTGATAAGGGTCCACAGTGTTTGCTTTACAATCTGGACTTCCAGGGTTAAACGAAACAGTTTAATTATCAGTTCTGGACTAATTTCCCGGTCTTCTCTCTCAGACTCAGGGATGGCAGACCCACCAGTACTCTCAGTGCAGCTGAGCTGCACTGAGAGTACTGGTGGGTCTACTGTCTCTGAGCCCAAGGCTTCAAGATGCTCATGTGACGAGCGAAAATTCTCATCAGACAATGCGCAGGTTGATACTCAGAACAGTGTATCTTTGTTTTCATCTAGATTTCAAATTAAGGCGTAACTCTACAAAATTTAGTGACACAGAGGCCTTTCTGATATTTAATCTTCAACCCAAAATTTAATCTTCAATCTGTCTCAACGCCAAAGTTCCGAAACCTAACAAAAAGTGGCAACCAAATCCGCTAAGATACATGTCTCACCTGACAAGTCGGTCTTAGTTTTAGAAAAAAAAATAGAATTTTATACTGCAAAAGTTAAAGATATAAGATAGTTATTTAAATCATTACTATAGCACTGACGTCAACACTGCAGTATCAACCTCAGCACTAAGGAACTGATACTGAGCTGATGATAGCCTCGGGGACGAACGAATCATCCACCAGCAGAGATACCGACCCAGTGGTTGCAATTTAAAAAAAGGCGTAACTATACCAAATTAAGTGACACAGAGGCCTTTCTGATATTTAATTCGTGGCTTCTGTGACATTACTGTAACCCATCAATTCCAATCCCGAAAAACAGTAAATTTCAGAACAATTTTAATTATAATCATACCAGTCCTGCTTTGTGGACCCTGGTTTACCACCACAACACAGTTACATATATAACGCTGATTTGCTAAGCATTTCTATATCGCTCCAATGCCACAATATACATGCAAAATTAATAAGATTTCCGGGTGTCCGCATACTTAGCTCTTCTTATACAAAGAACCGCAAGCATGTTTGTGTATTATTACGCATCTTTATTATTAATATTAGTTGGTTATATTTAATGATACTTTTAGCTGGTGACATCGAACTGAATCCCGGGCCCAGAAACAAAGATGAGTCTCTCTCATCAAACTCCTCCTGTAGCTATATGGACGTCTCAGTCTTTGAAAACAATTTTTCGTTAGTCCACTACAAGGTACAAAGCTTACTGAATAAAATTGACTTGATTCAAACTGAACTATCCCACTTTGACGTAATTGCATTGAGCGAGACTTGGTTGTCCCCCAGCACGGATGATAGTGATTTAAAATTCTTGAACTACCAACCACCCTTCCGCAAAGACAGGCGTATCAACTACTACGGTGGGATAATTGTTTATGTTCGTGACAATATTCCTTGCAGAAAACGACCTGACCTTGAAATTCAAGGTCTAGAGTGTATCTGGCTGGAATTAAAATTGAAATCAAAAGCAGTTCTGTTTGGAACCTTTTATAGACCACCAAATGCTAGCAGCGACATACTTGACAAGATCGAAGAATCAGTTGACTTAGCACTAGACAGTGACGTCAATGACGTCATAATTACTGGGGATTTTAACCATAACTTCCTCGATCGTGCTAGCCGGAACAAAATAAGGTCAATCTTTGATCAATATTCCTTACAACAAATAATTGATGAGCCAACACATCACACAGAATCTTCATCGACCCTAATCGATATTTTTTTCACCAGAAACGCTGACAATATAATTATAAGTGGGGTAGGCGAGGCCTTTTTAGATCAAAACCTGAGGTACCATTGTCCAATATATGCTGTATTTACATTTGATAAACCCAAACGCCAGTGTTTAAAAGGAAAATATGGAAATATGATGATGGTGATTATGAAGTCATCAAAGCCGTAAAAACTGCCAATAAAGACTTGAAAGATAAATTAGCGAATAAATTAAAATCAGATAACATTTCTAGTAAGGATTGGTGGAAAACATTCAAATGTTTAATAGGAAAGGACAAAACTGACCCCATCCCACCTCTGAATCACAATGGAAAGCAAATAAATGACCCAGTAGGCAAGGCTAATGCACTCAACAATTACTTTCATCTCCAGTCACAACTCGACGACGGAAATAAACCTGTCCCCAATTTAGCAACATCTCAAAACTTACTTTCCTCCATAACTATTCAAAAAGAAGAAGTTTGTGTAATCCTGAAATCACTTGCTACCGGGAAAGCCTGTGGTCCTGACCAAATTAGCAACAGAGTCCTTAAAGAAGTAGCGGAGGCTATTGCTGAACCCTTGGCCGACTTATTCAATTCTTCTCTCATGCTTTCTTCCGTTCCTGATATATGGAAAAAAGCAAACATCTCTCCTATTCGCAAGAAAGACGACAAAACTTTGGTTGAAAATTACCGACCAATTTCTCTCCTTAGTACCCTTGGCAAGACTCTCGAAAAAGTTGTTCACAAACATATTCATAATTTTTTACTTCAAAACCATGTAATTACACCTTTTCAGTCTGGGTTCATCCCTGGCGACTCAACTGTTAATCAGCTTGTTGACCTCTACAACACCTTTGGCAAGGCCCTGGATGAAGGCAAAGAAGTTCGCGTTGTTTTCTGTGACATAAGTAAAGCCTTCGACAGGGTCTGGAACAAAGGGCTTCTGGCAAAGCTGAAACATTATGGTATAACAGGGCAACTTCTGTCGTGGTTTGAAAGTTACTTGTCCAATAGATCTCAAAGGGTTGCCTTGCCAGGGGGGATGTCAGAATGGCTCAGAATTAATGCAGGAGTCCCTCAAGGGTCCATTCTTGGACCAATGCTTTTCATTTTATATATAAACGACATTGTAAATGAAATTAACTCAAACATCCGATTATTTGCCGATGATACAAGTCTTTACATAATAGTTGATTTTCCCGATTCAGCAGCTCAAATTCTCAACGTGGATCTTAATCGAATCGGCAAATGGGCTGAATCATGGTTGGTAAATTTCAATGCTACTAAAACTGAAGCTTTTCTTGCAACTAGCAAAACCAATAGAGTTAATCACCCAACTCTTTATTTAAACGATGAACCTATACAAGAAGTAGCAACCCACAAACATCTTGGTCTATATTTTTCTCAGCGCTTGGATTGGCAAGCCCACATAGACTATATTGCACAGAAGGCTTGGTCGCGTATGAATCTTTTGCGAAAGCTAAAATTTACACTAGACAGAAAGTCACTCCAAACGATTTACTTCACATTCATCCGCCCCATTCTTGAGTATGCAGACACTGTATGGGATAACTGTACACAGCAGCAGAGCTATTTTCTTGAGAAAATACAGCTCGAAGCCGGCAGAATTGTTTCTGGTACAACAAAACTGGTGGAGATCAACAAATTGTATACCGAATTGGGATGGCTTAAACTATCCGAACGAAGAAGCCTACACAAACTATTTCTATTCTTTAAGATGGTGAATGGCTATGCACCTCTTTATCTTACAGACTTGATCCCGTCTCGGGTAGGCGACATGTCCAACTATCCTCTCCGTAACTCAGACCATTACGTATCAATCAATGCAAAAACTGCCTCATATGCAAACTCCTTTCTGCCCTCAACAATTGATGCATGGAATAACCTGCCGGCATCGACTAAGTCAGCTACTACGATAGCCTCTTTCAAACGTCTATTAACACAGAATACACCAACAATCCCAGACTACTTCTTTGGTGGGGAGAGACTCTCGCAAATTCTTCACACTCGCTTTCGAACTGAATGCAGTTCCTTAAACCAACATCTGTTCAGTCGAAGTCTGGTGCCGTCTCCAAATTGTATCTGTGGAGAAATAGAAAGCAATACGCACTTTCTTTTGCACTGCCCTAGATACAATGTGATTCGCCAAGAAATGTTAACTGCCATTCAAAATCAGCTGCTTCACTTTCCAGTCACATCCCAACTGCTATTAAGTGGCGATGACGCTCGTCTTTCTACGGATGACAATTCCTTTATTTTCTCTGAAGTGCACAAATATATAAGAAAAACTAAACGATTTGCATTTTAACAACATCACACTCAGTTCATTATCAATTTACTGTTCCAAATATCATACAATCACACGACACCTGGTTGACTCGAGCTGTTAATGCTGCACCCCTTGGTACGACGTGACGTGAACACTTTGCTTCTCTCTCTCTCTCTCTCTCTCTCTCTCTCTCTCTCTCTCTCTCTCTCTCTCTCTCTCTCTCTCTCTCTCTCTCTCTCTCTCTCTCTCTCTCTCTTTACTACACTTACTTGTGTTACTATTTATTAACCTCTATTACTACTACTACTACTACTACTACTACTACTATCTTATTTACTATTGGTACATGTACTTTGTAGATGATTACTTTGACTATCATTGTTACTACTACAAGTACAACCATTGCATTTAAAACCATATTCTTCATTTATTATCCCCTCACACAACATAGTTGTGAGGGGGGATATAGCATTTGTCCCGTACGTACGTACGTACGTACTTTTGTCACGCTCTAGCGCCTACAATTCTTGATAGATTTTAATATAACTTCACACAAACGTTCCTTATGACAATATCTCGAGCGAGTTCGACTTTCAAGATCATGACCTCAAGGTCAAGGTCACTGTGGCTATTTTTAGAAAAACTTTGTCATCGCTCTAGCACCTACATTTCTTCACCAATTTCAATATAACTTCACACAAATGATCCTTATAAAATATCTCGAGCGAGTTCGACTTTCAAGGTCATGACCTCAAGGTCAAGGTCACTGTGGCTATTTTTAGAAAAACATTGTCATCGCTTTAGCGCCTACATTTCTTCACCAATTTCAATATAACTTCACACAAACGATCCTTATAAAAATATCTCGAGCGAGTTCGACTTTCAAGGTCATGACCTCAAGGTCAAGGTCACTGTGGCTATTTTTAGAAAAACTTTGTCATCGCTCTAGCGCCTACATGTCTTCACCAATTTCAATATAACTTCACACAAATGTTCCTTATGACAATATCTCCAGCGAGTTCGACTTTCAAGGTCATGATCTCAAGGTCAAGGTCACTGTGGCTATTTTTAGAAAAACTTTGTCATCGCTCTGGCGCCTACATTTCTCCACGAATTTCAATCTAATTTCACACAAATATTCCTTATAACAATATCTGGAGCGAGTTCGACTTTCAAGGTCATGGCCTCAAGGTTAAGGTCACAGTGGCTATTTTTAGAAAAAACTTTGTCATCGCTCTAGCGCCTACATTTCTTCACCAATTTCAATAAAACTTCACACAAATGTTCCTTATAAAAATATCTCAAGCGAGTTTGACTTTCAAGGTCATGGCCTCAAGGTCAAGGTCACTGTGGCTATTTTTAGAAAAACTTTGTCATTGCTCTTGCGCCTATATTTTTTCACTGATTTCAATATAACTTCACACAAATGTTCCTTATGACAATACTAGAGCGAGTTCGACTTTCAAGGTCATGACCTCAAAGTCAAGGTCACTGTGGCTATTTTTAGAAAAACTTCGTCATCGCCTAAGCGCCTACATTTCTTCACCAATTTCAATATACTTTCACACAAATGTTCCTTATAAAAATATCTGGAGCGTGCTCGACTTTCAAGGTCAAGGCCCAAAGGTCAAGGTCACTGAGGCTATTTTCAGAAAAACTTTGTCATCCCTCTAGCTCCTACATTTCTGTACTGATTTCAATATAACTTCACACAAATGTTCCTTATGACAATACCTCGAATGAGTTTGACTTTCAAGGTCAGGGTCACTGTGGCTATTTTTAGAAAAACTTTGTCAGTGCTCTAGCGCTTACATTTTTTCACCAAGTTCAATATAACTTCACACAAATGTTCCTTATAACAATATCTCTAGCGAGTTCCACTTTCATGGTCAAGGTCACTGTGGCTATTTTTAGAAGAACTTTGTCATGGCTGTAGCGCTTACATTTCTTCACCGATTTCAATATAACTTTACACAAATGTTCCTTATGACAATATCTCGAGCGATTTCGACTTTCAAGGTCAAGGTCACTGTGGCTATTTTTAGAAAAACTTTGTCATCGCTCTAGCTCCTACATTTCTTTACTGATTTCAATATAACTTCACACAAATGTTCCTTATGACAAAACCTCGAGCGAGTTTGACTTTCAAGGTCATGTCACTGTGGCTATTTTTAGAAAAACTTTGTCATCGCCCTAGCGCCTACATTTATTCATGGATTTTAATAGAACTTCACACAAATGTTTCTTATGATAATATCTCGAGTTGCTTTGACTTTCAAGGTCATGACCTCAAGGTCAAGGTCACTGTAGCTATTTTTAGAAAAAACTTTTTCATCACTTTACCGCCTACATTTATTAACAGATTTTAATATAACTTCACACAAAAGATGCTTATGATATTATCTTGAGCAAGATCTACTTTCTTGGTCATGGGCTCAAGTCAAGGTTACTATGGCTATTTTTAGAGAAACATTGTCATCACTCTAGAATGTACATTTATTGATGGATTTTTAAACAAACTTTACACAAATGTTGTATATTATGATAATATCTCAAGCAAGTTGGACATTTGCCATTTCAGTGTTTTCCACACATGAAATGTCTAGTGCGAGGGGATTTGTATCGCATGCGATGCCTTGTTGTTGTTATTATTACAGTGATTGATATTATTATTATTATTATTATTATTATTATTATTATTATTATCATCATTATTGTTATTATTATTATCATTTTTTTATTATTATTATTATTATTATTATTATATTGCAGTTGTTTTCACACTCAAACGGTTTTCCTTCGACCATGTTTAACCATTTATTTTCCATTTATTGCATGTAAACTTACATGTGATTTGTCATTCACACTAGCTCATAGTCATTTACAGGAGATGATTCACATAAGCCTATGGCTTGTTTTCAAATTCTGTCATGAAATTTGTATTTATGTCATTTTAACATGTTCCACCTTTATTGAAATAAATATTGTTTAAACCAAGTAGCAACCCGAGGAATGTTTTTGCCGTAATATATTTTTGCGATTACTATTTTCAAAATGAAAACGCCTAGCAAAGGTTATTAAGGTTGGAATATCCTGACCGTTAAAGTATCAGCTGTATTATTTTAAAAATACTTCGGATAGATCTGAAACAAAAATAAATGCAAGAAACTCGAAATTCATTTCTTACAGCATTTTAATTTGCACGCCCTATGTGATCAACAAAGACTCTGAACATTCTGCACATACACAAAGTATGACAGACTCGTATTTTTGACTATTTGTCAATCGATCAAAGTTACTAAGCATAAAATTCTTCAGTGCTAAAGCCCATGTGACTGTCACTGACTCGTCGTTATTTTATAGAAAATAGACCATGTGAGGCCAGAGTGTTGCGCAAGAGGTTTATCTATAGATTGAACCATGGGTTTCGCTTGGCAATCAATGTAGACCCAAATCCGACGCCGCAGATCGCGGCGTCTGATCAGGGTCCACAGTGTTTGCGTTAAAATCTGGACTAAAAGGGTTAAACGAAACAGTTTAATTATCAGTTCTGGACTAATTTTCCGGCCTTCTCCCTCAGACAGAGACAGTAGACCTACCAGTACTTTGATTTTTGCTAGCTCCAAGGCTTCAAGATGCTCATGTGACGATTGAAAATTATCATCAGACAATGCGCAGGTTAACCCTTCTCTTGCTGAATATTCATTTAGCCACACCCATTTCTGACTTTGAACCAATCAGATTACTTGATGTAATTTATTGCAACAAATTCATAAACTGAATGCCAAACAGTGTAGATCCTGATCAGATGGCTTCTTCAGGAGCCATCTGATCTGGATCTACACTGTTTGCAAAGATAGGGGTTGTCGTGAACAGCAAGAAAAGGGTTAATACTCAGAACAGTGTATCTTTGTATTCATCTAGATTTCAAAAGTGACAATTTGAAGAAAATCCGGCGGACATCTGATCGATATTCGTTGAATATTTTGTATGAAATGGAAGATTGCATGTACATGTATCTTAAGCAAGTTTTAAAAGTGCTATATAATATCACAATACGGAATTTTCTCCATATGAAAAACGACCTTATAAATGCGTTAACGAAGAGTGAGCGTTTGTTGAGTTTGTAAAATTTAACTCGTGACAAGATCTTAAGCTATTCGTGAGAAATTCACACAAAAACGGAATTGATCTATACCGCACCGGTAGTCACCCATACATGATTGAATGATACTTTTCGCTTCTGAGCTAGAGGATAATTTTCATTTTCAAGATTCGACACCCCCCCCCCCCCCCCCCCCACACACACACACTTCCAATTTTAAATTTGGTACCATGTTTGAGCATTCTTTTTTATTCATTAGAACTGGCACCATCCAAACCACATTATGTAAACATACCTATATGATTTTTACCACCTTAAACCCCATTTTATATAGTAAACTTGGGTTTACATCTGGGATTAACAAGACTTTACGTTATTTTCCTTATATTTGCTCAAAAACGTAGATTGTGGGTACTCGTAAGAACCGCTTCGTCTTGCCGAGGAGGTTCTTACGAGTTCCCATAATATGAAATATGAAAAATATCAGATTTTTTTTTTTTATGTGAAAATTTTCATGTTTTTTTTTTGGTGGTAAAATCTCATCATCATTTGGAAGTCGACATATAACCCCGATGTAGCGGATATGTTTACGGAAGAACAGGCGACGTCAACAAGGACGTCATTTCCATAGTAACATCATTTAAGCGCCAACGCTGACAAAAGAAACAGTCAGGTTTATTTAGCTGTCATGATTATTAAGCTTATAAAAGAAATGAAGGATATTCACGCACCAGATTGTGTTTCCATCAAAGACAGGGTGAAAGTGTAAGATTTTATTCCATTTTTATAATCCCGACTCCATCACTGAAGTAGCAACACAATGAATGACTTTTCCGTAATATATTTTGCGCGAGTACGATTTTCAAAATGATAAATGCCTTGCAAATTTTGTTGTGTTGGGGTGGGGTGAGGTGTGTGTAGGGCATACATTGACCGTAAAAGTATTAGCTGTATATATATGTTTTTTTAAAATATTTCGGATAGATTTGGAACAACAATAATTTCAAAGAAACTAGAAATTTATTTCTTACAAATACAGAATTTGAATTTGTAGGTCCAGATCAGACGCAGGCGGGGGCTTCAGTGTTTGCTTTACAATCTGGACTTTCAGGGTTAAACGAAACCGTTTAATTTTCAGTCCTAGCCCCGAGGTTATAAAACTTTTTTCATGCTCAACTCACCTGAGCATGAAATTTGTCCTGCTCACAAATTTTTAAATGCCAACAATTGTTGGCATTTTAAAATTTGTGAGTAGGACAAATAACACTCTCTGCTATCTGAGAAAGAAAAATCGCCAAACTTCTTGGTATTTTAATTTTTATGAGCACCACAAATTTTCATGCTCAGCTGAGTTGAGCATGAAAACAGTTTAATAACCTCGGGTCAAGGTCTAATTTCCCAGCCTTCACTCTGAGACAGTCTGCTCACCAGTACTCTCAGTGCTTTGATTTTTGATAGCTCGAAGGCTTCAGAATGCTCATGTGGCGTGCAATACTCTGATAAGGCAGTACACAGGTTGATTTGAGTCTTAGCTGGTCCCCACAAGTCTTATTGTAGGTTTTTGGTCATTTGTCTTCATCAATGCAGAAATATACACAGAATTGTGTTCGTATTTACATTCATCTAGATTTCAAAAGTGACACAGTTTGAAGAAAAATTGGCTACCGTGAAATCTAGACAATCCTTGCAGTAATTCTGATTGATATCTAACGCAGTTTTTGAATGAAATCGATAATTGCATGTACCTGTAAGTAAGTAAGTAAGTAAGTAAGTAAGTAATTCGAAATTTTCTCCATGTGAGAAAAATACCTTATGCGAAAAAGAAGAGTAAGCGTTTTTGCGTTTGTATAATTTAACAAAAGTAAGTAAGTAAGTAAGTAAATACTTTATTTAACGAGGGTGACCCAATTGGTTTACCCAATCTTCCTTGGGGCCCTCAAAGCATGACATGTAACAGTCATATTATCAAAGTACAGTACAAGAAACAATATTAATACACATTCAAAATTTCAAAATTTCAAAATGAGAGAGAGAGAGAGAGAGAGAGAGAGAGAGAGAGAGAGAGAGAGAGAGAGAGAGAGAGAGAGAGAGAGAACATGCTAAGGTATACATATATTCATTCATTACCAAGAACTCATATTTTCAAAATGTAGACTTTATGGCGGTGGAGGTGCTTACTTAATTGTTAATTTAACTTTTTATCCATTCGGTACATTTAGTTATAAAGACTTTTAACGATGAGGAATTCTTTATGCTAACTGGGATACTATTCCATACGATCACACCGGAGTAGGAGAGGCTTCCCTTAAATAAATTACATTTTGGCTGTGGCACTATATAATTTTTCTGCGTTACAGATCGTAAATTCGTTGCAGTATTATTAAGATTTATATCCCTCATTTGGAAAAGTTCCTGTAAATAACTAGGAGCGATGTTGTTATATACTTTGTACATTATTTTTGCTTTATTAAGGAAAACACTTTGATCGAATGATAAAATATCCAGCCTTTCAAGAGCTGCGTTAAGACCATTATATTCCTGCAACAAAATTAACTTACAGGCGCGCCTTTGCAATTTGTTAATTTTATTTATATTATAATTAGACGTATTACACCATATCACACTACAGTACTCAATATGTGGCTTAATATAAGCCTTGTAAAATAAAAGTCTATGCTCTGTTGATAAATATGGTCGTATTTTACTTAAGAGCCATAGATATGTAGAAACCTTTTTTGCTACATGTTTGAACTGATCGTTCCACATAAGATTTTCATCTACATGTACCCCTAATATTTTGTCCGTAGTTGTCATTCTTATATCAATATCATTATATTGCAAACTTAAACTTGGATTTTGTAAACTAGTTCTTTTCTGTCTGCTAGCTATTAGCATTATTTTTGTTTTGTCGATATTTAAAACCATACCACTTTGTTTACACCACACATGGAGTGAGTTTAACGAACTCTGTAGGTTAGTTTCTAGCAAATGCATGTCACTTTGGAAGTCATAAAACGTAGTGTCGTCAGCATAAAGGTCAACAACAGCCGAGTTTTGAAGCGATAATGGCAAATCATTTATAAATACTAAAAACAATAATGGTCCTAAGATAGATCCTTGAGGGACACCACATGTAACACCTGCAGACTTTGACATGTTATTGTTCAAGGAAACACGTTGAGTTCTGTCTGTCAAATATGACTCAAACCATTTTATAGTGCTGTTGTTGCATTTGTAGCATTTCAGTTTCTTTAAAAGAATTTTATGATCAACTAAATCGAAGGCTTTTCGAAAATCTACTAAAACACAGCCAATGAGCTTTCCCGAATTTATCGCCCTTAACCATGAATCGATCATGAGAGTAAGAGCTGATTCTGTCGAATGTTTAGGTCGAAATCCACTTTGTGATTTATGTAGTAAATTGAAGTTATTCAAATATTTGGAACAAGATTTTTAGTTGTTCGCGAACGGAAGAGATCTATACCGCACCAGTGGTCACCCGTACATGTTTCAATGATACTTTTCACCTCTGAGCTAGAGGATAATTTTCTTTTTCAAGATTTGCCACCCACCCCCCAATTCCAATTTTAAATTTGATGCCATGTTTGAGACTACCTTTTATTATTTAGAAAACACATCATGAAAACATACCTATATGATTTTTACGCCCTTAAACCCCATTTTTAAATAGTAAACTTGGGGTTTACAGGGCTATACATTATTTTTCTTATTTCTGCTAAAATACTTTAATTGTGGGTATTCGTAAGAACCGCTTCATCTCGCCGAGGAGGTTCTAACGAGTTCCCACAATCTGAAATATGACAAAAACAGGTTTTTTAAACTAAACATTTTCATGTTTTTTGGTGGTAAAATCTCATCAGCATATAATCCCAAGGTAGCGGATATGTTTACGGAAGAACAGACGACGTCAACTAGGACGTCATTTCCATAGTAACACCATTTAAGCGCCAACGCTGTCAAAAGAAATAGTCAGACTAATATAACTGTCATGAATATTGAGCTTATAAAAAAATGAAGGATATTCACGCACCGGATTCTGTTCCAATTAAAGACAAGTTGAAAGTGTAAGCTTTTATCTTACGAGAAATTCTTCCGTATTTTTGTGATTCTGACACAATCACTGAAGTAGCACCACAAGGAAGGTCTTTTTCGTAATGTATTTTCGCGTGTACTATTTTCATTACAATAAATGCCTAGCAAAGCTATCTTAAGGAAATGTAAAATGTCAACAATTTGTTGAGGACTGGATATACTGACCGTAAAAGTATAAGCTGTTTTATTCTTTAAATATTTCGGATTTTGAAACAACAATAAATGCAAATAAACTCGAAATTTATTTCATACAAATAAGAATATGAATTGGCACGACCAGTGTGATAACAAAGACTCTGATCACCTACACAGCCACACAGATAACAGACTCATTTTTGATAGCTCAAAGGCTTCATCTAGATTTCAAAAGTGTCAAAATTCGAAGAAAATTTAAATTCAGTGAAACCTAACCACAATTTTCAATACAAACTGTACGGTAATTCTGATTGATATTCGGCTTTTTCTTGTTTGTTTGATTTGAGGTTTAACGTCCCCGTCAACACAGTATAGGTCATTTTGGAGACGTTGCTTCCAATTCTGCGGGACTTTTAACCGACATTGAGATGAAATGACTTCTCGAGCCCTGTCGCCCAATCAAACCAATAGGGTTTATAAGCAAGGACGGACCGACTCGCACCGCTTTGCCTGGGCAGACTTAGATCCCTTAAGCGGTTTACCAGTACTCGTGTGCGGTCGGTTTCAGCTCTGCGTGGAAGCATCATGCAGCCCGTCTATTTCTTCAAGCCCCGATGGGCGGGTGCCGCTATTTCGTGAGTTGTATTCATTGCTATCGAAGTTTTTTTGTATGAAATCGAAGATTGTTTGTACACGAATCTTAAGCAGCAGTTTTAAAAGTGTTGCATCAAATATGACGATTCGAAATTTACGACCATATGCGTAAACGAACGAGCGTTTTGGTGTTTGGACATTTTATCAAAATCTTTAGTGTTGTTTGCGAGAAAATTACAGACAAAACGGAAACGATCTATACCGCACCAGTGATCACCCTTACATGTTTGAATGATACTTTTCGCTTCTGAGCTAGATGGTCATTTTCATTATCAAGATTTGCACCCCCACCAATATTCCATTGGGACTTAATGCTATACATTATTTTTCTTTTTTTTTGTGTGCCCCAAAACATAGTTTGTGTGTACTCGTAGAACCGCTGTGCCATCGTTTTGAAGGCGACAAATAATCCAGACGTTTTTTTTTTTTTTTTTGGTTTGGGTTTTACGGCTCTTTCAAGATTATTTCACTCATATCGAGCCGATCGTTAATCAGAGGTGGGCGAAAACCGGAGTACCCGGAGAAAAACCACCTGACCTTCCGTTGCAGAACTTTGCGTCTCACACGTGGCCCGAGCGAGGCTCGAACCTACGGCGGTGAGAGACCTAATGACTAAGAGTCAGCGCTCTTATCCACTAGGCCACGGAGGCCCGTATAATCCAGACGTAGCGGATCATATGTTTACGGAAGAAGAGACGACGTTATCCAGGACGTCATTTCCATAGTAACATCATTTAAGCGCCAACGCTGACAAACGAAACAGTCAGACATATTAAGCTGTAATGAATATTGATTTTTATTAAAGAAATGAAGGTGATTCACAGACCAGGTTTTGTTTCAATCAAAGACAGGGTGAACGTGTAAGATTTTATTTTATTTTTATAATCCCGATTCCATCACGGAAGTAGCAATCCAAAAAAATGTCTTTTCCGTAATATGTTTTCGCGATTACTAATTTCAAAATGTTACATGCCAGCGAACGTTGCTTATGGGCGGAATATGTTGACTGTAAATATTTCGGATGGATTTGAATTAAAAAAAGATCAAGAAGCTCGAAATTAATGTCTTATAAATACAGAATTTGAATTTGCACGACCTGTGTGATCAACAAAGATTCTGATCGCCCTGCACATACACACAGTATGATTGGTTCGACTTTTAGTGATTCGATCAAAGTTACTAAGCATAAAAGCTCTTCAGTGCTAAAGCCCACGTGACTGACGTGATATTTATAGACGCTGTGGTCGGATTGTTGCGTACGAGGTTTATCTGTAGACACTAGATTGAAATCATGGGTTCGGCTTGGCAAACAGTGTAGACCCAGACCAGGCACCGCAGAACACGGCGTCGGATCAGGGTCTACAGTATTTGCTTTAAAATCTGGACAGAAAGGTTTAAACGAAACAGTTTAATTTATTGCTCAGACTCAGAGACAGTCGGCCCACCAGTACTCTGTACTTTGATTTTTGATAGCTCGAAGGCTTCAGAATTCCCATGCGACCAGCGGTGAAAACACTGATCAGACTGTGCGAAGGTTGATCTGTGTCTTCGCTTATTGTAGATTTTGTCGTGTACTGGCTCATTTGACTTCATCAACGCAAAAATACACAGACCTGTGTGCGTCTTTGTATTCATCTAGATTTCAAAAATGACACAATTTGAAGAAAATTTGGCTTATCCACAATTTTTGAGACAAGCCTTACAGGTATTCTGATTGATACCCGGCCAAAGTTTATTCATTAGAACGGAAATGAAAGCACGCGTATATATTTACTCACATTAAACCCCACTTTTATATAATAAAACTGGGGTCACAAAGTTTACAGAGATATGCATAATTTTTGCTCGAAAACATAGATTGTTGGTGCCGAGGCCGTTCTAACGATTTCCCACATTCTATGTTTTGAGCAGAAATATGAAAATATCGGATTTTTTTTACCGGAAATTTTCATTTTTTGGTGGTACGAGTCTGGCGAAGTTCGGGATCGAACCCACGACCCCTGGTTTATAAGGCGAGTAGCATAACCACTTTATCACAGAGGTTTTTGTAATGAGGTCTACATTTAAATGGAAATAATTTACTGAATAACTTACAAAGTCTTTCCTTTCAGGGTAGACAGATATTGATAAGGGAGAGAAAAGTACTTTTTGCAACGTTTTCCTCCTCTCAAGTAATTTCCATTATGAGAACATGCCTATATAATGCATTATAAACTTTACATCCGAATAAACGAAAATTTTAAGATGAAAATGTGTGCTATTATTCTTATTTCTGCTCAAAATGTGGATTGTTGGTACTGGTCAGATCCGTCTCTTCGAGGCGGTTCTAACGAGTACACACAATCTTTATTTTAGAGCAGAAATAAGAAAAATAAAACCTCAGTTTTTACATATAAAAAGGGGGGTTCATGGGTTCAAAATTATATAGGCATGTTTTCGTGATCATTCGAAAGTAGCCATTTAACTAAACCCTTTTGCCACACCCATTTCTGTCTAAACACCAATCAAATTACTTGGATATACAGTAGTCAATAAAATGTGCAAACTGAGTGTCAAGCAGTGTAGATTCTGATCAGATGGCATAAGGAGCCATCTGATCTGGATCTACACTTTTTGCAAAGGCAGGGTTTGTCGTGTTTAGTGGGATAAAGGTAAACGTTATTCATTGTACAATTCTTAACCCTTTTAAAGACTCCGGGCAAAACTATATCTAAAACATATTTTATCATATAGGCAAACAGTGTGGACCCAGATCAGACTGCTCCTAGAGGAGCAGTCTGATCTGGGTCCACACTGTTTGCAAAAACTAATTTTAAAAAAATTGTTAGGCCACAAAGCAGACGACAATTGTCGTGATTGGCATTTTATGGGTTAACTTCTTTTTTTTCAGAATATCAAGACTAGAGTTGTTCTCAGCAATGACAGAGACTCTTCTAGATGAAAAGGAGGACTCTTCAGTATCAGTTATGAAGACACTGGCCTATCAAAAACCAATAACGGGTAGGTCAACTACTGGAAATAGCTAGCGCAAGGGAAACAATATAAAACTAGTTCTTTTAGATCGTGTTTACACCCACGAGTCTCTAAGTGGACTCCCTCCACAATTTTGAATGCATGTGGTAATGTCTATCACGCATATACAAATAAATGGAATAATTTTCCGCCGAACAAAAAAAGAAAATTTTAAGCTTAAAAATTGTGATATTGTTCTTATTTCTGCTGTGGGTACACGTTAGAACAGCCTCATCGGGGCGGTTCTTACGAGTACCCACAATCTATATCTTAGAGCAGAAATAAAAAAAAACAAGGTTTACCCCTGTAAACCCAAGTTTTTACTTTTTAAAGGTGGGGTTCAAGGGGGTCAAAATTATCTAGGCGTGTTACGTGGTGTTGCAAATACGACTTTTAGTAAAATCATTTACAGAATGACAACTTTGGTTTGAGGTTTAACGTCTCTATCAACACTGTTTAGGTCATTTTGGAGAAATTGCTTCCAATTTTGTAGGACATTTACCCGACATTGAGATAAATGACATCTCAAGCCTTGTCGCCCAGTGAAACCAATATGGGGGGAGTCTTTATGCGTGCACGGTTCTTCTCGAACCACTTTGACCGAACATAATGGGCTTGGTCTATTGGCCATTTTGTGGGAAAGTAACTGTCCTTTTGGCTTTCCGCTTTTGATGCTCGCATTAGGGTCTGTTGTTTCATGTTTGTGTTTCTTTCCTTTTGGTGTCTCTGATGGGAGCTGTGGGTTAATTGTATCGATTCCTCTTCTACTTTGACTTGAGCATATATATTTTCGATTTTCAATGAAACCAAACAAAGAGATTCTAACGTGTACACACAACATAACTTTTCAAAACAGACCTCCGAATATCTTTGTAAATATAGTAAAATTCCTATATTGAGACCGCCTTTGAGATTGTTCAAAAGTGGTCATAAAGACCACTTTTGAACCGTCCCAAAGGTGGTCTCTTTGTAACTGACTCTGGGGATCTAAAACACAAAGAAAGAACAGCTGAAATGATGTTAATATAGAGGAAGCAGAATGTGTCTTCATTTTAAAAGGTCTTAATAGCAGAATTGTACTGTATATCGTCATCTGAAGCTTCGAGATGACGTCATATTGGATTAAAGAACGATTTTGAATTAGCCATGGTAAACGAAACATCTATGTTCGAGTTACTGAATGTTCATTTTAAGTACAAGTAGTTTATTAAAACTCGGACACACCTTTTAACTAAGGTATATGACAAGGTTTGTTTACAATTTCCCTCGTGTCTGCTACGGAGTGATCCTTTTATGAGGCTTCGTTGATAGATAAGTGATCAGAACCCCGACCCACGCCCCCCAAACACACCAAGGTTGTCTCTCTTGTAAAGAGTCGGGGAGGCGGAACAAATACCAGCCGTATTCATTCCTGGACTTGTTAACGCTCGGCATGCTAGGTATTATTTTTGTTTTGTTTTTGTTTTCGCAGCTGACGACATTTTGAATTATTTCCCTGATTTTCTCAGAAAAACAGGATTTGACATCTCTTTCAGATTGTCTCCTAGACAATTTGCATAAGACGTCAAGTCCTTTTTTCTAGGAAAAATAAAAACATATCAACATTTCAACGTCTGCTAAATTAGCCTAGTGGGTGCTTACTAGTGAAAAAAAATCTTCCTCTATATGAATAGCAGGAGGTAATTTCGCAAATGAGGGGTTAGAACTTCAGTTAGAAAATTGTTGAGCTTTTTGAAAACAGTGATGGCCCGCGTCTAATATGGGCGTGCACTTTTTTGGGTTTCCCTTAAGAAACGGGTTAAATTGTCATCATACTTTCATATTTGCAGGGCTTTCTTATCTCAATGGTATGTTTGACACATTGAAAGACCTGGTGTTCCATCTACATTCTGTAAGGAGCAGAAATAAAAAATTGTCAAAATTGGATTTTTCTGATCCAAAACACGAATGGTAAGTCTCTCTCTCTCTCTCTCTCTCTCTCTCTCTCTCTCTCTCTCTCTCTCTCTCTCTCTCTCTCTCTCTCTCTCTCTCTCTCTCTCTCTCTCTGCAATAGCGATTTAAAACTAGTTTCAGTTACGGATATGTAAACCTCCTCTCTATCCATTCCTTCAGCTGTACACAGCACTCTACATTCCGTCAAATAACACTTCAAACTTCACCTTTAATTCTCCTTTTTTAAACCTTCCGTTTTACACTCCATTCTTTGGCATAGAACACATCCACCCATCTCTTTTACTCCTTTCTCACCCTCCTAGAACATTCTGACATAATATATAGTTATTGCGAAACCAAAATTGAGATGGCATTGAAGAACTTGACCAAAACATAATATTACTGAGAAGCCCATGCACGTACATAACACACTCATTAGCCATAGTTGGTGTCGAGATGTAGCGACATTGTCTGCCAAGACACACACAAGCCTTTCATAGCCTCTGGTCTATCCGGCGAGCCACAAGTGATGGCTCTGGCCAGACTGGCTTGGCACACAGGCTGACCTGAGTCTGTGCTTAGCGCAGAGATCTGCCATGCTCTGGTCCCGAGGAAATAAAAAAACCAACTCATTTAAACCTGAAATTTTAAAGACCTTACATATCACGATTTAAATAAACAAGAACAACTGTTGTTTTTTTCCAGATCGGAAGATGATTACATTTGTTCTGTACATAAATATCAAAATACAACAGTTGTTGGCAATTTAACCCTTGACCAGCTAAATATTTATATATGCCACACCCACTACTGATTATCAACCCATCAGATTACTTGGTGCAAATTGCACGACCCGCAGAAAAAGCGACCGACTGAAGTCGGTTGATTTTCTAAGAGTGCCCTAAAATCACCGTGTCTCTGTCAGTCTGTCAGTCTGTCCGTCCGTAACCCGTTTGTGAAAATTGGTGATAGTGACTTAACCGCTTGGAATATTTGAACAATTTTTGGCATACTGATAGATATCAATGAGATCTAACCAATGAACTTGAGAAATATTACATTCCATTTAGTATAGCCTCGCCGAGGCGAAAAATGTGAAAATTTTCGAACTGCTTCTCCTCGGAAACCGTTGGGCCGATTGAAGTCAACTTTTATATGGAGCCTCTATGGGATGGGGGAAACCAAATTTTGCTCATGGGGTCCAGGTCACATGACAATAATGGCCACCAAGCCATATATTGTCTGTCTGTCTGTCCGTCCGTAACCCGTTTGTGAAAATTGGTGATAGTGACTTAACCGCTTGGAATATTTAAACAATTTTTGGCATACTGATAGATATCAATGAGATCTAACCAATGAACTTGCGAAATACTAAATTCCATTTAGTACTATAGCCTCGCCGAGGCGAAAAATGTGAAAATTTTCGAACTGCTTCTCGGAAACCGTTGGGCCGATTGAAGTCAACGTTTATATGGAGCCTCTATGGGATGGGGGAAACCAAAATTTGCTCATTGGGTCCAGGTCACATGACCAAAATGGCCGCCAAGCCATATAAGGTAAAAACCCTTCAAAAATAGTCTTCTCCAGAACCACTGGGCAGATTTCCACGAAACTTGATAAATAGCATCTGGGACGTAGGCCCATCATAAATTGCTAAAATGGTGACCCTGGATTGACCTTGACCTTCTTTGTACCTAGGTCAAACTTTGACACATATGCTTTTGTATTGGAAAAGTGAGATTATTGCAACAAATTTGTGAGCTGAATGACAAACAATGGAGATCCTGATCAGATGGTTCTTCAGAAGTCATCTGATCTGGATCTTCATTATTTGAAAGATAAGACATATCCGGGCTCAGCAGGACAATGGTTATGAATAGGACAAATTAAATGCACAATTTGCATGAGCGTGTATAAAGACTTTACAACCCCGAGACTAGATTCCCACAAGCACATGTGGGCGTAATGGGGGCTTTGTGTACGCAGGCTAAGGTAGTAAAATATGTAGAATACCAAAACTATTACATCGAATTTGTTGAAACCATCAAATTTTCACGAGTGCGAATGATGTTTCCAAACACACTCGATGTTGTTTTGGTATTCATCGAAAATTTTTTTTTTTTTTATATGCAAAAAAACGTAGTCTGGGCTGTTACTGTGAAACAACATGGTCATGTTATTTTTCACAATGTAACAGTATCTTATCTTTTCACATAGTAAAAATATTATTTTTTATTTGTTTCAGATATGCGATTTCACTACTTTAACAGTATAAAACAAATGTTTCTTATTTTATTTGAACAGTTTCACTGACGACGTCAGTAGGTGCTTAGACAGAATAGTATGTCTTCAGAACCTCTTGAATGATGAAGAAAAAAGAAAATCTATGGTAGGTCGTGTTTTTATTTTCTTTTTGTCGCTGCCATCTTATTAACTAATGCCGGCAGACGGAAACCAGAACCAACTTGTTCAAAACATCGTGAGCTTAAAGAGCTTGTTAGTAGTCAACTGGTTAACTGTTTTAGCAAGTACGCCTGTATTTTTGCAGAAAGTAGCTTTTACAAATGCAAAAGCTACTCACATTTTTTTTTCAGCAAAAATATTAGCATTTTTACCCTTTAAATTGATCAAGGTTTTAAGTGTACGTTAACTATGGACATTGTTGGTTTTGAACAATTGGGCGCCAAGCAGATAAGACATTGGCAAACATGATATTACTGACCCGTGTTTTGTCTCTGGTTGGTTTTGTTTTGTTTCATAATTTCAGTTAAAGTAAAATTCCGGTATTAAGACTACCTAAAATTAAGACTAATTCTGTGGTCTTAAAGACCACTTTTGAACAGTCCCAAAGGTGGTCTTAATATAGAAATTTTACTGTATTTCATGCTGTTGAGTCCTCATCGTTGCTTCATCTCTGTATTTTGTACTGATGAGTTAGTTTGCTGTTTTCTTATAATCAATCCGGGCTTCTCAAGACTTTCGGATGAGTCTTTAAATCGAGGTCCCGTCTCCTTATGACCTTAGCTGTTGGTGGGACGTAAAACTCAAACACTCACTCACTCAGGCATAACAAAACCTAGGAACACCTGTATGATGAGCTGGACCTGACCAGAGTCTTCCATGAGCTCATGTACACTTTATAAACTCTTCAGGGGAATGGGAACACCTTCAGGGGAGGCAACACTTGCAAAAGTATTTTTGTCTCCCATGTCAATAGGGGTCAACCCTTAAAGGAAAGAATTTGCTCCTGAGGAGCAAATTCTTTCCCTTCAGAGTAGACCCCTTTTTCAGTGGGACTGAGCTTATAGGAAAGCTCAGCGCCTAGGACTTATATAAGTTTGTTACTGTTGGAGCTGGAAGTCCCGAGAGTTGTCTCCCTTTGAAAAATGGCGGAAAAATCTACCAGGTGTTCCTATTCCCCTTAAGGCCCTGGGCTAGCTAAAGGGTATATAAAGTGAGTATACCAAAGCAAAAAGTGGACTTTACTAGCGCCTAGCACTTATATAAGTTTGTTATTGTTGGAGCTGAATATTGGCTGTGACAACATATCATCCTTAGAAAGAACAAAGTCACTCACAGACTGCAGTATGTCACATTGGTGTGTTTATTTCTTGTTGTCATGGTGAAATGTGGATTTTGTTTTCAGGCGGGTATCAACCAAGAGACAAAAATGATTGCAACTCAGATGAAAAACGTGGTACACATGTGTCTTGATAAGCTGACTAAAGTCGCCAGAGAAAGTAAAGCTCCCAGGTTTGTACAAATATTTATTCTGCGCTACAATAGTTTTAAATTCATACTTCGTTATGTTTTTCCTGAAAATGTTGCGAGCATGAGTATGCTTCCCCCCCCCCCCCCCCCCCCCCCCCCCCACACACACACACACATCCGCTTGTCACCACTGCGACACAGTTTATTTATTTTTGTTATAGTTCGCCTTTAACCCTTTTTGTATCAAATGGAATCTTCTTCCTTATATATAGCACATGCTCATTTCCAATTTTAGGGGTGTCAGGTTGTGGTATCTTCAAAATTGATTTGGAAAATGGCTGAACTTCCTGCAAATAGTGAAGGCCCTGATGAGACGCCGCGTTCTGCGGCGTCTCACCTTGGCCTGCACTGTTTGCCAAGTACCCCATTAGGGGTTTCCGGTACTAAATGGGTTAAATGTATGTTTCGCTTTTTCTTTTTGTTTTGGATAGCCAATTGGCCATTTGGAAGGAAAGTAACTGTCCTTTTGGCTTTCTGCTATTGATGTTTCCATTTGGGTCTAGTTATTTCATGGTTGAGTTTCTTTCCCTCTGGTGACTCTGATGGGAGGTATGGGTTCATTGCATCGATTCTTGATCATTGCCCTTACTTCTACTTTGGTTCCGGGTTTGTATATGACACGGTATTAGTTTCCCGTCCAAGGGAAAGGTTTATTCCAACAAAAATGACCAAAACCAAGTATAGTGCACCATGGATCGATAACACGATCAAACACCTCATTAGAAGACGTAATAGGATGTATTTTCGTGCTCGCAAGTCTAGCAGCCCTGACATTAAGAACCATTACAAAAGGTTCAGAGCACATGTACAAAAGGTAATTAGAGATGCATATTGGAGGCATGTTTCCAGCATATTTACCTTCGAAGATGACAACATAGATCCCGATAGCCCCCAGAAGAATAGTAAGGTTAAAAAGTTTTGGTCATTTGTAAAATCCCTAAAAAAGGACGCATTTGGGATCACTTCGTTAAGGGAAAACGGAATTTTGAAAACAGATTCGCGCGATAAGGCCAACATATGCAATAAACAGTTTCAATCTGCATTTACGCGAGAAACTGACGGTGAGCTACCATCTAAAGGCAATAGTACGTTACCTACTATGGGGGACATTACAGTCGACCCTAAGGGGGTCGCTAAACTGTTGGGTAAGCTCAAAATACATAAGGCATCTCGGCCAGATGACCTGAATGCCAGGGTCCTTAAGGAGTGAAGTGCTGAAATTTCTCCTGTGCTGGCCTTTATTTTCAATGAATCACTTGCCCAGGGCACTGTACCAGATGATTGGCGACAAGCCAATGTTACCCCGGTCTATAAAAAAGGTGAAAAATATGATGCAGCAAATTATAGACCAGTGTCGTTAACATGCATCTGTTGCAAAACCCTGGAGCATATATTAGTCAGCAGCATTGACAAACACTTAGCCTTTGAGAGCATTCTTGCTGACTGTCAACATGGTTTCCGAAGTCAAAGGTCTTGCGAAACTCAACTAGTTCAATTATTCCATGACATTGTGAGTAATCTGGATGGGGCCATAAATCGTGGCCACAAACAGACTGACTTGATCATCATGGATTTCGCCAAGACTTTTGACAAGGTACCTCACTGAAGGCTATTGTACAAATTGGACTACTATGGGATAAGAGGATCCACACATAATTGGATTAGCTCATGGCTCTCCGGGCGCTCTCAACAAGTTGTACTTGACGGCCAAGCGTCTGATCCAGTCCCTGTTCTATCTGGTGTCCCACAAGGTTCGGTCCTTGGACCGGTCCTCTTTTTGATATTCATCAATGATCTCCCTGATAACATCAGGTCATCTGTCCGTTTGTTTGCTGATGACTGTGTCCTGTATAGGGACATATATTCTTCTTCTGACTGTCGCATTTTACAAGATGACCTGGATCGACTTGCACAATTGGAAGCAGATTGGCAGATGAAGTTCAATGTAGCCAAATGCCATTCAATGAGGGTGTCACAACACCTTCAGGACAAGCAAATTAAGCATGATTACACACTACACCAGCAAACTTTGGAGCAAGTTCATTCCGCCAAATATCTTGGTATCACCATCACTGACGATCTCGATTGGGGTCAACACATCTCTGAAATAACATCTAAAGCAACTATGACCTTAGGATTCCTTAGACGTAATTTGGCTTTTGCACCTCGGCAGACAAAGGATGTTGCATATAAAACATTGGTTCGCCCTCAGCTTGAATATGCATCACCCATTTGGCATCCATATGTTTAAACTCAGATTCAGCAGGTGGAGAAGGTGCAGAGGACAGCTGCTCGATGGACCTGCAGACGATGGCGAAATAGAAGTAGCGTCGGTGACATGATTGATGAACTAGAATGGCCATCCCTGGAGACCCGTCGAGAGCAGTCCTCCTTAACCTTCTTCTACAAGATACATTCTGGTACAGTATCAGTTAACAATGATAGGTATTTGACCCCTGCAACAGTGTCAACCCGGACAAGGGCATCAAGAGCAAATAACTCACAGTATCGTAGATACCAGTCCTATAGAAATGCCCTGAAAAACTCTTTCTTCCCTAGAACTATTCCTCAGTGGAATAGTCTTCCATCTTCTGCGGTGAATGCCAAGACTGCAGAGGAGTTCAAAGCCCGCACAGTTTAAGATTGGGACTCAGAGGTATGCGTTTTAGGATACCTCTGTGCTTGGATTGTAAATAGTTTTAAGGACTCATCCAGAGATGATTTTTTTTTGTGCTAAATTCTAAATTTAGTCACCCACCCAACTGAGGTAATGGCCAAATATGATCGACTCAGTATAAGAAGATAGAAAGGTCAGTGTTTTCTCTAAGTACTCCAGTTTCCTTAATCTATACATTTTTGGTTCCATATAACTCAGTTGTTCAACTAACAGGGGTCCTGTTTTTGACCCCATTAATGGTGTTTTATAGAGGTTGTGTTGTACTGTTCATGTAGATGATTTTAAGCCATTTAGTACTGAAAACACTAAAACAGACGTCTGATCAGGGCCTCCACTGTTTGCAGAAAGTTCAATCATTTTCCAAATAAATTTTGAAGAAAAAGCAACCTGACGCCCCTAAATTTTGAAATGGACTCCTGGCATATATAAGGAGGAAGATTCCATTTGGTACAGAAAGGGTTAAAAGAGAACCCTACGGGAGACGGGTTGTACCAAATGGTCCACCCCTCTAAAGAAAAATCGTACCTACTTAATTACTTTCTTGCTGGTTGCACAAATCTTATTGTAGGTTTTATCATGCGCTGGCCCAAACTTCAATACTTACACCTCAAGCTGTTCGATTATATCAAGTCATTCCTAAGCATTTAATTCAATACGATGAAAACGAAATGTTTTGTTGAAAAAGTAACTTTTTGCATTTGCATTCTCTTTACTCACTAGAACTTTTATCGTGCTCAGGTATCGAGACTTAGACCAACTGTTTCCAAGTTGACTTGATATCAAAAGATCGATGTGTGATGTCCCACGATTTTTCTCTTTGCGAGTGATTTCTAATGCAATTCATTGAACTTTGTGTCGAGGGTTTACGTCCCCGTGAACACTATTTAGGTAATTTTGAGACGTTTCCAATTTTGTGGGATTTTTACCCGTCATTGAGATGAACCGACATCTCATCCCTACCGCCCCTTCCACCCTCACCCAATATAAAATATAATAAAACGCTAGGGTTTAAGGAGCGGTCCACCTTGCACCAGTTTTCCTGGGCAGGCTTAGACGTAAGCGGTTTATCAGTACTGAAGCGCAGAACCACCCTGCTACCCAATCTATTTCTCCAAGCCCCATTGAGCGATTATTAGTACTAAGTCTTGGAATGATTCCCTATACAATTGTCTGTATTCCTTTACAGAGAAATGATTGACATGATTCAGAGGATAAAGCCTCGTTATGTTGTACACCAGATACTCTACCCGACAGTTGCTGGCATCATTCCAATGCAGTCACAGGTATGTGAATGCCACTTTAATATACTAAACTACTAGACTCTTGTTGAGCAAAGTAGTGAAGCTCTGAATGTTTGCCCGCCTACCCACTTTATCGAGAAACCAGCACAAGTGACACTGCAAAACAGTATTGATCTGACATTTTGTCGGACAAGGTTCTTTAATGTTGGCAAAAAGATCAGCAATTTAAATTATTTTTTTTTATATTATTTTTTATTATCATTATTTCAGTTCGCCTGGATTAAGTCCAGGAAGCTTTTGTAACACCGAGGCGTCGGCGTCCGCATTAACGTTATTTTTAAGAGCTCAGTTATTTCCCTAAATATATGATGAATAAATTGGTTCATGTTAACATGATGATATTTATAGGTCAAAAGTTTAGCTTTATTCAGCAATATCCCCTACCATGCTCATTGCCTCGAGGTCAAGGTCTCGGACTCAGAAATTCTTTGCCATTGGTTCAGGTTGAATTTTTTATAAGAGTTCATAGTTCCCAAACTATATGATGTATTTGATTTATACTTGGTATAATGAACGATAAAGATATTAGAGTTTATAATCTCATATTTAAAACAAAACAAAAAAAAAAAAAAAAAAAAAACAACAAAAAAAAAAACAAAACAAAAAAACAACAACATGTATTCGGTTCATATTTTGCACTTTGATAGGTATAATCCAAAGTTTTAGTCAACGATATCCCCCATTCATGCCTATGGCTTCATGATCAAGATTACAAACTGAGAAACTCTATACTAATTTTTAGTCATAATGTTTGACCACTACAGAGGGGCTTATGGTATTTTATGTTGCAGTTCAATGTTAAAAATTTTAACAGCTCCCTTTTTCCCAAACCTTACTCTGAATTTGTTTTATATGTGGTGTGATGAATAGATGTGATTTTAAGGTACTCCTACCTTTCCCATAGAGTATACTTGGTGTTACACTATGAATATGATTCCATAGTACTCCCACTTTTTCACAAATGCGTCAAGATTACCAACCTTTCCCAGGCGAGTTTTGCTGTCTGTTGACAGCTCTTGTTGTGTAAGCCTTCATGTCACTTTGTCTTTCTCTTCTTTGTGATGCTTGAAGTGGCTGTTGTTTTTGTTTGTTCGTGATTTGTTTCCTTTGTAATGTTTTCTGTCTTGGTATCTTAAGGGTAATTAATACACCTGGCAATGTTTTATGTCATTTTTCCTAGGTAGACGACTTTTGGGACTTCCTGTTCGCTGTTCTACAAATCCTGTCCCACTGATAAAGGGGTCTACTCTTAAAGGAAAGAATTTTCTCCTTAAGAGAAAATTCTTTCCTTTAAGTGTGGACCCCTATTTTAAATAGTTTTTGCAGGAGTTGCCTCCCATGAAGGTGTATCCATTCCCCTTAATACATGTGACTCAATCTGACACCCATAAAATTGAATGTGAATCCTAATATATACAGTAGAAGAGTTCACTTAGGATAAAAAGCAGCAGCTGTTTATCATCTGCATACGAATGCTGAGAAGAAAATTCGGTACCTGTGTGCGTGTGTGTGTGCCAGAAATATCGCGTTCTCAAAGTCTCAGACTTGAAATTTTTATCATCGCGGGCTTGTAATGGAATTCTTTTCAAAAATAAAAGATACTCATGTATAGGAAATAACCACGACAAGAAAATATTTCGGGGACCACAATTTCGAAAGGTTTCAAGTTAGAGTAGATTCCTATAAAAAACATTGACTCTATTTGAATAGATAATAAAGCACTCAAGACAAAGTCAAGCTAAGCTAAACGAATTACATGTTTGTGAATGTTTTTCAGGTGTTTGCAGCTCGGAAGAGACCATGTTTAGTTAAAGGTGCTCTACATAAGTTCTTGCAAAACAGTGTTGACAATACCAACAACAATGCAGGGGAGAGATTGGCAGAGGAAGTAAACTCAGAGAAAGAACAGGGTAAGTCTCTCTCTCTCTCTCTCTCTCTCTCTCTCTCTCTCTCTCTCTCTCTCTCTCTCTCTCATTTTCCACAGGACTGTCACTCACTCTTTCTCCTGTTTTGGCGGCTTAAGTAGCTTTTTGTCTAATGTTGATATAGAAAATATTGCATGAGTGACCTTTTCATATGAAATCCTCAGGCAATTATGAAACGGATCGTTTCATATATTTCATATAAAATGACCACGAATGTAGGATTCTCTTTATCATATTACGATTTCAAATTGGGTTTTATTGGATAAGATGTTCAAAAGAATTTCATGGGAAAACATAACGTTGTCACGGACGCTGTCATGACGTTACGCGCCAGTAATTCTATGTTATTACACGTGTGATCATGTGATTTTATGGCATAACGTGACCGTCAAGTTATCCACTAATGTATGTCCACATAAGTTACAGGGACATTACTTGATGAAATTAGATATTACGATGAAATATCCAACAGTGAAAGCCATTGGTATAGAGTAAATAAGCATGCACATGTTTGTGCTTTTGCTTGTGTTTGTGTGCGTTGATAAATAGATGCATCGATGAATGCGTACTTTTGTAACAAAAAGAAAACAAGGGCACCGCATGCGGGTGCCAACGCTCGGCTGCAGTCCCTTTTTATAATGAACAACTAGTCCGAGTTTCAAGTAAATATATTCAGTAATGACAGTGATATTACAAAATGTCCAAGTTTTTGCACGACGACGCAGACGACGCCAGAGCTATGACATCACCTCGTCGTTTTCTTCGAAAACAGCCGAGCTAAAAATGGGTGGCAGGGCTGTGGATGGATGTATGCTGGTATTTCGCTGTTGGTTTACATATCCATAAATCCGTGGAAGTGTTTTATCTAAACAGACCAGGCAGTTGATATTTATGGAAGATTCACTTTGGCCAGTCTATATGTAATACATGCACCTGTTTTACTTACCATTTTCAGGTTGGTGGTTAAATGAGATGTACTTGGAGTCAACAATGAAGTATAGAACGAAACTCACTAGTGAACTTAACCTCAGTAAAGGTTGGTATCGGTATTTGCAGACTCTCATAGCAACAAATAAGGTAAGTATTTTGTGATATTTGAAGGATAGTTTTCCTTATTTCACCATATCAAAATAGAAGTGAAAGCAATGATCAGGAATCGATACAATTAACCCACAGCTCCCATCAGAGACACCAAAGGGAAAGAAACACAAACAAGAAACAACAGACCCTGATGGAAACATCAATAGCGGAAAGCCTATGTTGTGGTATTCATTAGACGAGGCGGTTCTAATGAATAGCCACAGGATAGGTTTTTATTGAGAATTGACAAAAATTATCATTGAGTTATCACAAAATACCAACCTTATCTGTTTTCTTCAATTTATCTTCAGTACTTTATCATATAACCCATAAACGAGTCATTAGCAACAGTGTAGCCCCATATCAGACGTTGCGACGTATGACCTGAGGCTACGCTGTTTGTTGACAATACAGGAATTTTCTTAATACCTACAACAAAATCGAAATGTACCTGGACAAAGCTAGTAAACAGTCGTGCATGTTTATGGGTTAAATGTAGTTACAATCAGTCATATCTTCATTCTGCAGTACGACAATAAATGGTGTATGTTTGTTTGTTTGTTTGATTTGAGGTTTAACGTCCCTGTCAACACTGTAAAGGTCATTTTTGAGACGTTGCTTCCAATTTTGTGGCACTTTTACCCGACATTGAGATGAAATGACATCTCAAGCTCTGTCGCCCAATGAAACCAATAGGGTTTATTAGCATGGACGGTCCGCCTCGCACCGCGATTCCTGGACAGGCTTAGATCCTCTAAGCGGTTTACCAGTACTAGTGTGCGGGCCGGATTCAGCTCTGCGTGGAAGCATCATGCAGCCCATATATTTCTTCAAGCCCCTATGGGCGTGGGCCGAAATGGTGTATGTAAATAAATGTAGGTGATGCGACGTAACTGATGTTGAGAGAACCTGTAGTACAAAATAGATGCAATGATCAAGAATCGCTTCAATTGCCTCACACCTCCCATTCAAGACACCAAAGGGAAAGAAAACCAAACTTAAGACAAATTCACCGGAATGAAAGAAAGCCAGCATCTCAGAGAACATAAAAATCAAACGAATACATAGGTGAAACAATGTTGAGGACTACCCCGTTGCTTGCTGTTGCACATCACGAAAACACGCCTATTTAATTTTGACCCCCCTCTTACCCCACTTTTATATAGTAAAACTGGGGTTTACAGGGGAATACCTTATTTTTCTTATTTCTGCTCTAAATATAGATTGTGGGTACTCGTTAGAACCGCCATCGAGGCGGTTCTAACGAGTACCCACAATCTATATTTTGAGCAGGAATAAGAAAAATATAACAATTTTTCATCTTAAAATGTTCGTATTTTCGGCGGTAAAATTGACAATGTATTTGTATAGGCGTGTTTTCGTAATGTACATTAAAATGTCTTATGGAAAACAGCTTTTGGGAAAAATAAAATGATGCTCGCGAAAACCCGCGAGCAAAACAAAGCTGCAAAGAAAAAAGTACCGAAACGCCAACGAATCCAACACTTATATACAGTAAAATTCCTATATTAAGACCACCTTTAGGACTGTTCAATAGTGGTCTTTAAGACCACTTCTGAACAGTTTCAAAGGTGGTCCTTGATCAGAGGACATTGTGTGCAGGAAATTCGAACAAAGAATAACTGCACCTTTCTAAATAAGCTTTTTAAAGCAGAATTAGTCTTAATTTTAGGTGGTCTTTATAGCGGAATTTTAATTGTATATTGGGACATTCATCTCAACGTCGGGTTTAAAGTCCCGCAAAATCGGTAGCAACTTCTCAAGAATGACTCAAATAGTGTTGAAGGGGTCAAACAAACAACAAATGAACAAACCATAGTTGTTTCGAATCATTTCTCGAGTCATTTAAGATATTGGGCTTCCGTGGCCTATTGGGTAAAAGCGCTGACTCTTAATCATTAGGTCTCGCACCACCGTGGTTCGAGCCTGATCGGGTCACATGTGAGACGCCAAGTTCTGCAACGGAAGGTAAGGTGGTTTTTCTCCGGGTACTCCGGTTTTTGCCCAACTCTGATTAACGATAGGCTCGATATGAGTGAATTAATCTTGAAAGGGCCGTAAAACCGAATCCCCCCCCCCCCCCCAAAAAAAAGTCCTTTAAGATCGTTTCCTATTGCTCCAGGAACAAATTATTCAGTGATTTTCCTAATTTTACCTTGTATGTTGTGAGCACTCATTGGATCGAATATAGCGCGGCTATAAATAACCTTTACCTGAAATTCATATAAAAATGCTATGTGCGCGCAGTTTAACATTATTTGTCAGTGATAATCACATGGGCCTCTGGGCAAATGACGCTTGAACAACGTTGCATTGACGTTGATACGACGTTGCATACACAATGTGTGCTCGCCGGCAACACAATTAAATGAGCCGCAGTCAAGCGAAAATATACATCGGACATCGACGCCAAATAAAGAAAAAAAATCCGTCTGTGCACCCACTCATTCGTTATACAGTCCTTATTCTCTGCACAAAGAAGAACTGCGTGCGTGGGTATCCTTACATTTTTCTTAACATGAGTCATTTAATGAATTAGTTTTCTTCGAGATTTATTTACAGTAAAATTCCTATATTAAGACCACCTTTGGGACTATTCAAAAGTGGTCTTCAAGACCACTTTTGCACAGTCCCAAAGGTGGTCTCTGACCAGAGAACACTGTATACAGAGACCGGCCCCGATAGCTCAGTTGGTAGAGTGTCCGCTCCGGGGAACGGGAGGTCTCGGGTTCGATCCCGGGCCGCGACATACCAAAGTCGTTAAAAATGGTACTAGCTGCTCCTCGTTTGGCACTCAGATTTACGGGGTAGAGCTAGGACTGGTCGATCTAGTGTCAGGATAATGTGACTGGGAGTGGTATCATGTAATGTGTCTGGGACATGATACTTCAGTGAGGCAGCACTATAAACGTGAGCATTGAGCTCCCTGTCGCAACCAGACACCGTCGTGATATGACTGAAAAATTGTTGAAAGCGACGTTAAACCCGAATTCACACACACACACACACACACACACACACACACACACACACACACACACACACACACACTGTATACAGAAAACACAAAGAAAGAATAACTGCAACCTACTAAATGAGCTTTTTAAAGCAGAATTAGTCTTAATTTATGTGGTCTTAATAGCGGAATTTCACTGCTGTATTTATTTATTTATTTATTTTCAGGTCAGACAGTAAAACAGAAGCTTGTGTCATCAGAGGGTACCTGGGCCTTCGGTTGGAAGAGGCCTCTTATTGGTTCAAAGAAAGTTTGGGGATTCTTTCCCACCATGATTGGGTCTAAGAGGATCGCGAATTTTGGTGACAGCGCACCATTGCTAGTCTGACTTTATTTAAAAGTGAATTGTTAGATTTTACAGTTGTCCACCAGGATGTAGGGTAGAGAAGGGAAAATAGAGACGTGATTCTTGGATGAATAGATACTAGGATGAACTGATACTGGAATGACTTGATATGATCACTTACCTTTATATATTTCATAAATCATTACTTTAACATTTTTATATATTTCTTTATGTTTTATATTTTTACAATCATCTATATATATATATATATCTATATATTCTTATTCATATTTGTTTCATTGAAAATAATGAATAAATTTAGATTAATGATATTTTACGTTTTGACCTTTCTGAGTCACCTTAATAAAATTCCATTGACATTTGTGCAAAAACATTACGTAAACACGCCTATATGATTTTGACCCCTCTTGAACCCAACTTTTATACAGCAAAACTGGGGTTTACCTTACCTCAAAATACAGATATTTTAGAGCAGAAATAAGAAAAATATCACATCTTAAAAATTACGAGAAAATCAAAGAATCAATTCCAATATATGTAGGTAGGGTCAAATCCAGAGCTACGTATGTTATGAGCAAAAACAATGATGTCAGATTTTGAAGGCTGCATTCTGAGCAGGTACGCGAGCTTATCCGATTTTGCTAAGTACATATGCTCAAAGGCACATTTTGCTCATCACTGCTTATTATCGTGACTAGCTAGTGTCTAGGTCAATCACAATAGGATAACACACTCGTGAGAGGTTAACATTATAATCACAAATCCGTTTCATAACTCCAAAAAGGTAATTTAATCATGAAAATGTGTGATAATTTTTTATTTATACACCAAACATAGGTTTTGGGTGCTCGTTAGAACCGCCTCAATACGAGTACCCACAACCTATGTCTTGGAGGAGGAGAAATAAGGAAAATATTGGTTACCCCCGTAAACCCTATATAAAGTGGGGTTTAAGGGTCTTTATTTCACGGACTTGTTCACGTGATGTCTTTCTTTCATGGCCCTAACATTACGACAACACACCCGTGCGACATATTGCATTTTAACATCTCCAAAACATCTCCAAAATGGATACTTTTCTGGTGAAAATCCGTGATATTTTCTGATTTATACTGCAAACATAGGTTGTTTATTCTGACGATTGTCTTGGAGCAGAAATAAATCAAACAATGTACACCCCCATAAACTCCAGTTTTCTCTATATAAAGTGGGGTTTAGGGGATGTTCATTTCACGGACTTGTTTACGTGATGAATGACACTTTTGGGCCGACTGTTTATCGATCGACCTATAGTTACTAAGCATAGAAACTCTTCAGCGCTCAAGTCCACGTGACTATCACTGACTTGTAAAAAAATCTAGGTAATGGTTATTTATAGAACAATAGCTGCGATTTCAATGACAAGTTCTATCTGTCACTCCTAGCTATCACAAGAGTTTTCAAGCAGCTTCCTGCTTTCACTACTATAGAAATATATGCGTCCGTACAGAATGTAGTTGGCTTATTTTCAGTTTTAGGCGCATGTTTGTATACATGCATTGGTTTAAGTTGAAAAATTTCATGAATGGTCAGACGACACATGATTTAAAAAAAAAAAAAAAATACAAAAAATGAATACCCAAGAAGTGTCAGCTAAACAAGCGTGCTGTTTAACATTAAAGCGCCATACAAAGTTTTAAAGCAGACGAATTTCAGATTTTTTCTTATTTTTCAGGCAAGATCAGCATTTCATATGAATCAACTGCCAGCAGATGAATCGCATGAAATGTGAAGTCACGTTTTCTGTGACGAAATATAAGAAAAGAAAATGAAATCTATCTCTGCTACTGATACCTTTCACCCACGGGTTTCTCAAGCGCGTTCTTCCATCACTGGATTTGGACACGTCCATTCTACTACTTGTATATAATGTGCTAGCCAACACTCGTCAACAGAATGGCAAGTCATGTAGACCCAGATGAGATGATCTCATCGTGTTGCATAGTATCTGCACCGGGATACAGGGCTGAAAGGGTTAAGATATCACTACGCTACGACGTTATCAAACGTGACGTGGAAAGCTGCAACCATATGAGCCCCGCCAAGCGAATTTGTGTCATCGAGCATTCCGTCAAATCTTAACTGCAACGCCCAGCCATTGAGAGGGGCCAGGGATATGGCTTTCTGTCTGAAGGTTCCTCTTGATTCACTGCTTGTATGAGCGAGAGCGAAGGTTCTGGCGAGACTGCGCGGATGCGCAGGCTCGCCTGAACCTTCGCTGCTCGCATAGGCGATAAGTACCAAAATCGCTTGGCGGGGCCCATATGGTAGCAAGCAAGCAATATTACTGTCTAACCAGTTATCACTGTCCAAATGTATAACTTTTATAAGCTCAGCTGTAGTAATAAATTAGTTACACGCCACAAAACTTCAACTTTCGGGCAAAAGTGGATTTTCTTGATAGTAGTGCATGGCATAAGACAGGTTGTAGACTGAGCTGGGCATTTTGCTATAAATAGACAGACTCGGCATCGATAAGAGAGTAATTTTCAGACGCACAGAAATACCGGAATGCATCATTATTTCATGAACGAATCAAATGACACGCAACGGCAAACCACTGAAATTTGTTGCGTTGCATTAGTAGTAGTAGTAGTTATATAAACTGTAAAACTTAAGCTGCACTGAGAATAAACAGTACGCAATCTGCAGCCACGGTTTTCATCGAATATAACAATAAATGCATTGTTCTGCAAATTTACACATTTTGACATATTTCTTACGTTACATACATGTGTATTTCTTTTGTTATTTCTTTTGTTAACTTCCAGTTTTGGTCAGTTTATTAATGTTTGATTTTCAGAACGTAAACATTTTGAGATAAAATATTTCTCTGGAAAATGACACTTCATAATACCACCGGTGTACAGACATCAGCAAACATTTCATAATTAAATTTGCAGAACTGCTTTTCTAAAATGAAAAGGGGTAATTTAAGCCGCCCACCCCACCCCACCATTCCAAGGCCGTTCTTCTGTCGCGGTTTATTTTTGTTGTGGTTTGCCTTTGGGTGTTTGTGTCGCTTATATTATTTTGTTTTGGTTAGCTAATTGGCCATTTTGTGGGAAAGTAACTGTCCTTTTGGCTTTTCGCTATTGATGTTTCCATTAAGGTCTGTTGTTTCATTTTTGTGTTTCTTTCCCTTTGGTGTCGTCCTCACCGTTGTCTCACCTCTGTGGTGCTTTGATTATTTGTGTTCACGGAGATGTTGCACTGATGAGTTAGGTGGCCTTCATGCGGACTGAACAAAGTATTTGTCTAAATCGCGACGGAAGTAAGGGCGAGGATTGTGGCCATGTAAAATCGATTTAAGCCCCCTTGTGGAAATCTTTCCACTGACCGTTCCAAGGCGGTTCTTCTGTGGCGGTTTATTTATGTTATTGTTTGTTACTTACTGTGTGTATCACTTGTGTCTTTTTATTTTGGATGGCCATATGGCCATTTTGTGGGAAAGTAACTGTCCTTGTGGCCTTCCTTTGTTTAGGTTTCCATTATGGTCTGGTCGCTTAATGTTTGTGTATATTTCCCTTTGGTGTCGTTGATGGGTGGAGTAAGTTAATTGTATCGATTCCTGATCTTTGTTTTACTTCTACTCTGATGGGAGCTGTGGGCTAATATTATACCGATTCCTGACCATTGCCTGCATTTCTATTTTTTTATGTAAGTATGTAAGTATGAAGTTCTAAGAATCTGTCATTCCAGTGCCTTTGGCGTTTTGATTCTTATCGCTGTGAGGACAGAGTGTTGCGTCAGAAATAGAATCTGGACTGGAATCATTAGTTTGGCTTGGCAAAGGGTGTTTTGGGTGGGAATATAAAGAAAAAACGAACTCCAGTTTTCCTGTTCAGTGAGTCAGAATGATATAGGTATGTTTTCGTGAAGAAAAAGAATAGCATACAATGAAAAATAGAAGTGAAGGCAATGATCAGGAATCGATACACTTAACCAACAGCTCCCATCATAGACACCAAGGGTAAGAATCACAAACATGAAACAACTAGACCCCAATGGAAACATCACTAACGAAAAGCCTAAAGGACAGTCACTTTCCCACAAAATGGCCATTTGGCTATCCAAAGCAAAATAATATAAGCAAAACACACACTCAAATACAAGCCATAACAAAAATAAATCTAGACAGGAGAACCGCCTTGGAATGGTCAGTGAAACGAATTCCACTGGGGTGGGGGTGGTCTAAAATTGATTTTGCGTGGCTTTACTTCCGTCGCAATTTAGACAAATAATTTGTGCAGTCCGCATGGACTCATCTGTGCAACATCTCCGTGAACACAAAAATCAATCAACCACAGAGATGAAACAACGGCGAGGACAAGACAGCAAGTAACTACTGAAATGTTGGAGCAAAAGAAAACCATTATTAAGACGTCGATGGGCCCAACAAGAGACCAACAAACATTGCATAAAATTATATTCTCTCTTATTCTAAGTAAGCCTTTACGCTGGAAGCGTCATAGAATCTGAGGCCTGGCCCACCGGCGTGCAATAAAGAGGGAAGCAAAGTTGTCAACCGTGATTGGGTTAACTACCATGCATGCAGTCTGTCGTATAACATTTATGTTGTATCCAATCTTTTTGTATCGAAGAATGATTTTACGAAATTGGGTGCTGAAGTCATTGCAATTATATATTTTTCTGAACGCATATACTAAATCACCATAAAATTCGGGTTCCGATGGACCTTGTTGCAGAAGAGATTTAAGTCCAACATTGAATTTTGAAATTAAATCGGAATGACGTCTATAAAATTTTGAAAACACTTCGCGTAGTTTCTGATACCGATAACCATGATTAAGAAGTTTAGCAGTTAACAATTTATTCCGAGTGTTGAAGTCAGTTACATGACTAGACACTCTGGCAAATCGAACTAAATGCGAAATACAAACGCCATAGGATGCCGCACGAGGAACATCACCATCCAAGAAAGGAAAATTTACAATCTCAAAATCAAAATCATCGCGTTTATCATAAATTTTACAAGAAACAAATCCATCTACAATAGATAGGTGTAAATCCCAAAACGGGGCCTCGGTATCAGAAGAATTTGCTTTATTTCACTGAAGTCTAGGGGGATAAATTTGACTGATCAAACCATCGAAATAGGTATTGTCAATATTTAATAAAACATCCAAATATATAGAAGTAGAGCTTAAGGCTTCAACGATTTCAGATTGGTTTTCAGCGGAAAGGGACATAAGGATGTCTCTTTCATAACAAAACAAGAACACATCAGCCACAAGGGGTGCGCAAATTGTACCCATCGGAATACCCACAACTTATCTAAATAAAGTAGTACCAAGTCTTATGTAAATATTGTCAAGTAGAAAGGTGAGAGCGTCACACTTTCTGACATGACCATAAAGTATAATTTTTATGCCCTTCAGAAGTGATGTGTGTGTGAATTCGGGTTTAACGTCGCTTTCAACAATTTTTCAGTCATATCACGACGGTGTCTGGTTGCGACAGGAAGCTCAATGCTCACTTTTATAGTGCTGCCTCACTGAAGTATCATGTCCCAGACACATTACATGATACCACACCCAGTCACATTATCCTGACACTGGGTCGACCAGTCCTAGCTCTACCCCGTAAATCTGAGTGCCAAGCGAGGAGCAGCTAGTACCATTTTTAGCGACTTTGGTATGGCGCGGCCCGGGATCGAACCCGTGACCTCCCGTTCCCCAGAGCGGACACTCTACCAACCTTCAGAAGTGAAAAAAAGCATTTCTTACATTACATGCAAAATAGAGGGAGTCTGCCCTATGAAATGTGCATTCAATTAAATCATTAAGTCATTAAGTTTTTTTATAAGATTATGAGAAAGTGTAGAGTAAAGGGTCGAAAAATCATAAGTAGATAAGACTTGAAGCACGAAAACGTCTGAATTTCAATTTATTTAAAAATTCATTAGAATTTTTATAGACCAAAACACATTTCTCCCTGATCTTTCGAAGACTTTGTCGCAATATTTAATCACATGTTTATGATGGCAGTAAAACATGAAGTTAATAATTTGGAGAGTTCAGTGGTGGTACAAGAGCTTGAATTTGCAATAAACCATGCTTTGTATGGTCTTTTATGAAGTTTAGATAGGACGCTTGTCTTGGGCTTCTGTTACACATACATATTTGGTGGATGAATGACAAATGTGGTCATTAATTAAAGCCTCTCTACAGCCAAAGGCTGCAGTTCATAGGCCTTAGTACCACGAAGTTCTCGCTGAAGAGTGTTAACATAGAGGAGCCGTCAAACAACGACCAACATTGTTAGCAAAAACAAATGAAAGAAATTAGATACATTCGTGAAGAAATCGTGAGGCAATCCAATACTTATATATATTAAAAAAAAAAGAATAATATACAATGAAAGAAATTGAATATATTGTAGTTTTTCCTTCTCTATCATTAACTTAGCTTATGAAGATGAGATATGTTAAATAATTTCTTTTTACATACCCATCTTTATAAATTGTTAGTTCAAGCAGGAAGGTTAAACTCAACGTTATGGTAGAAAAGTGTTACTATATGACTATATGATGTGTATATCTGAATATGTACAAGTATGGAATAAAAAAAAAGAAAAACAAAGAAACGTGTAGGCCCAGAAAAGAAAGATGCTACAGAGCGCGACTTCTGATCTGAATATGCACTGTTAACTTAAGTGCAGGAATTTAGGGGTCCAACGCCGAAAAACGCAGCGCCTGATCAGGGTCTTCACTCTATACTTAATATTGGAATATAAGGTTTAAACGAAACAGTCTAAGCCTTAGTTCAGAACTATTTTCCCCAGTATCGGCTTAATTGCTTAATACATTCTCACAAGACATTCCCTATTTTTTTCAACTATATGCTCCTATGCAAAGAATGTAGCTATAACAGGGGCAAATAGCAAAGGTTCGGAGAATCTGCTCAAAGATCCTTGTTGTCACGAGACATGTAGCGCAGACACAGAGGAAGTCAAACACCATGGATCATGCATATAGCCTATTGCGTTTAAAACACACCATTAGCCACTAAGAACCTTTTGTTCATATTACAGATCCTATCATATATTATATTCTGCGCAAAGTAAGCATGGTAAGAACCGGTACAATTTCAAATTGTCATGCGCAAAGTAGTAAGTATATATAACTGAAAAAAAACTAGAGTTGACTACACAAATTAATGTTGATTTAGTTTAAACATTTTTATTGCAACGAACTGAGCAATGGTCAGTAACAACTGCCTTCAAAGGGCAATTTAATAAGTACCCACAACGTACCAATTTACAATACATTGCGGATATCTGTTAGAATCGCCGCTGCTATAGACACTTCTGCAATTATGTTAACATTGTGAAAGGGCGTATTGTGGGTGCTTGTTAGAACCATCTCCATCATGTTGACAAGTCCGTTAAAAGAAGACTCCTCTAAACCCCACTCTGTATAGAGAAAAATGGGGTTTTAAAGGGGTTTACATAATTTTGCTTATTTCTGGTCTCCGTGGTGTAGTGGTTAAGCTACTCGACTCGTAAACCAGGGATAGTGAGCTCGATTCTGGGCGTCTCCAGACTTTCGGCCTAATTGGCCGAAACTAGCTAGTCTGGCCCAGAAAACATATACTCCAAATTTTCCAGTTCTGTTGTGTATTCCTTGCTTCCAAAGGATAACCCTTTTATAGAACATAATTCGGATGAGTCTTTAGACATATAAAAGCAATGACTTCAGTACCCAATTTCGTAAAATCATTCTTCGATATAAAAAGATTTGATACAACATAAATGTTATACGACAGACTGCATGCATGGTAATTAACCCAATCACGGTTGACAACTTTGCTTCCCTCTTTAATTATACGCCGGTGGGTCAGGTCTCAGATTCTATGACGGTTCCAGCGTAAAATAGAAGTAGAGGCAATGATCAGGAATCTATAAATCAACCCACAGCTCCCATGAGAGACACCAAAGGGAAAGAAATACAAACTTGAAACAACATACCCTAATGGAAACATCAATAGCGGAAAGCCAAATGGACAGTTACTTTCCCACAAAATGGCCAATAGGCTATCCAAAATAAAATAATATAAGCGACATAAAACACACAAAGACAAACCATAACAAAAATAAACCTCGACAGAAGAACCGCATTGAACGGTCAGCGGAAACGAATTCCACTGGGGGGCTTAAATCGATTTTAAGTGGCCACAATCCTCGCCCTTACTTCCATCGCGATTTAGACAAATAATTTGTGCAGTCCGCATGAAGGCCTCCTAACTCATCAGTGCAACATCTCCGTGAAAACAAATAATCAAACAACCAAAGAGATGAAACAATGGTGAGGACTCGACAGCAAGAAAACAATGAAATGCCGGAGCAAAAGAAAACCAACAGTTAGACTCCGATGGGCCCGACCAGAGACAGAGCATCAGGCACCAGCCAACATTACCTTGAATTAGATCTCTTTAATTCTCAATAAGCCTTTACGCTGGAACCGTCATAGAATCTGAGGCCTGACCCACCGGCGTGCAATTAAAGAGGGAAGCAAAGTTTTCAACCGTGATTGGGTTAACTACCATGCATGCAGTCTGTCGTATAACATTTATGTTGTACCCAATCTTTTTATATCGAAGAATGATTTTACGAAATTGGGTGCTGAAGTCATTGCGGTTATATATTTTTCTGAATTTATATACTAAGTCACCATAAAATTCGGGTTCCGATAGACCTTGTTGCAGAAGAGATTTAAGTCCAATATTGAATTTTGAAATTAAATCAGAATGACGTCTATAAAATTTTGAAAAAGCTTTGCGTAGCTTATGGTACCGATAACCCTGATTAAGAGGTTTAGCCGTTAGCAATTTATTACGAGTGGTGAAGTCAGTTACATGACTAAACACTCTGGCAAATCGAATTAATTGCGAAATTAAAACGCCATAGGATGGCGCACGAAGAACATCACCATCCAAAAAAGGAAAATTTACAATCTCAAAATCAAAATCATCGCGTTTATCATAAATTTTGCACGAAACCCATCTACAATAGATAGATGTAAATCCAAAAACGGATCCTCGGTATCAGAAGAATTTGCAGTTTTGAAGTTCTCGGGGGGGGGGGGTGTAAATTTGACTGATCAAACCATCGAAATAGGTTTTATCAATATTTAAAGGCTTATTGAGAATTAGAGAGAATTTAATTTTATGTAATATTGGTTGGTGCCTGATGCTCTGTCTCTGGTTGGGCCCATCGGAGTCTAACTGTTGGTTTTCTTTTGCTTCAGCATTTCAGTGGTTTCTTGCTGTCGAGTCCTCGCCGTTGTTTCATCTCTGTGGTTGATTGATTTATGTGTGCACCTTCATGCGGACTGAACAAATTATTTGTCTAAAATCGCGAGGGAGGTAAGGGCGAGGATTGTGGCCATGTAAAATCAATTTAACCCCCCCCACAACCCCACCCCCTGTGGAATTCGTTTCACTGACCGTTCCAAGGTGCTTCTTCTGTCGTGGTTGATTTTTGTTATGGCTTGTCTTTGAGTGTGTGTATCGCTTATATTATTTTGTTTGGATAGCCAATTGGCTATTTTGTGGGAAAGCAACTGTCCTTTTGGCTTTCCGCTAGTGATGTTTTCTCGTTAGGGTCTAGTTGTTTCATGTTTGTGTTTCTTTCCCTTGGGGTCTCTGTGGGCTAAGTGTATCGATTCCTGATCATTGCCTTCACTTCAATTTTAAACCACGGTCCCGTCTCCATGTGACCTTAGTTGTTGCTGGGACGTAACACACACACACACACACACACACACACACACACACACACACACACACACACACACACACACAAACACACACCACACGCGTGCTTTGGTTGTCACCTCTTGTTGGGAATAGAGATATGGTTGCTATGCTGTTTGTAGTTCGTTTATTTCCTGTTTTGTTTTCTCTGTTGTTAGTTATTCTTCCTCTATTTGCAGTTTGTGGGCTCAGTGTAATCTTTGATTGTGGCTTTTCCTTTGCATCTATTTCCATAATTTTTTGGGAGGTTTGCTTGGTACCTTTAGTGTATACTGTTCTCTAACCAGTAACCATACCCCACACATCCCTACCAGAGACGACTTTAGCGCATCACATCCTTCGCTCCCGCCCTACCATACCAGGGTAGTTTGGAATATTTATGTCCCCAACTTTGGTGGGGCCTTTTGCTTTTGCTTTGTTCGTCCGTCCGGTCTTCCAAACTTCCGGCCTTATGTCCGTCCATCACGCTTTAAATGCATTGCATAACTTTTCAACCGCGCATGATAGGTTTTTGAAATTTCATATATGGACTCCTTATGCAAAAATAGTTGACCCGTTTTTTTTTTTTTTTTTTGTTTGTTTTTTTTTTTTATTTATCAGTGTTATTCCACTTTCTTGAGCTACGCCCCTTTTCAAAATAAATAAATAAATAAAAATAAACAATGCAATGAAATCTTGTAATTTTTTAGCTTTTTGTTTAAACTTAATATGCTGATAGAGGATGATGAGCAGATTAACTGCTTAACGTTTGAAAAAAAGTCCAAATAATGTTTTCTTGAGTTGTGGCCCTTTGAAATTTGGGCAGTTTAAGCTTTTAAGCAAGATATCCCAAAACCCATTTGAGCTATTGCCTTGAGACTTTACTACAGACTGATGGGGGATGATTAGTAGATGAACTGATCAACTTTTAAAAAAGAACGATTTTTTTCTTGAGTTATGGCACCTTGAAAATTTGAGCAGTTTAAGATTGTAAGCAAAATATCTCTAAAACTATTCGAGCTATTGTCTTGAAACTTAACAGGCTGATAGAGGATCATGAGAAGTTGACCTGATCAACTTTAAAAAAAAAAAAAAAAAAATCTGAAATTTTCTTCTTGGGTTATGGCCCTTTGAAGAATTTGTCATTTCAACCTTGTAAGCAAGATATCTCGAAAACCGATGAAGATATTCCCTTGAAACTTGACAGGCTCATCGGGAATGATCAGTTGATGACTGATTTTAACTTTTGAAAAAAAAAAAACAACTGAAATTATCTTCTTGAGTTATGGCCCTTTCAAAATTTCGGCATTTTAACCTTACAAGCAAGATGTCTCAAACCCTGTTTAGTCATTGCCTTCAAACTTTACAATCATTGCCTCCACATCTATTTTACAGACTGACAGTACAGGGATCGCAGGATCGATCCCGGGCTTCTCCAGAATTTCGGATGAGTCTTTAAACCGAGGTCCCCTCTCCGTTTGACCTTAGCTGTTGGTGGGACGTAAATCTCAAACACCCACTCAAACATCCACAGACTGACAGTGGAAGATAAGTGGATGACCTGATCAACTTTTGAAGAAAATCAGATTTTTTTTCTGGGTTATGACACTTTGAAAAAATGGACATTTTAAGTTTATAAGCAAAATATTTCTTAAACTATTTTGAGCTATTGTCTTGAAACTTGACAGGCTGATAGGAGATGATGAGCAGAAGACCTGATTAACTTTTGAATAAAACAAAATCCGGCATTTTCTTCTATTGAGTAATGATCCTTTGATAATGTCGGCTAGCCGGGGGCATATATCTCAGAAACCCTCTAGAAATACTTTTTAATAAGCCATCGATTCGAAAGGATAAAAATACCTCTATATCAAAGAACAATGTTTACTTGTTTAGATTCAGGGTGTTGTCGCATCTTAAAGTGGGGACAAGTTGTTGCAATTCAGGGAGATAACTCGGTACCCAATAAATAGCAATAATCGCAAAAGTCATAACAACACTAAATCAATTGTGACTTTAGGGTAGAAATTTAAATAATATTGTAATAAAATGTTGTAGAAAGGTCGTGAACATATTTTGTAATAGATCGATAAAGAAATAACGGGAACAATGCACCAAAAGCATACCTTTTTGACAATTCGTACATTTTACTATTTAAAATCGTACTTTTCCCTGAAATAAGTATCATTATCACGATAAAACAGATTTGGAGGACAGAAACTATATTAGGCATTACAGATTATATAATAAAATGTATACAAATAAATAAAATGTCTGATATAAAGGGATATTCATATCAGTTTGTTTAACAGAATACATAAGGTCGGACATGAAAGTATTATATACAGATTGAGAACGATACATTTAGCTCACAGCTCCGATCAGAGACAACAAAGGGAAAGAAACACAAACATGAAATAACTAGACCCTAATGGAAACAGCAACAACGGAAAGTAAAAAAGGCAGTCACTTTCCCACAAAATGGCCAACTGGCTATCAAAACAAAGAATATAAGCGATAAACACACTCAAAGACAAACCATAACAAAAATAACCTCGACAGAAGAACCGCCTTTAAACGGTCAGTGAAACAAATTCCACTGGTAGTGTGCGTGTGTGTGTTGTGGGGGGGGGGGGGCTTAAATCGATTTTACGCGGCCGCAATCCTCGCCCTTACTTCCGTCGCGAGTTAGACAATTTGTTCACTCCGCATGAAGGCCTCCTAACTCAGTGCAACATCTCCGAGAACACAAAACTCAAACAACCACAGAGATGAAACAACAGTTTGGACTCGACAGCAAGAAACCACTGAAATGCTGGAGCAAACGAAAACCAATAGTAAGACTCCGATGGGCCCGACCAGAGACAGAGCATCAGGCACCAACCAACCTAACATAAAATTAAAGTCTCTCTAATTCTCAGTGAGCCTTTATGCTGGAACCGTCAAAGATCTGAGGCCTGACCCACCGGCGTACAATTAAAGAGGAAAGCAAAGTTATCAACCGTGACTGGGTTAAGTACCATGCATGCAGTCTGCCATATAACATTGATGTTGTACCTAATCTTTTTATGTCAAAGAATGATTTTACGAAATTGGGCGCTGAAGTCATTGCAATTATATTTTTTTCATCTAAAACGTCTCTAAGTTTTTCATCACTGTTAGTTTGACAGTTTATGCATCTCGTCAAGTCCGTTCTTTTGCGCCTCTTTTTATTTAGTACCAGTTCTAACGGGCTACCAAAGGTGTTGGAAGAGCCGACAATTACTTAATTCTTTGCAGTTTCACATATGCAGTAAATTACTGGCTCTTAAAGTCAGTCTATTGATTCTGGGCGGCCTACGACTCGTCATGTTAACAATCAACAATGAGACAGATGCATTCTAACAAAATTTGATTTGCCTTTTCGGTAAAGTATTTGCATGTGAGGAAATGTTGACCGGAACATTGTCAATTCAATCATGTATTGACTCGTTTGTAGAATGAACAGTCTTAAAAAATCCGATAGAGAAAAAAAAAAGACAGATAAAAAAAACACGCCCACAATACAGCCCAGAAATATTGGTTAAAATACCAAAAAAGACAAGAAGACTAACATACAAAGTACAGTATTTGCATGTCGTATGTACAGTCTATTATGACAAGACGACAAACTAAATTGGGTATTTACAATATAATGCGTTTCCTAGGCTTGCATGTACATGTTTGGGGTGACCTCAACTTCGAAGACAATGTTTGGTCCGACAGGCTCAGCAAAAAGGCACAGTATTGAGTCAGACTGAAGGATAAATATTAATTGACATTATGAACGATCTTGGCTAAGAACAAATTGCTAACTTCCCCACTCGTGATAAGAACACATTGGACCTGATTCTTAAAACTTTACCAGGACAGTTTGAAGACATTCAGTCTCCAGACAAAGTAAGTGATCATGATATTATTTCCGGATATTTAAAAATACACATTCCACCAATAAAGAAACCGCGGAGGAAGGTGTACTCATATCAAAAAGGTGACTATCAAAGGATGCGCTCAGATTTTCAAAGGAGAAATACAGATGCTCTGTTTGCGCAGGAGAACTTTGCACGGTTCTTTTATCACGGTTTATTTTTGTTATGGTTTGTCTTTGAGTGTTTGTATCGCTTATATTATTTTGTTTTGGATAGCCAATTGGCCATTTTGTGAGAAAGTAACTGTTCTTTTGGTTTTCCGCTATTGATGTTTCCATTAGGGTCTGTTTGATTCATGTTTGTGTTTCATTCCCTTTGGTGTCTCTGATGGGAGCTGTGGTTTAACTGTATCGATTCCTGGTCATTTCTTTTACTTCTATTTTGCAGAAACTACCTTGCTTCAGCAGATTACAAAACTTTAAATAGTACTAATTTTGTTTCAAACTTATGTTGGAATATATACGCATTCATGACCAACACCGATTTCCACGTGCACACCTGTAGTTGTTTTTTTTTTAGTTTGTAGCGTAGTATTAACGGCATAGCCTAGCTATAAACGATACTTTCAATTTTTGGACCCTTACAGTACTACATTAAATCGAGTCGTAGCGCTGTGTTTTTGACACTGCTTACACAGTCTGTTTATTTACCGGGATGTTTATTTCGAACACCTGTGACATTTAAATATCAAGCTACTCATGGCACTGTAACCAGTAAGGCTTTTATTCAATTTATATACGAATTAAACCTATAAAACGCAATATTGAATCATGAAATAATGGGGGTATGCTTACTAAATTGCAATTTTTAACAGAAATACTCAAAGTATTCGCATCATTTTTCTACTGTCAATTACAGACATCTAGACCATTTATATGTCAGCAAAAAACTCATTTAAATCCGATGTTTATGTTTCCTGAGAAAAAAAAAACAATGCATAGTTTTTTACCATTTTGAGGGTTCATTTTCATACATTATTTCAAAGAATATAATTTGGTATTAAATGGCATAAACTGCAGTTAACATTAGCTCAATGCTTTCCAAATTACGGGACATGGACAGATTTTATAGGATTTCCTGATATTTTGAAAAAAAAAAAAGCGTTGTTTTGTTTTGACCTTTTCTTTTACATAATCCGGGTGGGTAGCAAAAGGGTCTGTTTTGAAGACCTTGTCCCCACTAACAAATGCGACAACACCCAGAATGCGAAAGTTTAGACTTTGATCTATCCTTTTCAGGTAAGTTTATCTTTTCGAACCGCCGACTAATTAAATTTTCGAAAATGAGTTATATGTCCCCGGCTAGGCATTTAACCTTGAACGCAAGTTGTTTCAAAACCTTTTTAAGTCATTGGCCATTGGCTTGAAGCTTTAAAAACTGATAGGCAATTATAAGTGGATGATCTTATCAACTTTTGAAAAAAATCTATTTTCTTCTTGAGTTATGGCCCTTTGAAAGTTTGGGCATTTTAACTTTGTGAGCAAAATAACTTGAAAACTATTTGAGCTATTGTCTTGAAACATGAAAAGGCTAATAGAGGATGAGGATTAGATGACCTGGATTAGATGACCTGATAAAATCTAAATTTTCTTCTTGAGTTATGGCCCTTTAAACAATTCGTCACTTGAACCTTGTAAGCAATATATATTTTGAAAAATAATTAAGATATTACCTTGAAACTTGACAGGCTGGTATGGAATGATGAGTAAATGACCTGGTTAACTGTTAAAAATACTCTGAATTTTGCTTCATGAGTTCAGGCCCTTAATGGCCAATGAACGGACCAGAACGGACCTAATTACCGGAACGGACCAATTTCACTCCGGTTTCCACCATATTTCTTGGGCATTTATATAAATACACACTATTTTCCTCTTTTGCCAAATTGTGTATTCCTTTTTTCACAATTAATTGGTCAATTCGCGAATTTTATCTTGTAAGCAAGATATCTCAAAAACTGTTAAATCTATTGCCTTGAAACTTGACAGGCTGATATGGAATGATGGTTAGATGGCCTGATTAACTTTTGAAAACTAGAGCTGTCAATGAAACTGACTAGGGCCCCGGCAGCGCTATCAGAGGAGTAGGAAAATTTGTGGACGGACAGGCGGACAGACGGACAGACAGACGGACGGACAGAGTGATTACTATAGGGCACCCACACTTTCAGTGCGGGGCCCTAAAAAGTCTGAATTTTTTTCTTATTCACGGCTGTTTGAAAATTTCGGTATTTAGGGACAAGCATATCGTTGGGGCATTGTGTTTTACAAACACAAATCTAGTTTAAGGGATTTTGGGGGGGGGGGTGTTTTGTTATGGTTTTGGGGTGGTTTGGGTGTTTCTATGGACCCGTTGGCAAAACAGGGTATGAAATTTACCGGAACAGACCAGAACAGACCTAATTACCGGAACGGACCAATTTCACACCGGTTTCCACCATATTTCTTGGGCATTTATATAAAATACACACTATTTTCCTCTTTTACCAAATTGTGTATGCCCTTTTTCATAAATAAATTGGTCAAATGTGGAATATGGGTCCGTTCACAATAATCTCACCCAGTGCGTTAGAGCCAACACAATCACATTCCCTAGTGGTGTTAAAGTTGAAATACATTACAGATATTCATCCAAATAGTTATTTCTAGAACCAGATGTTATGGCACTCTAATACATGCAGATTTATCGGGCATAAACGTGTGCCTTTTATATAAGTATCTCAGCAATTTACGAATCCATTTATTAATTATCATTGCGATAACACATCCGTGTGGCATAGTGCATTCTTTCATTATCTCCAAAATGGTGACATTTCCGACGAAAATTTGTGATGTTATTTTTCTTATTTATATTGCAAATATAGGTTGTACCTGCTCGTCTGAACCGCCCTCGTGAGGCGGTTCCAACGACTACACCCAAAATATGGAAAATAATGAATACCCCCTTAGACGCCTGAGTTTTCTCTATATAAGTGGGGTTTATTTTACGGACTTGTGACATGATGTAATTTCGCTATTTTTAGTAATGTTACAGTTGATTCTCGTTATCTCAAACACTGACATCTCAAACTACGGATTAAGTAAAACTAGATTTTGGCCCTTTTTAAGTTTTTCATTAGATTTCAAATCCTTTTATCACAAAAGAACTGTTATTTCAAACCAAAATTTCAAGTCCCTTTGAGTTCGATAATTTGATAATTATCTAATGGGTAAAAAAAGGGAATTGAAAAAATAACAAGGCACTCAATAATTTGTCAGCGGATTTTAATTCCGCCAGTTCAAAGCGATTGAAGTATGTTACATTGATAATCTTAGTAAAATAAACCGATATACCTGAAAGTGTGCGTTAGTAATCTACTAACCTTAGGTGTGGATAATCTAACTTTATTTTGGTGTTGATGTCTCGGTTGAAGGAGGTGTAGATGGTCGAAATAACGCACGCCAGCTTAACACTTAAAGAAATAAATTGGAGTAAAGATTTAAAAAAAAAGAAAAAAGAAACATGGCTATTGGCTTTTCAGATGTGATTTTGGGATGTGTTTCTTATTTCTTCTTTAAACACAGATTGTGCGTGCTCGTTATGAAAGCCCGAATGAGGAGGTTCTAATGAGTACCCCCAATCTATGACCAAGAGCATGAATGAGAAAAAAAGTATATCCCACACAGGGGTTCTAAGTGGTGACAAACGTACAAACAGGAGAAATAAACCAAACTAATCACGTTATCAAGACATAGTGCATGTTATGAACACTCTGGAAAACCATATTTCATGTAGAAAAAGTAGGGTTTACAAGAATATAACTTGATAAACCCCGTCTAAAATAATCTAAAGCAATTCAATATCACTATTTTTTTTCTCCTTTAACTGCTACTCGCTCACATCTGAGCATTACGAGCAGGATTCCCTGGGTGGTAACCAGTACTTTTTTAAGCAATGTGGATGAAGTGTCTTGCTCAAGGACACAACACTTTCATCAGCGTTAGGATCGAACCCGCAACCTCTCGATCACAAATCCGATGCGCTACCACTGCACAAATGCGCTCCACCACCGATCAGAATCGGAATCAGAATTGATACTGGTGACACGTCAAATGACATTCATACACCAGGACCTGTGATATGGGAAGTTAGTCCCAGAATCAGAATTGTTACTGGTGGCACGTCAAATGACATTCATACACCATCCCTAGCTCTAACCAAAGAGGTAAACTAAGCTACACAATTCTCAGCACCTTCAGCCGTCGAAAAAATCGAATCGGGGAGGGCATTCCAATCCCTAATGGTTCGGGGGAAGAATGATACTTTATAAATGTCAGTTCTTGCAGTGAGGGTCTGAAACGTCATTGAATGGTGCTTTCTACAGTGCCTAGCTGGGGGAACAAGGTCATCTGTTGGAATGCTCGCAGCACCCTTTAGACATTTGTATCAGAGTATGAGCCTACTGTCTCTTGTCCTTTTCTTGAGAGACTCCCATCTGAATTTTCCTAGAATTCCAGTCATGCTCCCAGTTTCAAAGCAGTAATTTCCTGTTACAAATCTAGCAGCTCTATTATGAACTTTTAAGGACCACTCCAATGCGCTCAACTATCAGAATCAGAATCAGAATTGTTACTGGTGACACGTCAAATGACATTCATACACCAGGACCTGTGATATGGGAAGTTAGTCCCTAGCTCTAACCAAAGAGGTAAACTTAGTTACAAAGTCATCAACACCTTCAGCTGTCGAAATAATCGAATCGGGAAGGGCATTCTAATCTCTAATGGTTCGGGGGAAGAACGATTCTTTATAAATGTCAGTTCTTGCAGTAAGGGTCTGAAACGCCAATGAATGGTGACTCATCCAGTGACTTCTTTTTTTTTTTTAAGCTAAATTCTAAATTTAGCTACGCACCCAACTGAGGTAATGGCCAAATATGACCGACTCAGTATAAGAAGATAGATAGATAGATAAAATGGTGATTTCTACAGTGCCTAGCCGGGGAACAAGGTCATCTGTTGGAATGCTAGCAGCACCCTTTAGATCTTTGTATAAAAGAATGAGCCTACTGTCTTTCCTCCTTTTCTTGAGAGACTCCCATTTTAATTTTCCAAGTATTCCAGTCATGCTCCCAGTTTAAAAGCAGAAATTGCCTGTTACAAATCTAGCAGCTCTATTCTGAACTTTTTCAATTTCTTGGGTAAGGACCACTCCACTGGGGTCCCAGATACAACTGCCATATTCCAAGATTGGGCGAACAAGACCAACGCTATCTATCTATCTATCTATCTATCTATCTATCTGTCTATCTATCTATCTATCTATCTATACTGCGGCACCCTCATTTCTGAGTATTATGCGCAGGGATGTGTGCGAGGCTAAAAGTAAGAAATTTTATAGTGAGAGTTAATGGAGTAATAGTGAAGAATGAAAAAAGATGATAGTGTTAGAGTGTTAGCAAGAATGAGATTAAAAGCAAGATAAAAACAATGTTACTTTCTACGGCACTGAGTAGTCGATCTTGCTCACTTCTCTCTTGAAGGAGTCAAAATCATTTAGGAGAGCAATTTCTACAGGGAGCCTGTTCAACAAAACTACCGTCATCGGAAAGAACGAACACCTGTAATAATCAGTAGAAGCATATACCTGGCGGAAACCTAGCGGATTTTGAAGGCTGTGGCGAGTGATTCTCCTGGGATGCTCAAAATATGAGGGCATTTGCACTGATACAAGGCCATACTGTATTTTATGAAACATCGCGAGACGTGAATCGCAATGGCGATACTCAAGGGAGCGCCAACCGAGGTTGCCCAGCATCGCAGAAACACTATCGTACGAGGAATATCTATTTGTAACCCACTGTGCGGCCCGCTATTGAACCATTTCAATCTGATCTATGTTTTTCTTGGAATGGGGGCTCCACACAGCGGAGGCATATTCAACTTTTGGTCTAACAAATGTTTTGTAGGCTAATTAATCTTCGGAGTCAAAAGAAAGCCAAGAATGTTAAGTTAAAATATATTGGATTTTATTGATTAGATGTTTGCCGGTCAGAATATATTTACATTGTTATGTACAAACCAATGACAGGATTTGTGAATGAATGCTTAACAGGCACTGAATTTATTTCATGTATTGTACCCGGTGGACACAAATCCTGCCATTATGAGTAAAACGACAACCTCCTCACACGAGGAGGCCGCCAGCATAAGACAGTCAATATAAATCTCCTATAAAGGATATAACCTTTAAACGCCCTGGAGTGCAATTTAAAGGTCAACCAAATCGTACCACCTTTAGAGCATCTATAGGGTGGCTGAGGGTGGGTAAAAAACATTGAATGTATGTCAAGGTCCATTTTTCATAATGGTGGTCCTTCAGCTAGTAGCCTAATAATGACAAAGGATGGAATAATTTCGGCATTTGGCGCGTGAGACGAGCCAAGCCAATCAAATTACTTCGATTATGATGGTTTTCCAACAAGCCACCAATGAAATACGTTATAAGAGATTCATGATGACGTCAGAAGGCGCGAGTGTGTGATAACTGGCCAATCAATGGGTTCATAAAAATAACCCAGAATAGGATTCCCTGACAGAATCGAACAGAACGAATAAGACAGAACAGCGGGGAATAAGATAGTTCGCCGAACCCTCAACTTAATTATCAGTTATGTAACATAACTCCACAATTAATCTTCGGAGTCAAAAGAAAGCCAAGAATGTTAAGTTAAAATATATTGGATTTTATTGATAAGATGTTTGCCGGTCAGAATATATTTACATTGTTATGTACAAACCAATGACAGGATTTGTGAATGAATGCTTAACAGGCACTGAATTTGTTTCATGTATTGTACCCGGTGGACACAAATCCTGCCATTATGAGTAAAACGACAACCATCTCACACGAGGAGGCCGCCAAACCGAAGGTCCGCCAAACACCAACCGGAAATTACAAGAATGAGAGGGAAGAACCGGCGTTGCTGTTACTCCCCACTGTCACTGTGCAAAACGCTTCACTGTCCATAAAGAGGAAACTCGGAAACAACAAAAAAAACCTCCTCCTGCAAACCTCACATACCATGCCTCATCACCCGTTCAGCTATACTGAACGTTGTGATGCTGCCAGGACAACAGTCCATTTACAAGACAATCACCATAGCTCTGCAGGAGGGAGGCTTTAAACACACAAAGCTGAACATGCAAAACACACAGCGCAGCAAAGCAGACAAACGGACAACACAACAAAAGGCAAAGACATCAAGCGAACAACACAACTTACTTTAGTCTTCCCCTTGCTTACTTGATTATTCTTTAATCTAGAATAGTTCCTTGCCTGCTTCTAAAAACATATGTGCAATGACTGACTCCAAATAATAAGTATCAAACAATGATAAAAATTATCACCAAAAGGGTGATCGGACGAGGAAACTCCCTCACCAGCCCGGCAGCTACAAGGGAAAGCCCAAATTACATCAGCCCTTGCATAATGCCACCCGATGCCCAACAAGCCCGATCGGTCCAGTCCCAATAGACCGATGAGCTTCAGTCCACAGGGAGAACTGATTCTCTGAAAGGACCAACCAGCCCAAAGGGGAGACGTGCGCCCCGGGATGAGCTTTAAAGGTATCAGGCAGCGGGAGGCACCAACAGATACGAACTAAACCCTCAGCAAATGAGCCACCGAGTTGATAAAAAACATTGAATGTATATCAAGGTCCATTTTTCATAATGGTGGTCCTTCAGCTAGTAGCCTAATAATGACAAAGGATGGAATAATTTCGGCATTTGGCGCGTGAGACGAGCCAAGCCAATCAAATTACTTCGATTATGATGGTTTTCCAACAAGCCACCAATGAAATACGTTATAAGAGTTTTATCTGGTGTCCCCCAAGGTTCGGTCCTTGGACCGGTCCTTTTCTTGGTATTCATTAATGATCTCCCTGATAACATCAGGTCATCTGTCCGTTTGTTTGCTGATGATTGTGTCCTTTATAGGAATATATATTCTTCTTCTGACTGTCTTATTCTACAAGATGACCTGAATCAACTAGCACAGTGGGAGGCCGATTGGCAGATGAAGTTCAATGTGGCCAAATGTCATTCAATGAGGGTGTCGCGACACCCTCCTGACAAACAAATTAAGTTTGACTATAAACTACACCAGCAAATCTTGGAGCAGGTTCAATCCGCCAAATATCTTGGTATCACCATCACTGATGATCTTGATTGGGGTCAACACGTTTCTGAAATTACATCAAAAGCAACTAGGACTTTAGGATTTCTTAGACGAAACTTGGCTTTTGCACCTAGGCAGACAAAGGATGTTGCATATAAAACATTGGTTCGCCCTCAGCTAGAATATGCATCACCCATTTGGCATCCCTATGTTAAAACTCAGATTCAACAGGTGGAGAAGGTGCAGAGGACAGCTGCTCGATGGACCTGCCGACGATGGCGCAATAGAAGCAGCGTCGGTGACATGCTTAACGAGCTAGAATGGCCGTCCCTAGAGGCCCGTCGTGAGCAGTCCTCTTTAACCTTCTTCTATAAGATACATTCAGGTACAGTGGCCGTTAATAAAGATAAATACTTGACCCCTGTGACAGTTTCAACTCGAACAAGGGCATCAAAAGTAAACAACTCACAGTATCACAGGTACCAGTCCTACAGTGATGCCCTGAAAAATTCCTTCTTCCCTAGGACTATTCCCCAGTGGAATAGTCTTCCCTCTTCTGTGGTGAATGCTAAGACTGCAGAGGAGTTCAAAGCCCATACAGTGTAAGATTGAGACTCAGAGGTATGCGTTTTAGTATACCTCTGTTATTCAGATTGTAAATAGTTTTAAGGACTCATCCAGTGACTTCTCTTTTTTTTTTTTTTTTTTTTTTCAGCTAAATTCTAAATTTAGCTACGCACCCAACTGAGGTAATGGCCAAATATGACCGACTCAGTATAAGAAGATAGATAGATTCATAATGACGTCAGAAGACGCGAGTGTGTAATAACTGGCCAATCAATGGGTTCATAAAAATAGTCCAGTATAGGATTCCCTGACAGAACCGAACAGAACGAATAAGACAGAACAGCGGGGAATAAGACAGTTCGCCGAACCCTCAACTTAATTATCAGTTATGTAACATAACTCCACAATTCTTTTACTGACTGATTTTAGTTTTTACATTCCTTTTAACAAATCCAAAAGTTTGATTAGCCTTAGTAGTAATTTCCTTGATATGTGTATTCCAGGTCAGGTCTTTTGAGATACTTACCCCAAGGTAGCGTGCGCAGTCTACAGACTCCAATATCTCGCCAATATCAACACTATGGTCATACTGCAAGGTAACAATGTTTAAGTTTCATAATATTGCACAAGGTAATCAAAGAACTTTCAAAATGGTATTTATTTAATGATCAACTCAATATGCAGGTGTAAACATAAAAAGTAAAATGAAGATGCATAAAATGGGGAAAATTAATCCGTTCCGGTACGTTCCGGTAATTAGGTCCGTCCGATAAATTTACGCACCGGCAAAACAGCGTATGTTTGGTTGGACAAGCAATAGAGTACAGTTTTAACTTCCGGGTGTTGAAGGGCAATATTTTTTTTTTCAAAACACCTGCAATTTTTGCCTGTTATATTTATTCCCGGATTGCCAGTTAGTCATGGCAACGCTAATAGGTGATGCTATACAAGTTGAACTTGGAGGTAAGATGTTTACTGATGTTGAAAGACTATAGCATAATCTTCAGAACGTTGAAGGAGGCTATTAACTGGCAGAAGACAGACAGAAGAACTGACAAAACTTAACTTGTCGTGTATTTTCGTGATAACGAGGGGAAGTGTCTAGAATCAGGTGCACACTAATGTCCGGGAATTCGCCGGGAAATGTCCGGAAATTCGCCGGGAAATGTCCGGGGAACATACATGTGATAACTTTGCGATGACCATGCTGGAGATTGGGTTTTCATTTCCTGGAGATTGGGTTCTCCTTCCTGGAGACTATTTGAAGACGAGTTTGACACATCAATTTGATGTTTTTTTTTAGGTAAAATGAAAAAAAAAGGAAAAATAATCAAAGAACAAAAGTGCAGCTCATTTCAGTTTTGTCTATTTTAATTTTAAATGGTCGCGGGTCGTTTCGGTCCTGAGTCGTTTCGGTCCCTGGGTCGTTTCGGCCCTGAGTCGTTTCGGCCGGGTCGTTTCGGCCTGGGTCGTTTCGGCCCAATTTCGGGGGTGGGTCGTTTCGGCCAAATTAGTGGGTCGTTTCGGCCTGAGTTTTTTATCACTTTATTTATCTGTATATATATTATGATTGTCGAAGATCAGCCTGTGCTTTTGCTATCTTCGCTCGTTAACACATTAATAGGTCAGCAAACAGAGGGCTTTTTTCAAACTGTGTAGACTCCGATCACAATGAACAGATTTATAGGTTATAAGGTCTTTGAAGGTATCAGATGCAGGCTGATCATATAAAATAATTACAGCGTTCAGATATTAATAGCTCAGAAAAAAGAGGGCTTTTTCAAACTGCGTAGACTCTGATCACATTGAACAGATTTATAGGTTATTAAGTATTTGAATGTATCACAACGACAGATGCAGGCTGATCATATAAAATAATTACAGCGTTCAGATATTAATGGCTCAGAAAACAGAGGGCTTTTTCAAACTGTTCAGACTCTGATCACAATGAACAGATTTCTAGGTAACTAAGTATTTGAGGTATCACAACGACAGATGCAGGCTGATCATATGAAATAATTAGGCTACATTTCGCAAATATTTCGCATGCTGTTCTCAAAATGTGCGTGTCATTGATACTAGTAAATACTGATCATCCTGCAAGTCAGTGCTGTGTGATCAGTATCTGCTAACCGCAGAAGCATTTTGCCGCCCCAGGGCTATTAAAAATAAACCTAAGAATGGATGCGCACCATGCATGTCTGTATGTGGCACGTGAAGTAGACCATTGTGCGCTTGCATGCAGTCTAATCATACCTTTGAGACGGACTTCACAAACCTTCAAAATCTTTGGGAACATTCTGCAGACACAGCGACATACAACATGACAAAAACACGCCTATATCATTTTGTCATTATCCAACAATGAAAGACTCAGTAAGAGTAATGTGCAGTCTATTCATGGTCTTCAAACTATGAACCTTCTGCAGCCATCATGACACCCCAGTTTATTTATGGACTTTAAAGTTCTTGGCTTTTTAAGAAGTAAATTATTTCATCACATGATAATGGCCCGTTAATCAGTCACCCGTTAATCACTTTCTATGGAGTTAGCCAATCCCCTTATTTTTGTATATAAGTGATCAACTATGTGGCGGTGTAATTATGTTAACGTATAACAGTTTGAAAACACACGTTAAAGGCGGGTTCTGTTAATTTACAGAAAAACAAATGTTATAATTGTAATGCTTTAAAATTTGTTTCACTGAAGTCTTTTAAATGTCGGCAACCAATGTATATAAGGTGCTCCGAGACACCATCCCATCACTTATCCTTGAAAGCATCGCCTTTGTGGAACAGGTATTTTAAATATTATTTAATATAATTATTATTTATTTAACTTTTTTATTCTTTATTTATGTGTACTCATGTGCAGTCGGTTTCAACCCCTGCGTGGAAGCATCATACAGCCCAATCTATTCTCCAAGCCCTGATGGGCGAGGGCAATTTGTTTGTTTGATTTGAGGTTTAACGTCCCAGTCAACACTGTATAAGTCATTTTGGAGACATTGTTTCCAATTTTGCGGGACTTTTACCCGACAGTGAGATGGAATGACATCTCAAGCCCTGTCGTCCAATGAAACCAGTAGGGTTTACAAACATGGGCTGGCCAACTCGCACCGCTCAGCCTGGGCAGGCTTAGATCCTCTAAGGGGTTTACCAGTATTCATGTGCGGTCTGTTTCAGCTCTGCATGGAAGCATCATCCAGTCCCGATGGGCGGGGGCGCCGCGGGCGGGGGCGATAAATGTATGTATGTATGTACATGTATGTATGTGATTTTACCTTCTGATTTTGTTACCAAATTCAATCACTGTAGAAAGAAAAGTATATCTATCTTCATATACTGAGTCGGTCATACTTGGCCATTACCTCAGTATATAATTTTAATTCTTAAACCGTTATCCTGCTGAATAAATTAAACAAATTAAAATACTTTATTTGGGCTATCATAACCATGGCTAACGTGACAGGGCGTTTAAATAATATTTTCAAATTTATATAATAATGCTTTATACAGAAAAAATGTTACCTAATAAAATCGGGCCGAAACGACCCAGGACCGAAACGACCCACCGAAATAGGCCGAAACGACCCAGGTCCAAATTTAGGCCGAAACGACCCGGCCGAAACGACTCAGGGCCGAAACGTCCCGGATTCTTTTAAATAGAACAAAAATTAAACAAAAGTATATATAACTTGACCATGTTTTCACACCTTGTCATGCGGGACATTGTAGCGCCCGAGGTACACACTACACCAGAAATGACAGACACGTGCCGCAGCTTAGCAATTATATGACAGGGATTAACAATAGTGTCATAATTGAACCGTTATAAGTACACAGATTGTTTGTCTCTTAATTGCCGACAAAGCAGGACAGTGCCGCAATTATTGTGATTTACTTACTGGTCTAGTTTTACCGTTTTTAAGTACTGAAACGGCTGACAGTTGCAGACACGACTTTCTTTTGGACTTGCCCGACCGGGCGTCGTTAAATCAAAGCGCACCTGCCCGGCCCGATTTCGGACTTGTCCCGGGCGACCGCGCAATGAATTTGTCAGCCTCTGGACTGTGTCATATTAATCACCCATTCCCTAAAAAGATACCTATTCCAGGTATAATGATCGCTGTAACAGATACCTTTATTAATGCGTTAATCGCTTTCACACCTCAGTGCATCTTATCAGTGACTATACTGTTAATTCCAGCAGACTGACATCGGCGATAATTGCACCCTGCTGTGAAGTTACCCATTTAAGTTAATCTCTTGTCGAGTCAGTACCCTTACATCCCAACGGATAAAAAATGGACGGTTCAGAAAAAAGGTGATAGGAAAATTCAGTTTCCGGGAGTTTTTGAGTTCTGTCCGGGAGCCCGGGAGATCGTGTCCATTTCCAGGAGCCTCCCGGATGATCCGGGAGATATTACATGTATGGGGGAATTGGAGGTAGTGGTGTGTTGTCGCTAATATCTCCACTTCGGGTTGTCAGAAATTAATTAAATTAGTATCAAATAAAATTTTTAGCTCTAGATCTATTATAAAAGATAAAAAAATGATAATTTACTTTTTTAACGTTTTAGGGGTCCATTTTTTAAGTTAATTTGTGCGGGAAATTCTCAGATTTTGTCCTGGATGTTGGGGTATTGATGGGTTAACCCTAATATCTCGACTTTAGGTGGTCAGAAATTAATAAAATTAGTATCAAATAAAAATTTTAGCTCAATTTTAAAAGCTAGTTAAAAATATTTTTCATTTTCAATATTTTAGGGGTCCATTTTTGAAGTTAATTTGTCCGGGAAATTCCCGAATGTGTCCTGGATCTTGCGGTAGTTGTGCGTTTTCATAATATCTGGGTTTGTGGTGATCACTTATTGATAACAATTGATATATGTTAAAATTTTAAGTTCAATTCTAAAAAACTATAAAAAAATATCTTTATACACCTCAATGAGGCAGTTCTAATGAGTACCCACAACCCGGATTGTATCCAGGATGCCAGGGTATTGGTTCGTTTTCCTTAATATATTGACCTTTGTGAATGAAAGAAAGACTGCACACCCCTTGTAAATCCTACTTTTCTCTGTATAAAGTTGGATTTACATGGGTTTCCATTAGGGGTGTAACGATGCATCGATAGTTCGATGCATCGCGATAGGGACTGCCTCGATAGCAATGCATCGATAGTACTTTGGACTATCGATAGCTATCGCCGATAGTTCACTCAACTATCGATAGTTTCGATTGTTTTTGTTTTTTTTCTTGAATATACTTTGAAAATATACCTGTACTGTTGTGTAATTACGCAAGTATTTTTGCTTAGGATATCCATTCAGCTGTAATCAGGACAGACTGATAAACCTTCACATATGTGCATGATGATCTGAGTCTTCGCTGGTCGCACATGTGTATCATAGTTTTTTGCCGTGTGGTGAATTTCTCGCGGCGATGAATTTCCCGCCGTCATTTTTGCACGTGCAGTTGAGGCAGTCAGAAATTTTCCCGCGTTTTTCAATAACAAAACGTCAATGATAGTTTGATCACGCGTTTGTTGCATGCAACTTTTTGAAAACATGACAGTGAAACCTGTGCGACATGTGAAGGCTCAGATCAGCCTGCGCAGTCATATATAAATGTTTGCTGTTTGTACTATCCTTGCGTAGTATAACTTCTGGGACAAACGCCATTTCCCTGTTCAGTTTCGAGGACATTTGCAAGATGCACAAGCTGATCTTTTGTATGAAGAAATGTTTGTTTTTGCTGTGTGCTGACTTATTGATATGGGTAATAAATGACGGTATAATGCAGTTTAACTTGTTGTATATGTGACTCTTTTTGCGCATCAGGACCAGACTATTAAACCGCACTTTTGTGGTCTCATTAGAAATGCATTTCTCGAAAAATACACAGAATGTGCATGCGAGTACATGATAGACTCAGATAAGTCGGCAAGTATGCACAAATGCATCAATGATGATGTCATCAGTCGGCTGGCCGGACCGCTTGGGATTGAATTCTTGGGGGAATATTTAAGCAGACAAAGTTTTATTTTCCTGTCGTCATCCTGTAGGGGGGAAAAACGTGCAGCGCGAGGCCTTAGGTCTCCGTCTATCAAGTACTTTCTTAAGGTGATTCTGGACGTTTTGATGGTGGACACTGGACAACCTGGGACAAATTGGCGTTTTTATTTTTCGTGGGTCTTTCTGATTTTATTTTTGGTTGTCTTTGTATTATAAAAGAGGGATATTCCAGAAAAAATAACATGTCAAAACGGCCAAATTTCCTTACATGAAAACTTTGTTTTATTATTGCTGCTTCTCTTAGCTGTCTTGTGTGCAAGGACTAAATGTCTACAGAGTCAGAGAGCCTAGGTCGAGCCCTGTACATATTGCTAAATGAAAAAACCGACTTGATCATTGCTTTTCTTCTATTTTGATAGTCTAGCCTTTGATGCTAACTTCAAATAAAAAATATGTAAGTTCAAGTTTTAATGCAGTTTGTTAGATTCGTGTCGCCCTTAAAGAGGTGCTAAAATAGCGTGCTGTGATTACGTAATACTATGTAATAATCGGGTTACCTAATTAACTGAATCCACAGATTAATTTAACACAGCCGGCAAACATCAAACAATCGAAGAACGATCAGCATGTGTCAGTTTCCACAAGCAGAAAATCTCAAACACTGCAAAGGTATTAAAGCCATGATGACCATCACTTACAGGCATATATACTGGAAGCAGCAAACTATTTTTAGGCGGTGGTGGGGATATATATAAAGAGCCGTCTCCCCATGATGTTGTTTTCTGGAATAGCCCCGAGGGAATGAATGCTGATATTGAAACACACAATAAACATACATTTTTAGGCCATTGGAATTTTCCAAACTCGTTCTGTCACTCTTAGCCATTTTATGTGAGTGATATAACATCAATGAATCATTTATAAGTGTACCCGATAGTATCACGATAGTATCGTGATAGTATACCACGATAGTGATAGTATCGTGATAGTAGTTTCCACGATAGCAATACTTTCACGATAGTCAAAATTGGCATCGATAGTCAGCCCGGTGTCGGGACAACTCGGCACATAGCAAACTCGGCACATACCCAACTCGGCATATAACCAACTCGGCCCCTACAAACTCGGCACATAGCAAACTCGGCACGCAATAATTATAATGGTTATTAAGCTGTACAGTAATACTTTATTTGCCTGTTTTATTATTATTGTTTCATAATAATTATATGTATGCTTATTAAATAAAATAAAGTTTCTATTTTTTTTTTTTTTTTTTTTTTTTTGCATTTTAAAAACAAATCATTTAAATCGATCAATAAGCTCTGGATATGACTTAATTGTTACACTAATTATCTGATTAATCCATTACGATAACACACCCGTGCGACATAGTGAATTTTTGCACATCTCCAAAATGGCTACTTTTCTGATGAAAATCGATGATACTTTTCTTATTTTTACTGCAAACATAGGTTGCGGGTGCTCGTTAGAACCGCCGCATTGAGGCGGTTCTAACGAGTACCCACAACCTATGTCTTGGAGTAAAAATAAGAAAAATAATGATTACCCCCGTAAACCCCAGTTTTCTCTATATATAGTGGGGTGTAAGGGGGTCTTCATTTCACGGACAAGTTCACGTGATGCAGAATGGGCGTATTGTCAAACAAGAGATTGCCCAGCCGAGTTGATGGGCGTCTTTGTCAAACGATATTTTTTCCTTGTTTTCAATAAAAATAGGTTGTGGGTGCTTGATAGAACCACCTCATTGAGGCGGTTCTAACGAGTACCCAAAACCTATGTCTTGTTTTTTTTTTTAAACATTTATTCGCTGGTAAATTTAAGAAACAACTTAAATATTTGAAACTTAAATAGTTGAAATTGTATTGTAAAAAAATCTTCATATTTTGTTTTTTAATAAAGATCTACTCCATTAAATATTGATGTTTGCTCCCTATTTAGTTGGTCCTTATTTCACAGGTAACTTTAATTTGATTATTTCTTTGGTTATGCAATTATCATTACCAAGTGAACAATAGATAATCGACCCAAACAGCTAATTATGTGCCGAGTTTGTATAGGCCGAGTTTGTCATGTGCCGAGTTTGTTATGTGCCGAGTTTGTCATGTGCCGAGTTTGCTATGTGCCGAGTTGTCCCACAACCGTCAGCCCTAGTTTTCATTACACAGCTTTCTATGATGTCACACATGTTGCTGCTCACAAGACGGACACTGCCATTGATTTGATGATGAATTCAGACCTAAACATATTCTATAAAACCAAATTTTGCACTTACGATTTTCACAGCAAATCATGTTATCTATATACTCAGGCATTTTGCAGAATCACCAGACTGAAATTTTTACGATTTTACAAGTGAATGAATGAAGTCTTTCTGCTATTTCAATCCAGGTAAGCAGCACACACCAACTTATAATGAGTTAAAGCAGGGCTTCCGTTAAGCGGACGTACGGCGTATATTACGTCCTGAAATCGCTTCCGGACGCCCAAATTAAACATCAAAGGCGTCCCGCGGACTCCCGAAAATTTCTCTGTACGGCCAAAAATCTTTACTGAGACGTATAAACCCGCCCACTTTTAGCGGTTTGTAAAAAGTTTGCTCCAACTTTTTAGCTGAAACCGCTTTCTGTGTTAATTGAGTACTAAGAATGTCCCATTTTCTGCCTGCGCGGTATTATATTGACAGTCAGAATCACGTGCATCGGCACACCTTTGATCATCATCGGTGTGTGAAAAACGTGTCAAGGTGATTGCTCGGTGTTTGCATATAATTAAACGGATAAGTAGTTGAGGATAAACTAATTATCTCATTGACGATAAGTGTTTTTTTAATCCTGTAAACTTGTTACTGTTTAAATAAAAGCGGGTCGTAATTTAGGTGTTTGGTAGTGAGATTATCATAAGCGATGCAAAGTGTGACAATACATGTAGTTTCAAAGATAAATACGCATTTTTTCTTGAGTAAATAGCAGGTGTTCACTAGGTGAAATGACGAAAATAATTTATAAAATCCCAAAATATCGCCGTGATCGCTGTTTGATTTCGGCGCCCCGAAAATACGTAAAACTGGCGAATGTGAGCAGGCCGGTTCGTCAGGGTCCGAGCTGCAGTCTGATCTGTCTGTCAGCCAAAAAAAAAAAAAAAAATCTACCGCTGACTCGTCTGCTCCAATTGACCAAAGTTGCACGTGTTTCTGCCTGTTTCTCTGAAGCAGTTCCGAGTGTTTAGAGTACAGTGAAGACTCGAAGCGTATGTTTTGCAAAGTTCGACAAAAATCTTTTACAAAATATTTTTTCTTTATTTCTTTAATCCATATATGACAATGAGTGTCAGGTTTGTTTTATTAGTGTTAAGTTCTACAAACAGTGTAGACAGATCAGACGCTATGTTCTGTGGCGTCTAATCTGGGTCTACACGGTTTGCTGATGACCAAAAAATGGGCCACTAGGCATATATGGGGATTGGTAATGCGATTGTTTTCTGTACTTTTTATCTATTTATTTTTTTTTGGGGGGGGGGGGGGGGGTTACTTGGAAAGTTATAAAATTTATACAGGCCGGTCGGGTATAAAAGCCAGGGCCGGGCCGAGCCTACCGAAAATTTTATTTTTAGTCTCTAGATATAAATTAGATATATATTTTGGTGAATGTGGGGTTAAATTATTATAAATTAGATATGTTATTACTACAAGTAGTTTCACGTATCTACATTGCTTATTAATCTTTTAATAACTGTTTTCCGAAATCCAGGGGTATAAAAGCCAAGGCGGCGAAAAAGTATTGACAATTCCGAATTTCATTCAAATTCATCGGTTAAATTAATTCTTTTTGGCCTTATGATATTTGAATTTGATTATACTTATTATGTGTTCGTGATAAAATTAAATATACCCACCAGAATCACCTTAATTGGTCGAATTTCATATTTTATTTTTGTTTCTATTTTTAGAATTACCTTATTACAGGAAATGACCGAAAAGGACCGAAAGGGAAGGCACACAACGACCGAAATGATCCGAATCGAATGACGACCCATGTTGTTCAGTGTAAACATCAGACTGTTATCCCAGTGGACGAAGTTTGTATATGCGACGTTGTTTTAATGATTGGTGTGCGCAATGATAAGTGATTCTGACAAAATGCAGATAGAAGGTGATATCGACAAGACCTGAAAGTCAATGTCTATATGAATGCTGCATAAGTTTTTCCTGCCCTTTTTATAACAAGTAGAGATGAGATGAGTTACTCTTATTAGTGTCAAGATGATCGCAGTTCAATTAAATTAAAGAATCGAATGCTTTAAGAACATTAAATGACAAGATACCACTAATCTAGAACAATTAGATGAGTCAATTAATGCACTATAATCACTTACTGACTGAAGCATATTAATAAGCAATAATAATACAATAGGTAAGTATCGAAACATAATTAGTATGTCTAAAACATGATTAAGAAATATGGTGAGTTTCATAAAGCTATATCTTTAGTTCCTACCATTCAAATAGTATATTTAAATGCCCTTATCATTTATCTAACATTGCCGTCCGTTGCGGTTCATTATGACGTGGCCTACATAAAACCACCAAAAAATACGGTTATTTCAGATACTAAAAGGAATTGACTGGAATTATTACAATAAAAGGGTTAGAAAATACTTTTTTGGGGTTGTCATGTACATTTTTTCACACATTCATGTCTATTTCATTCAAATTCGATCAAAACGTACGATAAAAACCGCCTTGGCTTTTATACCCCTAAAAATTTGCAAAATTGCAATAAAACAAAAATTAGGGCAAGATAAAGAACAAAAATTATGCTGAGTATCACGTTTAATACAATTAAGTTGAATTAACATTATCATAATAAAATTTACCACTAACATTTCTTCTTCAGTTAGAATTCCGAAAAATAAAATCTTCGGATCGGCAATTTTTGGCTCGGCGGCTCGGCCCGGCCCGGCGCGGCCTTGGCTTTTATACCCGACCATACAGGCCAAGCAAAAATATTTTTCTTTTTTTGTATCCACTGCTCTGCACTATATTGACCGCATGTATGTCACATAGTTATGAGTAGTTTTAACTTCCTCACAGAGATTTGCTTCTTTGTTTTGAGTTTAACGGCCCAGTCAACACTAATCAAGTCATTTTTGAGGTGGTCAGTTTACCTATCCACACTTTACTAGCCATCTAAAAGAATAAACAGGTGAGTAAAAATGCTAACAAGAGATTCATAGATTAAATATATATTTCTTCATCATAACAATTTTACGATCCGCAAACACCTTGCTTCAAAATTGGGACTTCCAGATTTCAAGGGTAGGAAGTCTGGGACTTCATGAATTTGGTAGCCCTGTTAAAGCAATTAACTTAACACATTTTTAATCTCGTTAGAAAATTAATGGCCCGTAAAATCGCTCAAAGTCCGTACACCTAATTCATCGTCAGGAAGAAATGGATGCGCTTAAATTTCGTTGTTTAAGCAAACAGTATAGAACCAGATCAGATGTCGAATTTTGCGGCCGAGATCAGACGCCAAGTTTTGCAGCGTCTGAGCATCATGGTCCGTCAAATCAATCAAAGTCCGTACATCTAATTCATTGCCAGCAAGAAATGGATGCGGTTAAATTTCGTCGTTGATTAAGCAAACAGTGTAGACCGAGATCAGACGTCGCACTTAGCGGCCCAGATCAGACGCGAAGGTTTGCACAGCTACTGATCATAATGGTCCGTCAAAGTCCGTACACCTAATTCATTGCTAGCAAGAAATGGATGCGGTTAAATTTCCTCGTTGTTTAAGCAAATAGTGTAGACCCAGATCAGATGTAGCATTTTGCGGCCCAGATCAGACGACACGTTTTGCACCGTCTGATCATTTGAGTCTACACTGTTTGACTCTGTCCCACAATTGGGACGCTAGACATATATGGATTAAATATCTGGGTTAAATATCTGATCTGCCAGTGGATCTACACTATCTGCCAATGTCCCACAAGTGGGACTCAAGGCATATATGGGTTAAACCTTTGATCAAGATCTATACTGTTTGCCAATGGCCCAACAATGGGGCGCTAGGCATATATGTGTTAAACCGTTGACCAAGTTCTACACTGTTTGTCGTAATTAAAGATTCTTTGAGATCTTCTATAAATCAGTCATGTTGTGTGCACTCATTAGAACTGCCTCATTGAGGAGTATGAAAAGATTTTTTTATATTCTTTTAGAACTGAACTTACAATTTTAACATATATCAATCGTTATCAATTAGTGATCACCACAAACAGAGATACTATGAAAATGCACAACTACCCCAACATCCAGGACACAACCGGGAATTTCCCGGACAAATTAACTTCAGAAATGGACCCCTAAAATATTCAAAATGAAAAATATCTTTTAATAATCTTTTAAAATGGAGCTAAACATTTTATTTGATATTAATTTTATTAATGACTGACCACCCGAAGTTGAGATATTAGGGTTAACGCACCACTACCAGTGTTTTTTTTTTCAGCTAAATTCTAAATTTAGCCACCAAATCAACTGAGGTAATGGCCAGATATGACCGACTCAGTATAAGAAGATAGATAGATAAAACTACCCCAAAATCCAGGACAAAATCCGAGAATTTCCCGGACAAATTAACTAAATAAATGGACCCCTAAAACGTTTAAAAAGTAAATTATTTTTAGCTCACCTGAGCACGAAGTGCTCAAGGTGAGCTTTTGGGATCGGTCTTTGTCCGTCGTCCATCGTCCGTGCGTCCGTGCGTCCGTCGTCAACTTTTGCTTTAAACAACTTCTTCTCCAAAACTGCTGGACAGATTTTGATCTAATTTCACAGGAATGCTCCTTGGGTGATCCTCTACCAAAATTGCTCAAACTGTTCCGCTCGGGTGAACAAGATGGCCGCCAGAGCTAAAAATAGAAAAACCTTTAAACGACTTCTCCTGCTTAACCAGTGGATGGATTTTGAAATTATTTCACAGGATTGTTCCTTGGATGACCTTCTACCAAAATTGCTCAAAACGTTCCGCTCGGGTGAACAAAATGGCCGCCAGAGCTAAAAATAGGAAAACCTTTGAAGGACTTCTTCTCCTTAACCAGTGGATGGATTTTGAAACTATTGCACAGGAATGTTCCTTGGGTGACCCTCTACCAAAATTGCTCAAACCGTTCCGCTCGGATGAGCAAGATGGCTGCCAGAGCTAAAAATAGAAAAACCTTTAAACGACTTCTTCTCCTTAACCAGTGGATGGATTTTTAAACTATTTTACAGGAATGTTCCTTTGGTGGCCCTCTACTAAAATTGCTCAAACCGTTCCTCGCGGGTGAACAAAATGGCTGCCAGAGCTAAAAATAGAAAAACCTTATTCTCTTTAACCAGTGGCTGGATTTCAAATTACTTCACAGGAATGTTCCTTGGGTGACCCTCTACCAAAATTGTTCAAACCATTCTGCTCGGGTGAACAAGATGGCCGCCAGAGCTAAAAATAGAAAAACCTTTAAACGACTTTTTCTCCTTAACTAGTGGATGGATTTTGATATTACTTCACAGGAATGTTCCTTGGGTGACCCTCTACCAAAATTGCTCAAAACGTTCCGCTCGGGTGAACAAGATGGCCGCCGGAGCTAAAAATAGAAAAACCTTTAAACGACTTTTTCTCCTTAACCAGTGGATGGATTTTGAAATAATTTCACTGGAATGTTCCTTGGGTGACCCTCTACCAAAATTGCTCAAACCGTTCCGCTCGGATGAACAAAATGGCCGCCAGAGCTAAAAATAGAAAAACCTTTGAACTACTTTGTCTCCTTAACCAGTGGTTGGATTTTGAAATTATTTCACTGGAATGTTCCTTGGGTGACCCTCTACCAAAATTGCTTAAACCGTTACTCTCGGGTGAACAAAATGGCCGCCAGAGCTAAAATTAGAAAAACCTTTAAACGACTTCTTCTCCTTAACCAGTGGATGGGATTTTGAAATTATTTCACAGGAATGTTCCTTTGGTGAATCTCTACCAAAATTGCTTGTACCTTTCTGCTCGGGTATACAAAATGGCCGCCACAGCTAAAAATAGAAAAACCTTTAAACGATTTCTTCTCCTTAACCAGTGGATGGATTTTGAAATTAATTCACAGGAATGTTCGTTTGGTGTCCCTCTACCAAAATTGCTCATACTGTTCCGCTTGGGTGAACAAAATGGCCACCAGAGCTTCTCCTGCTTAACCAGTGGATGGATTAATAGCCCTGGGGCCAAAAACGGCCCCGCCCCGGGGCCCACTGGTTTTACATAGGCTTATATAGGGAAAACCTTTAAAAATCTTCTTGTCTGAAACCAGAAGGCCCAGGTCTTCGATATTTGGTATGTAGCTTCGTCTAGTGGACAGCTACCAAGATTGTTCAAATTATAGCCGGGTGCCAAAAACGGCCCCGCCCCGGGGCCCACTGGTTTTACATAGGCTTATATAGGGAAAACCTTTAAAATTCTTCTTGTCTGAAACCAGAAGGCCCAGCTCTTTGATATTTGGTATGAAGCTTCATCTAGTGGACCTCTACCAAGATTGTTCAAATTATAGCCCTGGGCCCAAAACCGGCCCCGCCCCGGGGCCCACTGGTTTTACATAGGCTTATATTGGGAAAACCTTTAAAAATCTTCTTGTCTGAAACCAGAAGGCCCATGTCTTTGATATTTGGTAAGTAGCTTCGTCAAGTGGACCGCTACCAAGATTGTTCGAATTATAGCCCTGGGGCCAAAAAATGCCCCCCGCACCAGGGCCCACTGGTTTTATATAGGCTTATATAGGGAAAACCTTTAAAAATCTTCTCGTCTGAAACCAGAAGGCCCAGGTCTTTGATATTTGGTATGAAGCGTCATCTAGTGGATCTCTACCAAGATTGTTCAAATTATAGCCCTGGGGCCAAAAATGTCATCGCCCAGAGACCCTTTGGTTTTACCTAGACTTATAAAGGGAATTTTTTAAAAATCTTCTTCTCTGAAACTGCAAGGCCCAGGTCTTTGATATTTGGTATGGAGCTTCATCTAGTAGACCTCTACCAAGATTGTTCAAATTATAGCCCTGGGGCCACAAATGCCCCCCACCTCGGGGCCCTTTGGTTTTACATAGACTTATATAGCCCTGGTGCATAGGCTTAAGTAGGGAATATCTTTATAAAAATCTTCTTCTCTGAAACCGCAAGGCCAAGGTCTTTGATATTTGGTGTGTAGCTTCATCTAGTGGACCTTGCCAAGATTGTACAAATTATAGCCTTTGTTTTTGTTTGGTATGAAGCTTCACCTTTAAGACCTCCCTCAACATTATGCACATTAAAGCCCTTGGGCCAATAATGGCCCTCCCTGGGGCCCACTTGTTACACTATGGATCAGGTGAGCGATCCAGGGCCATCATGGCCCTCTTGTTTAATAATCTTTTAGAATGGAGCTTAAAATTTTATTTGATATTAATTTTATTAATTTCTGACCACCCGAAGTGGAGATATTAGGGATAACGCATCACTAACCCCCATTTCCCGGACAATTCCCGGCGATTTCCCGGACAATTTCCGGACATTAGTGTTCGCCCTAGAATCAGAATAATTACCGGTACCGGATCACTAGCCATTCCTGCTAGATTTGGCTAGAGGACCAATTAGTTATTTTTACCATGGTTATTTTTACCAGCCCCGGTGTTACATCGTTGAATTAATTAACAAGGTTCATGATTGAAAGTTTAATCTGCCATTACTGTAGAATTCAAACAATAGAATGACGTTAGCGATGTCCTCTAGAAAAGACGTCTACTATTAATAGCGTCTCTAACAATATCACATTTCTCCTAAGTTTTTATAGATTGTCTGGCAATATAACTAATTTGTAAAACTGATTTGGTAACTGTGAAATCAAAATTAATGTTAAAATTTAAATGAAAATCATTATTGAATTATCGTCTATCATCTAGAATATAGTCTCTGAATCTTAGGGGGGGGGTCTTCTATTTCGTCTTGGTAGTTCTCTTCTTTGGGGTGGGTGTGGGTTATGCTCTTCTACTCGTTCGTCCATGTGTTGTTGTTTTTCGTCATTTCGGGTCCTCTCTATTGCGTCTTCATTTCTTCGGTCCATTTCCTCGTGTGTACCTTCTTCCTGTCCTTTGTCCCTCGCTGCTTCCGATCAGATGCCAGTAATAATCGTTCTCTGCAGCCTTTGCCTTCAGTCTCCCTTAGTAGTTTGAACCTTGATGCATCTCTCATTATAGTGCGTCCATCTGTTTTCCATTTGGCCGTGATCGATGAACCATTTTTTTCAACTATCACATAATTTTCTTTCTCGTGTGCTGTGGACCATTTGTTTACCTTCTTGCGTTTCAACAGCACCATTTGTTTATCTTGCGTTTCAACAGCACTTTGTCTTGAATCTGGAATTTGTGTTTCTGACATGAGGGTTGCCTGTGATAGTTGTCTCATTTCTTCTTGTATTCCTGATCACGTTGAGTGATTTCCCTTTCCATTCTCTGGTAGTATGTCGGATGTGGTGTCGATCTGTACCCCTTTAGCATGTACTGTATTGCAGATTTGCTTGATCTGCCTTCGCTGTGCGCTATTTGTTCAGTCTTATTTAGTACCTTCATGAAGCTTTCCGCCTCTCTATTTGCTCGAGGGTGTTCTGGGGTGATTTTATGATACTGAAATCCCATTTTTGCGGCGAACTCCCTGAAGTCAGATGAATTAAATAGTGGGCCGATGTCAGATTCTATTCTCTGTGGTATTCCATGCGTGGTGAATGTTTTCAGCAATCGATCGCATGTAACCCTTTTGGAAGTCAACGTTGTCTGCTCCACTACTGGAAACTTGGTCCTCTTTAAATATCAATCACTACCAGGTTGTAGTGACCATCTGGGTAGGGCCCTCCAAAGTCAACAGAGAGAGTATGCCAGGCTGTTTCCGGAATCTCTGATGGTTTGACGGGTTCTTTTTTGTGTTCAGGAGTAGCTACTTGACATTTGTAACATCTTGACACTGCATCCTCCACCATGCTGTTAAGTCTTGGGAACCAGTACTTTGCTCGGAGCATCTGTTTCGTCCGTGTCATGCCGAAATGCCCCATGCTGTGTGCTGCTGTTCTGACATGCCTTTGTAATGTCTCGGGTATGACTTTTTGTCTACAGCGTAACAATAACCCCTTTGCTCGGAAAAGTTCATGCTTAATCAGATAATAGGGCTTTAGTTCTGGTCTGTTCTTATGTTTTTCCCAGTCATTTCTCCTCATTATCTTCAAGACATCTTAGAGAATGGGGTCTTTCGATGTTGCTTCTTTTATGCTTCTCATTACAACACCGTGTTCATTGGTAACAGTCATGTTGACAGTCTTCTCTGTGTCGTCTCTGTCCCTTTCAGGGAGTGGATACCGCAACAAGTAGTCCAGACTCCAGAGGATATGCTGCATCTTTGCCTGGCTCATACACAAGTTCAAAATCTACATCCTGCATTTCCATAACCCATTTCTCAATTCTTGGTGGTAGTTTTGTGCAAGATTTATTAAACATAGGGATTAAGGGCTCATGCAAAGTAATTATCCTGAACTTTGGTGCACCTAGCAAGTACATGCCGTGTGGCGACCGTAAATCGTCTCCCCGTACATCAACCATAGTGCAGTTTATATCTTACTTTCGGTCCTTTCAGATCAGCGTGAATATTCCGAGGAATCAGAAATAAATTATTGGTTTAGACTCATTTTCTGACAGGTTTTTAATTATTTGGACCCCATTTTGATTTACATCAGTCTTTGAACCGATTGCCTATTCGAAATTCGCAAAATTGCAGTATGTTTCCTCTGGCTTTCGTTGCCGGATCATTACAGGGTCACTGACGGGGCTTTATTAGCCGAAACTACGTAGTATGACCCATCTTCTTTCTTATGAATGTTTTCATTGCTCTTAAAGGAACTCATTTTTGATTTTTATTAACCTTGATTTCGCCCATTTCACAGCCTCAGATAAACAGATCTACAGAATGGCTGAAGGTGGGCGGAATCTCAAGATAAGTCCGTTTACTGTGGACGGCGAAGTAGAAGTAAAACAAAAATCAGGAATCGATACAATTAACTGACTCCACCCATCAAAGACACCAAAGGGAAAGAAACACAAACATTAAGCGACCAGACCATAATGGAAACCTAAACAAAGGAAGGCCATAAGGACAGTTACTTTCCCACAAAATGGCCATATGGCCATCCAAAATAAAAAGACACAAGTGATACACACAGTAAGTAACAAACAACAACAAAAATAAACCGCCACAGAAGAACCACCTTGGAACGGTCAGTGGAAAGATTTCCACTGGGGGGGGGGGGGGCTTAAATCGATTTTACGTGGCTACAATCCTCGCCCTTACCTCCGTTGCGATTTAGACAAATAATTTGTTCAGTCCGCATGAAGGCTTCCTAACTCATCAGTGCAACATCTCTGTGAACACAAAAATCAAAGAATCACAGAGGTGAGACAACGGTGAGGACTCGACAGCAAGAAACCACTGAAATGCTGGAGCAAAAGAAAACCAACAGTTAGTCTCCGATGGGCTCGACCAGAGACAAAGAGACTTTTGTCTCTAATATGCACCCCCTCTTTTTCAAGCCCACGGGACGCCCAATTTGAGGAATATGGTATTTGCTGTCTACACTACTCCCCTTGTAAATCAGGGGTTGTGAGTTCGATTCTGGCATTCTCCAGACTTTCGGGTGAGTCTTTAAACCGCAGTCCCGTCTTCATGTGACCTTAGTTGTTGTTGGGCCAAACGCACACATACACACATGCTTTTGGTTGTCACCTCTTGTGAGGAAGAGAGAGAGAGAGAGAGCTGGTTGCTATGTTGTTTGTGGTTCGTTTTATTTCCTGTTTTTTTTTTTTGTCCATTGTTAGTCTTTCTCTTGGTGCCATCATACCTGTGATACCTCTCTCATCAGGAGAGATATTCCCTCACTTTGATGCCAAATTTTGGCCAGGTTATGCTAAATTTTAGTAAATTTTTGGAGTCTCCCTCATTTGAACTATGAATTTCCCTATATATTCTTTACACCTCCCTCATCACAATGACAAATCTCCCGCATGCAGTTAAAAAATTATCACAGGTAAGTGCCATTGGTAGACTCAGTGTAATCTTTGATTGTGGTTTTTAAAAGCCATCTCCTCCATAACCGGCAAATGGATTTTGACATAATTTTAAGGAAGATTCCTTTGGTGACCCTCTACCAAATTGCCCGAAACCATTCCACTTGGATGAACAAGATGGCCACCAGGGCTAAAAAAATAGAAAAACATCTTGTCTGTCAACCATATACTTAAAAGACATTAACAGATTTTGAAATCATTTACCGGAATGTTCCTTTGGGGCCCCTCCACCAGAATTGCCGAAATGATTTCAGTCCACAGAGCTACATGTAACACATAGAAAAAACTTAAAACAACATCTCGGCCAACACACTAGCCCAATTTCAAAATAGTTTCAGAGAATTATTATTCGGATGACTCTCTACAAAATTACTGAAACCATTCCACTCGGATGAACAAGATAACTGCTACAGCTAAAAATAGAAATACCTTTAAACAATTTCTCCTCCTTAACCAGCGGAAGGATTTAGAAATAATTTCACAGGATCTTCCTCGCATGACCCTCTACAAAAATGCTTAAACTATTCCACTCTGATGAACAAATTGGCCGCCAGAGCTAAAAATAGAAAAAAATCTCCAAACATCTGATTCTCCTTAACCGGTGCATGGATTTGAACTAATTCCAGAGGAATATTTCTTGGGTGGCCCTTTCCAATAAATACTCAAACCAATTACCACTGTTCACAGATGAATAAGATGGCTGCCAGAGCTTAAAATAGAAACATATTTAAATGACCGCTGTTCCTTAACCAGTGAATGAATTTTGAAATAAATTCACATACCGCTGTTCCTTAACCAGTGAATGAATTTTGAAATAATTTCACATAAATGTTTCTGGATGATCCTCTGCCATATCTGGTCAAACCCTTTTGCTCTGACCCTCTATCAAAATTGCTTAAACCGTTCTGCTTGGATTTTGAAATAATTTCACGGAAATGTTCCTTGGGTGAACCTCTACCAACATTGCTCAAACCATTCTGCTGGGATAAACAAAATGGTTGCCAGTGCTAAAAATAGAAAAAATTCAAATGATTTCTCCTTAACCAGCAGATGGATGATTTTTAGGGCACGTGATCGAAGGTCATGGTGAGATTTTGTGACTGTGAGATGTCCGTCGTCGTCCGTGCGTAAACTTTTCTTGTGAACACACTAGAGGTCACAGTTTTGGGCCAATCATCATCAAACTTGGTCAGAATGATCATCATGACAATAACTCGGTCAAGTTCGAATATGAGTCATGTTGGGTCAAAAGGTAGGTTAGTAGGTCAAATCATAAAAAAACCTTGGGGCACAATTTTGGTCCGATCATCATCAAACTTGCCCAGAATGATCATCCTGACAATATCTCGGTCATTTTCGAATATGGGTCATGTCGGGTCAAAATGTAGGTCAGTAGGTCAAATCATAAAAAAACCTTGGGGCCACAGTTTTGGTTCGATCATCATCAAACTTGCCCAAAATGATCATCTTGACAATATCTCAGTCAAGTTCGAATATAGGTCATGTCCTGTCAAAAAGCAGGTCAGCAGGTCAAATCATAGAAAAAAGTTGTGAACATTCTAAGAGGCCACAGTTTTAGTCCAATCATCATAAAAGTTGCTTAGAATGATCATCTGGACAGTATCTCAGTTAAGGTCGAATATGGGTCAGGTCAACCATTAAAAAATTTTGACCCATCACCTTGACTTTTACCTACTTTGTTATAACTTTTGAAGCATTTGAGATATAGCATGATGCTTTCATGCCGAGCTGAAACCGGCCGCACACTGGTATTGGTAAACTACTTAGCGGAACTAAGCCTGTCCAGACAAAACGGTTCGAGTAGAATCGTCCATGCTTATAAATTCTATTGGTTTCATTGGGTGACAGGGCTTGAGATGTCGTTTCATCTCAATGTCGGGTAAAAGTCCCACAAAATTGGAAGCAGCGTTTCCAAAATGACCTATACAGTGTTGACAGGGACATTAAACCTCAAATCAAACAGAAAGAGGTCACAGTTTTGGTCCGATCATCATCAAACTTGCCCAGAATAATCTCAGTCCGTTTTGGTCTGATCATCATTAAACTTGCATAGAATGATCATCTTGACAAAAACTCAGTCAAGTTCGAATATGGATCATGTCGGGTCAAAAAGTAGGACAGTAGGTCAAATCATAGAAAAACCTTGTGAACACTCTAGAGGCCACAGTTTTGGTCTGATGGTCATCAAACTTGCTCAGAATGATCATTTGATAATATCTCGGGCAATTTAGAATATGGGTTATGTTTGGTCAATAAGTAGGTCAGTAGGTCAGATCATAGAAAAACCTTGTGAACACACTAGAGGCCCCAGTTTTGGTCCGATCATCATCAAACTTGCTCAGAACGATCATCTTGACAATATCCGGGTCAAGTTTGAATATGGGTCATGTCCTGACAAAAAGCAGGTCAGCAGGTCAAATCATAGAAAAACGTTGTGAACATTCTAAGAGGTCACAGTTTTAGTCCGATCATCATAAAAGTTGCTTAGAATGCTCATCTGGACAGTATCTCAGTTAAGGTCGAATATGGGTCAGGTCAACCATTAAATTTTTTTGACCCATCACCTTGACTTTGACCTACTTTGTTATAACTTTTGAAGCATTTGAGATATATAGCCTTCATATTTGGCATGTAGATCCCTTGTGACAAAGGCTCTCTATTCATACAAAAAAGGTCTCCCCACTCATACAAAAAATTTTGATCTGTGACCTTGACCTTGATCTGTGACCTACTTTATCATAACATGTGAACCATTTGAGATAGAGCCTTCATATTTGGCATGTATTTTCCTTCTGAAAAGGCACCTTACTATATTACCTACCATTTCATTTCTACAGTGTGGATCAGGTGAGCGATCCAGGGCCATCATGACCCTATTGTAAAATAATTTCACAGGAATGTTCCTTGGATTGTCGTAGGAAGCGCCCTACCCAGCTCAAGCCAACCCCAGAGAACTGGGCTCAATTCACGTCAACTGGTCAACGGGACACCCCACGGGTTCTAATATCGAACACTGCAAGAAATATATGTATAATATATTTATTTTGATGAATAACAATGTACATGTAATGATTTTTTGTTTTCAACAAACAAGTACAAGGCAAGAATGATCACGTGACATGTTAGTATTAACTGTAAACATTTGTATAACTACAGAGGAGTTCTATGCAACTAACTTTGTCTAGTCTCTCATTCTACCTACACTAAACATACTGTGGACAAGCCAAGGAGCGGACTATGGGGATAAGGGACCAGGGCATATAAATGTGTATTTAGCCTATGACAGGAAAACCCTACCAAAATCACTCAAACCATTCTACTTGCATTGTCAAGAAGGCTGCCAGAGCTAAAAATAGACAAACCTTTAAACAACTTCTCCATCTTAACCAATTGATTTATTTTAAAATGATTTCACAGAAATGTTTCTTGAGTGACCCTCTACCAGAATTGTTCAAACCGTTCCACCGGGTGTTCCACTTGGATGAACAGGATGGCCATCAGAGCTAAAAGTAGAAAAAATCCCTTTTAATGACTTCTACTCCTTAACCAGTGGATAAATTTTGGAATAATTTAACAGGAATGTTCCTTAGATCACCCTTTGCCAATTCTGCTCAGATGAATAAGATGGCCGCTGAAGCTAAAACTTGAAAACCCTTTCAATGACTTCCACCTCTTAACTAGTGGATGGATTTTGAAAAACTTGTAATTTCACAAGTATTGTTCCCTGATTGACACTCTACCAAAATTGCTCAGACCAATTGGCTCAGATGTTCAGATGAAAAATATGGCCACCTGAGCTAAAAAGCTAAAAATAGAAAATTACCAACAAATTCTCCTAAAATAGAAAAGCATTTAAATAACCTATGCTTCTTCTAAACCAGTGGATTGGTTTTGAAATGATTTCACAGGAATGTTTCCTGGGTGACGCTTCTGAAATTGTTCAAACTGTTCTGCTCCAATGGACAAGATTGGATCTGAGATAAGAATGGAAAACATTTAAACAACTACTGTTCCTAAACTCATATATGGATATTGAAATTACGGTATTTCGCAGGAATATTCCTGGTGTGATCCTCTTACAAAAAAAGCACTGATGAAATGATAAAAAGAGATAAAAATAGAAAAAGTTTAACCAACTTCTAGTTCAGTGGTGCTTGAGGTGTGACACTGTCATTTCATCTCTGAGTCAGGTAAAAGTCCAACAAAATCAGAAGCAATGTCTCCAAATGACCTAAATAGTGTTGACACCTCAACACAAACGAAAACCAATGTTAGTTACTTTTTCTTCTATCACTACAGCTACAGAGCGATGGCCAGAAGATGTTCGCCTTTTCCAGCCCTACCAAGGTAAGTAAGTCAGTGCATAGCTCAAAAAGGTATGTATTTGGTTAACATTAAAGGATAGTTTTCCTTGTTTCCATAGCCACAGATAAGGTTCATATTTTGTGATTATTGAAGGATATTTTTTCTCAATTCTCCATAAAAACCTTTGCATTGGGCAGTTCTGATTAATACAAAAAACTTACATGTAGGTTTATATGGAGAAATAAGGAAATAATATCCTTCAATTATCAGAAAATACCCATCTTATCTGTCTTATCAGTCCATGTATGTTGGTCTGAACATTGATACATGTACTTGCCATTTGTCTGTTGATTAATGATTTTGGATTAATGCTTTGGTAGTATGACCTAAACTACTCGCTATGTTATTTCTCTGTATAAACACAACAGTATTAATGTGAACCGCCTCTCTGAGAGCAGAACATTTTTGCATATGTATGTTGATGTAATGAATATACAAGAACATTGATCTAGCAGCAGACACAGAACCATGTAGGGAAAGTCACCATGTTGATCTTCCATTCTTAACTTTGCTTGGAAATCCTATATGACTCCTATTAAATATTCTTTTATACTGCATTCACACGTGAGTGATTGTCTGTACCAGACTGACTAATCTCAGATATAGTTGCATTCACAAGGTACTAATATGGTCTAGTCCGGTCTAGTCTGGTATAGGTCAGACAAGAGCCTGCCAAATACATGTTTCAACCACTTGCTTGCAAGTCCACAGCATCTTCACAATGGCTCAGAACCAGATGCTTTTAGCTTTATGAGTGTTACCATATATGGGTATGGCGGCCATTTTGGTCATGTGACCTGGACCTAAAACGGTTCCCCCAATAAATGAGCGTAAGGAACAAAAATATATCTTATACTTTAGTACTGTATTCTGAATCGTTTGCAGGATAAAATGCATTCTCACTTTTCCAGTACAAAAGCATATGTGTCAAAGTTTGACCTAGGCACAAAGAAGGTCAAGGTCAACCCAGGGTCACCATTTTAGCAATTTATGATGGGCCTACGTCCTAGATGCTATTTATCAAGTTTCGTGGAAATCTGCCCGGGTTGTTCTGGAGAAGACTATTTTTGAAGGGGTTTTACCATATATGGCTTGGCGGCCATTTTGATCATGTGACCTGGACCCCATGAGCAAATTTTGGTTTCCCTATCCCATAGAGGCTCCATATGAAATTTGACTTCAAACAGCCCAACGGTTTCCGAGTAGAAGCGCTTTGAAAATTTTCACATTTTCGTCTCGGCGAGGCTATACTAAATGGAATGTAATATTTCGCAAGTTCATTTGTAAGATCTCATTGATATCTATCAGTATGCCAAAAATTGTTTAAATATTCCAAGCGGTTAAGTCACTATCACCAATTTTCACAAACGGGTTACGGACAGACAGACCATATATGGCTTGGCGGCCGTTTTGGTCATGTGACCTGGACCCCATGAGCAAATTTTGGTTTTCCCCGTCCCATAGAGGCTTCATATGAAATTTGATTTCAATCGGCCCAACGGTTTCCGAGGAGAAGCAGTTCGAAAACTTTCACATTTTTCGTCTCGGCGAGGCTATACTAAATGGAATGTAATATTTCGCAAGTTCATTGGTTAGATCTATTTGATATCTATCAATATGCCAAAAATTGTTTAAATATTCCAAGCGGTTAAGTCACTATCACCAATTTTCACAAACGGGTTACGGACGGACCCAAAGAAGGTCAAGGTCAACCCAGGGTCACCATTTTAGCAATTTATGATGGGCCTACGTCCTAGATGTTATTTATCAAGTTTCGTGGAAATCTGCCCGGGTGGTTCTGGAGAAGACTATTTATGAAGGGTTTTTACCATATATGGCTTGGCGGCCATTTTGATCATGTGACCTGGACCCCATGAGCAAATTTTGGTTTCCCTATCCCATAGAGGCTCCATATGAAATTTGACTTAAATCGGCCCAACAGTTTCCGAGGAGAAGCAGTTCAAAAATTTTCACATTTTATGCCTCGGCGAGGCTATATTAAATGGAATGTAATATTTCGCAAGCTAATTGGTTAGATCTCATTGATATCTATCAGTATGCCAAAAATTGTTTAAATATTTCAAGCGGTTAAGTCACTATCACCAATTTTCACAAACGGGTTATGGACGGACCCACAGAAGGTCAAGGTCAACCCAGGGTCACCATTTTAGCAATTTATGATGGGCCTACGTCCCAGATGCTATTTATCAAGTTTCGTGGAAATCTGCCCAGTGGTTCTGGAGAAGACTATTTATGAAGGGTTTTTTCGCAAAATTGCAGTATGTTTCTTCTGGCTTTCTTTGCCGGAACATTACAGGGTCACTGATGAGGCTTTATTAACCGAAACTACGTAGTATGGCTAATCTTCTTTCTTATGAATATTTTCATTGCTCTTAAAGGAACTCATTTTTTATTTTTTTTTTATCATATATGGCTTGGCGGCCATTTTGGTCATGTGACCTGGACCCCATGAGCAAATTTTGGTTTCCCTATCCCATAGAGGCTCAATATGAAATTTGACTTAAATCGGCCCAACGGTTTCCGAGGAGAAGCAGTTCAAAAAATTTCACATTTTTTGCCTCGGCGAGGCTATACTAAATGGAATGTAATATTTCGCAAGCTCATTGGTTAGATCTCATTGATATCTATCAGTATGGCAAAAATTGTTTAAATATTCCAAGCGGTTAAGTCACTATCACCAATTTTCACAAACGGGTTACGGACGGACAGACAGACCATATATGGCTTGTCGGCCATTTCTGTCATGTGACCTGGACCCCATGAGCAAATTTTGGTTTCCCCCATCCCATAGAGGCTCCATATGAAATTTGACTTCAATCGGCCCAACGGTTTCCGAGGAGAAGCAGTTCAAAAATTTTCACATTTTTTGCCTCGGCGAGGCTATACTAAATGGAATGTAATATTTCGCAAGCTCATTGGTTAAATTTTATTGATATCTATCAGTATGCCAAAAATTGTTAAAATAGTCCAAGCGGTTAAGTCACTATCACCAATTTTCACAAACAGGTTACAGACAGACAAACAGACAGACCATATATGGCTTGGCGGCCATTTTGGTCATGTGACCTGGACCCCATGAGCAAATGTTGGTTTCCCCCGTCCCATAGAGGCTTCATATGAAATTTGATTTCAATTGGCCCAACGGTTTCCAAGGAGAAGCAGTTCGAAAATTTTCACATTTTTCGCCTCGGCGAGGCTATACTAATTGGAATGTAATATTTCGCAAGTTCATTGGTTAGATCTCATTGATATATATCAGTATGCTAAAATTTATTTAAATATTCCAAGCGGCTAAGTCACTATCACCAATTTTCACAAACGGGTTACGGACGGACCCAAAGAAGGTCAAGGTCAACCCAGGGTCACCATTTTAGCAATTTATGATGGGCCTACGTCCCAGATGCTATTTATCAAGTTTCGTGGAAATCTGTCCAGTGGTTCTGGAGAAGACTATTTATGAAGGGTTTTTACCATATATGGCTTGGCGGCCATTTTGGTCATGTGACCTGGACCCCATGAGCAAATTTTGGTTTCCCTATCCCATAGAGGCTCCATATGAAATTTGACCTAAATCGGCCCAACGGTTTCCGAGGAGAAGCAGTTCAAAAATTTTCACATTTTTGCCTCGGCGAGGCTATACTAAATGGAATGTAATATTTTGCAAGCTCATTGGTTAGATCTCATTGATATCTATCAGTATGCCAAAAATTGTTTAAATATTCCAAGCGGTTAAGTCACTATCACCAATTTTCACAAACGGGTTACGGACGGACAGACAGACAGACCATATATGGCTTGGCGGCCATTTTGGTCATGTGACCTGGACCCCATGAGCAAATTTTGGTTTCCCCCATCCCATAGAGGCTCCATATGAAATTTGACTTCAATCGGCCCAACGGTTTCCGAGGAGAAGCAGTTAAAAAAATTTCACATTTTTTGCCTCGGCGAGGCTATACTAAATGGAATGTAATATTTCGCAAGCTCATTGGTTAGATCTCATTGATATCTATCAGTATGCCAAAAATTGTTTAAATATTCCAAGCGGTTAAGTCACTATCACCAATTTTCACAAACGGGTTACGGACGGATGGACACACTGACAGACTGACAGAATGACACGGTGATTTTAGGGCACTCTTAGAAATCAACCGACTTCAGTCGGTTGCTTTTTCTGCGGGTCATGCAATTACTGTAATTGCTTACATTCTGTACATTCCTAAGGGCAAATGAAGTAAAAACTCACTTGTCCAGCCAAATTTTGACTTATTTTAGGCAGGTATGCAATGGATGTGTCAGGCCAGATGAGTCATGTATGATATTTATTGTCACATTACAGCTACCATTCTAATCTGGACTGGATTAATCACTCAAGCTGGACACATAAAATGTAAAGCCTTACTTTAGCTGAAAAATAATGAAAAAAAATCATCTGCCTCAGAATTTTCTGCAGCACTTGAAAGGTCAATACTCTTTAATGTGTACCGTATTCACCCTATATACAGTAGAACTTCGATGGCTCGAACACCGATGGCTCGTTTACCATGAATGAGTCGAACCCATTCTTGAGCCCCTAGCGAAACCCTCTACATAAGAAATAGTGGGGGATAATTAAGGAGATTTTAGTCTTTTATCTTGCAAATGCATGCTGTGTGTACTCGTTGAGGCGATTCTAATGGGTACACACAGCATACATACTCATTATAGAACACCGAAAAGATATCTAAAAGTACCTTGTTATGTTCCTGGCAGTAACCTAAGTGGCTCGAACTACCCCTGTCTAGAACAGATTTTCGAGTTCCCAAAGGTGTTGGAGCCATTGAAGTTCGACTGTATTCGGACAGACCGGCCCGAGCAAACAGTTAGACCCAGATGAGAAGCCACAGAACGTGGAATTTCAATAGGGGTCTTCACTATTTGCCATTCATCCAGCTACTTTTAGATGCAACTTAGGGCAGGAAATACAATGTAGTGCCTGTTCGAATTTTGGAACAAGTATGGCAAGGAATTGATGTTGGACTTTTAATGTTGTTAGAACTTGTGGCCTAATTCCATTTGCTGTCCTGAAAGGCAATAAAATATGTTTAATTTAATTGAGGTGTCTGAATATTAGGGTAAATATTGTACTTCTTTTTGATGGGTAAACAAATAAACACAGACCTCTTTATAACACTATTCTTTTTAATGTTCTTTTGGATATAACACAGTTGAAAGATGGATACTATAATTGCATAGTTACAGTCAAACTTCAATGCCTCAAACACCTTTGGGACCATGAAAATCTGCTCAAGACAGGGGTAGTTCGAGCCAATGAGGGCTACTGCCAGAAGGCATAACGATATACTTTAGGACATCTTTTCGATATACTATATTAAATGAAAAATGTATCCTGAGTGTACTCATTAGAATCGCCCCATTGAGGCGATTCTAATGAGAACACACAGCATACATTTGCAAGATAAAAGACGAAAATATCGTACATTTTACCCTCCCTATTTCTATGTAGAGAAATTCCCTAGGGACTCATGAACGGGTTCGACTCAGCCATGGTAAACGAGCCATCGGTGTTCGAGCCATCGAAATTCTACTGTATATAGAAAATAGCTATAAATGATCATTTATCTCTGTAATCTATACATTTTTGTTTGGTACCGGTTCCTGCCCAACCGGGCTTAAAAAATAGATGGGCTGTGTGATGCTTTCATGCAGAGCTGAAACCAACCGGCACACGAGTACTGGTAAACCACTTAAGGGATCTAAGCCTGCCCAGGCAAAGCGGTGCGAGTCAGACCTTGCATGCTTATAAACCCGCTTGGTTTCAGTGGGCGACAGGGCTTGAGATGTCATTTCATCTCATTGTCAGGTAAAAGTCCAACAAAATTGGAAGCAAAGTCTCCAAAATGACCTTTACAGTGTTGATGGGGACGTTAAACCTCAAATCAAACAAACAAAACATTTTTGTTTGGATATAGGACGGTTGTTTGACTAGCACAGTTTCTGCCTTGGACTCACACAATAGTGTTAAAAAGAGGCTGAGGTGTAGTGAAGATCTGCCTTCTCAAGGGCAGTCTGGTCTGAGTCTGTGTTGTCCAGTATTTACATTGTACAGTGAAATTCCGCTATTAAGACCACTTAGAACTAAGACTAACTGTGCTTTAACAAGCTTATTTAGTAGGTTGTTGTATTCTTTCTTTGTGTGTCCTCTGGTCAGCCACCATTGGGACTGTTAAAAAGTGGTCCTAAAGGCTACTTTGAACAGTTCAAAAGTGGTCTTAAAACTCTTAATGCAGGAATTTAACTGTATGTGTTTCTTTCTCATTTTTCACAGTTGAACAAGTAACTTTCCCAGATTATGCTGCTTGCTTGAGCGTGAAAACTTTCTTACATATGTGTGGTCTTAAGTTTACTACAGAGCTGAGGGTGAATGCTGAAGCCATGTCTCCATCAGGTAATTCAAAGACCACAACCCCTTATGACACTTCCTTATAAATTGTTTGGATATACGAGGGGTGAGCAGAAAAAACGCGGAAAAGTGCTCTTATTTTTTTTATTTTTCACCCGACATTCACAGTATTTCACAGAAACAAAGGTATAAGAAATCTAAATCCAAGTCACAAATTTTAGGACTATAGAAGCTGCATAGAAGTAAATGTGGTTTCTACAGTAACGTCAACAACGTCATCCCGGCCCAAATTTACGAATTTTGAACACTAAGCGGTAACGAAACACAACGTCGTGTTCGTAGAGTTTTTAAGATAACTTCACCAAACGAGAAATACTAAACGCGCGAACTTTCATCATGATGTTCATCACCTTATGTTGGTTTCTGACGCTGGACATGTAAACAACGTCTGTTTTTAGTGCTTATCGTGTGAAAACGAGTAAAGAACAGAGATCGGCTGTCAAATTTTGCGTGCAAAATGGATTTTCAAAATCAAAAACTATTGACATGCTACTGGACGCATATGGGGAAAAGGCCATGAAAAAACAGCAGTTTACATGTGGTATAAATGCTTCGAAGAGAGCAGAGAAAACATCAAGGATGATGATGGCAGTAGTCGTCCAAGCGTTGTTACGTCATCTCACGTCGCCACCGTCAAGCAGCTACTGGATAATGATCAGCGCATCACTATAAGGGATATTGTTGCAAAAACTGACTACAGTTACGGTACAGTGTCTGGTATTATTCATAACCAATTAAATATGCGTGGAATTTGTGCTAGGTGGATTCCCAAAATTTTCAATACTGATCAGAAAAGACTTCGTGTGGAATGTTGTGAACAGCTTCTGAAGAGATTCGAACGAGAAGGGGAAACGTTAATGGACAGAATTGTCACCGTTGATGAAACGTGGATCAGCCTGTACACGCCAAGAGACCAAAGCTCAGTCGACGATGTGGAAAAGCCCAGGATCGCCATCCTCAAAGAAACAGATGTTCATGGTATTCTTCGATGCGAGAGGGGTGTTCTTAGCCCATGCAGTTCCCAGGGACAGACGGTGGATGCCGCATATTATACTATTATGCTATTTCACCATGACAAGGCCCCGTCTCATCGAGCAGCAACAACCCAGACCGCTGTACGCCAACTAGGGTTTGAGCTTTTGAGTCATCCACCATATAGTCCGGATTTGTCCCCCTGTGACTTCTTTCTCTTCCCGGTAATGAAGACCTACCTTAAAGGAACACACTTCAATGACACTCATGAACTTTCAGCGGCAGTACAGAAGGCTTTATCCAACATACACACATCTTCATTTAGATGGTGTTTTATCCAGTCATGGCTAGTACGTTGCAGGAAGTGTATCTCATTTAATGGGGAGTATTTTGAAAAAAGATTGAGCTTTTTTACCAAAACGCTTATCATGAACAGCTACGTTAACGTTGGCGTTATATAATGTAGGGCCGGTGTTGGCTAGTGGACGTTACCATAGTAACAATAACGTTGTGCATGTGCAAGCTACTGATGTCAAAATGTATTGCATAATGTGAATTGGTTGAATGTATATTCACACAAAATTTCAGCAAACCAATAATACGGTAAACAATTTAGAGCACTTTTCCGCGTATTTCCTGACCACTCCTCGTAAAATTATTTAAAAATGGGTCCCTTTATGTATATAGATTATACATGTATAGAAAAATGACCAGTTGTGTGATACATACAATACCATTCATCATAACACAGTTCTGGATAGGGTACTAGGACGCAGTTTATTTAAAGATATATCCCAAACTCTAAAAGTTATACATACCAATTTAGGTTGCTCAACTTCCATGGTTACCCTTGCGCATGCCCATGCGCATTCTTGTGAAAAAAATATATCAATCAAGCATGTGTGTACTACAGTAAGGAAACGTGAATTTATAAGCAAGAAAATGAGTAGTTTTCAAAGTGATGATGGCCTTTGGCAGTTCTAATAACAAGCACCCACAACCAATGTTTGCAGTATAAATAAGAAAACCATCACAGATTTTCATCAGAAAAGTAGCCATTTTAGAGATGTGAAATAAATGCACTACTTCGCACGGGTATGTTATCGTAATGAATGCCATACTTGAATGAAAACTGTAATACTATATGGCAAAATTCTGCTATTAAGACCGGCTAAAATTAAGACTAATTCTTCTTTAAACAAATTTTAACCCTTATCTTGCTGTTCACCACAACCCCTATCTATGCAAACAGTATAGATCAAGATCAGATGGCTTCTGGCCCGTCACTGATGAGGCCTAAATGGTCGAAACTAGCTAGTCTGGTCCAGAAAACATGTACACTCTATATTTCTAGTTCTGTGGTGTATTCCTTGCTTCAAAAGGATAACCTTTTCTAGAACATATTCAGGTTAGCAATCAAGAAATATATCAGTTTCTAATAAATTGTTTGTTTCAGGAAAAGTTCCCTTCATTCAGATAGGGCCCTTCCTAGTATCAGAGATGGAAGCCATTATTTCCACAGTTAACATGAGGGTAAGACATTTTTCCTAATGCCCTCGCCAGGGCTCATTTGTTAAAGGCTTGTTAGGTGTCAAAAAATTAACTGTTCTATCAAGTATGTATCTTGTACCATGGGGCCTGTTGTTCAAAATAAATGACATTGTTAGTTAACATATCGAAGCCCCCGCCCATAGGGGCTTGAAGAAATATATGGGCTGCATGATGCTTCCACGCAGAGCTGAATCCGGCCCGCACACTAGTAGTGGTAAACCGTTTAGAGGACCTAAGCCTGTCCAGGAACCGCGGTGCGAGGCAGACCGTCCATGCTAATAAACCCTATTGGTTTCATTGGACTACAGGGCTTGAGATGTCATTTCATCTCAATGTCGGGTAAAAGTCCCACAAAATTGGAAGCAACGTCTCCAAAATGACCTTTACAGTGTTGACGGGGACGTTAAACCTCAAATCAAATAAATAAATAAATAAATAAAATAGTTAACATATCGCTAAAACTTTGAAGGTTCAAGGGGCTAATAAGCGAAACTGGGGAAGGGACATAATTTTTTTTTAATGTTGTGCGAACAAGGTATTAAGTTGTGCGAACAAGATATTCTCTTGTGCGGAAAAGATAATACGTTGTGCACACAAGATATTATCATGTGCGGACAACATAATTTATCTTCTGCAGACAACATATTATCTTGTGCGCACAAGATAATATCTTATTTGCACAAGATATTATCTTGTTTGCACAACATAGATCTTGGGAAGTTGTGCGAACAAGATATTATCTTGTACGGACAAGATAAGATATTATCTTGTTCGCACAACATATTATCTTGTGCACACAAGAATATATCTTGTGCGCACAAGACATTAAGTTGTGTGAACAAGATAATATCTTCTCCGCACAATATCTACGTGTGCAGACAAGATATTATCTTGTGCGTCCTTTTTGGTTTCATTGGGCAGCAGGGCTTTAGATGTCATTTTATCTCAATGTCGGGTAAAGGTCCCACAAAAATTGGAAGCAATGTCCCCAAAATGACCTAAATAGTGTTGATGGGGACTTTTAACCTGAATTCAAAACAAAACCACATACATGTATACAATGTTCAGTATAGTTGTTGTACAGCCTTCTCAGTATGTATGAACAAACCTTGAGTCAGTGGCATCTTCCCAAATGCCCAAGCTGATATGGACAGTGCCAAGCAAAAAAGGGTCTTCAAGCATTTGTGGCTAGTGAACAGGGCTAGAAAATTCCACTCCTACGCTCGCCATGATGAGTAAAAATTTTAAAGGACAAGTAAAATTTGATGTCTAGTCCCTATGAAATTTACCAAAATCAGCATGAGCTTGGTCATACAGGATGAATGAAATTTTGAATTTTTCAGTCCTGGTGAAGAATCATTTAAGCCTGTATACCTACAGTTACTAAAAGTTTCAATATTCATTAGAGTTTGGAGTGAAGGTGATACACAATAAGTGTCTTACCCCAATCAGTAGTGTTGCTGCATCCTTTGATCACCAAACGTCAGATTATAACATAACTAACTGACAAGGGTAGAAGAGTGATAGGCCAAATATAACACAACATGTGTGCAGGTATCCATTCAGATACATTACACTTTAAGTCATTAGCATATGTTTAATAAGCGATACATCAACAAGGGCTTCTGTGGCCTAGTGCATAAGAGCGCTGACTTTTAATCGTTTGGTCTATCACCACTGTGGGTTTGAGCCTGGCTCAGGTCACATGTGAGACACCAAGTTTTGCAACGGAAGGCCAGGTGGTTTTTCTCCGGGCACTGTTTTTGCCCACCTCTGATTAACCATCTGCTTGATATATGTGAAATGATTTTGAAAGGGTCGTAAAACCAAAACAAAACAAAAAAGAAGTAAAAAAAATTATAATAAAAAATGTTAACGATCAGAAGTGCCCCTTTGACAAGTCTGCAATATAAAGAAATTGGTGAGAGTTTCATGTATCGGTCTGGTGCACTGACCTCTGAAATTACATTAGAATATACCACTTTGAACTGTTACATTTGACTGAAAGTGTAATGGATATTGAACTGCATTGTGTTATATGAAGATACGTTTGGTGAAGGGGCATCTATATAATGCCCTGCAAAGAATCTGGTCAGATCTGTTGCATTTGACTCAAAGTGTGATGGATATTGAAATGTGTAGTATTATACAGCTTTTTTCTATTTGAAGATACTTTTGGTCAAGGGGCATCTATATAATGCCCAGTGAAGACTGATCAGATGACACAGATGTGCAGTCTGATCGGAGTCTGGCATTCATGCTTGAAAACATTGCTTCTTACTTGTCACAGAACATTTACAGTAAAACCTGTCTTAGTGGCCACCTCTATTAAGCAAGAAACCTATCTTAAGCAAGCAAGCCTTGGGTTCCCGATATAGGCAAACACATTAAATTTCATCTGTATTAAGCAAGTACCTGTCTTAAGCAAGCACATTTTGGCTATCCCTAAGGTGCATGCTTAATACAGGTTGGACTGTATATAGAGGGTCTTTCATGGGTGTTCATGTATTATTGAATTTATTAAACGAGTTGAGGAAAAGAGATAAGATGTGAGGCTTTGCCAAGCATTTTATCCCTTTTCCTCAACGAATTTAATAAATTTAATAATACATGAGCACGAATGCCAGATTCTATATATCATGTAATATTTAAAATGCAATTTATTCACGATTGTTCAGCAAAAGCCTATAGGGGCTTGAAGAAATATATGGGCTGCATGATGCTTCCACGCAAAGCTGAATCCGGCCCGCACACTAGTACTGGTAAACCGCTTAGAGGATCTAAGCCTGTCCAGGAACCCCGGTGCGAGGCGGACCGTCCATGCTAATAAACCCTATTGGTTTCATTGGGCGACAGGGCTTGAGATGTCATTTCATCTCATTGTCGGGTAAAAGTCCCACAAAATTGGAAGCAACGTCTCCAAAATGATCTTTATAGTGTTGACGGGGACGTTTAACCTCAAATCAAACAAACAACCAAAACAAAAATGTCCATATTTCGCCATTAGTAAATGCCACATTGTTAAGGACATCGAACATGGAACATAACGGGGCATACCTCACTAATTTGCATATTTAAACAACCAGTGGATTATCAAATTTATTACATGTCGTTTTTATATTCTTAGATGCGACGTCATATGATAAATAGAGTTTATTAATCAGTCCATTTTAAACATGGAATTTATAAACAGAGGGAGGTTGAAGAGACGATAAAGAAACAAGTGCACTTGAGCACGAGTTCCTTTATGGCTGTTCAAACTCCCGAGGTTTGTAAATCTTATATTTAAAATTGGCTAATCCAATAAACTGTATATTATAGCATTTTGATAGAGCTAATTGATCATTTTGCATCTAATTCATAGAACAGTTAACTCTTATCATGCTGTTCACGACAACCCCTATCTTTGGAAACAGTGTAGATCCAGATCAGATGGCTTCTGAAGAAGCCATCTGATCAGGATCTACACTGTTTGACATTCAGTTTATGAATTTGCAGGAATAAATTACATCAAGTAATCTGATTGGTTCAAAGTCAATAATGGGTGTGGCTAAACTGAATATTCAGCAAGAGAAGGGTTAACTCTCAACATACGGTCCATGCAAACAATAGTGGGTGCAGTGACACATGAGTTGATTGAAACAAACTGTTTAGACGCCAGCTTGAAAGCGCTTTCTATTTTACTGAATGAAAAAAATAGAAGAACTAAAATTAGTAAAGTGATAAAACAATTCAAAATGCAAGAGTATAGTAACCAAATTGTTTCGTTCAGTGGTTATGTTCATGTACTCTACACCGGCCCCGATAGCTCAGTTGGTAGAGTGTCCGCTCTGGGGAACGGGAGGTCACAGGTTCGATCCCGGGCCGCGACATACCAAAGTCGTTAAAAATGGTACTAGCTGCTCCTCGCTTGGCACTCAGATTTACGGGGTAGAGCTAGGACTGGTTGATCCAGTGTCAGGATAATGTGACTGGGTGTGGTATCATGTAATGTGTCTGGGACATGATACTTCAGTGAGGCAGCACTATAAAAGTGAGCATTGAGCTCCCTGTCGCAACCAGACACCGTCGTGATATGACTGAAAATTGTTGAAAGCGACGTTAAACCCAAATTCACACACACTCATGTACTCTACATTTCAACATTGCTTCCTAGTTTAACGTCATACATTCTGAACGTTGTTGACATCTCAGATGCCATTTATGTCACATCAAGAACAGTGCGTGGACGTGAATTGAACTTATCACGTCTAAATATAACAATTGCATTGGAAAAGTAGAAATGGCTACAGGGAAATGCTTCCTTAGAGGGAATAAATCTTCCTAGGCCAGAGGTGATTATCAATTTTAATTTATTGAGAAATAGAGGATCTTACATGAGTGTTCATGTATTATTGAATTTATCAAACGAGTTCAGGAAAAGGGATAAAATGCAAGGCTGTGTCGAGCATTTTATCCCTTTTTCTCAACGAGTTTAATAAATTCAATAATACATGAGCACGAATACAAGATTGTATTTATCATATGACATTTAAAACGCATTTTTTTAAGATTTGTTAACAAAAATCAATATACCGTCAATAGTAAAGGCTACGTCGTTAAGGATGGAAAACACGTAACGTTGTGAGGCGTGCATAACTAAATGTCCTAATTTATCCACTAGTGGATTAATATTTAATCTACTAGTGGATAATCGATTTTATTAGCTCACCTGTCACGTAGTGACAAGGTGAGCTTTTGGGATCACTTTTTGTCCGTCGTGCGTCCGTGCGTGCGTCCGTGCGTGCGTCCGTGCGTGCGTCCGTAAACTTTTCTTCAAACGACATCTCCTCCTAAACCACTGATCGGATTTTGACCAAACTTCACAGGAATGATCCTTAGGTGGTCCCCTTTCAAAGTTGTTCAAATGGTTCCGGTCCATTGCACATATAGGTCACGGTAGCCAAAAATAGATTTTTTTCACCGAAAACCTCAAAAATCTTCTTCTCTGAAACCTCATGGCGCAGGTCTTTGATTTTTGGTATGAAGCTTCATCTAGTGGACCCCTAACAAGATTGTTCAAATTATAGTGCTGGGGCCAAAAATGCCCCTGCACGGGGGCCCTTTGGTTTTACATGGGTTTATATAGGGAAAATCTTTAAAAATCTTCTTCTCTGAAACCGCAAGGCCCAGATCTTTGATATTTGGTATGAAGCTTCATCTAGTGGACCCCTACCAAGATTGTTCAAATTATAGTGCTGGAGCTAAAAATGCCCCCGCACGGGGGCCCTTTGGTTTTGCATGGGCTTATATAGGGAAAATCTTGAAAAATCTTCTTCTCTGAAACCGCAAGGCCCAGGTCTTTGATATTTGGTATGAAGCTTCATCTAGTGGACCCCTACCAAGATTGTTCAAATTATAGTGCTGAAGCTAAAAATGCCCCGCATGGGGGCCCTTTGGTTGTACATGGGCTTGTATAGGGAAAATCTTGAAAAATCTTCTTCTCTGAAACCGCTAGGCCCAGGTCTTTGATAATTGGTATGAAGCTTCATCTAGTGGACCCCTACCAAGATTGTTCAAATTATAGTGCTGGGGCCAAAAATGCCCCCGCACTAGGGCCCTTTTGTTTTACATAGGCTTATATAGGGAAAATCTTTTAAAATCTTCTTCTCTGAAACTGCAAGGCCCAGGTCTTTGATATTTGGTATGAAGCTTCATCTAGTGGACCCCTACCAAGATTGTTCAAATTATAGTGCTGGAGCTAAAAATGCCCCCTGCACGGGGGCCCTTTGGTTTTACATGGGCTTATATAGAGAAAATCTTGAAAAATCTTCTTCTCTGAAACCGCAAGGCCCAGGTCTTTGATATTTGGTATGAAGCTTCATCTAGTAGACCCCTACCAAGATTGTTCAAATTATAGTGCTTGGGCCAAAAATGCCCCCGCACCAGGGCCCTTTTGTTTTACATAGGCTTATATAGGGAAAATCTTGAAAAATCTTCTTCTCTTGAACTACAAGGCCCAGGTCTTTGATATTTGGTATGAAGCTTCATCTTGTGGACCTCTACCAAGATTGTTCAAATTATAGCCCTGGGCCCCAAAATGCCCCCGCTCCTGGGCCCTTTGGTTTTACATAGACTTATATAGGGAAAATCTTGAAAAATCTTCTTCTCTGAAACCACAAGGCTTAGGTGTTCGATATTTGTTATGACGCTTCAGCTAGTGGACCTCTATAAAGATTGTTCAAATTATAGCCCTGAGACCAAAAATGCCCCCGCCATGTGGCCCTTTGGTTTTACATAGACTTATATAGGGAAAATCTTTAAAAATCATCTTCTCTGAAACACAAGGCTTAGGTCTTTGATATTTGCTATGAAGCTTCAGCTAGTGGACCTCTACCAAGATTGTTCAAATTATAGCCCTGGGGCCCAAAATGCCCCCGCTCCGGGGCCCTTTGGTTTAACATAGACTTATGTAGGGAAAATCTTGTTTTACATAGACTTCTATATGCAGGGTAAACCTTTAAAATCTTCTTCTCTGAAACCAGAAAGCCCAGGTCTTTCATTTTCGATATGAAGCTTCATCTTGTGGACCTCTACCAAGATTGTTCAAATTTTAGCCCTTGGGCCAAAATTGACCCTGCCCGGGGCCCACTTGTTATGCTTTGGATCAGGTGAGCGAACCAGGGCCTTCTGGGCCCTCTTGTTACATGATGTTATTACAGTCTCAGATGCGACGTCATATGATAAATCGTGGTATTTCTTTGTTATGTATGTAATAATAAATTAACAGTGAAAATATTTGCAGGGTTTTCAGTTGAGCACTCCCTTAACAGATGTACAGAAGTCCGAGCTCAAAGCCTACATGTGTCTGATAGGGAATACTTTGGTGAATGCTGAACATTATCTAGCCTGGGTAGACCATGCTGTTTCAAATGAGGTACTTTTAGTTCCTTATTGTTGCAAGAAGTTTATTTTGTCTAATATACCGCCAACTGATAGTCTTAACCCATTTAGTACCAGAAACCCCAAAACAGGTACCCTGGCAAACAGTGCAGGCCCAGATCAGAAGCTGCAGAATGCGGCATCTGATCAGGACCTATACTGTTTGCAAAAAGTTAAGCCATTTCCCAAATAAATTTTGAAGAAAACTTAACCTGACACCCCTAAATTTTGAAATGGACTCCTGCTATATATAAGGAGGAAGATTCCATTTGGTACAAAAAGGGTTAAAATTTAATTTGAGACAATAAAACTGAAGATTCTCCTCCCAAAATGACAATTAGTTTGGAATCAGTTAACCCCCATTTGACAGATTGACATTGGATAGGGAATACTTTGGTGAATGCTGAACATTATCTAGCCTGGGTAGACAGTGCTGTTTTAAATGGGGTACTTTTAGTTCCTTATTGTTGCAAGAATTTACACTAATATTCCACCAACTGATAGCCTTAAAATTAAATTTGAGACAATAAAACTGAAGATTCACAACCCAAAATGGCAGTAAGTTTGGAATCGGTTATTTTTTGCCACCCTCTATGTCAATTCAGCAGACGACAAATTGTTGCTATTTCTTCTCTGGGAAAATTAGAAAAATATTAAAAAATGTCATCTGCTGCAAAAATACCAAGCTTGCAAAGCGTTAACCCCTCAATTGACATATCAATTCAAGCACTTTTTCTTGAAATTGTTCATTTTTAAGTGAAAATAAGAATGCTAAGTGTGCATGTGCATATGTTATTGGAGTCATAAAATACAGTTTGTAACCATACAGCTGTTGATTTCACTCCCTAACTGGCATGAATATCCCAGCTGTATTTTGTTTTGATTGATTTGAGGTTTAACGTCCCCGTCAACACTGTATAGGTCATTTTGGAGAGATTGCTGCCAATTTTGTGGGACTTTTACCAGACATTGAGATGAAATGACATCTCAAGCCCTGTCGCCAAATGAAACCAATAGGGTTTATAACCATGGGCGGACCAACACACCGCAGGCTTAGATTCTATAAGTTGTTTACCAGTACACATGTGCAGTCAGTTACAGCTCGGTGTGGAAGCATCAAGCAGCCCATCTGTTTCTCATAGCCCAGATGTGTGTGGGTGGGGGGGGGGGGGCGTTTATCCCTGTTGTAATGCACGGATTTATGTTTCATTTCAAAATTGCTGTACCATAATGATCCTAAGAATTAAGACTGATAGGTTTAAAACATTGCAGGCCTAGATCAGACTGCTCCTGAACAAGCAGTCAGGGTCTACACCTTTTGCCATTCAGTTTGCATCTCTTGGAATCCTTGCAGGATTCTGAAACAAATCTGTTAATATTAGCATATTTGCCATATTAAATGATACAAGTTTTAACAATACCTGAACTCTCAGCGTCATTAGTTTTGAAATGCTAGCCCCAGATGTTGTTGCTTATTCAATAAATGTCTTCTTTGAAGTGCAGTAGAATGTATGGTTGCAGCTATTTACACATTCTGTGCCAGAAAGGAATGTATACACCGGACATATTTTGCAATATTTTAGTAAAGGAGACAACTTTTTGAACTTCTTTTTTGCTTTCTACTCACCGAGCCCCTCCGAAAAAGGGATTCACTTATAAAGGGAAGTGTTTCATCATGTCTGCTTGTTGATGTAAAGCACTTTAGGTATCAATTTGAATCTCAGTTGCCATCCCTGGTAGAGTTTTGGTTCAGATTGGAACTTGTCTTGTATGTTTTAGGTAACAAAGCCTCGTTATGGTTCAATGTACAAATGGCCATTAAGCCAGATCATACCATGGCAGAAACAGAGAGAAGTTAGGGCCAGATTATCAAGTCTTGGTTGGACAAAAAAGACATTTGAAGAGGTAAATATTTCTATTTATGTTCAAATTTGGCAATTTGCAAAGGTTTGTTCAATTTTAGCTCACCTGAGCCGAAGGCTAAAAGGTGAGCTTATAGTATGGCAAGGGTCTGTTGTCAGTCTGTTGGTCTGTCAACATTTTCAAACATCTTCTCCTCCAAAACCACTGGGTCGATTGAAGTCAAAATGCATGTGGAGCATCCATCGAATCGGGGAACAAAAATTTGTTCGCAGAGTCCAGGTCACATCACCAAGGTGGCCACCATGCCCATATAAGGTAAAAACCCTGCAAAAACATTTTCTGGAACAAGTGGGCCAATTGCCATGAATCTTGGTATGTAGCACTGGGGATTCAGTCCCATCATAGTTTGTTCAAATTATGACCCTCGGATGACCTTGACCTAAATTGTATTTTATGCCAAGGTCAAATTTGATCCCATAGACTTTCGTTTGGTAAAAAGTCAAAAGTGAGTATTTTTGGGAAGCTGCTGCAGCCTGTGATCTGAAAATTGGTATATGCAGGTAGCTAAATGAGTGGATGAAACTACATCAGTAGTCAAGGGCAAGGTTATAAACCACTACGCCCTTTGTAATCAAATTTCATGTAACCAGGAAATGAAAATTAATTAAAATGAGTGGTCACATGACCAAGATGGCTGCCATGCCCATATAAGGTAAAAACCTTCAAAAATCTTCTTCTCCCAAACCAGAGGCCTGATTGTCATAAAACTTCTTATGTAGCTTTGGGGACTCAGGCTCATCATAGTTTGTTCAAATGATGTCCCTCAAATGACCTTGATCTATTTTATGCAAAGGTCAAATTTGTTCAAATAGACTTTTGTATGGGAAAAAGTCAAAATTGTGTATATTTCTGAAACTATTGTAGTCTCTAATCTGAAAATTGGTAATTGAGTGGATGAAACTACATGAGTATTCAAGGTAAGGGTCATTCCTTCTCCTTGGCTTAAGGCCTTTCTAATATGAAATGTAAACCTTATTTTCCACTGGAAACTCTTGGCCGTTTGTGACCAAATTTTATATGAAAGCTTATAAAAACAAGAAAATGAAAATTTATTGATACCAGTTTGGTCACATGACCAATAAGCCCACAATACCAATAAAGGTTAAAACACATCAGAAATCTTCTCTGCAACCAATGGGCTGATTTTCATGAAACTTGGTATGTAGCATTGGGGACTTGGACCCATAAGTTTGCTCAAATGATGACCCCTTGATGGCCTTGACCTATTTTATGCCAAAGAAAAATTTAGTCCCCTAGACATTTGCATGGGTAAAAAAGTAAAAAATGTGTATTTTTCAGAAACTATTGCAGCCTGTGATCTGGAAATTGGTAGATGCAGTTAGCTAATTGAGTGAATGAAACCACTTGAGTTTTAAAGGTCAAGGTCATTCCCTGACTTTTGCCTAAGGTCATTCAATTGTGAAAATTAAAACTTATTTTTTTCACAGAACCCTCTGTTCCATTTGTTACCAAATTTCATATGAAAGCTTTTTAGGAATAAACAAATGAAAATTCATTAATATGAATTAAGTCACATGGCTAACATGGTTGCAATGCATATATAAGATAAAAAAAAACCTTCAGAAATCTTCTCCAGAACTAATGGGCCCAATATCAGGTCACATGACAAAGATGGCTACCATTGTAAGAACCCTTTTACAATCTTCTTTTCAGATATCAAATGGCTCCATAAACTCTAAGCACTCAGGTGGGCGGCTCAGGACAATTGGTCCTCTGGTTACACACACAGGCATTAACCAAAAATAGCCACACAGAAATGCACCTTATATCATGATTTGGACAGCCCTGGGTCGAGGTTATAGAACGTTTTTCATGCTTAGCTTCCGTAGTGTAGTGATCATGCTACTCGCCTTGTAAACCAGAGTTCGCAGGATTGATCCCGGGCTTTTCCAGACTTTCGGATGAGTCTTTAAACCGAGGTCCCGTCTCTGTATGACCTTAGCTGTTGGTGAGATGTAAAACTCAAACACTCACTCACTCATGCTTAGCTTACTTGAGCATGAAATTTGTCTTGCTGATAAATTTTAAAATGCCAACAATTATTGGCATTTTAAGATTTATGAGCAGGACAAATAACATTCTGTGCTAATTTTACTGCATAGGAAAATTCCCTCTTTCATTTGTATTTTAATATTTATGATCGTTATAAATTTCATGCTCAGCTGAGTTGAACATGAAAAAAAAGTTTCATAACCCCTGTGCCTGATGGCTGAGCTGGCTGTATATCTGACTAGTAATGAGGCATCAGTGGTTCCATCCACACAAGATCTGCCTACATTCTTTGAAATAGTTCATTTTCTCTGATTCTACAACAGTTGTCATTTTAGATGAAAGGATGTGCACTGTAATAGTAAACTACTTAGAAGGACTAGGCCTGCCCAGGAAAAATGTAGTTAGGTTAATTAAGCTACTCAAAGTGACCTTTATAGTGTTGACTGGGCTGTTAAAACTCCAAACATCAATAGTCTCTGACTAAGGGATACTTTTCTCTTTATGATGATTAAAATAGCAGAGATTCAAGAAGGGTAGTTATCACTAGCTGTCTGCAGAGAACATGATGTGAACTCTGTATACTGGTTTACCCAATGGTAGGTTTTGCCCGATGAATGGATGGATACACTTGTTTTTGCAGGTCTGTGATGAGGTTCATACTTGTTGTCAGGCTCTATCAGAAAGACTAGAGAAACAGAAGTACTTCTTTGGTGACAAGTAAGTTGAAACATGCTGTTAGACAACCTTTGCCCTAGGTTATGGCACCTTTTTATGGTCAGGTCAGCTGAAATTTCATGTTTGGTGATCAGAGTAAAATGTAAGAGTAAAAATTAAGTATCTTCCTTTACGATGAAGCATCCCTGTGACATATTGCATTCTGTCAGATCACCAAAACAATTGTTGTTCTGATGAAAATGTGTGACATTTGTCTGAAATATAATCGAAATAGGTTGTGGGTGCTTGTTAGAACAGCCTCAAGGAGGTGGTTCTAATGACTACTGGCAATCCAAAAAAATAAGGAAAATAATTTATACCCTTGTAAACACCACTTTTATTTATATACAGTGGGGTTTTAACTAAATCGGCTTGTAAACATGATGAATGAAACAAAATTGAAAGGAATAATTTGGATCTGCCAACACTTGTGGAAATACAGGTCTCCATGGCCTAGTGGGTAAGAGCGCTGACTCTTTATCCTAAGGTCTCTCACTGCTGTGCTTCGAACCTACCTTTGGTCACATGTGAGACGCCAAGTTCTGCCATGGAAGAACTGCTGGTTTTTCTCGGTCCATATATTTAGTATCATCTGACTATAATTTTTCCTATGATATTTTTTCATGTAATTTTTCCAATTTTTCCAGTAATAACATTTTTGCCAATTTTTCGAGGAGTCTGGTTCATTCATAAAATTGCAATGTTACATTGACCTGGTAAAGCTCACTTGTCCTGAGATAGCTTATTTTTATCAGGAGTCGCAATGCAATTAATATAGGGGATAACTGATGAATAGGCTTGTCTGACCCTTTGCTGGTAGCCCATATGATAAAATCTCTTTTCTTATGAGCTGCCTGATATATATTCTCATATTTACATGGCTGTAGAGGATATAATATGATCCCTTTCTGTGAAAGTTTTATAGATAGGTAGGAATTTTCTGTTTCCAGGAAGTCTCTTTTTACATCGTGTTCCTATGGAAAAAAATAATTTCACGAAATCAGTTTCTATGACGGTTCCAATGTAAAGGCTTATGTTGGTTGGTACCTGATGCTCTGTCTCTGGTCGGGCCCATAGGAGTCTTAACTGATGGTTTTCTTTTGCTCCAGCATTTCAGTTGTTTCTTGCCGTCGAGTCCTCACCGTTGTTTCATCTCTGTGGCTGTTTGATTTTTGTGTTCACGGAGATGTTGCACTGATGAGTTAGGAGGCCTTCATGCAGACTGAATAAAAAATTTGTCTTAATTGCGACGGAAGTAAGGGCGAGGATTGTTGCCAAATAAAATCATTTTTAGCCCCCCCACCCAGTGGAATATGTTTCCCGGACCGTTCCAAGGTGGTTCTTCTGTCGCGGTTTATTTTTGTTATGGTTTGTCTTTAGGTGTTTGTGTCACTTATATTCTTTTTATTTTGGATAGCCTTTTGGCCATTTTGTGGGAAAGTAACTGTCTATTTGGCTTTCCGCTGTTAGTGTTTCTGTTGGGGTCTGTTGCTTCATGTTTGTGTTTCTTTCCCTTTGGTGTCTCTGATGGGAGCTGTGGGTTAATTGTATCGATTCCTGGTCATTGCCTCTACTTATATTTTTTATGAAAGCCCACATTTCAGAATGTTTTCAGTTTCTAGTTTGAAATTATTATTAATTTCCTTTTCTTATCAAAATCGTAAAAAAAACAACAACAAAAAAAAAATAAATAAATAAAACACCTAGAAAATGTCGAAATACATACAAAACTCGAACATTAAAAAAAAAAACAGCAGTGTTATAGTGCTTACCAATTAACATTCTTTAACTTTAACATGCTGAGTGAGTGTTTGAGTTTTACGTCCCATCAACAGCTAAGGTCATACGGAGACGGGACCTCGGTTTAAAGACTCATCCGAAAGTCTGGAGAAGCCCGGGATCGATCCTGCGACCCCTGGTTTACAAGGCGAGTAGAGTAACCACTGCACCACGGAGGCTTCTAATTTAACATGCTGAACCTTGATCCAATGTTACAAACTTTTTAGCTCACCTGGGCTGAAGGCTCCAGGGGAGCTTATAGTTTAATGGGTTGTCCGTCCGTCTGTCCACACTTTTGAGCAGCTATATCTCTGCAGGCTGATCTCAATCATTTCTCATCTGTAACATGCCTCTGGTGGGGCATTGATGACATAAACTTTTTCGAAATTGCTCTAAAACTTTGGTTGTTATGGCAACCACAAGGTTCCATAGACTTACTATGGGAAAATGCTTGTCATCACCGTAGAGCCCTCAGTTTTGATCGGATCTTTCTTAAACTTGTATGTAAGGTGGCTGGGGATAAAAACTCGAATGAGTTCCAAAACCGGCCAAGTCGGCCCATTTATCATAGTGTTACATCCCTTTGATTGCTGAAAATGTCCATTTTTGACCTTGTCATTACCATAGCCCCTTCAGTTTTGATCGGATTTTTCAGAAACTTATATATAAGGTGGCTGGGGATAAAAACTCTGATGAGTTCGAAAACCGGCCAAGTCGGCCTATCTTTTCATAGAGTTACGTCCCTTTGATTGCTTAGACAAGTTCGAAAACTAACAATGCCAGTCAATTAGTCATGGAGTTATGTCCCCTGCTTGGCTGAAAATGCTTATTTTCGACCTCGTCATCACTGCTGCCCCTTCAGATATGATCGGATCTTCATGAAACTTACAAACAAGCAAGTCAGGCAGAAAAGCTCGGAGGAGTTTGAAAACTAGTGAGGTTTGCCTATTTATCATAGAGTTACATCCCTTTGATTGCAGCAGTTAATTGCTTATTTTTGACCTTGTCATCACCATAGCCCCTTCAGTTTATATTGTATCTTCTTGAAAGTTACATATAAGCAAGTCAGGAATAAAAGCTTGAATGAGTTTGAAAACCGGTGAGGTCAGCCTATTTATCATAGAGTTACATTCTATTTGATTGCAGAAAATGCTTACCATGTCATCACCTTGTCCTCCATTAAATCCTTCAGTAATAGATGGCACTTCCTGAAACTTTGAATCTGTTAGCTCAGGTGAGCAATACAGGACCGTCTTGGTCCTCTTGTTTATGAATTGTCATGCTCTTAAATTTCGAAATACAAACATATATGACAATTTTCATATTCAAATCAGCAGAGGATGTTGTTCGTCCTAACAAATTTTAAAATACCAGTAATTCCTGGCATTTAAAAATTTGTGAGCAGGACACATTTCATACTCAAGTTAGTTATTGCATGAGAAAGTTTTATAACCTCAGGGTATATCCTTCTTTGAAAACATTGTGGATCCAGATCAGCTGACTTCTTAGAAGGATCTATACTGTTTCCTATTCTGTTTTTGAATATGCAGTAAAATGACTGATGATGTCGTTAGCTTACATATGATTAAAACTGATTTTTATGCCCCCGGAATCTAAGAGATTCGGGGGCATATAGTTTTTGGTCTGTCCGTCTGTTTGTCTGTTTGTCCGTTTGTCCGTCTGCAAAAACTTTAACATTGGGCATAACTTTTGAATGGTAATAGATAGAGCTTTCATATTTCACATGTGTATACCTTATCACAAGACCTTTCCAGTGGTACCATAATTTTTATGCCCCCGGAATCTAAGAGATTCGGGGGCATATAGTTTTTGGTCTGTCCGTCTGTTTGTCCGTTTGTCCGTCTGCAAAAACTTTAACATTGGGCATAACTTTTGAATGGTAGTAGATAGAGCTTTCATATTTCACATGTGTATACCTTATCACAAGACCTTTCCAGTGGTACCATAATTTTTGATCTCGTGACCTTGAACTTGACCTTTGACCTATTTTTTTTTCAAAATTTTTAAAAACATTAACATTGGCGCTGTCCGGGGGCATCAGTCTTTCACAAACACATCTTGTTCTTCTTTTGTTTCAACTGCTCCTGCTCATACGTAGTTGGGCATTGGCTGCTGTCCTTACAGCAGGTAAGGTTAGAGTGTAAATGATGTAATTTCTTCTTCTGCACTTTCGTGCATTCCTCTTTGTCCCCCATCCCTCCCTTTTATCACCTCTACTATCTCTTCTCTCCCTTACTCTGGGTTATAGCTCAAAATAACCTTCAAGGGTTGATGAGTTAGGATGCCTTTCTTTCGGACTGAACAAATTATTTGTCTAAATAGCAAAGGAAGTAAGGGTGAGGATTGAGGCCACCTAAAATCGATTTAAGCCACTAAGTGGAATTCATTTCACCGACCGGTCATAGGCAGTTCTTCTGACACTGTTTATTTATGTTATGGCTTGTCTTTGAGAGTGTGTATTGCTTATATTATTTTGTTTTGAATAGCCAATTGCCCATTTTCTGTGAAAGTGACTGTCATTTTGGCTTTCCGCTGTTGATGTTTCCATTAGGGTCTAGTTGTACCATGTTTGTGTTTCTTTGCCTTTGGTGTCTCTGATGGGAGCTATGTGTTAATTGTACCGATTCCTGATCATTGCCTTCACTTCAATTTTGATGTGTCATTTAACCCCAACACAGTCATTCAGTTGGTCATTAAATAGAAGCTATGCTAATAGTTTTTCAGAGAAAATGTGAGTAGCATTTGCACTTGCATATTTCCAGCCAAAATACCAGAGTATCACATTTTGTACTTGCTTGAACACTTATTAACATTTTGGCACTAACAAGCTTGTTAAGCTAACATTGTTCAAAGCTGAACAAACTCTGACAATAGAAGGTTAAATGTAAAACATCTTACCAAGTAGAACATCAAATGCTGAAAAAGTGAAATAGAAGTAAAGGCAATGGTCTGCAATCAATATATTTACCTCACACCTCCCATCCAAGACACCAAAGGGAAATAAACACCAACATAAAACAACTTCATCATTATGAAAACGTCACAAGCAGAAATCCAAAAGGACAGTTACCTTCCCACAAAATGGCCACATAAGTAGCTTTTGTATTGCAGAATCTGCTCACATTTTTCCAGGCAAAAATGTGCTTTTGTTGTATTAAAATGACAAAAGTTAATGTCAAATCTTAAGTAAACTTATCTGATGACTTGGGTAAAATTTATGGCAAAACTTCTAACCAAGTTATATGATAAAATTATGTTTACATAATTTCATCTGACGACTTGGGTGAATGTTTTGTCATAATGTTGACTAACGATGTCAGTAGATTAGAACAACCCAGCCCTGATGAATTTTGTGATGCATGTTTCTTTTCTTTTTCTTCAGGCCAACAGAATTGGATGCTCTTGTGTTTGGACATTTATACACACTTCTCACAACAAATTTACCGAATAATGAGTTCGCTAGAATTATTGAAAGATTTTCTAATTTAAAGAACTTTTGTGAACGAGTGGACAAAAAGTATTATAAAGATCGGAGTAATGAACATTGATACATCTATAAATAGAATATGTTTACTACCTAAAGATCTGGTTGTTTTAATACTTATACTGTCATTCAACATTTGAAGACATTATCTTTGGGCCAATTTTTATAAATTGACCCATAGTTACCGTAAAAATAGTAAAAATTCGGACACCTTGAGGACTTGTTGTAATTCGCCTAAAATTTCAACTAGTTTATTTCTGGATCCAGCAAGGAGTCCAAAAGGTGGAGAGGGAATGGCAAATGGTGTAGACCTGATCAGACTGCTCCTTCAATACAGTGTAGACCCTGATCAGACTGCTCCTTCAGGAGCAGTCTATCTGGGTCTACACAAACAGTGTAGACCCTGATCAGACTGCTCCTTCAGGAGCAGTCTGATCTGGGTCTACACTGTTTGCTGCCCTGCCTGTCACAGTTTTTAGTGCTGTAAGTGTTAGTGTTAGTGCTTTGATTCAATGTTACTGTCCTTCTTTTGTTCAGCAAAAATAAGGCTTGGCAATGTCAAAAGTAGAAGTAAAAGCAATGATCAGGAATCCATGCAATCAACCCACAGCTCCCATCAGAGACACCAAAGGGAAAGAAGCACAAACATGAAACAACAGACCTAATGGAAACACCAATAGCGGAAAGCCAAAAGGACAGTTACTTTCCCACAAAATGGCCAATAGGCTATTCAAAATATAATAATGTAAGCGACACAAACACCCAAAGACAAACCATAACAAAAATAAACCGCGACAGAAGAACCGCTTTGGAACGGTCAGTGGAAACGAATTCCACTGGGGGGCTTAAATGTATTTTACGTGGCCACAATCCTCGCCCTTACTTCTGTCGCGATTTCGACAAATAGTTTGTTCAGTCCGCATGAAGGCCTCCTAACTCATCAGTGCAACATCTCCGTGAACACAAATAATCAAACAACCACAGAGATGAAACAACGGTGAGGACTCAACAGCAAGAAACCACAGAAATGCTGGAGCAAAAGAAAACCAACAGTGAAGCCTTATTTTCTGTGAAAAATATTAAAAAATTTAAAAATAATAAATAAAATAATTTGGCGCCTGCTGTAAAAATCTCAGTGATACTTGTGGCATTTTAATAGGGTTAAGAGCATGATCCACAGATGAGCTGAGACAGTGTTTAATAGAGCCCCGCCAAGCTAATTTGTGTCTTCGAGCATTCCATCATAACAAATATTAACTGCGCATGCCCAGCCATTCAGAGGGGCCAGGGATATGGCTTTCTGTCTGAAGGTTCCTCTTGAATCACTGCTTGTATGAGCGAGCAGCGAAGGTTCTGGCGAGACGTATCAAAATCGCTTCACGGGGCCCAATAAACAATAGGAAAAGGAGTCTGCAAGCATGTGTCATTAAATTGGCTTGCATACTTACTCAGTTACTATACAAGCGTCTCAGTCTGTGTGAAGAAATTTTTGGGTGAAAGAATCCATATAAATCATATGAACAAGTCTATGAAATGAACACCCCCACTTTACCTCACTTCATATAGAACTGGGGTTTACAGGGGTATACACTATCTTATTTCTGCTCCAAGGCATAGGTTGAAGGTACTTGTTAGAACCACCTCAGTGAGGCGATTCTAACGAGCACACACAACTACGATTGCAGTAAAAGAAAGAAAAATATCACAGATTTTCATCAGAAAAATACCTATTCTGGAGATGTGAAAAATGTGCTATGTCACACGGGTTTGTTACCGTAATGACACACAGTAAAAGCTCTGATCAGATCTGGGTGTATATGCTTGAAAAGCTCTCTTCACTCAGCATGGCCTAAATGAATCATCACTGGGCCCACGCATGTCTCATTGGTGACAGGAGCCTGTGATTGATCCCTGTCATATCCAACATCATTCCTTATCCCTTTTTGTACCAAATGGAATCTTCCTCCTCATAAATGGCAGTCCGTTTGAAAATTTAGGGGTGTCAGGTTGTGTTTTCTTCAAAATTGAATAGGAAAATGGCTGAACTGTTTGCAAACAGTGTAGACCCTGATCAGATGCAGCATTCTGCGGCATCTTATCTGGGCCTGCACTGTTTGCCATGGTACCCGTTTAGGGGTTTCCAGTCTAAAATGGGTTAATGAATATTGGGACGGTCTAAGAAGGAAAGGTCTTGTTTCCAGAAACATCTCAAAATTTGTCTGAGCCGGCAGGTTGGAAAATTGTTTTAAAACATTTTTTTTATCAAATCCAACATGGCTGTATACTTAAAAACAGTATTTGGAGTGGTTTGTAAAGTGAAATGGTTTGAGCATGCAAAGTGCTTGTAATATCAGTTACCAGTTGTCACTAGAAACGACACAGACATGTTTTTCAATGTCATACTTGCATTGATAAATAGGTATTCTGATTTTTATAACGAGTTGCTTATAGGGTTATCCTAGGCCCAGAAAGTATGGAGAAATGACTTCTCCCTCCAGCCCTGACGGGGCAAAGTGAGGAACAAAGAGGGAGAAAAACAGCTATTTTACGGAGATTGTCAAGACGAATTTTCGGTGATTTCCGTAAATATTGTTGGTGAACATGAAATTTCAAAATACAGGGTGTCGGTGTGATATCATAGCATATGACACAACAATATTGATGTTGCACTTGCTGAATAAATATGCACATCTGTATCTTGATTATATTACTCAAATGGTTCAGACACGAGAGACTTAATCTTCTTTTATTTTCTCAATATCCTTGTCACTCTGTCACTGAAGAGTGCTAAATGGAAACAACCAAGATATTCTCACCTCGCGGTTATGAGTCACATTGTGCAGTCGGGTGGGAGTTTGGGACTGTTCGACCATACTGTGCTGGAAAGTTGCAATAGGTGCAGAATGGTGGGTGGGTTTTTCTTTTTAGCTCGCCTGTACAAAGTACATGAAGAGCTATTGTTGTCACCTCGGTCGTCTGCGTGTGCGTTTGCATTCCCATCACACTGCGTTACAGTTTTTCAAATGCTTATATCTCAACAGTCACTCATCACAGAGCACTTGTATCTGGAACTTAAGTGCCTGGGAGGGTTTTCTGATGTTCAAATCGAACAGACCCCTGGGTTCATGCAGTCAAGTTCTAGAACACCTTTGTAATACTGTGTTAAAGTTTTTGAGGTCTAAAGGGTGATGCCAGCATTCCAATAGTTGACCCAGTTAGGCACTTTAGAAATCATCATTCACTGGCGTTTCAGACCTCTACTGCAAGAACGGACTTCTATAAAGAATCGTTTTTCCCCCGAACCATTAGAGAATACTTACATTTCCAGTGTAAAGTCTGATGTAAACTTACCGAGAACAATATAGTTCATACTTCCAGGAACGCATCTAGTCGCATAATTTCCAGTGGCGTCAGTATAAACCATGGTTCTCTACGGGCGTTGGTGACGTCATAGTTGTTCCACTTGCAGAAAAACTGCGTGTAAATGTTTTTGAACTTTAAAAGTTTGCCCTGTAAGCATTTTTTTCACCCAGTGATGAGGGGCAAAGACTGTAAATATAAAAACAAACTTATCTTTGTTGCTTTTCATGAAAGTATGAACGACAGCCTGTCGCGAGCAAAGTTAATATGAACCCCTTTTACTTTGTACGCGACCCACTAGGTTCATACAGCAGTAAAATAAAATTGATTTCTTAATTGGAATGCCCTTTCCGATTTGATCATAATATTATCCACCACTGAAGGTGCTGAAGATAGTGTAGCTAAGTTTATCTCTTTGGTGAGAACAAGGGACTAACTTCCCATGTCACAGGTCCTGGTGTATGAATGTCATTTGACGTGTCACCAGTAACAATTCTGATTCTGATCACATTTGTACAAACCAAAGAGGCCCATAACAAGTGTAAGTGTTCATTCAAAAAGGGGCCCACGGACAGAGCTTTGTCACAGAATTGCTATCACATTTGTACAAGCCCATATTTGTAATAATATTTGCAAAGGCTAATACAAAATAAATGTATAGTCGAACTTCGATGGCTCGAACACCGATGGCTCGTTTACCATGGCTGAGTAGAACCCGTTTTTGAGTCCCTATGGAATTCCTCTGCATAAGAAAAAGTGTGGGATAATTAAGGAGATTTTCAACATTTATCTTGCAAATGTATGCTGTGTGTACTCATCAGAATCGCCTCAATGAGGCGATTCTAATGAGTACACACAGCATACATTTATGTTACAGAACACTGAAAAGAAGTCCAAAAATACCCTAGTTATGTTTTCTGGAAGTATGCAACAGTGGCTCGAACTACCGCTGTTTCGAACAAATTTCTATGGTCCCGAAGGGGTTCGAGCCATCGAAGTTCGACTGTATTCATCTACAACCTCTCGACCACGATGGACCACTGCCTATCCTATAAGCTTCCAAGGAGCATTCGGCTCTGGTGAGTGAGAAAACTTGCCTCGCCGTTATCAACATCTTTATTGAGAACCATGTCAATATGTTAAGCATGTAAGTTATTTTCTGTATTACTGTTGGACTTGTATATGCGCTTAGATAGGACGGTTTCAATCAACTGGTCGCGAACCTAACATATCGCACTGGTTTGAAGAAGTCCACATGTACCAGACAAGGATGGAAACGGACACGGTCTAGTAGTATCACTAAATGCCAGACTGCCATGAATTTTGTCAAAAACTGGAAATTGTATAAAACATATTTCTGGGACTTAATTCTAGACACATGCTAAGCGTAGACATAGCTTTTGCAAAAGCTATATTTGTTTTATGTTTGTGTTACTTCCCACTCGGTTAAGGTCGTTTTGGAGACTGCGGGACTTTCACCCGACATTGAGAAGGAAGATATCTCAAGCCCTGTCGTCAAATAAAACCAGTAGTGGTCCGACCCGCACCACTTTGCCTGGACAGGCTTAGACACTGGTACTCACGTGCGGTCAGTGTCAGCTCTGCGTGGAAGCATCATGCAGCCCATTCCATTTCTCGAAGCCAACACGGACAGGGGCATTGGATTGTGGGTGTTCATTAAAACCGCCTCGATATATTCTGTATGTGATAAACTTGTGACCCAAAATTTAAATTTTTACGTGTCCGCCCCCGCCCATCGGGGCTTGCAGAAATAGATGGGCTGAATATTGCTTCCACGCAGAGCTGAAACCGTCCGCACACTAGTACTGGTAAACCGCTTAGAGGATCTAAACCTGTCCAGGAATCGCGGTGCGAGTCGGCCCGTCCATCGTCCATGCTTATAAACTCTATTGGTTTCATTGGGCGACAGAGCTTGAGATGTCATTTCATCTCAATGTCGGGTAAAAGTCCCACAAAATTGGAAGCAACGTCTTCAAAATGACCTTTACAGTATTGACGGGAACGTTAAACCTCAAATCAAACAAACAAAAAAGGCGCAGGAATGGTTTAGAACGACATAGACAATGCATGTATGTAAAATTACTTCCTTTATTGGAAATAAAAAAGAAGGTCAAGGCATTACCTCCTAAAGTGTCAAGCAAATTTGTGCACAGGACGATATTATAGGTATTGTAATTATTTATTAGTCAGCGAAAATCGGCCATTATAGTAAACCGGTTAAATCATGACATGTAAAGCCTAATTGTCACCGAAAAAAAAAATTGAGCCAGCACATGACAAAACCTACAATAAGACATGTGCACCCAACGAAGACTCAGATCAGTCTGCGCATCCACGCAGTCTGATCGGTCTTCGTTGTGCGCTGTAAGGTTAGCTATGGGCCAAATGCTCCTTCATGCAGCAAGAGAACTGGGTTAAACTGCGACTGGGGATTTAACTGTCGCTAAGACTGCTTCCTTGATCATATTTATATAGTGCAAATAAATCTTTCCCCCACAACAATTGTCGTCTGATGATGATGATGGTTACGATGATGATTGTCATATTTTGTTCAAATTTACTAATCACTTCAGAAGTTTTTTTTTTTTTGCCATTTCCAGTATGGTAATATCTCAAATATGAGCCAGCGCATGACAAAACCTACAATAAGACATGTGCGCCGAATGAAGACTCCGATCCGTGCAGTCTGATCAGTCTTCGTTGTGTGCTCTAAGGATAGCTAATGGCTTAATGCTCCTTCATGCAGCAAGAGAAGTCTCTGGTTAGACTATATGGATGCACAGGCTGATCTGATGTGCACCCATCGAAGACTGATCAGCCTGCGCATCCATATAGTCTAACCAGAGACTTCTCTTGCTGCATGAAGGAGCATTGGGCCCTTAGCTATCCTTAGAGTGCACAACGAAGACTGATCAGACTGCACGGATGTGCAGGCTGATCTGAGTCTTCGTTGGGCGCACATATCTTATTGTAGGTTTTGTCATGCGCTGGCTCATATTTGAGTTATTACCATACTGGAAATGGCAAAAAAAAAAAAAAAAAAAAAAAAAAAATAAAAGTGAAGTAATTAATAAATTTGAACAAAATATGACAATCGTCATCGTAACCATCATCATCATCAGACGACAATTGTTGTGGGGAAAATATTTATTTGCACTATATAAATATGATCAAGAAATCAGTCTTAGCGACAGTTAAATCCCCAGTCGCAGTTTTAACCCATTTGGTACCAGAAACCCCTAAAGGGGTACCTTGGCAAACAGTGCAGGCACAGATCAGACGCCGCAGAACGCGGCGTCTGATCAGGGCCTCCACTGTTTGCTAAAAGTTCAGTTATTTTCCAAATAAATTTTGATGAAAACACAACCTGACACCCCTAAATTTCAAAATGGACTCCTGCTATATATAAGGAGGAAGATTCCATTTGGTACAAAAAAGGGTGAATGAAAACCCGTCCAGGGGATAAAGGAGCCATGGAGCCGACACGAAATTCAAGGCTCAGAATCGTGACTTCAGTTGTGACCTTGACCCGGCGTGGTTGAGTTACGGGTTCTGCACATCACCTCACTTAGGCCAAAACTTGACTAAAGTTTACTGAAAATCTTTCCAGTGGTAAAAGCGATATAGAGCGGACACGAAATTCAAGGATCAAACGCGTGACCTTCTGTAACCTTCATCTTGAGTCGGCGTTTTTGAGTTATGGGTTCAGCATAACTCTCACTTAGGGTAATATTTGACCAAAGTAAATTGACAATCCTTCCAGGGGAGGGGTAAAGGAGATATGGAGGGAACACGAAATCCGAGGCTCAAACGCTTGGCCTTCAGTTGTGACCTTCACCTTGAGATTGCATGGTTCAATTATGGGTTCTGCACATCATTTTACCCAGGCCAACCTTTGATCAAAGTTTACCGAAAATCCTTCAGTGGGTTAAGGGGAAATGGAGCCGTCACGAAATCCAAGGCTAATGCTCGTGACCTGCAATTGTGACCTTGACCCGGCATTTCTGACCATCATCTCACTTAGGCCAACATTTGACTAAGTTGAAAATCTTTCCACGGGTAAAAGAAATATGGAGTGACCTTCTGTAACCTTCATCTTGAGTCGGCGTATTTGAGTTATGGGTTCAGCATATCTCTCACCTAGGGCAACATTTGACCAAAGTAAATTGACAATCCTTCCAGGGGAGGGGTAAAGGAGATATGGAGGGAACACGAAATCCGAGGCTCAAACGCTTGGCCTTCAGTTGTGACCTTCACCTTGAGATTGCATGGTTCAATTATGGGTTCTGCACATCATTTTACCCAAGCCAACATTTGATCAAAGTTTACCGAAAATCCTTCAGTGGGTTAAAGGGAAATGGAGCCGTCACGAAATCCAAGGCTCATGCTCGTGACCTGCAATTGTGACCTTGACCCGGCATTTCTGACCATCATCTCACTTAGGCAAACATTTGACTAAGTTGAAAATCTTTCCACGGGTAAAAGAGATATGGAGTGGACACGAATTTGTGACTTTAACCTTGAGTCGGCGTGGTTTAGTTATGACTTCTGCACATCAGCTCACTGAGGCGAATATTTGAACATTTATCAAAGAGATCAGGAGATATGGAGCGGAGAAGACAGTGTTTCGGACGGGCAGACAGAAAAACGAATGCCATTCCAATACTCTCAGCTGTTAGCGGCACAGTTTAACAAACACCTAAATGTAAAACAGTTGAGCAACACTTTCATAAGCTAACCTGGACCTAAGAGTGATCTACGAGGGTCGTTCAATACTGGCCTTACCTACTTACGAGTCACGCTGACTTCTTATTTTTCCATATAGTTACCCCGCAGCGACAAGGACCTCCTTTATCGATGTTCCAAGGCTGAACATCCATTTTTTTGGCAGAATTCAGGGTCTTTAGAGTCAATCCATGCACCCTCCGGCCGCTGCCTTAAGCTCTTCATCTGACCGGAAGTGACGTCTACGCAATTCTTTCTTCAAGTTCGGAAACAAAAAGTAATCACTGGGTACCAGAATTGATTATTTTTTCTTGCCGGCCTCGATAGCTCAGTCGGATGCGCGTCTGACTGGTTATCAGGAGGACGCGGGTTCGATTGATCCTGAAATCTTTTCTTTGGTCATTCTCTCCCTTACGCTGATTCAAGAAGGGCAGCTGTCAGTTTCTGGCGAAAGTATATGCACTGTACTGGTTAACTGCTAACGGATAAGCTTGCCCAGGCAAAGTGTGGATAGGTAAACTGACCGGCGCAAAAATGACCTAAATGGTGTTGACTGGGCCTTTGAATCCCAATACAAAAAAAAAATATATATTTTTTTAAGTTTGAGTTTTCGGTTCTCTATAGCAAGTGCACTCTAGTAAAAGGCCATATTTGGGACCCTTAAATTTTGAACTGTCCCAAAGCAGGTCTTAAAATATGATTTTTTAAAAATATTGTCCTGTAGCAAGAAGCCACATCTGGGACTGTTTAAAACCGGTCTTAAACTTTTAACAATCCCTGAGGTGGTCCTCGTTCAGTTTTTTTTAAGCTTCGGTGGTTTTTTTATTCGCTACTTAGGTAGAGTTTAAAAACACACACACACCAAGAGTATTAGGACACTGTTGTTACGGACTTTTTCCTCTTATTTGAGGGTTCGTGATTTTTAATATCCATGTTATGAGCAGGATATACTAGCTACTAGTCTGATAAATAAGTTTTTATTTTTACCTACATATGCATTTATATTTATATATTTTAACCCATTTCAGACTGAAAACCGCTAAACGGGTACCATGGCAAACAGTCCAGGCCCAGATCAGACGCGGCGTCTGATCAGGGCCTCAACTGTTTGCAAAAAGTTAAAAAGTTCAGCCTTTTTCCAAACAAATTGTGAAGAAATCACAACCAGACACCCCTATATTTTGAAATGGACTCCTGCGATATATAAGGAGGAAGATTCCATTTGGTACAAAAAGGGTTCACTTCTTGTCAATGGCTAGTCTATTGTGACATCCTGCTATCTTAGGTCTGTGTTATCACTTGGTATAGAGAAACGAAAAACTGAAACTTAAAAAATAGTTAGTCCTAATTTTACCTGGGGCCAGTTGTTCAAAGCATCGTTAGCTTAACGAGCTCGTTAGTGGTCATATTCTTAACTGTTCTAGAAGGTTTAATGTTCAAAATTTTGGTATTTTTGCTGAAAAAATGTGAGCAGCTTTTGCAAATGCAAAAGCTGCTCACATGTTTTCAGCAAAAAATTTATTTGCAAAAGTTGCTCACATTTTTTCAACAAAAAATTAGTATATTTGCCATTGAAAATGATCAAAGTTTTAACGATTCGTTAACTTACGACGTCGTTAGTTTTGAACAACTGGCCCCTGGTATTTTTGATGAAAAACGTGAGCTGCTCGCACTTTTCTGCAAAAATACCAGAGTATATTTACCATACTTAAGGATCAGAGTTTTAACAATACGTTAACTATACGTTAACTAACGACGTCGTTAGTCTTGAACAACTGGCCCTGGTAATAATAGCGAAATTTCACTGTAACTCCACATTAAACATAATTGCATGTACATAATGACATAACGGAGGTTAAAATTTTAGATATAATATTGGCCTTTATGAGTTTTGCACGAGTCTTAAACATTCATTCCAACCTGAAGCCCCCGCCCATAGGGGCTTGAAGAAATATATGGGCTGCATGATGCTTCCACGCAGAGCTGAATCCGGCCCGCACACTAGTACTGGTAAACCGCTTAGAGGATCTAAGCCTGTCCAGGAACCGCGGTGCGAGGCGGACCGTCCATGCTAATAAACCCTATTGGTTTCATTGGGCGACAGGGCTTGAGATGTCATTTCGTCTCAATGTCGGGTAAAAGTCCCACAAAATTGGAAGCAACGTCTCCAAAATGACCTTTACAGTGTTGACGGGGACGTTAAATCTCAAATCAAACAAACAAACAAACAAATCATTCCAACCTGCTTAAATAATATAACGGTTAACCCAATAAGGCACTACTTTTTGGCACCCAAATAGTTTCGAGGACGGGCGTACTTTAATAATAATAAATAAAAATGGGTTTCCTAAATCTTTTTACGACGCAAAATATTCAGTATTACCATTACATGTAAGTGCCTAGCGACGACAAAACAGTATACCTTACTAAAACTGGAACAGATAGGCCAGAGCAAACAGTGCAGACCCAGATCAGACTGTTCCTAAAGGAGGAGCAGTCTGATCTGGGTATGTGCTGTTTGCCATTCAGTATGTACCGTTTGGACTCCTTGCTGGATCGTAAAACAAATCTTTTAAATGTTAGGAGAATAACAGCATATAAAAGCGTCCGAATTTTTTGGGATTTTACGGTACACAGATGAGAAGATTAGGCACTTCATTGTTTGCAAAAAGTTTCCTTTAAATTTACAACAACAAAAATAAACAAGACACACCTTTTATTGTTGTTAGGCCATTAAAACTCATTTAGTACCAGAAACACCCAAACGGGTAGTTGGCAAACAGCGCAGGCCCAGACCAGACGCCGCAGAAGGCGTCGTCTGATCTGAGCCGTTTTCCAAATAAAGAAGAATAAAAAAAAACAACCTGACACCCATAAATTTTGAAATGGACTCCTGGTACACAGAAGGATTCAGATTCCATTTCGTTCAAAAAGGGTTAACAATACCGGATTTGGTTCCCTTTAATACGAACCGCGTCGAGCTTTTGTTGTTGTTTGGAGTTTAACGGCCCTGTCAACACTATTTAGTTCATGTCGCGTTTTGGCGTATGATCTTGGTCTACACTGTTGTTGTCGGACGCCACGCATATATTGGTTAAAATACCAACAACTGTTGTAGTTGTCGGCAACTGGAATACATGTCCTGAGCCTTTCAGAGTTGCAGTTCCTCTGGTCTTTGGCTTTCAGTTTAAGGGAAAGCAAACAGCCGTTTCCCGAGTTCAAAATGTTTTTTAGTTTAAATAGTGATCTTATATGAGTGTTTTTGTATTATTGAATTCATTAAACAAGTCTAGGAAAAGGGTTGAAATGCGAGGCTTCGCCGAACATTTTATCCCTTTTCCTCAACGAGTTTAGAAGCCTCCGTGGTGTAGTGGTTATGCTACTCACCATGTTAACCAGGGGTCGCAGGATCGATCCCGGGCTTCTCCAGACTTTCGGATGAGTCTCTAAAGCGAGGTTCCGTCTCCGTATGACCTTAGCTGTTGGTGAGACGTAAAACTCAAAACACTCATCAACGAGTTTCATAAATTTAATAATACATGAACACGAATGCAAGATTCTATTTATCACATAACATTTAACAGGCAATTTATTCACGATGTTTTTTTTTTTTTTTTTTTTTTGTTTGTTTTTTTTTTTTTTTTTTCAACAAAAATGTCAGTATTCCGCCATTAGTAAACGCGGTTACGTTACGGGGCGTAACTAATTAATCTGTCTATTCTTTCCATAACAACATTACTTACGACCCGTCTCGTATACATTTGCAAGTCATGACAGATGCCAATGAATGTATCAGCACAAATCACAAAATATTTTAGAGAGAGAGAGAGAGAGAGAGAGAGAGAGTGAGAGAGAGAGAGAGAGAGAGCCAGGGTACCCGTTTTGGGGTTTCTGATTACGACAGCCCAGCCGTGCGATATAGTGCAATCTTTCATTTCTCCAAAACGTTTATTTTTCTCATGAAAATTTGTGATATTTTTCTTATTCATACTCCAAACATACTAAATGGGTTAATTTAACAATATCTTTAGTTTGAACAACTGACCCCAGATGTAACCGCTCCACTTTAGAACATATACCGACTTTTGGGTCGATTATTATTCAATCTAGCCCAAGCTAATGAAATAATAAAACTGCACCAGCTTTACTGCTGTTATCACTGACCAATGAAGCTAAACGAGCGCAAATGAAAGGTTTGGTGTACTGTTTAACATACAGTACGCAATGAAAAGAAAGGTCGCGCAAGTACCGGGAGGTGATTTTCAATTTGTTATAGTAATCGCAGATAAGATTGACTAGGCGGAGCTATCGTTTGTACCTGCCTTAGGAATATTCCATTAACAAAAAGGTAAACCAAGTCACCAGATTGTGTGAACTAAACTGTAACACAAGCATAGCTGTGGCGTATATGACCATTTCGGCCGCTTGTAGAAAGCGTGCGAAAGGCACTCTACCGAATCTTCTGGTGGATTCAGCGAATTTGACATATATTGACAATACCTGAATAGCTCCTACTAGCCAATCTTATCTGCGACTACTATACGCCATTATGAAATCACGCCTATTCAAATATAATAAAATTTTACCACACAAAAAAAAAAAAAAAAAAAAAATAATGAATAAAATTTTCAGATAAAAGTTATGCTATTTCTTATATTTCTGCTCAAAACATAGATGGTGGGTACTCGTTAGAAACGCCTTAGCGAGGCGGTTCTAAAGAGTACTTAAAATAGGAAAAACAATTTATACCTCCAGTAAACCCCAGTTTTACTTTATAAAATTGGGGGTTAAAATGGAGTCAACATTGTATAGGCGTGTTTTCGTGATCCATATATGCGTAGGGTCCGAAAAAATGGAACATTAGCGAACAGTGTAGACACAGGTCTGACTCCACGTTCAGTGGCCTACACTGTTTGCTTAAAATAAAGGAAACTAACGATGTCTTCTTAAAACTTTGAACATTAAATATGGCGTATACGCTTTGATGTCACAACGACAGAACTAGCTGGACTATAAATAACCGTTACCTGGATTTCGTACAAATCAGTGGTAGTTACGTGACGTCAGCAACGTAGAGTTATTGCGCTAATTTAGTAATTGTTGGGCAGTTGGCACACAATCGACCCAATGATTGTAACTTCGGCATGTCATACCCAGTAAACGAAAGAGTCCATATTTAACAATAAAGGACTGGGTGCGATAAGAACATGGTTTTCCAAGAAAAAAACTTAAATGGTTTTCCAAAAACTTACATATATATATGTGCACGTAGCATATACTTATTTTGTTATCTGGCCTATAAAATAGACAATAAAATGAGGAATTTTGCACCCTTGAGTTGGCGGTAGATAGTAGATATATCAATGAGATTTATTTTCAATCTCGATCCAAAGTTATTTATGCAACTGGATTTATACTGTTCCACGTAACTACCACTGACCAAACAGTCCAATGACACAGAAGCCCGCAAATACTGAAAAGCGTTTTGGGGTCGATTGTTTGTCTTTGGGTCGATCTACCCAAAGTTACTAAGCATAAAATGTGACCATCAATAACGGTTATTTATAGAAAATAGCCGTTGTGATCATGGTGTTGTCAGAGTGATGCGTAAGAGGGTCTGGACTGGAATCATGGGCTGGGCTTGGCAAACAGCTAAGACGCAGATCAGACGCCACAGAACGCGGCGTCTGATCAGGGTCTACACTCTTTGCTTAAAAAGTGAAATTTAAAGGTTAAGCGTTAAATCTCAGTCCAGGACTATTTTACCAACCTACACTCAAAGACAACCGAACCAAGGTCCGGATTCTTTAGGTAAAAGGCAGCAAAACATTTCATAAGGACGAGCCAATGGGACGTGTAAGTAACGTCGATCGTCATCGTGCCCTCGGTATGGCTGAAAGTGGGCTTTCAAACCGCCAAGTTGCAGAGCGTATATTATACCTGCCGGGTCGGCAACATTCTTTCGTGGAGATTGATCATGAAATCTTTTCTACGGTCATTATCTCCCTTCCGCTGATTCAAGAAGGGAAGTTGTCAGTTTCTGGCGAAAGAATATGCGCTGTACTGGTTAACCGTTTACGTATAAGCCTGTCCAGGAAAGTGTGGATAGGTAAACTAACCGGCTCAAAAATGACCTAAAATAGTGTTGACTGGGCCGCTAAACTCCAAATACAAAGCATAGCGTATGGGTTATTCGCACACTACGATTGGTTAAAAGGCACAGCGCTACGGGGTATGTGGACGATAGACAACGCCCTGGACGTGAACGTGTTACTACACGTCAGCAGGACCGGTACACATTGTTTTTCGTCATTTTCGCGACCGATTCAGGACGTCTGTGGAAACTGCCCGGGAGAAACCTACGCGTAAGTGCCTTAACTATACAGCGGTTCTCAAGGAACGCGGTATTTCTATCCATAAGAAGCACAGGGGGGGGGGGGGGGGGGGGACGTTTTGACGGCGGAACGTCGAATCAGTCGCTTTAATTGGTGTCGACAGCGTATCCGATGGACACAACAGCTTTGACGAGGTGTACTGTTCACGGACGAGACCCGTTTCTGTGTTGAAGTGCTTGATAGGCGGCGTAAAGTTTGACGTCGACGTGGGAAGCGATTTCAATACTGTTGTGTTAAAGAGGTGTCACGTTGGGGTGGTAGTAGCGTAATGGTGTGGGGAGAGATCTCATGGCGCCACAAAACCCAACTCATCGTTGTTGGGAGGTGGTGCTGTTTTTACGCAATAGTGGTGACGTTACGCTTTTCCAACAGGACAATGCACGTGCTCATTCTGCGAGGCTAACCATGGACGTTTTCATTCAAAATGTTGTGCAAGTTCTTCCTTGGCCTGCGTTTTCTCCGGATTTAAACCCAATTGAGCACCTTTGGGACCAGCTCGGAAACCTGTGTACAACCGACGTCATCCACCAATCAACCGTCAGCAGCTTGCCATGGCGCTACCGGAAGAATGGGACAACATCACACAAGACCAGATACAGCGGTTAATTCGAAGCACGAGGCGTCTAGGTGCTAAAGGTGGTCATACCCGGTATTAGGATATGTGATTTTGATTTTTTTTTTCGGAGTGGCTATTTGCAGTCAACTGCAAATAGCCAAAAAACGTTGAAATGGCTATTTGCAGTCAACTGCAAATAGCCAAAAAACGTTAAAACGGCTATTTGCAGTCAACTGCAAATAGCCAGAAAACGTTAAAATGGCTATTTGCAGTCAACTGCAGATAGCCAAAAAACGTTAAAATGGCTATTTGCAGTCAACTGCAAGTAGCCAGAAAACGTTAAAATGGCTATTTGCAGTCATTCTATTAGCATTAGAAAGGCCACCTGGAGATGTTCAAAATATTTTAAAATGGAACGGGCCTCTGCGGCCTAGTAGTTAATTAGAGCTCTGACTCTTAATCATTAAGGCTCTCACCGTTATGGCTATGTTTGTTTGATTTGATGTTTTACGTGCTCTGCAACACTATTTAGGACATTTTAGAGACGTTGCTTCATTTTTGCGCGACTTTTCCCACAGCTTGAGACGTAAAGACATCTCAAGCCTATGTCACCAATAAGGCCTAGGACGCACCGACTCGCACCACTTGGCCTTAGCAGGCTTAGTTCTTCTTGACGGTTTACCAGTACTCATGTGCAGGCAGTTTCTGCTCTGGGTGGAAGCATCATGCAGCCAATCTATTTCTCCAAGCCGCGATGGCCGGGAACTATAAAATGGCTATATAGAGTCTATATTTTGTGTGAACATATGACACCTATAGTTTTAAATCACATATTGTTTCCATTTTTGTTTCACTGTTAAGCAATGTTCTCTGCTTGTTTAAATGAAATATCTAATTTGTAAAGCCCATGAGAGGTTGTTGGGGAGTCGGGGTTGGGGGGGGGGGGGGATGAGGCAAAGGTGACGTGTGTCTTGCGTCACTTGGGCGTCCATCTGATATTAGCTTACAGTTGGTTAAGATAATGGTAAAGAGGGGATGATGTTATTTCTTCTGATGATGTTATTTCTTCTGTTTCTATACTTCCAATCGTTTTCCTCTTACTCATCCGTCTCTCATTTTCATCTCTGCTATCTCTTCTATCTCTTTCCTCCCTTTCTTAGGGACAGGACACAAAATTACTCACTGAATGAGACCGTCCAATGCATATAAGCCTTTTGGTTTCATTGGTCGGCAGGACTTGAGTTGTCATCTCATCTCAATGTCGCCGGGTAAAAGTCCCACAAAATTGGAAGCAACGCTTCCAAAAATGACCTAAATGGTGTTGACGGGGACGTTAAACCTCAAATCAAACAAACAAATGATCCGCCCCTTCCCATCGGGGCTTGGAGAAATAGAATGCGCTGCATGGTGTACACCAGGCGCTCAATGTGCCAGTAACGTCTAAGTAACGTCGATGCAACGTAGTGGCAAACACTCACTATAAAATGAACGGACGTGGTGTAATATTTAACCATTATCATGCTGGACAAGTCAACCCTACCTTTGCAAACAATATATATAATCAGATCAGGAAGCCATCTGATCAGGATCTACAGTGTTTGTCATGAAGAAGTGAACTTAATAAATACAGTAAATGGAGTAATGTCATTCTTTGATATTCTGCAATGGGCGTGGCTAAAATAATTGTAATTGTTGTGGTATTTAACATAACACTTATAAGGCGTTTTAAGACAAACGCTGCCTTTGCAAACAATGTCGATTCAGATCAGGAAGTCATCTGATCAGGATCTTCAGTGTTTGTTATGAATTTGTGAATAGAATGCAGAGAACCATTTTTTTTTTTTTTTTTTTTAAATGTATGGGCTGCATATACTGAGTGACTTCTTCTTTCTTTTTTTAAGCTAAATTCTAAATTTAGCTACGCACCCAACTGAGGTAATGGCCAAATATGACCGACTCAGTATAGGAAGATAGATAGATCAATTTTCACTTAAAACTTAAAGCCTTTGTTTTAATTTGTAGGGGCAATATTCACTCGTTGTGCCATTATATTTTTCTCGACTGTTTTAACCCCTTAAGATGCCAATCACAACAATTGTCATCTGCGTTGCTATGTGTTGATTATATTAAAAAGTCATTGTTGTAAACAGTGTGGATCCAGATAAAACTGCTGGGAACAATCTGGTCGGGGTCCACGCTGTTTGCTTGTATGCCTAAATATTCTTTTAGACTGCAAACATGTGAAATAGATGAGATACGCAGACGACATTTTCAGATGCAGTTTTTCTTAGCACCTCAATGTCATCAATAGGATTATAATATCTTTCAATAGGATTACAACAGATATGCGGTCAACGTTACAGCCCCCGGGGGTCTCCACACGCCTTTATACAAACACAATTGTATAATGAACCACACCATGAGAAAAACTGTCTTTGCGAAGATCTGCTCAAATACCATGTACTGATCATGCATAAAGAGTTTCCTATTTTCCTATGTGACCCATATTAAAGAAACCACCGAAGGAAAAGATTTATCATTACAACATGGACTGGCTAATATTTAAAGAATTTGAATTTTGACATGCACGTTTATATCACACAAATAGTGAAACTTTTACCACCAAAAAGTGGAAGTTTTCAGATACTAAATTTTGATATCTTTCATACTCCTGCTCAAAACATAAAATTGTAGGAACTCGTTAGAACTGCCTCGGCGAGGCGGCTCTAATAAGGACCAACAATATATGTTTTGACTAGAAGTAAGAAAAATAATGTATCAATACAAACTGGAAGAAAAAGAAACAAATTACACTGAAAGAAAATATATTCTGCTACTGCAGGGGCTTGTACGATAGCGAAATGATAGTGTTGCCAGCGCCCCTTGGGTCAAAATTGGCTATGCCCATGGGCCTAGTAGCTACCATAGACTTAAAACGAAAAAAAAAAAAAAAACTTAAAATTGAAAAAAAAAAAAAAAAAAAAAAAATCTTCCCTGAAACCATAAAGCCCAGAGCTTAGGTATTTAGCATGTAGCAAGTCGAGTAGTCGTCTACATGAATCCTGCCAATCATGCCCCTGGGATCCAAACTGGCCAAATCCTGTGGCCCCTCAACTCCAATAAACTTATAATGGAAAAAGCTTCAAAATCTTCTTCTCTGAAACCATGAAGTACAGACCTTAGATATTTAGTATATAGCAACATAAAATGGTCGCCTACATTTGTTTGTTTGATTTGAGGTTTAACGTCCCCGTCGACACTGTAAAGGTCATTTTGGAGACGTTGCTTCCAATTTTGTGGGACTTTTACCCGACATTGAGATGAAATGACATCTCAAGCCCTGTCGCCCAATGAAACCAATAGGGTTTATTAGCATGGACGGTCCGCCTCGCACCGCGGTTCCTGGACAGGCTTAGATCGTCTAAGCGATTTACCAGTACTAGTGTGCGGGCCGGATTCATCTCTGCGTGGAAGCATCATGCAGCCCATATATTTATTCAAGCCCCTATGGGCGGGGGCTAAATGGTCGCCTACATAAATCCTGCCAAACATGCCCTTTGGGACAAAATTGGCCACGCCACAGGGCTCATTAGCTCCTATTGACTTATACTGGAAAAAAGTTCAAACATATTCTTCTCGGAAACCATAAGACCGAGAGCTTATATTTTTAGCTCACCTGACCGAAGGTCATGGTGAGCTTTTGTGACTGTGAGATGTCCCGGCGTCGTCGTGCGTCGTCCGTAAACTTTTCTTGTTAAAACTCTAGAGGCCACAGGTTTAGTACAATCATGATCAGAATGATTATTATGACAATATCTCGGTAGGGTTTGAATATGGGTCATGTCGGGTCAAAAAGTAGGTCAGTAGGTCAAATCATAGAAAAACCTTGTTAACACTTTAGAGGTCACACTTTTGGTCCACATATCGTCAACCTTTCTCAGAATGATCGTCTCGACCATATCTAGGTTATGTTCGAATATGGGTCATGTGGGTCAAAAGTAGGTCAGTAGGTCAAATCATAGAAAAACTTTGTTAACACTCTAGAGGCCGCAATTTTATTCTAATCATCATCAACCTTGCTCAGAATGATCAGCTTGACAATATCTAGGTCAATTTCTAATATGTGTCATGTGGGGTCAAAAAGTAGGTCAGTAGGTAAAATCATAGAAAAACCTTGTTAGCACTCTAGAGGCCACAGTTTTTGGTCCAATCATCATCAAACTTGCTCAGAATTGTAATACCTTGGCCAGGAGGGGTATTTTATGAATAGATTGGTACCTTTTACCGAGGGCCACCCCTTGTCAACATTGTTAGTTAGACTGAGTCTGTTCATCTCCATCTGGTGCACTAGGATCTGACCCTCAATGTCCACATAATGCCCAGATAGTGACATACAGGCCAGCTCTTTATCGTCAAAGGGTTCCAAACACACACACCCCGACTCCCACCCCCACACACACCATGCGTCATTGTTAGTAAGACCGAGCCCGTTCATCTCCGTTTGGTGCAGTAGGACCTGACCCTCAACGTCACAAGGTGCCCAGATAGTGACATACAAGTCAGCTCTGTTTTGTAAAAGGGATCGCCCCCCCCCCCCCCCTCGCCTACACAGACACCATGGATCATTGTTAGTTGGACTGAGCCCGTTCATCTCCGTCTGGTGCACTAGGACCTGACCCTCAATGTCTACAAGGTGCCCTGATAGTGATATACAAGTCAGTTCTGTATTGTCAAAGTGATCCACCCCCCCCCCCCACACACACACCAAGAGTCATTGTTTGTTAGACTGAGCCTGTTATTAGGACCTGACCCTCAATGTGTCCACAAGATACCCAGATAGTGACATACAATATAACCCTTAAAATGACCTAAGTTCCTAAATAGCTAGATTGATTTTGAAATAATTTCACAGAAATGTTCCTTGGGCCACTGTCAGCCAAAAATTGTTCAAACAGTCCATCCCACTTTATATTACCTGCCATAAGGACCAGCTGTGCGATCCAGGGCCATCATGGCCCTCTTATTTGAATGAAGATCAAGTATATTTTCCTTATTTCTAGTCTAAACATAGATTGAATGTGCTCGTTAGAACAGACTCAATGAGGCGGTTCTAACGTGTACCCACAGTCTATGTGTTTGCACCAAAATAAAGAATGGTAATAATTACCCCTTAAACCCTACTTTTCTCCATATAAAGTGGGGTTTAGAGGAGCCATAATTTCATGGACTTGTTAACCTGATGCGAAGAGCACACAACGAAGACTATGAATAGACAGCGCGGATGCGCAGCCTGATCTGAATTTCGATGGGCACACGTGTAAATGGCAGGAATATAAAATGACTGCAAATAGCCATTTTAACGTTTTTTGGCTATTTGCAGTTGACTGCAAATAGCCATTTTAACGTTTTCTGGCTATTTGCAGTTGACTGCAAATAGCACATTTAACGTTTTTTGGCTATTTGCAGTTGACTGCAAATAGCCATTTTAACGTTTTCTGGCTATTTGCAGTTGACTGCAAACAGCCATTTTAACGTTTTTTGGCTATTTGCAGTTGACTGCAAATAGACTCTTCCTTTTTTTTTCGGATGTGTGGACTTATTCTTTTCCCCTTATCTCTGCATCCAATGAAATGCTGTAACCCTGAAGTGAGTCTGTGGATAAGTTAGTGACAATTCATTAAACGTGACCAAATGCTGGAAATATTGACAATCAATTAAAATTTGAGGTATATAGTACTAGTGGTGCGTTTTCTTTGCATCTGAGTATATATCCTGATAGTTCATTTTCTTCCCCATACGACATAATTTTATCTCTGACAATTTTTCCATAATTTTAGGGACCACTGATGTCAGGATACGTTGTCTATAAATTTCTAGTGACTATTTTGGGTCCTTTTTGTGCAGTCCAGTCATTAGGAACATATCCCTCCTACAAGGATTTCTTGAATATTTTTGTCAGTGGTTTATTTATTTCATCAATAGTTTCTAAAAGCAGTTTGGGTGGAAATTGACCCAGGATTGATAATTACATGTAGATGCATTAAGTTGTTTTATATATACTTTTCTACTAGATCAGCAGTCATTTCGATGTTTTCATTGATGATCCCTTCACTTCGGGCATTTCAGATGTATTTTTTTTCTCCAAAATAACTTATTTGAGCCGGGGCACAGCATTTCCTACAATTAACATGTGCGCCCAGCGAGAACTCAGATCAGCCTGTGCCTACAATTTACATGTGCGCCCAGCGAGAACTCAGATCAGCCTGCGCATCCGCGTCTGATCAGAGTCTTCGTTGTGCGCTCTAAGGATAGCTAAGGACCCAATGCTCCTTCATACAACAAGAGATGTCTTCGGTCATACTATATGTATATGGATGGACAGGCTGATCTGATTCTTCGCTGGGCGCGCATGTAAATTGCAGGAAATGCTGTGCTCCGGCTCATTTAAGATGCCTTCTTGTTATCCTCTGTCATTACCTCTCCTTTGTCGTCGACCAGATTCCCTACTATTTCTCTTGTTTTTTTTCTTCGATTGGATTTGCTTTACTATATGAGGAGGGGCATTTCATTTCCTACAATTTACAAGTGCGCCCAGCGAAGAATCAGATCAGCCTCCGCATCCATATAGTCTGATCAGAGACTTCTCTTGCTGCATGAAGGAACATTAGGCCCTTAGCTATCCTTAGAGCGCACAACGAAGACTCTGATCAGACTGTGCGGATGCGCAGGCTGATCTGAGTCTTCGCTGGGCGCACGTGTAAATTGTAGGGAATGCTGTGCTCCGGCTCATATGTTTTTGATATTTCTCGGATACAACAGAATATAACAGGTAGGAGAATATCTGAGTGCCAAAAATGTCAATGACTGAAGGCGGCTGACTGGTCTGAGACCCACCCCACGCACACACGCACACACATAATGTGTCTTATTTAATACCTGATATTTTTAAATCGTTGAAAACTTGGTATGTGTATTCAAGGAAACCAACTCCGTGTAGAAGAGTGGTGTCATTCTCGAGGCTGTAAAATGACATATTCTGATTTTTTTTTTATTTACATTCCAATCATAGTTTGAACAGCCTATATATGAGTTGAGGTATAATGTCCTCGTCAACACTATTTTGGAGACGTTGCTTCCAGTTTTGTGAGACTTTTATCTGTCGCCCAATGAAACCATTAGTGTTTATGCATGGACGGCCGGCCGGTCCGCATCACTTTGCCTGGCCAGGCTAAGCGGTTTACCAGTACTCATGTGCGATCGGTTTCTTGATTTGTGGTTTAACATCCCCGTAAACACTGTAAAGGTTATTTTAGAAACGACCCGACATTGAGATGAAATGACATCTCAAGCCCTGCCGCCCAATGAAACCAATAGGGTTTATAAGCATGGACGGTCCGACTCGCACAGCTTTGCCGGGGTAGGCTTAGATCCTATAAGCGGTTTACCAGTACTCGTGTGCGGGTCGGTGTCAGTTCTGCGTGGAAGCATCATGCAGCCCATCTATTGCGTGGATGCACCCCAATCATTTCTCCACTCCCCAATGGGCGGAGACTTTCCTATATTAAGGGGATGATTGGGTGACAAGGGTTTTCAATACACGAACTTGTAAAACATACATTTTCTCGTTAAACGAATTCCCTCATTATTCCAATATAGTTTGTGTTACCTTGGTCCTTTTTTTTCAAAGATTCAGTGTTTCCTGGAAAGCATGAAAGTGAGCAAACTCTGGATCCGCAATTCTAGCATTACGAAATCCCACAATTGTACCATTATCGCGCGCGCGCGCGCGCGTGTGTGTGTTGTTTCTTTTTAAGAATATCAATATTAACGGTGTAACAGGCCGGTTTTCCACACCCAGTCAGTTTCTTCCCCACTAAAATGTTTTTGAAGCCAGTGTAAACGAGCTAGCAAATATATAGCAGCCTTGGGGTGGGGAAGAACTTGGCCGGCCCAGTTCTTCCACACCCCCAGGAAGAACTTGGCCGGCCCAGTTCTTCCCCATCCCCTATTTAGATTTGACTGCCAAACATTTGTCTGATCATTTAATAACAATTTATGTCTTAAAATGCAAAGAAAATTTATCACAAGAATTATTAGTAAACAAAAACATCTGGGGTGGGGAAGAACTGGGCCGGCCCAATTCTTCCCCACTTCCACTCTCCAAATTCTATTTAGATTTGAACGTCAAGCATTTGTTTCTTATTACTTTTGATTATTTAATACTAATTAAACCCCCGGCATACGAAGTATGTCAGAGGGTATATAGTTTTCGTCTTTCCGTCCGTTCGTTATTTCGTTCGTTCGTTCGTTTGTTTGTTCGTTCGTACTTCCGTCTGACCCGCCGTTCGTCAACCTTTACGTCAAAGTTTTCGGTTGAACTTTTTTGATTGCTCATATCTCTGTAACCACATGTTAGATTCTCTTCATATTTGGTAAAGGATATCTCTATAGTATTACCTTTCATATGGAATGTCTAAGCCCCTGGGTAGGCTGCCCGTCCGTTTGTCAACTTTTACGTCAAAGTTTTGTGTTAAACCTTTTGATTGCTCACATCTCTGTAACGGCATGTTGAATTCTCTTCATATTTGGTACAGGATAGCTCTACAGCATTACCTTTCATTTGAAATATCTAAGCTCTCGGGTCAATCCCCTGGGTGGGCTGTCCGTCAGTCCGTCCATTCATTAACATTTACGTCAAAGTTTTGTGTTAAACCTTTTTGATTGCTCATATCTCTGTAACCACAGGTTAGATTCTCTGAATATTTGGTAAAGGATATCTCTAAACCATTACCTTTCATATGGAATATCCAAGCTTCTGGGTCAAGCCCCCGGGTGGGTCGTCCGTCCGTTTGTCAACTTTGACGCCAAAGTTTTGTGTTAAACTTTTTTACTGCTAATATCTCTGTAACCACATGTTAGAGTCGCTTCATATTGGGTAAAGGATATCTCTATAGCATTACCTTCCATATGGATTATCTAAGCCCCTGTGTTAGTCCCCTGGGTGGGCTGTCCGTCCGTTTGTCAACTTTTACGCCAAAGCGTTGTGTTGAACCTTTTTGATTGCTCATATCTCTGTAACCTCATGTTAGATTATCTTCATACTTGGTACAGAATATCACTATAGTATTAACTTCCATGTGGAATATCTAAGCTCCTGGGTCAAGCCCCTAGGTGGGGCTAGGGGTCAATAATTAAGACTTAGGCATTTTGATTTCGTCAAAGTTTTGTGTTTTCTGTTTTCATTATACTCCTGGCATACAAAGTATATCAAAGGTTATAGTTTTGTCTTTCCATCTGTTCATTATTAGTTAGTTTGTTCTTTCGTTATGCTGTGTCCCTTGTCAGATTTGTCAGCTTATATATTGGTCCTTCTGATCTTAGAAACTACAGTGACTAGAACTGTTAAATTTTACATAATATTTCCTCTTGAAATGCAGACAATAATAAATGCAAGTAATAATAATAAAAAAAATGCATTGCTTTATTATGGCATTATACAGCTACTTTAATTCAGCAAATGTTCTATGACAGCCTATTTTGTGTTGTTTGTTGTTTCTTGTTCCAAATTGCCATGAACTTTGAATTTCTATTAATCATCAAAGACAAACAGTTTCATCTTTGGATATGATAAATTATACTATGTTTGTTGAAATGCAATAGTTATTCTCAGTGGACTAAATGGAAAGTTTATATGGAAAGATTCAATGCTACAGACAGATTGTCATTTCCACTAATATGGGATGGCGCTGGCCGGGGCTATACGTGCCCCACTGGACATTTAGTCTAGTCTATTTCTTGAATGGGCCGGCCCAGTTCTTCCCCACCCCCAAGCTCCAAATTCTATTCAGATTTGAGTCCCAAACATTTGTGACTTATTACAACTGATTAGTTTATACCATTTTATGTCTTGAAAAGCGAAGAGAATTTATCACAAAAAATATTATTAAACAGAAACAGCTGGGGTGGGGAAGAACTGGGTCGGCCCTGGTTCTTCCCCACCCCCACTCTCCAAATTCTATTTAGATTTGAGCGCCAAACATTCGTGGCTTATTACATCTGATTAGTTTATACCAATGTATGTCTTAAAAAGCGAAGAAAATTTATCACAAGAATTATTAGTAAACAGTCACATCGGGGTGGGGAAGAACTGGGCCGTCCGCGAACAGACGAATAGAAGACTTGATGTCATCGACGTCATTTATGTAGATAATAAATAAAAGAGAGCCTGTGGAACACCAGTTCTAACAGTTGACCAGTCTGAGGTTGTTCTTGAAGGTAGTTTGAAAACCATGAGAGTTAAGAACCGGTAATTCCAGCTCTTTTAAGTTTGTAAAGGAGACCTCTGTGCCACACCCTGTCGAAGGCCTTACTAATGTCACAGAAGATAGTTTGAACTTCTTTCCCTTCATCAGAGCTTTGCAAAACGTGTTGTATAAATTAGAGAGTTCATTGACAGTGCAGTCATCTGGTACAAAGCCAGACTGATGTTGTTATCTCTGCAAAAGTTGAAAACATGTTTATGAACATTTTTTTCTAGAGTTTTTCCAAGAGTATTGAGTAGAGAAATGGGCCTATAGTTTGATACTATGGATTTAACGTCTTTTTTTGTGAACTGGTGTTATGATGTTAGCTTCTTTCCATGCTTTCGGAACTTTGCCAGAACGTAGAGAAGAATTAAAGAGTTCAACAAGAGGCTCAGCAAGTGGCACTGCTAATTCTTTTAACAAACGATTATTGATGGAATCGGGTCCCGCTGCTTTGCCCACAGAGAGAGACTTTAAAATGAACTGAACTTCATCTGCAGTAGTAACGATAGAGCTCAGAATGTTAACGTCATATAGTGGGGTGACTGGAAGAGATGCATACGCTTCATCGAGTGTTGTTTGCTGTGCAAAATAGTCATTCAGTAAATTTGCTTTGTCTGTCTCATCTTCAAGAACCGTATCTTCACTTACATGTACAAGTCGTGGTATGGAAGAAGACTGTTGTGGTTTGATTAACCGCTTCAAAGTTTTCCAGTGGTCTTTGTGTTTAAGGGTGCTGTCCGATAATTTTTAGCAAGTTTATCTGTAACAGTTTTCTTAGATCTTCTGATTTCAGCGGTTACTTTGTTCCTGAATTGTTTATACGCAGAAACATTTGCTTCGTTTTTTGTGCTCCGATACTTATCGTATTGACGTTTGCGTTTACGCATCATTTTCTTAATATTGCTAGTTAGCCATTCTGGGTCTGAATGTCTAATACTTATGTTCTTATTTGGTATGTGTTTTTGGCAGTTTTGATAATGTGGGTGGTAACACTTCTTGTGTAGGTATCAATATCGGGATCTTTAAGAGATTGCCAATTTGAATTATTAATTTCTTCACGGAGGTCGTTATAAATAATTCCCTTTGTCATACAACCAAAATGTGTCTACTAAACGATTTTGTGATAACTCTGTTGAAGTCAAATACGCAAAAAACAACAACAACAAAAAAACAACAACAACAGGACAATGGTATCTTGTGTCTTGTTCCAGGAAGGGCTCACCAACGCCACTAAGAAGTAGACTTTGTTGGCGAGATGTTAACATTAGATCAATGCATGAAGAAGACGTTTCTGTGAAGTGTGTAGGTTTAGCTACTAAACTAGTTAAATTAAACTGTTGACATAAATTTTCATTTTTATTTCTTGAAACTTGTTTAGAAAGGTCGATATTGAAGTCACCAGTGATGCAAATGTCGTGTCTATTTGTATCATAGGCTAAACCAATAGAAGTTTTAATTGATGAGAGAGCAGAGGCTGGCGAGTTTGGTGGTCAATACAAAGTGCCTATAAGAATTTTACGATGATTACTTATAACCTCAATCCATACGCATTCTATATCAGGGAGTTCAGTTAAGCATGTATATTGTCCTTGACATAAACACAAACTCACCACGACGGTCCCTCCGAAAAGGCAGTCGGTAGTTGCTCATTTTGATGTCAGTACTGTTTGTGCGTTCGCTTAGCCATGTTTCCGATAACTCGTCTATGGTTCCATAAATACTCAGGTGGGGGACAGACTGACTTGGTAAGGAAGAAACTGACTAGGGGAAGAAACGGGCCGGGAGAAGAAACTAACCGTTACACCGGGTCGAGGCAAAATTGACAAAATAAACACTCTTCTGATCAGCCTGCGCATCCGATCTAACAGCGAGTGTTTTCAGTTATGACTGCACAAAATAAATAAATAAATAAAATGCTACTTGTTTAAAATTACTCCATGTTTTTTTGTTTTTTTTTTTTGGTTTATGTTTTTACATTTGGGGCTCAATTTTTTTTTCATTTTTCTTAAAATTTAATAGTACAGCAGGAAGACATATAAAACATACACGAATACCGGACTATAGGCGATTCTTAACCCTTTTTGTACCAAATGGAATCTTCTTCCTTATATATAGCAGGAGTCCATTTCAAAATTTGGGGGTGTCAGGTTGTATTTTCTTCAAAATATTTTTGGAAAATGGCTGAACTTTTTGCAAACAGTGTAGGCCCTGATGAGACGTCGCGTTCTGTGGCGTCTCATCTGGGCCCGCACTGTTTGCCAAGGTGCCCGTTTTGGGGTTTCCGGTACTAAATGGGTTAAGCTCGACCAACTTTCTTCGGTTTATTGGACGCATAATACAAGCTTATTGGACTCTCCTCTATGGCAAGCAATTTTACTATTTATTATGGAATGTAGATATCTGATATATTATATAAGATATCTTATATAGGGTATATCTTATATCCTATATAAGATATCTTATAACCTATATAAGATATCTGATATAACAATTAAGATATCTTATATCATAAAGTAGATATCTTATATCCTATATGAGATATCTTATTTAATTCTGCAATACAGATATCTAATATGATATATAAGATAACTTATATGTTACATAAGATATCTTATATAACATATAAGATATCTTATATGTTAAATAAGATATCTTATATAACATATAAGATGTCTTATTTACTAAAACATATAAGATATCTTTTATGCTATATAAGATATCGTATATAAATATTCTTATATAACATATTAGATATCTTATTTACTAAAACATATAAGATATCTTATATGCTATATAAGATATCTAATATACTAAATAAGATATCTTATATAGCATATAAGATATCTTATATAACATCAGATATCTTATATATTATGTAAGATATATTATTTATATTTGTATATAAGATATCTTAATTGGTATATCAGATATCTTATTTAACATATAAGATATCTTATATAGCATATTAGATATCATATTTAACATATAGGATATCTTATATACGTTTGATAAATAAGATATCTTAATTAACATATAAGATATCTTATATAAATTGGAAAGAAATGACAAATAATAGTCACTCCCTCTCCATTAGACTGCTGCAGAGGACTGGAGAAAATCAATTATAAACTGTAATTGTACATGTGTTCGGCCCCCGCCCATAGGGGCTTGAAGAAATATATGGGCTGCATGATGCTTCCACGCAGAGCTGAATCCGGCCCGCACACTAGTACTGGTAAACCGCTTAGAGGATCTAAGCCTGTCCAGGAACCGCGGTGCGAGGTGGACCGTCCATGCTAATAAACCCTATTGGTTTCATTGGGCGACAGGGCTTGAGATGTTATTTCATCTCAATGTCGGGTAAAAGTCCCACAAAATTGGAAGCAACGTCTTCAAAATGACCTTTACAGTGTTGACGGGGACGTTAAACCCCAAATCAAACAAACAAAACATATGTGTTTATAAATAAAACGGGGTTCCCAAACAGGTGCGATCAGATAAAAGTCTACATCTTTTTTTTTTTTTTTTTTGAGAGAGAGAGAGAGGGAGAGAATAAATCCAGCTTGCTTTTGTTTGTATAATTTAATAACCCTCCCTTATAAGATAGTGGACGTGTTAATTGAACTTCAAACTTGAGTTATGCCAAGCACTGCTCGTTGCATGTATTTTGACAAAAACAAAAAAAAACACAAAGACTCAATAGACTGTGCATATATTCAGCCTGGTTTCTGCCTCTACTTTTCGCATAATTAGTTCAATTTTTCTTTGACCCTTTTATTTATTTATTTTTTTTTTTAACAAATTGAATCTTCCTCCTTATATATGGCAGGAGCCCATTTCGAAAATGATGTATGATACATGATGAGAGGTTGTGTAATCTGAAAATGGCTGAACGTTTTACAAATAGTGTAGGCCCTGATCTGATCTGGGCCTGCACTGTTTGCCAGGGTTTCCGGTACAAAATGGGTTATTGAATGTTAGGCATAAATGGGGGTAGTCATTTCCAGATGAATATCCGTTGGCAGTTTGGGGGAGACTTCAATATTTTTTTTTGTAAAATATATTAGATATCTTATTTGTCATGTAAGATATCTTATATATTTAGGTAAATAAGATATCTCATATTTTATATAAGATCTTATATAATATATAAGATATATAATACATTAAATAAGATATCTGATATAGGATATAAGATATCTTATTTACTGGAATATATAAGATATCTGATATGCTAAATAAGATATCTAATATACCAAATAAGATATCTAATATAACATATAAGATATCTTATATAATATATCAGATATCTTATATATCATATAAGATATCTTATTTCCATTATTAAATAAGATATCTTATATAACATATAAGATATCTAGTATACCAAATAAGATATCTGATATGTAATATAAGATATCTTATATGCTAAATTAGATATCTTATTTAGCAAATCAGATATCTTATATATTTTGGTAAATAAGATATCTGATATGTTATATAAGACATCTTATATCCTATATAAGATATCTAATTTAGCATATAAGGTAACTTATGTAACATATCAGATATCTTATATGCTATATAAGATATATTATATTACATATCAGATATCTTATATGCTATATAAGATATCTTAGTTATTATATAAGATATCTTATATATATAAGATATCTTATATGATTAATAAGATATCTAATATAAAATATATAAGATATCTTATATAATAAATAAGATATCTACATTCCATAATAAATAGTAAAATGGCTTGCCATACTCCTCGTATATAAATAAGTTCCGCATTCGTTACCCGTAATTTCTACCGAAATTCCTAGAATCCCAATGAGTGGGCGCGATTAGAACAGGGTTTCCCAACCTTTTGCCTATATAAGTGGTAATGTAAGCGCACTGTTTCTTTTATCTTAAATATTTTAAAACAGATGACAGAGACTTGTGACATTTATTGCGGAAGATTTAGTGGAGGAATATTTCATTTTGTATATAGATGAAATAAATGAATTATGGCATTTCTGGGCCAGGTAAAATACAATTTAAAAGACACTTCTGTTAAAGCTACAGTACCCACTGATCCCAGAGCAAGGCTGATGTATTATCTCAACTCCATATGCACAGTCTTAAAACTGGATGACGTTCAAGATATTAATCGCTTACGTCAGTACCAGAACTACTTTCTTAGCCGTGTAGACAGGGACTTGTTGGTACACTTGTGTATTTTATTGAAGCCTGATGTGTTGTTGAACAAGTGTATTTTCCAAAACGATCAGCTGTGTGGTGATATGGGCAACAAGTTTTATGACCTAGAACAAGTCCGGGATAGCCTATTAATTGCAGGAAATATCATGATAGGCGGTCAGAACCGAAGAGTGACGAAGATAATGACATTTAAGATGAGCTGGCTGAACAACAATTGGATACAACCGATGCAGGCAATTCTTGAGAGCCAACGACAGGAGAAACTAGAGAGAGAACGCCAAGAACGTCAAGAGAGGCAAAGACAGCAGGCGCTGCGGAGTTTGGAATGGGACCGACAAATGAGAACCAGTCACGAGTCCTCGGCCTGTACTATTCTCTGAGAAGATTTCATCACGCAAACATGCCTATATAATTTTGACCCCCTTGAACCCCACTTTTACATAAACAAGTAAAACTGGGGTTTACAGGGGTAAACCTTAATTTTCTCAATTCTGCTCTAAAATATAGATTGTGGGTTCCCGTTAGAACCGCCTCATCGATTCTAACGTGTACCCAAAATCTATATTTCAGCGGAAATAAGAAAAATATCACAATGTTTCTTCTTAAAATTTTAGATTTTTGGCGATGAAATTTTAAGTGTATTGTATAGGCGTGTTTTCATAGTGGATAGCAGTATCACATGAAAGATCGTGTGGCGTCTCGGCAGCACATGGAGAAAAAAAACACACACAAGAGGATGTGCCCACCATATATATATATATTTGCCAAAAGCGGCATCCATTCGAACATCGACTTTTCTATTCGAATACATTAATACATGCGTGTGAACTATTGCATTTTTTCATGTCTTCAAAAGGGTTAAAATATGTGATATTTTTCTTACATACTCAAAACATTGATTTCCTGTGAGGCGGTTGTAACGCGTACCCACAACCAATATCTTGGACTAGAAAAAAGAAAAATAGTGTATACCCTGTCAGCCCCAGATCTCTATATATAAAGTGGGGTTTACAGGGGTATTCACGGATCTATGATTCGTCTTCTTCGTCTTATTATTATTATCATCATTATTACTACACTGCGAAGTCCCCGACCTCCTTACCCCCCCCCCCCCCCAACCCCCAACTTTTTTCATGCAAAATACCAATCAGTGTACTGGCCATACAAATCCTAAAAAAGATTGACGTGCAACTAACGTAACTCATTGCAAATACACTCGTTGCATTTTCGCCTGTGCGATGTCTTGTGGAATGGCTATTTTGGTAAACCCGCAACATACACCCCCCCACCCCCTCCCCCAACACACACACCGACACACACAAAGGATTTTATCCGCTATTTTTCACGAGGGAGGCAAGTTATTTTGACTTCTGATTGATTTCTTATAGACGAAGCCCTCCCGAAAAAAGGATATTTACTCTTAACCCCTACATCACTGTCTTTCGTTACGATAAACATATCACGAAAACACGCCTATACAAATACATTGTATTTTTTACCACCAAAAAATGAAAATTTTCACATGAACAATTGTGGAATTTTTCTTATTTCTGCTAAAAACATAGAGTGTGGATACTCGTTAGAACCGCCTCGGTGAGGCGGTTCTGACGAGTACCCACAATCTATGTTTTTGAGCAATAATAAGAAAAATAATGTATACCCCTGGAAACCCCAGTTTTACTATATAAAAGTGTGGTTCAAGGGGGTCAAAATTAAATAGGTGTGTTTTCGTGATATCACATTCTTTCATACCTTCAAAACGGTCATTTTTTTTTTTTTAAGAAAAAATTATGTTCTATTTTCTTAGTTATATTTTAGACATAGGTTATAGGTGCTCGTTAGAACCGCCTCAACGTGTACCAACTACCTATGTATTGCAGCAGAAATAAAAAAAATAATGTATACCCCTACATACCCCCGTTTTGTCACTGAATTTGAGCACGTTCATTGTTGCCAAAAGCATTAAAAGTCAAAATCATTCTCAGATTGGCAACCAGTATAGATTCTGATGAGATAACTTACTATGAGTTGTCCCATTATGTTCAACACTAATTGCACCGGATTCTTTTTGTGCCTGAAAGAGTGAACAGAATTTTTTTCTTGCTCAAATATGGAAATCCTAGATTTTACCCTGGGATAGAAATTCTTATCCTATTCAGGACATTCTAGCCAGGGATAGGATAAAAAATCGAGAATTTTCACGTGCGCACTGGTTGTATAGCGTCAAGTGCGCTGCTATAAGGTTGACGTCAATGAACATTATAACATCACAATACATCACAATAACTTTATCACGATATGGCCGACACCAGAAACCAAATGGGCCCCGTCAAGCGATTTTGGTACTTATCGCCTATGCAAGCAGCGAAGGTTCAGGCGAGCCTGCGCATCCGCGCAGTCTCGCCAGAACCTTCGCTGCTCGCTCATACAAGCAGTGAATCAAGAGGAACCTTCAGACAGAAAGCCATATCCCTGGCCCTCTAACTGGCTGGGCATGCGCAGTTAAAATTTGTCATGACGGAATGCTCGAAGACACAAATTCGCTTGGCGGGGCTCAAATTTAAAATCCACGCTCAGAAACGAAGGTGTGCAAGAATCTTTCTTACAGGTAGATATCTGTTTTACAGTCCGAAATCGCACACCGGCATCACAACCTCGGGATGCCAGATAATGACCGTCGGGGCGGTTTTTTTTTCTATCCACCCCTCACGCCCATGTAAGATTTTTACATGCCCCAGTAGAGCAAATTCTTTCCATTCTTGACAAGGGGATACAAAATTATTTTCCAATAAGTTGCCTCCCCTACATGTGTGCTCATTACCCTAGATTGATGATGAATGGATTTTGATAAGCTGAATAAAGGTACATAGTTGCCCATTCATGGGACGGGGGTGTTCGGAAGTTGGAGGTGGGGCGTCGAGTGAAACTTTCTGGAGTAGGCGGAGAAAACAAAACAACTCGCATAAGCGATAAAAATCTTGCCAGGGCCCAGTTTCTCAAACAACGATAGTTTAACGAGTGTGTTATTTGTCAAAATGTGAACTGTTCTAGCTATCTAATACTCAGGTCAACTCGTGTTTGCAACAAAAAAGTAGCAAATTTGTCATGTTAAGATTTATGATGCATAAGCTATATCAACGACATGTCTAGTTTTGAGTAACAGGACCCTTGTCTCAGCCAGACTCCTATTCAATGCACTAATCGACCGAGACAGTAGCCCGTTTTGTATACCGATTGGAATTCTTCCCCTTTTGCGCAGCTTTAGTCCATCTCGAAATTTAGGGGTGTAAGGTTCAAGCCTTTTTTATTTAGATACTTGTTAAACTTTCTACAAGTTGTGAAAGCTCTGATTAGACGCCGCGTTCTGTGGTGTCTGATCTGGGCCAGCACTGTTTACAATAACCTGTTTTGGTGTTTCACGTATAAACTGTGTTAAGGAGAATTGATATAGCTGACAGATTTCCCCCGTGCACAAGTCCGTGAAAAGACCCCCCCCCCCCCCCCCCGCCATCCTAAACCCCTCATTTATATAGACAAAACTGTGGTTTAAGGGGATATACATTATTTTTTTTTAATTCCGCTCCGAAGCATAGGATGTAGGCACCCGCTAGAATCGCCTCTGACCTAGTGCAGGAGTTTACTGTGATACGAGTTAAGTTTGCAATTACATATCTGTTTCTGTGATATATTTACTTTCATAAGTGTTTGCATTTATATAACTATTTCTATGACAAACATGTACACTGTTTTACTTGCTGTATATTTAAATTTACATATTTTACTGCGTGTTTACTGAACCCTACGTCATACGGACCGCCCCAAAAGGCAGTGATCAGGAATCGATACAATTAACCCACCACTGCCACCAGAGACACCAAAGAGAAAGAATCACAACGTCAAACAACTAGACCCTAATGGAAACAACAATAGCGGAAGCCAAAAGAAGTTACTTTCCAAAAAAAATGGCCAATTGGCTATCCAAGCACTCATAAGCCATAACAAAACCGCGTCAGATGAACCGCCTTGGAACGGTCAGTTTGTTTGTTTGATTTGAGGTTTAACGTCCCCGTCAACACTGTAAAGGTCATTTTGGAGACGTTGCTTCCAATTTTGTGTGACTTTTACCCGACATTGAGATGAAATGACATCTCAAACCCTGTCGCCCAATGAAACCAATAGGGTTTATAAGCATGGACGGTCCGAGACCCTTGCGCACCGCTTTGCCTGGACAAGCTTAGATCCTCTAAGCGGTTTACCAGTACTCATGTGCGGGTCGGATTCAGCTCTGCGTGGAAACATCATGCAGCCCATATATTTCTTCAAGCCCCGATGGGCGGGGCCGATTGGAACGGTCAGTGAAACGAATTCTACCGGGGGGCTGAATCCTCGCCCCTTTTTTCCGTAGCGATTTAGACAAATAATTTGTTCAGTCTGCATGAAGGCCTCCTAACTCACCAGTGCAACATCTTCATGCAACGACAGAGATGAAACAACGGCGAGGACTCGACAGCAAGAAACCACTGAAATGTTGGAGCAAAAGAAAACCAACAGTTAGACTCCGATGGGCCCGACCCGAGACAGAGAATTAGGCACCAACCAACATTACATAAAATTAGATTCTCTCTTATTCTCAGTTAACCTTTACGCTGGAACCGTCATAGAATCTGAGGCCTGACCAACCGGCGTGACCCACTCGGAAGTTGTCAACCGTGATTGGGTTAACTACCATGCATGCCGTCTGTCGTATAACAATTATGCTGTACCCAATTTTTTTTATATCGACAAAGTCTCGGGTTCCGATAGGCCTAGACCTTGTTGCAGAAGAGATTTAAGTCCAACATTGAATTTTGAAATTAAATCGGAATGACGTCTATAAAATTTTGAAAAAGCTTTGCGTAGTTTATGACACCGATAACCCTGATTAAGAAGTTTAATAGTTAACAGAAACCGTTATGTAGGGTTACTAAAATTCCTCGCTTTATTCGCCTCACTGGAGTCGAGCTCCAACTACAAAACACGTGTTGTAAGCTGTGAATAAAAATCAAAAATGAGTTCCTTTAAGAGCAATGAAAACATTCATAAGAAAGAAGATGGGTCATACTACGTAGTTTCGGCTAATAAAGCCTCATCAGTGACCCTGTAATGATCCGGCAAAGAAAGCCAAAGGAAACATACTGCAATTTTGCCAATTTCGAATAGGCAGTCGATTCAAAGACTGATATTAATCAAAATGGGGTCCAAATAATTAAAAACCTACCTAGAATATGATTCTAAACCAATAATTTATTTCCGATTTCTCAGAATATTCACGCTGATCTCAAAGGACCAAAAGTAAAATATAAACTGCACTATGAGTTTTAAATCAAGTTGCGTACTTTAGCAAATAGTGAAGACACCGATCAGACGCAACATTATGTGGTCTCTAATCTATCTTAAGTTTCAGAATGTTCCCGTATTGAAACAATTAATTGGCATTTATGGGTTAATGTTTTTAGGACCCCGTACAGGATGGAATAAACGTATTTTAAATCGCCTTCGGTAAACGTGGCGTCTGATCAGGGTTACAATGTCTAAATCAAATTGTTTAAAAATGATCTTTTTTGTCAAGTTATTCTCCTTTTTATGCCTCGACGCCCGAAGGAACATAGTTCCAGGCGGCTGCACAACATATGTGCATCGTCGTATCAATGCGACGTAGCTAAGACATCAATTGTCCGCTAGTAGAACTTCTCTGTAAGATTATTAGCAGATATGTACTGAGCTAATTTGGAAATTTATGGTTTGACCATGAAGAAACTGGCAGACACGTTTATCTTTCTTTCTTCCGTTTTTTCTTCGTGGGGGTAGTTGAGTGAGGCAATGGCGATGTGTATCTTCTTCCATTCATTTTCATCTTTCTCCTCTCTCCCTAACTTTCATCTCCTCTGCAACGACCATCGGGGCTGGAAAAAATATATGGGCTGCATGATGCTTCCACGCAGAGCTGAAACCGACCCGCACACGAGTACTGGTAAACTGCTTAGAGGATCTAAGCCTACCCAGGCAAAGCGGTGCGAGTCGGCTCGTCCATGCTTATAAACCCTATTGGTTTTATTGGGCAGCAGGGCTTGAGATGTCATTTCATCTCAATGTCGGGTAAAAGTCCCACAGAATTGGAAGCAACGTCTCCAAAATGACCTTTACAGTGTCGACGGTGACGTTAAACCTCAAATCAAACAAACAAACAAATCATCTCCTCTACTGTCTCTTCTACCTCTTTTCCCGCTTTCTCTTGGAGAAGACAAAAATGATCCTCTAGGGTTGACCTGTCGTTAAACTCAAAACAATCCATGACTTTTTTTTTTCTTTGTCGAATTTTTAACCCTCTGGGACCTTGTCAAATCAGAACCAGAATCAGAATTGTTACTGGTGACACGTCAAATGACATTCATATACCAGAACCTGTGATTCTAGATTTTTTCAACAAAATATCTAGATAACTGCTTGATCTACGACTAACATTGTTATATAATAATTATTCCTCATAAATCAACTTTCCTCAGTACTTTCAGTACTTCGATTATCCATATATGGGCATGTCGGCAATGTTTCGTTCCTCTTTCCCACAGAGGCTCCATGTGTAATTTTGGTTTCAATCAACCCAATGGTTTAAAGGGAGAAGTGCAAAATATTGATTCTGAGCCATACAGAACCTTGACCATTGGAATTTATAAACCTCTACTACACACTGGTAAAGGCAAGCGCGCAGGATAAGGAACAAACACACCGGATAAGGAAATTTTTCCGCTCAGGATAAAAAAGAAAATGGCGGAATTGGTATCACATGTGCAGGTTTGTTGTTGTTCTAGATCTCGTATTATGGTTACTAATCAATACTGCTGCTCACATTAGCTTCACGGAAGACACATATTATTCACAAATTTATATTCGATGGTCCGAATTCGACAGTTACATCCAGTCAAACGGAGAACCGGACACAGTGGAGCTACTCCACCGCGAAATCTCATTATTTTACATGAAAAGCTCTTCTGGGAAGATGGCATGCACTGTTTTGTTGGTTGTAGACATACACATGATAACTCGGATTGTTGCAAATACGATTTAAGGAAAATTTGAAATTAGAAGGCTCACAGTGAGAAATCCTAGTTCAATTTTCAATACAACGCCCACGGGCAAGGGAATGGGTACAACGCATATGATAAGACACAAAATTTTCCGGGGAAAATGGTTGTTGTATGATCGTAGCACTAATAAATTTCCATCTCAGATTAGGTTTTCCGATATTAATAAATAGTCCTACATAGTTTGAAGCGCCAATTGTGACCTTTAGGAATCATCCAAAGTCTGTGTGAATTGTCTTGGCATGAGCATTGCTGTGGTTCTAGCAATATAATCATCCCCCATAGAGACAGATAGATTGGGTTCATCGCGATCATGAATTAGAGAAATGATGTATTTGTCCATATAGTATTTCTGGTAGAAAATTGTATGCTTGTTCTTTTGGCTGAAAATAAGGTAAATAACTTCGCCAAATTCGTGAGACATACCTATTACATGGTCATTAAAGGGCCTGATATGATTTGGCTTCTTTTTGACCCTCACTCAAATCCTCTTCAGTGTGCGACGTTTCACGCGCTAACAGGCTTCGTTAATGGAAACATACACAGAAACGAGTTGTTGCGTCTTCAAGTATTTTCAGAATAACTTGACGTTTGATGTGCCTGTATTGAGTTAATAAATTATGGCCAAAATAGTAAGAAAAGTGTTATAAAAGTATACTCCTTCGAAAGAAAAAGGCAAAAGAAAGTGCCCTTAGAAACCCGGTTTCAATTGGTGCATTAATATATTTGGTAGCACTGCTCATCGTTTGTACACTAAGTGAGTCGTATCTTGTTACCCCACCCACTTGCGTTATCGTGGAGATAAACGAAAAAGTGAAAAATTACAGGATCAAAATGAAACTATTCCTTGGTTTCTAACTAAGAAAATGAGTAATAACTACATATATTTAGCTTTACTATGAACGGAGTTATGGACCAAAATTTAATTTATGAAAAAATAAACACAGAGGCCACCTTTCATTTTTTTTTATATTTTCACCACGTGTTAACATATCAAAACTTTATCTGTATACAAAATATAAAACATGTACAGGCAAGGCTAGGCTGTTATATTTTGAAAGCCATAAAGGTGACAAATTTTGCAATTTTGGTCAAAATCAGCTGGGGGTAGGGGTAAAGTCATGGTAAAAACATACCTTATTTGTGACTGACCAAACATTTTATTGATTTGTTTTTCTTTGAAGCTGTATCTTTTCTTATAACTTCCTTTGGCTATCAGTCACCATACAACATTTATGAAACAAATATTCCGGTGGGAGGGGGTGGGGGGGGGGGGGGGGGCGGGGTGCAGATATAATTGGATATCTTAACAGGCCCTTTGTACGCAGTTCGTCGTCGGATATAAGACAAATATTGTTTGTTTGATTTGAGGTTTAACGTCCCCGTCAACACTGTAAAGGTCATTTTGGAGACGTTGCTTCCAATTTTGTGGGACTTTTACCCGACACTGAGATGAAACGACATCGCAAGCCCAATGAAACCAATAGGGTTTATAAGCATGGGCGGATCGACTCGCACCGCTTTGCCTGGGCAGGCTTAGATCCTCCAGGCAGTTTACCAGTGCTCGTGTGTGGGTCGGTTTCAGCTCTGCGTGGAAGCATCATGCAGCCCATCTATTTCTTAAGCCCCGATGGGCAAGGCAACTATTAAAGTATGTGCATGTATTGGTAACTGAATGCCGGCCTCGGTAGCTCAGTCGGATTCGCGTCTGCTGGTGATCAGGAGGGCACGGGTTCGACACCTGCCGGGATCGGCAACATTCTTTCGTGGAGATTGATCATGAGACCTTTTCTACGGTCATTCTCTCCCTTCCGCTGATTTAAGAAGGGCAGTTGTCAGTTTCTGGCGAAAGAATGTACAGTGTACTGGTTAACCGCTTACGTATAAGCCGGCCCAGGAAAAGTGTGGATAGGTAAACTGACCGGCTCAAAAATGACTTAAAATAGTGTTGACAGTGCCGTTAAACTCTAAAACAAACAAACAAACAAACCAAGAGGCATTATTGAAAACAATCCCAAAAAATGTAAATGTCAATTTGCACAGGACATTATATTAGCCTTGCCAAGTTGTCCTACCCAATATTTTTACGGACCACATTCTCCTTGGCCGAATTCTCCTAGGTCAAATCGTCCGGGCGAAATCGGCCATAGATTCATAGTGTATGGGTATGTGTGTGTGTGTGTGTGTGGGGGGGGGGGGGGGGGGTTGGGGATGGAGTACATTGCAAGAACCAGAGCAATGCACATGCCAAGACAATGCACAAAAACTTTGAACGTTTCCTAAAGATCACAATTGGTGCTTTAAACTATGAAGGACTAATTATTAATATCGGAAAACCTAATCTGAGATGGACATTTCCTAGTGCTACGACCATACAACTACCATTTTCCCCAGAAAATTTTGTGTCTTATCACATGCGTTGTACCCGTTTCCTTGCCCGTGGGCGTTGTATAGAAAATTGAACTAGGATTTCTCACTGTGTGCCTTCTAATTTCAATTTTTCCTTAAATCGTATTTGCAACAGTCCGATTTATCATGTGTCTGTCTACCACCAACAAAAAAGTGCATGCCATCTTCCCAGAAGAGCGTTTCATGTAAAATAATGAGATTTCGCGGTGAAGTAGCTGCACTGTGTCCGGTTCTCCGTTTGACTGGATGTAACTGTCGAATTCGGACCATCGAATATAAATTTGTGAATTACTTGTGTCTTCCGTGAAGCTAATGTGAGCAGTCGTATTAATTAGTAACCATAACACGAGATCTAGAACAACAACAAACCTGCACATGTGATACCCATTCCGCCATTTTCTTTTTTATCCTGAGCGGAAAAATTACCTTATCCGGTGTGTTTGTACCTTACCCTGCGCGCTTGCCTTTACCAGTAACTATGTTGATTGAAAATGTCATTTCTGATGACACAGGCTACCATGCAACAATCAGAAAATCCAGTTTTGCCTTTTTTCCATACAAATGCCTAAGTGACCTTTTGTGGTCTTGACGCAAAACAGTTCAAGGTGAACCAAAGGTCATCATTTGAACAAATTTGGTTGGTCCTGATGCTGCATACCATGTTTCAAGGCCATTAGCCATTGGATCGGTTCCTGAGAAGCAGATTTTTAAAGGTTTTTTACCATTATATGAGCATGGTGGACAAATTGGTCATGTGACCCAGACCTTACGAACAAACTTTCGCCCCCCCTCCCCAAAGAGGCACCCCATGTAATTTGGTTTCAATTGGCCAAGTAGTTTCAAGGGAGATGTCGTTTGAAAATGTTGACACAGACGGCGACAGACCACTGCCTATACTATAAGCTCCCCTGGAACCTTCGGCTTTGGTGACAAAAGGTTTGTGCGCATGTTTGAGCATAGTGTGACCCCCTATGTCATGCCCTATGATGTCATCAGAAAGATTGATTTTATCATACCGAATAGGACATTCAGTTTGCTATAGACAAGAGGCAATGGTGGCCCTGGATCGCTCACCTGATCCATAGTGTAACAAGTGGGTCCCTGGAAGAGCCATTATTGACCCCTGGCTATAATATGAATAATCTTGACAGTGGTCTAAAAGGTGAAGCTTCATACCAAATATCAAAGACCGGAGCCTTCTGGTTTCAGACAAGAAGATTTTTAAAGGTTTTCCTTATATAAGTCTTTATAAACCTTGGGGCCCCAGGCGCGGGCCATTTTTTTGCCCCAGGGCTATAATTTGAACAATCTTGGTAGAAATCCACAAGACGAAGCTTCATACCAAATATCAAAGACCTTGGCCTTCTGCTGTCAGACAAGAAGATTTTCAAAGGATTTCATTGCCTTGACTTCTATTTCCTAGGGCTATAATTTGAACAATGTTTGATAGAGGTCCACCAGATGAAGCTTCACACCAAATATCAAAGACCTGGGCCTTGCGGTTTCAGAATATATTTTTTTTAAATTTCCAAATTTCCCTATACAAGTCAATGTAAAAGGGCACCAGGGCGGGGGCATTTTTGGCCCAAGGGCTATGTTTTGGACAATCTTCGTAGAGGTCCACCAGATGAAGCTACACACCAAATATAAAAGAACTGGGCCAGAAGAAGAAGATTTTTTAAAGATTTTCACTGTTTAAGCCAATGTAAAAATAAAGGGCCAGCAGGTGGGGGCATTTTTCGCCCTAGGCCTATAATTTGAGTAATCTTGAAAAAGGTCCACTAGTTGAAGCTTCACATCAAATATCAATCAAAGAACTGGGCCTTGAGGTTTCAGCGAAGTTAAAGATTTTCCCTATATAGGTCTATGAAAAGCCAAAGGGCCCTGGGGCGGGGGCATTTTTGGCCCCAGGGTTATATTTTGAACAATCTTGACAGAGGTTTACTAGATGAAGCGTCATACAAAATATCAAAGATCTGGGCCTTGTGGTTTCATAGAAGAAGATTTTTAAATATTTCCCTATATAAGCCCATGAAAAACCAAAGCACCACCTTTCCCCCCCCCCCCCCCCCAACCCACCCCCTCGGAGGGCAATTTTGGCCCCAGGGCTATAATTTGAACAATCTTGGTATCGGTCCACACCAAATATCGAAGACCTAGGCCTTGCGGTTTCAGTGAAGATTTTTAAAGATTTTCTCAATATAAGCTTATGTAAAACCAAAGGCCCCCGGGACAGGGGCATTTTGGCCCCCGGGTAATAATTTGAACAATCTTGGTGGAGGTCCACTAGATGAAGCTTCATACCAAATATCAAAGACCTGGGCCATGCGGTTTCAGAGAAGATTTTTAAAATTTACAGTAAAAAAATCTATTTTTAGCTCCTGTGACCTAGATGTGCAACGGACCGGAACCATTTGAACAACTTTGAAAGGGGACCACCTAAGGATCATTCCTGTGAAGTTTGGTCAAAAACCGATCAGTGGTTCAGGAGGAGATGTCGTTTGAAGAAAAAGTTTATGGATGCATGCACAAGGGACAAAAAGTGATCCCAAAAGCTCACCTCGTCACTATGTGACAGGTGAGCTAAAAATGGGTAAGACAAGGCCAACGGGCCCTAAAGATCAGCTTCCAGGTTGAAATGATATCCCCTACCCCCAATTCACAAAAGCTGGGCCGTATTAAGGAGATAGGAATTGATCTGTTCCCTCATTCCATAAAGGCAAAATATGAAATATGGCTTCAGTTTGCAGTGGTTTTCCAGAAGTTTTAATTTTGATATCTGAATCACCTTGGACAAAGGTCAAATAGTGACCTTGACTTTAGTCGATTGCATATGCATGTACAAACGTAAGTTCACAGGCAATATGTTCATTTCCACTAATTCCCCATACAAAATCATATGCAAACAAATTTGAAAATAAAGTCAAGGTCATCAATGAGTCATGCGACTCCCCCCCCCCCCCCCCCACCTCCCTCCCCGAACAAAATGTCGTTTTCCCTATGCCACAAGGGCTTCGTATGAAATCTGATTTCAATTTGCCCAGCATTTTTAAGAGAATAAAAACTATTAATTTTAACATCTAAGTGTCTTTGATCCAAGGTCAAGGGATCAGCGCCTGACAAATCCATTGCCCAGCTGTCTGGGACAAGTCCAAATTGTGGCTGGGCAAGTGACTTTTTATTTCACTTGCCCGGAAAAATGTATAGAATATACAGGGAATATTGTAATTCCGAACCATTTTCAAGATGCTGTGGAATGCCGGGCAAGTCGCTGAAAGTTCGCTTTGTCAGGCCCTGAGGGATGAACTTGACTTTTGGTACTTAAGTAACTTTGTTTACTAATCTAAGTGACCTTGGTCCAACCTTGATTTTTGGTACTCAATTAACTTGTTTACTAATTTAGGTGATTTCATATAATGAGTTCCGCAAGCAAGGCATTATACATCCTTGGCAAATAATCGGCTGTTACACATACTGACAAATAACAAAAGGGGTTAGCCCAAAAGGAAAAGTTCCTGGACTGACAGTGCACATAATTCTGCTAATAATTGGTGGACTGTAACCTCTAACAAAATGTTTCATATCACGATCTAACTATAAATCACCTTTCAGCTTGATGGGATGTAAATTATAGGTGGAATTAGCTGGAAATGAAAAGTGACAGGGGGAATAACTCTGCTAATATTTGGCAGGTTGCAACCTCTAAATGATTATGTGCTGCTCAACATCATGGTGCAACTTTTTACATTTCAGCTTAGTCAAATGTAAACTATAGGAAGAGTTAGCTTACCAAATTTTCGAAGGGCCATTACTGCTATCTGGTGGACCATAACATCGAAACAACATGCGCTGCTCCACATCATGCTGTAACTATATATCAAGTTTCAGCTTGATCAGGTGTAAAATGTAGGAGGAGTTATCCGGAAACGAAATATTTACAAAAATCTTTAAAGGGGCATAACTCATCATTATTTGGTGGACCGTAACCTCGAAATAATAATCACATCATGGTCAAGCAATATATCAAGTTTCAAGGAGTTACAACGAAATGTTTACATAAATTTTCAAAGGGGCATAACTCATCATTATTTGGTGGACCGTAACCTTGAAACAATATGCGCTACTCCAGATCATGGTATAACTATATATAAAGTTTCAGCTTGATCTGATATAAAATGTATGAGTTATCCAGAAATTTTCAAAGGGGCATAACTGTTAATATTTTGTGGACCGTAACCTTGAAACAATATGTGCTGCTCCACATCATGGTCTAACTATATATAAAGTTTTAGCTTGATCTGTTGTAAAATGTAGAAGCTATCCAGAAACGAAATGTTTACAGAAATTTTCCAAGGGACATAACTCTGTTAATATTTGGTGGACTGTAGGAGTCAGACGGACAAACGCCGAGTGGCATAACATAATACAACCTTTCAAAAGGGCGTATAATTATAAATTCGCAGGCAACAGTAGCTATCAAAAAATTAACAAATTCAACTCTTTCCCAAACAAAAGCCTGTGACCAAATTTGACTTGAAATTTGTTAGTATTGGGGTTTAACAGTCCCGTCAACACTATTTAGGTCATTTTTGAGCCAATCAGTTACTTATCCACACTTTTCCTGGACAGGCTTATATGTAAGCGGTTAACCAGTACAGTGCATATTCTTTCACCAGAAACTGACAACTGCCCTTCTTGAATCACCGTAGAAAAGATTTCATGATCAATCTCCACGAAAGAATGTTGCCAACCCTGGCAGGGATTGAACCTGTATCCTCCTGACCACAAGTCAGATGCGCATCTGACTGAGCTACCGAGGCCGGCTTTTTTGACTTTACATAAACCGAGTCAAGGTCAAACCAGTGTCATCATTTCTTTTTTTTGTTTTGTTTGTTTGTGTAATGTCCCCCTCAACACAATGTCATTTCAGAAACGTTGCTTCAAATTTTGTGGGACTTTTAACCAACAATGAGATGAAATGACATCTCAAGCCCTGTCTCCCAATGAAACCAACACAGTACAGTGCACATTCTTTCACCAGTGACAACTGCCCTCCTTGTATCAGCGGAAGGTAGAAAATGACAGTTGGAAAGATTACATGATCAATCTCCATGAAAGAATGTTGCCGGCCCCGGCAGGTATCGAACCCGCGTCGTTCTGATCACCAAACAGATGCATGACCAACTGAGCTATCGAGGCCGGCTTTTTTGACCGACATAAATTGAGTCAAGCCAGTGTCATCATTTCTTTGTTTTCATTGTTTAATGTCCCCGTCAACACTATATAGGTCATTTTATAGATGTTGCTTCAAATTTTGTGGGACTTTTACCCAATATGGAGATGAAATGACATCTCAAGCCCTGTCGCCCAATGAAACCAATAGAGTTTATAAGCATGGACGTTCTGACTCGCACCGTTTTGCCTGGGCAGGCTTAGATCCTCTAAGCGCTTTACCAGTGCTTGTGTGCAGTCTGATTCAGCTCTGCATGGAAGAATCATGCAGCCCATTTATTTCTTCAAGTCCCAATGGGCGAATCATTTGAATTAACTACAGTAGAACTTTGATGGCTCGAACACCGATGGCTCGAGTCGAACCCATTCTTGAGCCCCTAGCGAAATCCTCTACATAAGAAATAGTGGGGGATAACTCAGGAGATTTTAGTCTTTTATCTTGCAAATGCATGCTGTGTGTACTCATTAGAATCGCCTCGATGAGGTGATTCTAATGAGTACACACAGCATACATATTCATTATAGAACACCAAAAAAGATGTCTAAAAGTATCTTGTTATGCCTCCTGACAGTAACCACAGTGGCTCGAACTACCCGTCTCGAACAGTTTTTCGAGGTCCCAAAGGTGTTCGAGCCATTGAAGTTCGACTGTATAACTTGGCCCACCCCCCAAGCCCCCAATGCTTCATTTCAAGATTCAACGCAATCAGCCCAACAGTTCCAGAGAAGACTTATGAAGGGATTTTACTATATATGGTCAGTGCATCAATCTTGGTCATATGACATGGACCATTATGAACAATTTTTTGTTCCCTTATCCAATGGGGCTCAACATAAAATTGACTTCAATTGGCCCAGTGGTTTATGAGGAGTAGAAGTTTAATAATGTGGTCAGATGCCAGACAATGACAATGGAGCCTACTCATACTTAGTCTATAATGTCACCAGTGGGCTTCCCATAAAAAAACTAAACTCCGTTCAGAAAATCTGAATCATCGATTTTTTCGTTTCTTGCTGTTAATACTCAATATAGCCCATACATCACTATGGGAAAGTTTTAGACCCGACCCTCCGCCGATTTCTCCAGCAAGTCGTATGCCTCTGTGGCAACCAGGAAAGGCTGTGATTATGTGGAGAAAATTGCAAAATCGAAATTTCCTTTCACAGACTAAGACATTTTGACAGGTTCGGCACACCCATTTAAACCATATATAGAAGTGGTTACTACTCTTGTAAAGTACAAGGGCGTATATGGTTTATTTGCACGATCACTTCATGGAAAATCATTAGCTGTAACACCACGTCTGATATCGGTATAATTCTTTTTGACCACTGTTGACAGTACATCGCTTTTTTATCCCCCGCAGCGAAGTGGAACGGAGATTATAGGAATGTCCTTCGTCTGTCCGTCTGTCCTTCCGTCAGTCCGTCCATCTGTCCGTCTGTCTGTCCGTAACACTTTCTTGTCCGCTCCATATCTCCTGAACCCTTTGATAGATTTTCATTAAACGTTAGTCAATTATTTGTCTCATTGAGCTGATGTGCAGAACTCCTAAATGAACCATGCCGACTCAAGGTCAAGGTCACACTGGAAGGTCACGAGTGTGAAACTTTTAATTTTGTGTCCGTTTAATATCTCCTTTACCCTTGAAAGGATTTTCATTACACTTTGGTCAAATGTCCCCCTTATTGAGCTGATGTGCAGAACACATAAATAAATCATGCCGACTCAAGGTCGAGGTCACAGTTGAAGGTAAAGAGTTTGACACTTCGAATTTTGTGTGCCTTCCATATCTCCTTTTGCTCTGGAAAGATTTTCATTAAACTTTCATCAAATATCACTCTTAGTGAGCTGATGTGCAGAACCCATAAATAAACCATGCCAAGTCAAGGTCAAGTTCACAGGTGAATATCACGAGTTTGAAACTTGGAATTTTGTGTCCGTTCCATATCTCATTTACCCATGGAAGGATTTTCTTGTGAAATATACCCCCTCAGTGAGCTGATGTGCAGTATCCATAAATAAACCATGCCAACTCAAGGCCAAGGTCACAAGGTTGAGCCCTGATACTAAGTGAGGCGGGTGATTTGGCTACTCCTCAGACTGCTTTCTTGTATAGTTTAAACTTAAAGGACTGCCACAGACTGGCGTATCATTTATTTGTTTGTTTGTTTTGAGATTTAACGTCCCCGTCAACACTGTAAAGGTCATTTTGGAGACGTTGATTCCAATTTTGTGGGACTTTTATCCAACCTTGAGATGAAATGACATCTCAGGCCCTGGCGCCCAATGAAACCGATAAGGTTTATAAGCAAGGAAGTGCCGACACGCACCGCTTTGCCTGGGTAGGGTTAGATCCTCTAAGCGGTTCACCAGGACTCATGTGCGGGTCGGTATCAGCTCTGCGTGGAAACATCATGCAGCCCATCTTTATCTTCAGGCCCCGATGCGCGGGGGCGTATGAGCTGCAGAAATTCTATCAAGAGACATATGTATACACCAGTGCAACTTTATTCTCAGATTCAAAGTACAATGCCTTTTTTCGGCCTTGGAATAAATTGCGCACGAAAAGCATTTTTGCGAACCCTTTATATTCGTCTCTCTCTCTCTCTCTCTCTAATACGCACGAAGGTGAGCGAAACAGTGATAATTAATTTGTTACGACAGTGAATGCTATGCCTTGTGGTCAACTGTTAAAGCCTCGTCGGGCCGGCCAGTTACAAGTACTGATGCGAGATCGCACCCCCACCCTCGCCCAGATAACAACCGGTGGTCAACGGCCGAGCCTAGTAGAGTCATTCATCCTAAGCCGTTTTCCGACAAAGGTACCATCGAAAGATGGGATAGAGAAAAAGAAGAAAGAAACTAGAATTGCGTCCATAGGACACGGATGCCCCGTCATATGACATTGGACACAGAAATGAGTGTTATGTGTAGTCTATGTGAGGAAAACATTTATGACCTCACCTTTGAGCTACGGACCCGAGTTTTACGTATGCCACATCATCTGATAATGAATAACATTTGGCCATGTGATTTTAAAATCCATGCAGGAATACGAAACTTATTGACAGGACTCAAGAAGACCCTTTTTGATATTTGATCTCTAAAGATGACCTTGGCCTTGATGGCATCCATCTGGGTCTAGCAAGCCACAAAAAAACTTCTGAGGATGGTTAACAAATACGATTGCTACTGACTGGACACGAAAAATGCCTTTTATTTGACATTTGACCTCTAAATATGACTTTGTCCTTGGGGTACCGACATATGTCTTGCGCACGACCCATCGTCTTACGATGGTTTTACATTTCTGCCATGTTATCTAAAAATACTAATAAAAGTTATTGATCGGACATGATATAACACCTTTTTGACCTTTGACTTCTAAGTAGGGCCATGACTTTGGAGGTACCGACTTGGGCCATTCGCGTGACACATAGTCTTATAATGATGATCTTTAACGTTATTTTGGAAATCCATCCAGGCATAAGGAAGTTTTTGTCCGGACACGAAAACAATCGCTTTTTAACATTTGACCTCTAAGAATGACCCCTACCTTGAAGAAACCGTCCTGGGCCTTACGCGCGACAAATCGTCTCGTAACGGTTAATAGTTTTGCTAAGTAATTTCCAAATCCATCAAAAAAAATTAAATATATAGATAAAAAAGTTTAACGCTATTGCTCGAACGACATACATACATACATACATACATACATACATACATACATACATACATACACGCACGCACGCACGCACGCACGCACACACATATATATATACATACACACACACATACCTACGTACATACATACAGCATCCAGCCAGCCAGCCATCCTCATCCTTTTTATCATCATCATCCTTATCCATCTATCCAGCCATGCCACAACGACCAAGTCTCCCATGAGACCTCTGTTAACAATATGATCTTCGTTTGGAAACGAAACCATGCGGAGTCACAGACTGCATAGCTATATCAAATACCGCTGACAGTTTGATTCCAGACAAGATGAGTTTCAAAGTGTTTGACCATACATGGGCGTAGCGGCCATCGTGGTCATTTCACCCGAATGACGGGAACAAACATCCGTTCCCCCATTCAATAGAGGTCCCGTTTGAACTTGTCTTCCAATCGAATTTTCAAATGACTGACCTATAGACAGGTGGCCGAAAGGACTAAGAAAACGTATCAAGAAGACTGACCTTGCCAGAGGCTCCATGTCACACATAGTGAGCCTCTATCTGGCCATTCGAATGTAAAGTGTGTCGTAATTGCATATCTATTTATATAGTGTGTCACATGTATTTGAATATTTATTATTTCACCTGACAATCATCGTCAAATGGACTTAGTCTGTGATCTCATTTCTTTGTTTTGCAATTTTCTCCAAATAATCACAGCCTTTCCTGACTGTCGCAGAGGCATGCGGCTTGCTGGAGAAGTCGGCGGAGTGTCAGGTCTAAAACTTTCCCATAGTGATGAATGGGCTAAAATGAGTATTTAAAGGAAGAAACGAAAAAATCGATGATTCAGATTTTCTGAACGGAGTTTAGGATTCCGTCGAAGGCTATGTCGCGCCTGTGGGGGAGCAAAGTCATGGAACCATGATATGTAGGTCAAGGTCAAACATAAATGCTTGCACAAAAGATTCCATTCTCAAATGCAAGCTTGTACTAAGTATCATTAATGAAGTTCTAATAATTCTTGAGAAATGAACTTAACCATTAGGGTGAACGCTAGGGTGGTCGCAATATTTTACAAAGTCAGTGAACCATGAAATGTAAGTCAGGGTCAACCATGGATGCTTGCATTTAAGTTGCCATCCCCAAATTCAAGTTTGCACCAAATATCATTAATGAAGCTCTTATAGGACGGGCCTCCGTGGCCTAGTGGATAAGAGCACTGACTCTTAGTCATTAGGTCTCTCACCGCCGTAGGTTCGAGCCTCGCTCGGGCCACGTGTGAGACGCCAAGTTCTGCAACGAAAGGTCAGGTGGTTTTTCTCCGGGTACTCCGGTTTTCGCCCACCTCTGATTAACGATCGGCTCGATATGAGTGAAATAATCTTGAAAGGGCCCTAAAACCCAAACCAAAAAAAAAAAAAAAAAAAAAATGAAGCTCTTATAAATCTTGAGAAATAAACTTGACCATTAGGGTGAACACTAGGGTGGTCACAATATTTTACAAAGTCATAACCATGAAATATAGGTCAAGGTTAAATATGGATGCTTGCATTTAAGTGACCATTCCCAGATACAAGTTTGTACCAAGTATCATTAATAAAGCTCTTATAGTTCTTGAGAAATAAACTTGATCATTAGAGTGAAGGCTAGGGTGGTCGCAATATTTTACAAAGTCAGTGAACCATGAAATGTAAGTCAAGGTCAAATATGGATGCTTGCATTCACGTTGCCATCCAGAGATACAAGTTTGTACCACATATCATTAATGAAGCTCTTATAGTTCTTGAGAAATAAACTTGACCATTAGGGTGAGCGCTAGGGTGGTCGCAAATGTTGACGCCTTGACAAACGGACTGATGAACGGACGGGCGCCTATATCGCGCCATGCTAATAGCAGGCGCGACAACTAGAAATGCATCCATAGGACACTGATGCCCCTGCCTGAAAACATGTTGATGTAGGTATTTGACCTTCAACTGCTAAGTATGGCATTGACCTTACAGGTACGGACCTAGGTCTTATGTGAAACAAATTGTCTCATGGTGGTTAACATTTTGCCAAGTAATTTCCAAATCCATAAAGGAACAACAAAGATATTGAGCAGACACAAGGAAAACACTTCTTTACCTTCGAACTCTAGCTGGCCTTGGTCGCTCTGTCGGATGCGTGTCTGACTGGTGATCAGGACGAGGCAGGTTCGATACCTGGTCTGAACATTCTTTTGTTGAGACTGATCATGAAATCTTTTCTATGGTCATTCTCTCCCTTTGATTCAAGAAGGGCAGTTGTCAGTTTCTGGCGAAAGAACATGCACTAAACTGGTTAATCGCTTAGGTAAACTGACCGGCTCAAAAATGACCTAACAGTGTTCACTGGGCCATTAAACTCCTACAAACAAAACCTTTGACCTCCAGGTATGACCCTGACCTTGGATATACCAACAAGGGTCTTGCGTAGGACACATCGACTCATGATGGCAAATATTTCTACCCAGTAATTACAATAACCGCGCACAAGATAGACCTTTTTTTCTTTACCTTTTACCTCTTAAGTGTGACCTTGACTTTGGAGGTACCAGCCTGGGTCTTCAGCACAACACATGGCCTCATGATGTTAACATTTCTGCCAAGTAATTCCAAAATCCATCCAGAAATAAAGTATTGACTGTGTTTAAGATTTGGACCTTTTTCTTAACCTTTGACCGCTAAGTGCGACCTTGACCTTGGAGATACAGACCTGGGTTTTGTGCGAGACAGATTGTCTCATGGTGGCTAACATTTCTGCCGAGTAATTTCAAAATCCATCCAGAAATAAAGTTTTTGACCGTGTTCCAAGTTTTGGACACTTTTTTTTTTACCTTTGACCTTGGAGGTACGGATCTGGGTTTTGCGTGCGACACATAGTCATTATGAGACTAACATTTCTGCGAAGTAATTTCAAAATCCATCCAGAAATAAGTAAGTTATTGAGTTTTGGACCCTTTTTTTACCTCTAAAGTACGACCTTGACCTTGAAAGGCCTGGGTTTTGCATGCGACACATTGTCTCATGATGGCTAACATTTCTGCAAAATAATTTCAAACTCCATCCAGAAATAAAGAAGTTATTGACTGCATTTAAGTCAGGGATACAGACTAAGCATTTTGCTTTAGGCGCCAAGACTGCGATAAATCCAAATTTTACATTAATTAGGCTTTTTTATTCAAAATGTAGGCGCCCAGGCAAAAATTTAGGCACCTTGGGCGACTGTTAGTCTGTATCCCTGTAAGTTTCGGACGAAACGTTGGTCAGTGGCAACGCTATATGCCCTGCCAGCATTCTTTGAATGGCAGGTGCGAAGAATGGTGGGGGCAGGGCATAAAAAAAACATCAAACAAGGTTTTTCTCTTCTTTATTTTCCAGACATATGTACAGGTTTATTTAGCAGGGGCAGGATTTTTCTTTATCTTGATCTGGGCAGCTATTCTGTCCAAGTCTCGTCTTCCTTGACTTGATAGACGTCTTCCACTGAAAAAGACAGCAAATACCAAATTAACCCATAGTACACATTGGTAGAAACTTCCATAGCTATTTGTCATTTAAGGGGTGTCAGGCCTATTTTTTGGTTTTGATTCTATTTTTGACTGCAAGTTCGGTTAGCAAACAGTGCATGCCCTAATCAGTCGCCACAGAACACGGCGTCTGATATGGGCCTGCACTGTTTGCCAAGGTACCCTTTAGGGGTTTCCCGCATGCAATGGGTTAACATTGGTTTGGAGGCTTTTGTCTCACAAATCTAATCTGGGGAGTCCAACCTGGGCCCAAAATAGATGTTTAATCAAAAGACATAAGGGGACATGATTCTGGTTTTGTTTGGATCCTAAGACCCATTCTAATACCCAGTCAACATTGTAAAGGCATGGGAGGTTGGGCCAATGTGAAAGTGCTTGTAGCATTCAGTGTGGGGATGTTCTTCAGTTTTGGCTTCAGTAGGGATAGGGTGTGTTATGCTTGTAGCAGATGCGGGAAGGGGCTGGGGACGAGGCTGTTTTTTTTTCTTCTTTTATCCATCCTTTTCCACATGCCCCATCTCTTGGGAGATGGCTTGAGATGAATGGATTCCATAAGAACAGTTATTTACCCACCGACTAGGGCTGGCTAATTGGAGCTGAAAAGATAAATATCAGTTCTGCCATTGTGATTGATAATCCATTTGTAATCACAGATTTGGTCATAATTTTACCTGTCCGTCTCAGCATGTCTCCTACCATATGTTGGACTTTACCATATGTAACTGAACAGACATGTCTGAGCAAACAGTGTAGACCCAGATGAGTAGCCGCAGAACATGCGTCTCATCAGGGTCTGCACTGTTTGCCACACATCTAGCTATTTTAGACACAATTTTGGGTAGTAAATTGTAAATATCAAATAATCGATTACAAGCAGTAATCATTTTTGTGGAATTTATCGATCAATTGATTGATTATCCGATATGTCATACCAGCCTTACCACCAAATGTTGTCAGTTACTGTTGGGGAGTGATCTATGTACTGGTAAACAGCTTAGAGAGTCTTAACTTGTCCAGGAAGACTGAAGGTAACTAACCAACCCAACATTATCATAGCTGTTGACTGGGTCATATAACCACAAAACAATAACAACATTGTTTAGGTCATATTGAGTCATTCAGTGTACTAAACAACTTTTGGGCAGGCTGATAACCTTAACCCATTGGATGCTAGTGGACTCTTCCATTGCTATATGTTGGAAAAGTCCATTTGTCATATAAGGGGTTTCAGGCCTATTTTTTTCGTTTTTATTCTATTTTTGACAGATAATTCTGTTAGCAAATAGTGCAGGCACTGATCAGACGCCGCATTCTGTGGCATCTGATCTGGGCCTGCACTGTTTGCCAAGGTACCTCTTTAGGGGTTTCCCGCATACAATGGGTTAAAGCATTTAACCAGTACAGGGCAAATTCTTTCACAAGAATTTGACAACTGTCTTTGAATCAGGGACCCTAGAAAATATTGCACAAAGGATGTTGCCAGACCTGAAGAGGATCAAACCAATGACCAGACCATCACTCAGATGCATATCCAACTTGAGTATTGACACCAGCTGTGTGATCTGTAATGACTCAGCTGGCATGTCCAGCCAGTCTACCCAGAGTATTTGTAATTCACCCTTTGAATAAAGGTAATAGAACTGCATAGCAACAGATAACAGGCGGTATTTTGTGATAACTGAAGGATACTTTTTCTCAGTTCTCCATAAAACCCTATGTTGTGGGTATTCATTAGGACCGCCGCGCCGAGGTCCTATACCCGTGAATACCCACAGCATAGGTTTATAGGGAGTGAGTGTGTTTCAATTTTATGTCCCACCAACAGCTAAGGTCATATCGAGACGGGACCTCGGTTTAAAGACTCATCTGAAAGTCTGGAGAAGCACAGAATCGATCCTGCAATCCCTGGTTTATCAGAAGAGTAGCATAACCACTACACCAAAGAGGCTTCTGGGAGAAATGAGGAAAGCTATCCTTCAATTAAGACAAAATACCTTATCTGTTGCTATGATAGAAGGTTTACATCGAACTACGCTTGCATCATAATAGTAACCTTGACAATCATGCATAGATCATGATAGTCAGCAAGGCAATAGTAATACTATTTTCACAATCACAATAATTTCAATAGTTCTATCAACAGAAATGTTAGGTGTATTAATAGAAGACATCGGTCTCCAACAGCAAATATTACCATGTTATAACCATACAGAGAAATGTACTAGAATTTGCATACTAGAACGCCCGAACTGTACACCAGTTTTGGCGTCGGCATATGCTCAGTGCATCAAATCTATCAGCAACTGTGCTGCTTTCTAATTAAATTTCAACTCTGGCTGTCATCAAAGCTTAAACTTTATTGAAATCTTTGGTCATTTTTAAGCAAACTAGAGCTGTCAGTGAAACTGACTAGGGCCCCGGCAGCGCTATCAGAGGAGTAAAAATTTGTGGACGGACAGACGGACGGACAGAGTGATTACTATAGGGCACCCACACTTTCAGTGCGGGGCCCTAATTATCACAACAGTACTACAATAGAACCTGCAATAGACATACAGTTGAAAAGAACCACTATTAACACTTTGCCTGGGCAGGCTTAGACCTTCTAAGCCGTTTACCAGTACTTAAATGTTTGATCCGTTTCAGCTGTGGGGAAGCACCATACAGCTACTCAGCATCGAAACAGATAAAGTGCATATTTTGTGATAAATGAAGGATAGTTTTTCTTATTTCTGCATATAAACCTATGTTGTGGGTATTTATTAGAACCGCCTCATGAAGGTTTTTATGGAGAACTGACAAAAACTACCATTCAGTTATCATAAAATATGCACCTTATCTGTTGCTATGTATTCACATATTTTTCAGCAAACATTCCAATGTATTTGATCATTTACTAGCTAGAACAGTTAACAATTTGTCCACTAACAAGCTTGTTATGTAAACAATGCTTTGAACAACTGGGCTCGGGTTTCCAATCTCCCTGGTCAGACTGAGTTATTTATAACAATTCATTTTGAAAAAGAGCAGAACTTTTTGCAAACAGTGAAGGCCCTGATTAGATCATGCAGCAGAATGCAAAGTCTGATCTGGGCCTGCTCCATTTGCTTTGTGTCTGTTTTTGGGGTGTTCCATTAAGATCGAGTAAAGAAAACTTAACCCCCTTAAGATGCATCCGAAAATGTGATCTGTTTGTCCTCTTGCTTACATTTCAAACATTTCTGCACACAGGCAGTGTGTGCCCTAATCAGACTAATCCTAAAGCAGGGTTTACATTTAAGTAACCAGCAGGCAAAAAAGGCAAACAACAATTGTTGGGATTGGGTGTCTTTAGGGTTTAAACAAGCCTTTGCCTGTATCATCACCTGGCATGTTATAACTCACCCTGAAGGGTCCTTCTCTATAATTTTCAGGCTTTCTAACCCCTGTAAGACCTTCCTTTGAATAGATCTGTTGGCTCTGCAGTAGTGACTTGGAGCAGTTCCATTCCTCTTACGACCTGAAATCATCATCAATGATTAACCCTTGACATACCAAATGGAATATTCCTCCTTATATAAAGCAGGAGTCCATTTCAAAATTTAGGGGTTTCAGGTTGTATTTTCTTCAAAATTGATTCGGAAAAAGACTGAATGTTTTGCAAACAGTGTAGGCCCCATCAGACACCGCATTCTCCGACGTTTGATCTTGGCCTGTACTATTTTCCAACTACCCATTTTGGGGTTTCTGGTACTAAATGGGTTAACCCTTGTCCTGCTGAACATGACATCCCCTACTTTTGCACACAGTCATGGGTTCTGAATCTGATCAGGACCTACACTGTTTGACTTTCAGTCTGTGAACTTACAAATACATTATAACAAGTAATGTGATTGGTTGAGTGTCAGCAGAGGGTGTGGCAAATTTTATTAAGCATGACAAGGGTTAAAGCATCAATCATGACTAGACAAATGCATTTTCAAAGTATTTACGGGGAACTCTAATTGTAACGGCAGTACATAATGTTCCCTAACATTTTAACATTATTTACAGAGAATTTGCTGCTATAAAAACAGCCCAAAAAGGTGTGACTGATACACAATAAACAGCCTATAAAATGCCAATCACGACAAATGCCATCTGCTTTGTTATCTGCCAGTTAGCTTCAAGTAATTGTTTGCAAACAGTGTGGACCCAGATCCATCTGATCCTGGGCCTAATCTGTTTGCAATAAAAAAAAATTAAAATGTTTGAAAAAAAAATTCAGCAGACGACATAAGTTGACATTTTCAGATGTAGTTTTTCTCTGCTTAGGGGTTAATTACTCCAATAACAACAAAAAGTTTCTTTGACTATGAAATCCAATATCCTTGAATATAGACACAAATGCGGCTTATCTTAAGCAAGTAATCATTCCACTGAAATTGTTATGTGTTTGGTTGTTTAGTTTACTTCAATAGAATGTTGTTATAAAGAGGGTTGACTATCTTATTTTTCCAAGGCTTAGCGCTCTGCATGCTGTGTATTTTTTCGCAGCTGAGGACATTTCAAAATATTTTTCTAATTTTCCCAGAAAACAGGATTTGACATCTCGTGCAAATTGTCTCCTACTGAGACAATTTGCATGAGATGTCAAGACGTCCTGTTTTCTGGGAAAATTTAGAAAAATAACGCTTTGTCATCTGCTGAGTTAGCCCAGAGAGTGCTTAAGGTTAACATTGCATGTGAATTGTCAGCACATTATTCACTTAAGACTGTCAAGCTATTTTTCACAGAAAAAAAACAAACTAATTTTTAGATTGTCATTTGCTCTGGACAGACTTTGGACCAAAACTGTTTTAAGTTTAAAGTTCTCCTGGGCTTAGGTTTTACCATGAAGAAATTCCATAAACTTCTGTTGTAATGCCAAGTGTAGTATGTAGACTGCAAGTAAGGCTGACACGATTAATCATATAATCGATTAATTGATCGATAAATTCCACAAAAATGATTATCAGTACTGATTTGCTTGTAATCGATTATTTGATAAGTGCAATTTACTACCCAAAGTTGTGCCTAAAATAGCTGGATCAGTGGCAAACAGTGCAGACCCTGATGAGACGCCGCATGTTGCGGCGTCTCATCTGGGTCTACACTGTTTGCTCAGGCCTGCCTGTTCAACTATACATATGGTAAAGTGCAACATATGGCAAGAGTCATGCTCAGACAGAAAGCCAGACAGGTAATATTATGTCAAAAACCTTAGCGATTACTAATCGATTATTGATCACAGTGACAGGACTGATAATCGATTATCTTTTCAGCTCCGATTAGCCAGCCCTAACTGCAAGTCAAAACTAGTCTGTTGATGCAGAACCATGAGATGTCGGCTTTCAAAAGGAAAAATTCTTGGTAGAACCACGGACTAACAACATCAATGATATTCTTTTTTACTGAAAAATTACCACCTTCAAATTTTACTTACATACCGAGTACCGGGTATATAATTTTCAACCGATCGAAATTCTGACTGGTCTACAATTTTGGCGCACAAATTTTTTTGGCAAAATTTATGTAATAATGTTTCATAATTAATCATTTCAATTTCAGATGAGAATGCACATCAGCAGTCTGATTAGTCTTTGTTGATCCAAGGAGACTTTTACTGCCTGTTGGCTATCAAGAGAAACTGACCGGACAAGGCATCCATGTGACATAGTGCATTTTTTTTTACATCTCCAAAATGGCTGCTATTCGGACGAAAATCTGTGATTCATACTGCAAACATAGGCTGAGAAAGCATGTTAGGAGCGTCTCACTGACTAGTACTCACAACCTTTGTCTTTGAGCAGAAAAAAGAAAAATAATGTATACCCCCCACCCCCACCCCCGTAAACCCCAGCTTTCTCTATATAATATATAAAGTGGGGTTTGAGGGGTGTTCATTTCATCGACTTGTTCACGTCATGAGATGCACCCGCTGATCACAGTCTTTACTGGTCCCACCGGACTTCTTGCATATTTTGTTTCATAACTGTGCCTCTTATATGTAATTACTGCAATGATCCCAAGTATTGGTACAGACAGACCTTGGCAAATAGTGCAGACCCAGATCAGACTCCTCCTTCATACGGTCTACACTGTTTGCCATTCAATTTGCTACTGCACCTTTTGGACTCCTTGGTGGATTGTGTAATGAATGTCAAAAATCTGTCAAGGTGTCCAAATTTTTCTGATTTTTACGATTTTTGTAGTAAATTGTACACGTACTTACCTCCATATATTTTTGTCAGGGCTCCTACACCTGTGGGTGATCTAATGTACAGGTTCCTACACACTGATGCTGAAAGCAGAAAATCATTCACATTACACTACATCCTCTTTGGGTTCCAAAGATAAAAATGTGCCAGCTAACTAGGGCTGGCTAATCGGAGCTGAAAAGATAATCGATTATCAGTCCAGTCATTGCGATCGATACTCGATTACTAATCGCAAAGGTTTTTGTCATAATTTTACCTATCTGGCTTTATGTCTGAGCATGGCTCTTACCATATGTTGCACTTTACCATATGTATATTTGAACAGACAGACCTGAGCAAACAGTGTAGACCAAGATGAGACACCGCATTCAGACGCCACAGAATGCGGCATCTCATCAGGGTCTGCACTGTTTGCCCCCCATCATTCAGCTATTTTAGGCATAAGTTTGGTAGTAAATTGTACTTATCAAGTAATCGATTAAAAGCAAATCAGAAATGATAATCAATTTTGTGGAATTTATCGATCAATCAATCGATTATACGATTCATCGTGTCAGCCTTACAGCTAACAATCATGCTTGCTGCCATAAGATCAAATCAGTACCGTATAACCCAACTTTTCACTACTTAATTTTCATTTTCAATGACCAAAATGCCCAAATCTAATGCCCACAATCTGGCATTCACTCCTTTCTCTGGATGTCTTTGAAGGTGGAAAAGAATAATTTTACAGATCTTAACACAAAACAGGTACTCTATACTCTACTACCAGGTCTTATTTTATTTATTTATTTTTTTTTCTTTTTCAGCCTTTTCAGGAATATTTCACTCATATCGATAGGAGTTTAACGATGCATCGGACCATCAATGCATTGCGATAGGCACTGAGCTGATAGTACTGCATCGATGGTAAAGTTAAACATCGATGACTATCATCGATAGTGTTTTGAACTATCGATAGTTTTCTGTAAAACCAGTTTTTCAGATAATTTCCAAAGTTGTTTTCATTCTTAAATATATTCTTTATTACCACCTGCATTTTGTACCCGGTCATGCGTCAAACTGTATATTGTCCTAATTATAATCCAATAATCTCCTGTGTCAGTGGGAGCCAACGGCTAAATGCAATAAAATTACAGCCGAATCGTGATTTGGCGATAGCTTACAGGTACACTGTGTTTATGCATCCTATTTTGTTGCGCATTATCCACTTAACACCCAATGACGGTATAAAGTCAGAACGCTTGAACTGGTAAATTTACAGCTTTCTGAAGCATACTTCAACAGCACTTCGATGTTAATCGATTTCAAACCAATTGACACAGACGACCATGCATATTTTGATTACGCTAATCTGTAAGCTGCTGTCTGTAGTAAGCCAGTGATAAGACAAGAGGCTCAATGAGCCTAAACCGCTCACCTGAGGAACTTAAGTTTTTGACAATTCACAGACTTGACTACTAAATCTGCTAATAGAATCCAGCCCATTGACCCTTACAGGATTATAAGTCATGATTATTGCATTGCATTCCAAGTTTGAGACTTCTAGCTTCTATAGTTCCTGAGAAATCTTTGACGAAAATTTAACATTGGTCAAAATGGAGAGAAAGAAGAATGAAAGAACAGATGAACAAATAAGCTGAGAAAGCCCAATGTCTCTTACACAAAATAAGTCATCATTATTCTATTGAATACCAAATTTGATGCTTCTAGCTTTTATAGTTCCTGAGAAATCTTTGATTAAAAATTTAACATTGGTCTATTATCTCTATATGGAGAGGAACAAATGAACCAGACTAGCTCCAAAACCTAATGCAGCCTTTCCCCTTGCCCAATGGTGCTACACATAAAATTTAAACAAGATTGGTCGACTGCCTTCTGAGATATGCTTCATTGAAAGTGTGGACGACGGATGGATGGACGACAGACGACGGACTCCGGAGCCTTGGTATACTATCGGCTCACTGGAGCCTTTGGCTCAGGTGAGCTAAAAATTCAAGTCGCTATTTCTGTCATAACATTTTCCCTACGTTAAGTCTATGGGCAAATTTTTTTGTCTCTCAAGGTCACGTAACTCCGAGGTCAATATTCCGATTGTGCCCAAAATCGAACTTAACCGAGATTTTATGCCTGTCCTCGTTACCTGCAAGTTTGAAGCTGATATGAATAAAAATAAAGTTGCTATCGTGGTCACAACGTAATTTTTTATGCTCAAGGGCAGGTAACTCCAAGGCAATCATTCCGATTCAGCCCAAAATCGAACTCAACTGAGATTTTATGTCTGTCCTCGTTACCTGCAAGTTTGAAGCTGATCTGAAAAAAATTCAAGTCGCTATCGTAGTGGCAACATTTTCCCTAATTAAGTCTATGGGCAAATTTTTTGTCGCTCAAGGTCACGTAACTCCGAGGTCAATATTCCGATTCGGCCCAAAATTGAACTTAACCGAGATTTTATGCCTGTCCTCGTTACCTGCAAGTTTGAAGCTGATATGAATAAAAATAAAGTTGCTATCGTGGTCACAACGTATTTTTTTATGCTCAAGGACAGGTAACTCCAAGGCAAATAATCCGATTAGGCCCAAAATCAAACTTAACCGAGATTTTATGTCTGTCCTCGTTACCTGCAAGTTTGAAGCTGATCTGAAAAAAATTCAAGTCGCTATCGTAGTCACAACATTTTCCCTATGTAAAGTCTATGGGCAAATGTTTTGTCGCTCAAGGTCATGTAACTCCGAGGTCAATATTCCGATTCGAACTTAACCGAGATTTTATGCCTGTCCACGTTACCTGCAAGTTTGAAGCAGATCTGAATAAAAATAAAGTTGCTATCGTGGTCACAACGTATTTTTTTATGCTCAAGGGCAGGTAACTCCAAGGCAAATAATCCGATTCGGTCCAAAATCTAACTTAACCGAGATTTTATGTCTGTCCTCGTTACCTGCAAGTTTGAAGCTGATCTGAAAAAAATTCAAGTCGCTATCGTAGTCACAACATTTTCCCTATGTTAAGTCTATGGGCAAATTTTTTGTCGCTCAAGGTCACGTCACTCAGGGGTCAATATTCTGATTCAGCCCAAAATCAAACTTAACCGGGATTTTATGCCTGTCCTCGTTTACTGCAAGTTTGAAGCTGATCTGAATAAAAATAAAGTTGCTATCGTGGTCACAACGTAATTTTTTCATGCTCAAGGGCAGGTAACTCCAAGGCAAATAATCCGATTCGGCCCAAAATCGAACTTAACCGTGATTTTATGTCTGTCCTCGTTACCTGCAAGTTTGAAGCTGATCTGAAAAAAATTCAAGTCGCTATCGTAGTCACAACATTTTCCCTATGTTAAGCCTATGGGCAAATTTTTGTCGCTCAAGGTCACGTAACTCCGAGGTCAATATTCCGATTCTGCCCAAAATCGAACTTAACCGAGATTTTATGCCTGTCCTCGTTACTAGCTACAGTGTTCAATCTAGGCTGCGCCATTGCGCCCTGGGCCCGCTTTTTACATGAGGGGCGCACTAGAGATCATTCAATGGGTCCGTCGGGCGCAACTGTAGAATTTAGAGACTGTTCCTTCTGGAGTTCATTTTTGCGATTTTCTCGCCGTTTTTCGGCTGCCCATTGCTTATTGTTGAGTTGATCAAAAGCGTATGTTGCCTGATCAAAATAACTTAGAAAAACATTTTGTTTTATCTGTTAAACTAGTAACAATTCATATTTTTATAAACCCAAATCGACGGTTTGTTTACCGGGGATGCGGCCATGTTCGGTATACTTGTGTGCGCTGGGCTGCTTACGCCAAATTCGTATGCACCGTGCGGCTTACGCTAAATACCGGACCGAAATACCGCAATATACCGAGGCAGGCACTATTTATTATAGAGTTCTTCTCTTCCAGAAATATTTTTAATGGCATTCATTCTAGATAAAACATGCATTTAGCAATTGAGCATGACAATTTATCCAAATTGTTTTGTACTGGTTAAATGAGGTAATGAGCAAATGTGACCAACCCCGTATTAGAAGATGGATAGATAAACTAAATATATTTTGTCTGTGCTGTTAAACTTGTTTTGTGTCCATTTTTATCATGCAGCTAAAACCTTAAGATAAATCAGGTAACTTTATATAGTATAATTTAAGGGCCCCCTAAATTTCCAAATGGCCCCCTTTTCCAAGGCCTGTGGGCCCAGAGGGCCCCCAAACCCCAAATCCTGGATTGAACACTGTAGCTACAGTGATGACAACATTTTCCCCATGTTAAGTCGATAGGCAATTTTTCGGGCGCTCAAGGGGACGTAACTCTTGAGTGAATTATCTGATTCGACCCAAAATCGAACTTGACGGAGATTTTATGCCTGTACTGGTTATCTGCAAGAATGAAGTCGATCAGAAAAAAATTGATGGAGCTAGAGTGATGACAAGCTTTTTCCTATGTGAAGTCTATGGGAACTAGATGTTGCCATGGCAACCAGAGTTCCACTCAGATCTGCCTGAAAACCTAATGAAGCCTTTCCACTTGCCCAATAATGCGACACATGAAATTTGATCAAAGTTGGCCAAGTAGTCTTTAAGATATACATTTTTGAAATTCCCATTAACCCTAATGCAAAAACACACAAGGGCAGGTAACTACTAAGTGAATGATCCGATTCTGCCAGTTATCGAACTTGACCGAGATTTCATGGCTGTGCTGGTTATCTGCAAGAATAAAGCCAATCTGAAAATAATTGAAGCAGCTACGGTGATTACAACATTCTCCCCATGTTAAGTCAATGGGCAATTTTTTCAATGCTCAAGGGCACGTAACTCCTGAGTGAATAATCTGATTCAGCCCAAAATCGAACTTGATCGAGATTTCATGCCTGTCCTCGTTATCTGCAAGAATGAAGTCGATCAGAAACAAGAAAAATGCCTAATGGCATTATGGACGGGTTTTTTTTTTTCAGTATGGTTAGGATGGTGGTGGAATGGGTGGGGTGTGCTGGTGTGGGGTAGGGTGGGGTGGAATGGGTTAGGAGTCGGGTGGGACGGGGTGGAATTTGTGGTGGGGTGGGGTTGTGGGGTGGGGTGGGCTTGGGTGGGTGGGATGGGGTGAGGTCGGGTAAGGTGGGGAGTGGTGGGATGGGGTTGGGGTGGATTGGGGTTGTTTTGGGATGGGGGTGGGGTGGGGTTGTGGGGTAGGGTAGGGTATGCTAGGGTAGGGTGGGGTGGGTAGGGTATGTATGTAAAACTAAGTATGCATGTATGTACAGAACAAATGCAATATCCTAACCCAGTAACAACTTTTTGTGTGTGTGGGCGGGGGGGGGGGATTTGTTTATGTGTTTTACGAAGAAAAAAAAAAAATAAAGTTTTTTTCTATTTTTAGCTCTATTTTTAGCTCTAGTGGCCACTGATTTTAGCAATTTTGAAAAAGGGTCACCTAATGAACATTTCTGTAAAATAATTTTGAAATCGGGCCATTATCCCAGGAGGAGATGTCGTTTAAAGAAATTGTTGACGGACGACGGACATCAACTCACCTTGAGAGCACGAAGTGCTCAGGTGAGCTAAAAAAAGAACGAAAAAAAAAAAAAAAAAAAGAAGAAAATTCCATGCCTGTGCATGCATGTATGTATTATTACTAGCAACTATCAGGGTGTCGAAGCAAAGAGGAAGATAATAATTGTTCATATGTGTTTATGGAGAAGAAAAGAAAAATAAAGAAAAAAAAGAATGAAAAAAGAAAGAAAAAAAAAAAGAACAGAAAAAAAAAAAAAAATGTCTCCACCGGGGTTTGAACTCACGCCCCTCAGATTCATAGTCAACAATAGGATCCGTAGTCCAGCACTCTATCCACTAAACTGGCATTTGAAAAAAGGTTAACCAAAAGGTAAACCTGAAAAACGCAAGTTTGAAAAATGACAATTTCCGCCAAAATTTTAGTCTTTTGCGCCATTTATGGATAATACATGAAAGCGGTACCTCCACTTATGCATCAGTTCTGATATTAAAACAATCTGCTGCAGAATAGATGAAAAATATCACTTTGAAAAAAGGTTAACCAAAAGGTAAACCTGGGACGACGCCCGCCCGCCCGCCCGCAGGACGCCCGCCCGCCCGGACATCGCTATTTTAAAGGACGGATTTTTTTTTAAAACCCGTCCAAAAAATTGACGGAGCTAGAGTGATGACAAGCTTTTTCCTAACGCTCAAGGGCACGTAACTCCTGAGTGAATAATCCGATTCAGCCCAAAATCGAACTTGATCAAGATTTCATGCCTGTCCTCGTTATCTGCAAGAATGAAGACAATCAGAAAAAAATTGACGGAGCTAGAGTGATGACAAACTTTTTCCTATGTTAAGTCTATGGGAGCTATTTGTTGCCATGGCAACCAGAGTTCCAATCCGATCTGCCCGAAAACAGTATGCAGCCTTTCCCCCTACCTGATAATGCTTCACATGAAATTTGATCAAGATTGGCCCACTGGTTCCGGAGATATACTTCTTTGAAAGTGTGGACGACGGACGACGGCTCGTGGTATACTAATACCTCACATGAGCCTTCGGCTCAGGTGAGCTAAAAAGCGATAATTAATGCGTGTTAACACAGTGGTACTGTATTTATTATCAAAGGGTGCGACCCGCATTAGCATTTGAAGCATGGAAAGTCCGCACGTGTCACTGGTGCTTCAAAAGATACAAAAAATTGTTCTGATTGATGTTTTAATAGCAACAGATAAGTATTTTGTGATAACTGAACGATAGTTTTTCTTCTTTCTCCGTATTAACCCATGTAGTACTGGAAACCCCTAAAGGGGTAATTGGCAAACAGTGCAGGCCAACAGCCATTGTCCAAATCAATTATGAAGAAAACAGAGCCTGACACCCCTAAATTTGGAAATGGGCTCATGCTATATATAAGGAGGAAGATTCCATTTGGTACAAAAAGGGTTAATGCATACCCACAGCATAGGTTTTTATGAAGAACTGACAAAACTTTTTTTCAGAATTCCAGACTTTTCACAGACTTTGTGAAAAATTGTCAAATTTCCCCGACTTTTCTCTGGTGGTGACAACCCCGACAACCAGGTTATATATTACAACAAAAATGTACAGCTCATATATACAGGTCTCATACTGACCAACCTTTTCCATGCCTGAAAAGGCCAATTTCTTAACATTAACCCTTATCCTGCTGAACATGACAACCATTACCTTTGCAAACAGTGCAGATCAAGATCAGATGGCTTCTTCATCTGATCAGGATCTACACTGTTTGTAATGCAGTTTGTGAACTGAATGAATTCATTATAAGTAATTTGTTTGGCTGATAGTCAGAAATGGGTGTGGCTAAATAAATTTATACAGCAGGATAAGGGTTAAATAGTCATTTTAAAACAGAATATAGGAGGAAAAATCAGTCTAAAAACCAGAAATCAAGAAAAAATCAAGTTCTAAATGCCTGAAATCCTGCAAATGCCTGAAAAATATGAGGTCTGTATATATAGAAGAATGACACAGTTTTGGACATAAAACAGTTTGAAGATGGGTCCCTGGCAAAAAAAAAAAGTATAGACTATTATCTATACATTTTGCCAGGGATCCATCTTCAAACTGTTTTATGTCCAACAGTTGTTTTGAATGTAATACTCAAAATTATCAAAGTCATGTTGAGTCAGAATCATAACCGTTACTGGTGATGTCAAATGACAATAGTACACTAGGACCTATAAATTAGTCCCTAGCTCTTTAATGCCGCTTAGTGTTCACACAATGCTTAGTGTCTATATGAACAATAAGCCTTGCGACTGCAACGCTTACTGTTCATTTTGCCAAACTGACAATAGGTGTCAATCATGTACATCGGAACCGCTAATGCCCAATTTTCTTTGTATTACAATGATAGCCTTTGTTTAGTTTATACTAATTTATTTATGTTCAACTGCATTGAAAGCTTCAAGCTTATTTGAATTGCTCTCCAACACTCATTCCGAATGTTACCACGTGCGCAAGCGAGGGGCAGTGACTTTTAACCACTTCGACCCATTTATACCTGGGTGGAGTGGGGCAGTGACATTACGTGTCTTGCCCAAGGACACACCTCGCCTCCGGTGGCCGGATTCGAACCCACAACTTCTCAATCATAAGCCTTGCTCAGAATTTAACATGCTATGCATAAAAAATGACATGTAACACACTACTGGAGCTGGATTCCGGCTCTCATCAGGATATATTTAATACTGCGCCTATTTCTCAGTCCAGTGATTTTGCCTAATAAGTGTATAAGGGTTATCTATCTTCATATACTGAGTCATATACTTGGCCATTACCTCAGTTAACCCTTCTCTTGCTGAATATTCAGTTAAGTCACACCCATTTCTGACTTTGAATCTATCAGATTACTTGATGTAATTTATTCATGCAAATTCATAAATTTAATGTCAAACAGTGTAGATCCTGATCAGATGGCTTCTTAAGAAGCCATCTGATCTGGATCTACACTGGTTCTAAAGACAGGGGTTGTCGTGAACAGCAGGAAAAGAGTTAAAATATGCTGACACAAGGGTTGCACGCCAGGGCAGACACGGACTGATTAGACAGTCCCAACAGTATTATAGGTTAAATACGCACCAGCTCTAATGTAATACCAGTCTGGATCATAGGGAGATAACTCATTGTATCTGGCCTGCTTCACAAGCTCTGTCCACTCGGGAATCTTCATTTTACCCGATCTGTAATAAGTACAGTCAAACCTGTCTTGAGAGACCACCTTTGGGAAAAACAAAAAGTGGTCTCTCAAGACAGGTGGTCTCTCTTAAGGCAGGGAGGATAAACCAAGATGTTTTTTTTTTCTGTTTTTTTTTTTACTTAAATCACACTATGCAATTTATGAGATCATTATTAAATATATGCATTTACCTACAGAAAAATGTTACTTCTAAAAGGTTATTTTAAGACGAATTAAAAAAACAAAAACATGAATACATGTATTAATTTAAATGTATGATGATGAGAAAGCTATGAATTCAAAAGTTTTTGGAAAAAAAGGTGTTTAAAACTGAAACAATTAAAAATATATTACACGAATCTGTTCAAGTCATGATAGTAGTTTGCAGAGCCGCCGATACAAGTCGCAATGATAGTTTGCCGAGACGGCCGTAATTCGTTCGGTATATTTTCGCGCCTATTCAAACGCTAAGTCGTGTCATGCATTATGACCAAACAATCCAATTAGCATCAATCAGTGCATGTATCGATTATAATTGGCAAACAATTAATTTTAATCCCCGCACTTGTCATAATCACTGTCATAATTTCGGTTTCCAAAGACACCATGAAGAGAGGTAATTATTTGTACTGGTGCACCGGTTGATCTTCCGGTGTCACAGTAAACTTATTTGGTCGCACAAGACAGGGAAATTTTACAATTCGGACAAGTTTTAAGCGGTCGTTGGTTGCGTTGGGCAGGTGGGCGCTCAGGACAGGTAATATAACATTGAAAATCGCTCGGGAGGATTGCATGACGGTCGTTCAAGACAGGAAATCGCTTAAGACAGGTGGTCGCCCCCGCAGGTTCAACTGTACATGTAAGTAGGTTACTGGTACAAATAGTCTGATAAATTAAAAAAAAAAAAAAAAAAAATTATACAAACTGTACCACAAAAATCCTAAAAATTTGAACACCTTGAGAACTTGCTATAATTCTCTTATTTCCGATGGGGGTTGGGGGGGGGGGGGGGGGGAGGAGACAGAAATATTATGGGTACTCATTAGAACAGCCTTAACAAGGCAGTTCTGAATGGGTACCCATAGTCTATGTTTTGAAAAAAAAAATTAGCAGAATAGTGTACCTGAACACTTTTTGTACCAAATGGAATGTTCCTCCTTATATATATGGCAGGAGTCCATGGTCACAGATTCTGTTACCATTAAAATCTATTTGGAAAATAGCTGAACTTTTTGCAAATAGTGTAGGCCCTGATCAGATGCATCTTTCTGCAGCATCTGATCTGGGACTGCACTGTTTGCAGGTTCAGTTTTGGGTTTCCGGGTTAATGATCCAAAGTATTGGGACGGACAGGCCCAAGCATAAAGTGCAGACCCAGATCAGACTGCTCCTGAAGTAGTTTTTACCAAGTGTGTATCATTAAACCTTTTTGTATCGAATGGAATATTGCTCCTTATATATGGCAGGAGTCCATTTTGAAATTTAGGGGTGACAGGTTGTATAATCTTAAAAAAAAAATATCTGGAAAATAACTGAAATTTTTGCAAATAGTGTAGGCCCTGATAAGACATCGCATTCTGCAGTAACTGATCTGGGCCTGTACTGTTTATCAGGGTACCCGTTTTGGGGTTTCCGGTACAAAATGGGTTAATGAAGTGAGAAATGGATGAAAGTGAGTGTGGTCGAGAATGTTGACCGCTCGACTAACTGTTAACAAACTGAAAACAGACTTCTATATCGGGCAAAGCAGGCACAACAACTTGGCTCAAACGATTTCTACAGCTGTCAGGATGTGAAATGCTGTATGTACACTGTGATTTGAACAATTCAGTCAGACTCATTAAATCAGTTTTACCTCCACATGGTGTCAGGCTGAGTATTATCATCACACTGAATTGTCAAGCTTTTTTGGGGGGGGGGGGGTGGTGGTTACGGCCCTAACAAGATTATTTCACTCATATCGAGCCGATCATTAATCAGAGGTGGGCAAAACCGGAGCACCCGGTGAAAAACCACCTGACCTTCCGTTGCAGAACTTAGCATCTCACATGTGACCAGAGCAAGGCCCAAACACAGCGGTGAGAGACCTAACGATCAAAAGTCAGCGCTCTTAACCACTACGCACGGAGGCCTGTTATCAAGCTTTTTTTTTATCTGAAATAACTGTCTCTGGTAGATTCTGTTGCTTACATTCCAGTATTGTTACCTGTCAAACTCAAGCACTTCAAAATGCTCATGTCCACCCTGAACCCTTATCATGCTGTTCACGACAACCCCTACCTTTGCAAACAGTGTAGATCCAGATCATTCTGAAGAAGCTATCTGATCAGGATCTACACTGTTTGACATTCAGTTAATGAATTTGTGGGAATAAATTACATCAAGAAATCTGATCTGATTGGTTCAAAGTCTGAAATGGGTGTGGCTAAAAGATAAGGGTTAACAGTTAGTGGGGGAAATGGAGTCTCAATGTAACAAGACACATACTGTTGACATTCAGCTTTGTTGAGAAATCACCTTCGAATAAGTGGAATTTTACACAATCCAAGATGTGGATGCCACCAATGAGATCTTCAAGACTTGGGCAGGGCCTAATTGCCAAGTACAAATTTTGGCAGGACAGACAATTTTTAAATTTTACTTTCCCAGAAAATGGGTATTAGAATGGAAAATTGTTTAAAATCTAACTACATGTATTTTTAAGATGCTGTGAACTGCTGGCCATGAGAGGGTGTGTGTGTGTGTGTGTGTGTGTGTGTGGGGAGGGGGGGGGGGGGGGGGGGCTGGAAAATTCCACTCGTCTGCTCACCATGATAAGTAAAAATTTTGTCTTAGTCCCTCTTATGCCCTTGGTCAAATGCGGGATGAGTGAAACTTTGAAGAATTTTTCAGCCATGGTGGGGTGATGGTAAGAGGTCTTCCATTACGACAGTATTTCCATCTTTTACATCCGTTGATGATGATACATCCAATGGGTGAGTAGAAATGAAAGTCTATTTTGCATCCACCATAATCAACATGAATCTTACTCTCCAGGATTTGAACTGCCGACTTCTTGGGCAAAAGCATAGTCAATCTTAATTACAAGTGTACCTTACTGCCACAATGGACACAGTTCCTTTTAACCCATTTAGTACCAGAAACCCCAAAACGGGTACCCTGGCAAACAGTGCAGGCCCAGATCAGACGCCGCAGAATGTGGCGTCTGATCAGGGCCTACACTGTTTGCAACAAGTTCAGCAATTTTCCTCATAAATTTTGAAGAAAACACAACTTGACACACCTAAATTTTGAAATGAATGGACTCATGCTATATATATAAGGTGGAAGTTTCTGTTTGGTACAAAAAGTGTTAAGGGGCAGTAACTACCATAGCCAAAGGCTAATTCTTCTTATTTCTCCTCAGAAGCCTATAGTCTGTGTACTCATTAGAATCACTTCATTGAGGCGATTTAACGAGCACCCACAACACAGGTTTTTTTTAAGAAAATTAGAAAAATTATCCTTTATCTTCCTCATTTCTTATCGTTTGTTTGATTTGAGGTATAACGTCCCTGGAAACACTGTAAAGGTCATTTTGGAGTCGTTGCTTCCAATTCTGTAGGACTTTTACCCGACATTTAGATGAAATGACATCTCCTGTCGCCCAATGAAAATGGGTTGCTTGCAGCAAGACAAGTCAGTCAGACTCATTAAATCAGTTGTGCCTCCACAATGTGTCAGGCTGGGTAGTGTCATCATACTGAACTGTCAAGACATGCAAACCACAAGTATAAAACATTCAAGAAAATAACATGATGCTAAAGGAAATGCTTAACCCATAAAATTCCAATCACGACTACCGTTGTCTGCTTTGCCATCTGTCAGTTACCTTCAAAGTAATTTTTGCAAACCGTGGGGACTCAGATCAGACTGTAGGAGCAGTCTGATCTAGGCCCACAGTTCACAGTCAGGTGCATAACCTGAACAAGTTAAAAAAAAATAACTCATTTGCATTATATTTGGTTTTTCGAGAATCGGTAAAAATCGACCTAGTTTTTCTCTTCTTTTTTGAAATTTGCGGCGTTTTTGCGTCATTATAACGTTATCACGAGATTCCACGAGAAGCGCTCTTTCTAACAAGATGGTGGATTCGTCAACACGATCGAGTTTTCATTCAGAAAAAATCGTTTTTTTGAGTGGATTTTGAGCGCCAAAACGGTAAAATTAATGGTTTTAAAACTTGTTTTTTGTTTGATTTGAGGTTTAACGTCCCCGTCAACACTGTAAAGGTCATTTTGGAGACGTTGCTTCCATTTTTGTTGGACTTTTACCCGACATTGAGATGAAATGACATCTCATGCCCTGTCGCCCAATGAAACCAATAGGGTTTATTAGAATGGACGGTCCGCCTCGCACTGCGGTTCCTGGACAGGCTTAGACCCTCTAAGCGGTTTACCAGTACTCGTGTGCGGGCCAGATTCAGCTCTGCGTAGAAGCATCATGCAGCCCATGTATTTCTTCAAGCCCCTATGGGCGGGGGCCTGTTCTAAAACTTGAATTCCCACCTTATCGCAATTTTGCAGAATGTGGCGACAATTTTAAAATGGAAAGAAGACTAATTTGATGATTGGAATCAAAATTCTTTGTATGCATCATCTAAAAATTTGTACGCACGTGATTCAAACAAGAGTGGGGTGACGAGAATATTAACGCATTCACATTACTATTTTCGCATTTTTCAATTTAACATAATCCTAAAGAACTTGTGACATAACCTAAACAAGTTATTTTCTATAGCCTCACTTTGAAATTCAATGGCGGTATGTGACTTTATAACTGTAACAGATTATAAAAACATAACTTGTATAGGTTATGCACTTGACTGGTTTACGTGTATGAAAAAAATATTTTTTAAAAAGTTTGCAAAAATAGCAGACGACATTTTCAGATGTAGTTTTTCTCGGCGTCTTAAGGGTTAAATGGCTTCCCAGTGACATAATTCATTGCCATTTAGTTTTCAACCCTTGTCCTGCTGAATAGATTAATTTCACTTCAGCAACAAATCAAATTACCCAATACAATGTATTCATTCAAACTTGTCAAAACTGCAAAATGAATGACAAACAGTGCAGATCCCTGTGGGAAGTCATCTGGTCTGGAGCTACACTGTTTGCAAAAGCAGGGGTTAGCTAGTAAAAAGTATACCGTAATAATCCCAAGTATTGAGAACGATAAGTTTAAGCAAACAGTGCCCATGGCAGTCTGATCAGGGTCTATACTGTCATTCCATCTACACTTTTTGGACTCCTTGCTTGATCATGACACAAATTTGTTGAAGTTTTGGAAGTACAAGTCCTCAAGGTGTCTGAATTGGTAATGTAAAAAGCAAGTGAGACAACTCAACAAGTTCCTGACAGCCTTCTAGGAATCTGGACCACTCTAAGAAGAAGCGGACTTGTCAAGAAAGGATTTGCTACGGAACAAATTTTGAACAAATTCTTTTTCTTAAGACTGAGTGTAGACAACAACTAATACGGGAAGAAAAATACATCTCTGAAAGGTGGACAGTGGTGTATACATCTATTTGACTTTTCAGTATTTCCCTTAAAATTTTCTCTAACAGATTTGTATGGCAACTGTTTGTTCCACAAAGATTCTTACATTAACCCATTGTATGCAGGAAACCCCTGAAGGGGTACCTTGGCAAACAGTGCAGGCCCAGATCAGATGCCACAGAATGTGGCATCTGTCAGATCAGGGCCTGCACTATTTGCTTACAGAATTTTCCATCAAAAATGGAATTAGAAAGAAAGAATAGGTCTACCATCCCTTAAATGACAAATGGACTTGTACAACATATAGCAATGGAAGAGTACCACATATAAAATGGGTTAACTTATACAGCAAAAAGGGAGCATCTATAGACAAATTCAGGGATCAGCCGAGGGGGCGATTCGGGCGACTTCTTCGCCCGAAGTTCAAGAACTTCGCCTAACCAGCCTGGAAAAGAGAAGTTGACTTCGCCCTGTTTTTTCCTTTGTCTCCAGGATCGGCTTTTCAAATGCGAAGTTATATCCATGGATAAAGGCACAAAGTTGATAACAACAAGAGGGCCCAGAGGGCCCTGGTTCGCTCACCTGATCCAATGTATAACAAGTGGGCCCCGGGCAGGGTCAATTTTGGCCCCAGGGCTATAATTTGAACAATCTTGGTAGAGGTCCACAAGATGAAGCTTCATATCAAATATGAAAGACCTGGGCTTTCTGGTTTCAGAGAAGAAGATTTTAAAGGTTTACCCTGCATACAGAAGTCTATGTAAAACAAGATTTTCCCTATATAAGTCTATGTTGAACCAAAGGGCCCCATAGCAGGGGCATTTTTGGCCCCAGGGCTATAATTTGAACAATCTTGGTAGAGGTCCACTAGCTGAAGCTTCATAACAAATATCAAAGACCTAAGCCTTGTGTTTCAGAGAAGATGATTTTTAAAGATTTTCCCTATATAAGTCTATGTAAAACCAAAGGGCCACATGGCGGAGGCATTTTTGGTCTCAGGGCTATAATTTGAACAATCTTTATAGAGGTCCACTAGCTGAAGCTACATAACAAATATCGAAGACCTAAGCCTTGTGGTTTCAAAGAAGAAGATTTTTCAAGATTTTCCCTATACAGTTAAACCTGTCTTAGTGGTCACCTCTATTAAGCAAGCAACCTGTCTTAAGCAAGCGGGCATTTAGTTCCCCAAACAGGCAAATGCATTAAAATTCACCTGTATTAAGCAAGCACCTGTCTTAAGCAAGCACATTTTGATTATCCATGAGGTGCTTGCTTAACACAGGTTGGACTGTATACGTCTATATAAAACCAAAGGGCCCCGGAGCGGGGGCATTTTTGGCCCCAGGGCTATAATTTGAACAATCTTGGTAGAGGTCCACAAGATGAAGCTTCATACCAAATATCGAAGACCTGGGCCTTGCAGTTTCAGAGAAGAAGATTTTTCAAGATTTTCCCTATATAAGCCTATGTAAAACAAAAGGGCCCTGGTGCGGGGGCATTTTTAGCCCCAGCACTATAATTTGAATAATCTTGGTAGGGGTCCACTAGATGAAGCTTCATACCAAATATCAAAGACCTGGGCCTTGCGGTTTCAGAGAAGAAGATTTTTAAAGATTTTCCCTATATAAGCCCATGTAAAACAAAAGGGCCCTGGTGCGGAGGCATTTTTGGCCCCAGCACTATAATTTGAACAATCTTGGTAGGGGTCCACTAGATGAAGCTTCATACCAAATATCAAAGACCTGGGCCTTGCGGTTTTAGAGAAGAAGATTTTTAAAGATTTTCCCTATATAAGCCCATGTAAAACCAAAGGGCCCCCGTGCGGGGGCATTTTTAGATCCAGCACTATAATTTGAACAATCTTGGTAGGGGTCCCTTAGATAAAGCTTCATACAAAATATCAAAGACCTGGGCCTTGCGGTTTCAGAGAAGAAGATTTTTAAAGATTTTCCCTATATAAGCCCAGGTAAAACCAAAGGGCCCCCGTGCGGGGGCATTTTTGGCCCCAGCACTATAATTTGAACAATCTTGGTAGGGGTCCACTAGATGAAGCTTCATACCAAATATCAAAGACCTGGGCCTTGCAGTTTCAGAGAAGAAGATTTTTCAAGATTTTCCCTATATAAGCCCATGTAAAACCAAAGGGCCCCCGTGCGGGGGCATTTTTGGCCCCAGCACTATAATTTGAACAACCTTGGTAGGGGTCCACTAGATGAAGCTTCATACCAAATATCAAAGACCTGAGCCTTGCGGTTTCAGAGAAGAAGATTTTTTAAGTTTGCGGTGAAAAAAATCTATTTTTGGCTACTGTGACCTATATGTGCAACGGACCGGAACCATTTGAACAACTTTGAAAGGGGACCACCTAAGGATCATTCCTGTGAAGTTTGGTCAAAATACGATCAGTGGTTTAGGAGGAGATGTCGTTTGAAGAAAAGTTTACGGACGCACTCACGGACGCACGACGGACAAAAAGTGATCCCAAAAGCTCACCTTGTCACTACGTGACAGGTGAGCTAAAAACACCTATTGATAATCCGATAATTAATAATCCAACTCCATGTGTTAATTGCTCAAATCAGAAACTGACCACCTATAGCGTTTAGCACAAGTTGTCAGATCAGTTGATTATGTAAATAGGTGAAACGGGTTAGTCCAGATCGGCATCTTTGATCTAATTTCATGGCCACTTAGACTTTGAGTAATCAGACTTGTCCGCGCAGCATGAGACGATCGGTCTTTTTGATCTTGGCAATATGATTGACGCATGAAAAACGTGCGTCTCATTTTACATATCAATATAAGATAGATAGAGGTGCGACTTTAACCCCTTTTTTACCAAATGGAATCTTCCTCCTTATATATAGCAGGAGTTCAATTCAAAATTTATGGGTGTCAGGTTATGTTTTCATGAAAATTTATTTGGAAAATAAGTTAATAACTGAAATTTTAGCAAACAGTAGAGGCCCTGATCAGACACCGGGTTCTGCGGCGTCTGATCTGGGCCTGCACTGTTAGCCAGGGTACCCGTGTTGGGGTTTCTGGTACTAAATGGGTTAACAGGTCTACCTAAACAAACAAGAGGACCATGATGGCCCTGGATCGCTCACCTGATCCATAGAGTAACAAGTGGGACCCAGGGAGGGCCATTATTAACCCCAGGGCTATAATGTGCATAATGTTCAGAGACGTCTAAAAAGGTGTCGCTTCATACCAAATATCAACAAAGGCTATAATTTGAACAATCTTGGCAAAGGTCCACTAGATATGCTACATACCAAATATCAAAGACCTGGGCCTTGCAGTTTCAGAGAAGAAGATTTTTATTAAAGATATTCCCTATATAAGCCTATATAAAACCAAATGGCTCCAGGGCGGGGGCATTTTTGGCCTCAGGGCTGTAATTTAAACCATCTTGATAGAGGTCCACTAGAGGAAGCTTCACACCAAATATCAAAGACCATGGCCTTGCTGTTTCAGAAGAAGATCTTTAAGGAATATCTCTATATAAGTCTATGTAAAACTAAAGGGCCCCAGGTCGGGGGCAGTTTTGGCCCTAGCACTATAATTTGAACAATCTTGGTAGGGGTCCACTAGATGAAGCTTCATACCAAATAGCAAAGACCTGGCCCTTGGGGTTTCCGAGAAGAAGATTTTTAAAGATTTTCCCCATATAAGCCCATGTAAAACCAGAGGGCCCCGGGGCGGTGGCATTTTTAGCCCAAGCACTATAATTTGAACAATCTTGGTAGGAGTCCACTAGATGAAGTTTCATACCAAATAGCAAAGACCTGGGCCTTGCGGTTTCACAGTAGAAGATTTTTAAAGATTTTCCCTATATAAGCCCATTTAAAACCAAAGGGCCCCGGAGTGGGGGGGGGGGGGGGGGGGGGGGGGGGGGGGGGAGGAGGAGAAGGACCATGGCTGTGTGGGATGAAGCTTCATACCAAATATCAAAGACATGGGCCTTACGGTTTCAGAGAAGAAAATTTTTAAAGATTTTCCCTATATAAGCCCATGTAAAACCAAAGGGCTCCGGAGCGGGGGCATATTTGACCCCATCACTATAATTTGAACAATCTTGGTAGGGGTCCCCTAGATGAAGCTTCATACCAAATATCAAAGACCTGGGCCTTACGGTTTCAGAGAAGAAGATTTTTAAAGATTTTTTTCCTTATATAAGCCCATGTAAAACCAAAGGGCCCCGGAGCGGGGGCATTTTTGGCCCCAGCATTATAATTTGAACAATCTTGGTAGGGGTCCACTAGATGAAGCTTCATACCAAATATCAAAGACCTGGGCCTTGCGGTTTCAGAGAAGAAGATTTTTAAAGATTTTCCCTATATAAGCCCATGTAAAACCAAAGGGCCCCGGAGCGGGGGCATTTTTGGCTCCAGCACTATAATTTGAACAATCTTGGTAGGGGTCCACTAGATGAAGCTTCATACCAAATATCAAAGACCTGGGCCTTACAGTTTCAGAGAAGAAGATTTTTAAAGATTTTCCCTATATAAGCCCATGTAAAACCAAAGGGCCCCGGAGCGGGGGCATTTTTGGCCCCAGCACTATAATTTGAACAATCTTGGTAGGGGTCCACCAGATGAAGCTTCATACCAAATATCAAAGACCTGGGCCTTGTGGTTTCAGAGAAGAAGATTTTTTAAGTTTTTGGTGAAAAAAATCTGTTTTTGGCTCCTATGACCTAGATGTGCAACGGACCGGAACCATTTGAACAACTTTGAAAGGGGACCACCTAAGTATCATTCCTGTGAAGTTTGGTCAAAATCCGATCAGTGGTTTAGGAGGAGATGTCGTTTAAAGAATTGTTTACGGACGGACGGACGCACGCACGCACGACGGACGAAAAGTGATCCCAAAAGCTCACCTCGTCACTACGTGACGGTGAGCTAATAAAAACCGTGATGTCAAGTCCCGATCAGGCGCTAAGGTGGGAACTAGAAAAAAAAGGAATATAGGATATGATAAATGAAAAGAACATATAAAAAACTGCCCCATTGCACTGCAGCAACTTGCCGCCATATCACGGTCACACAGATCGAAACTCCCGCCCGACTGCACAACATGACTCATAACCTCGAGGTGAGATTAAATCGGTTGTTTCCCTTTAGCGCCCTTCAGTGACTAAGTGAACGGGACATTGATACCGATGTCCGATGTGCATAATCATTCAGCAAGTGCAACAGCAACATTGGTTTGTAATTCGCAACGATATCACACCCGCAAACTGTATTTCTAAATTGCAAATAAACAACGATATTTAGGGAAAATTACCGAAAACTCGGCTCGACAATTTCCGTAATTTAGTCGTTTTTCTCAAGCCCTACTTCTACCTCTTGTCCCTCATTTCGCCCTGTCAGTGCCGGAGGGAGAAGTCACTTCTCCCTGCTTCCTGGGCCTACGATGATCCCTGCAAATTAAGCTATAGCTCAGATCAGTTTAGTAGCAGCCTGATCGGGCCATGTGTTGTTTGTTGTTTCAGACAAAAGAAAGCGTAACTCACAACTTTACACAGACCTCATACTGACCGCGACTTCCCATGCCTGAAAGGCCCAATTTTGCAGCTTCAACCCTTATCCTGCTGAAAAAGACATAACTATTACCTTTGCAAACAGTGTAGACCCAGATCAGATGGCCATCTGATCAGGATCTACAGTTTGCAATGCAGTTTGTGAAAATATCAAGTAATTTGGTTGACAGTGACTTTGTCAGAAATGGGTGTGGGTAAATAAAATTTATTCAGCAGGATAAGGTTTAAATAGTTTTTAAACAGACTGAAGGAACAAAAAATCAAAAATCAAGAAAAATATCAAGCACTAAAAGCCTGAAATCCTGCAAATGCCTGAAAAATAAGAGTCCTGTTTACATTGTTTTGTTTGCAAAAAAAAAAACATTACAAGAAAGAGTTCCTGATCAGGCTGGTGAAGTGCAGATTTATCAAGAATTTGATATACTTACTTCTTGAGAAAGGCTGCAAAGGCCCTTGTGAATTCATGGGGACTTACGTCTTTCACTGACACACCCATCTACAAAAACAAGAAAGTTTATTATGAAAAAGTAAAACTTGGTATGTACAGAATGATTAGCAAACAGTGAATATAGCCAGGGTTCAACATTAACTTTTTTAACAACCGGACTAGGTGGTCCTGTAACTCTGGATGCACTGGACCTGATCTAAGTTTAACTGGACCGAAGAAATGATGAAAATCATACTAAAGTGATACATCAGTTCTACAGTTATCAGATTATTTCTACTACTTATTATTTACATGCATAGTAAATCTACTTTACATAGTAAAATTACTGCAGCAAACAGAAACCCAGTTTATTGTAAATTCAACTGGACCATTCGAGCCAGCCAGCCACTGACCTCACTAGACCTGACCAGCTTTTCACCAGACAATGTCCATCGGTCTTTGGTTAATGTCGAGCCCTTACAGCTGTGTACCGATGCTTTCACCTGGAAGGATGTTCCATGATCCACAGTCTGACCACAGATGACAGTTTCATGAGGATAGCCACAAATTATTCTTCTTATCTCTGCACAAAAACATGCGAGTACTTGTCAGAAGCGCCTCACCGGCAGGGTACATCTTTTCCAGTAGCCTGTAAGACTGCAAAGCCCTTTATATCTGCTTTTAGGTACTCTCCTCCAAATTATTAAATGCTTGGTATTGCATGTAGGCACCTCGCTAGGTGCTTGATAATCCCTGCGGTTTTCGAAGAAAAAGCGGGGATATTGTATTTACCCACCCACACCTCAGTGACCTGTCCATCTGTCTGTAATGTCCCACCATTGCTCAGAGACCATTTAATCTAGAAACTTGAAACTTTCAAAGGCAATAGCCCTTTGCCTGAGGACTACAGCAACATACTAAGAATTTTGATCTGACCCCCCCCCCCCCCCCCACTCCAGGCAGGGAGTGGGGCCCCAACACTGCCCGAAGGATAAAATTCATTTTGCTCATAGTCATGTTGCGTATTCGCCCCCGCACATCAGGGCTTGAAGAAAGAGATTGGGCTGCATGATGCTTCCATGCAGCGCTGAAACCAACCACGCACATACAAGTACTGGTAAACCACCTAGAGCACTTCCAGGCTGTAAGCCTGCCAAGGCAAAATGGTTGGGAGTCGGACCGTCCATGCATATAAACCCTTTTGGCAGCGAGTTTTTTCATCTTTTTGGGAATGATACCGGTACCGGTTCAATTGGGAAAAATAGCATCATTTTTCATCACGTTATTCTACATACATCCTCTTCGGGGAAAAAGGCTCATGGGTGTAACTCCCGCTCCACACCTTGTCTTCTTGTCATAGTTTCGAGCGCATGCATGGGTCGGACAGTGTATTGTCTATAGTGCCAGTGCTTGTCTAACTTTGATTTGAAGTCATTGACATCTTTGGCATTGGCGACCCAGTCTGTTAGCGTGTTCCGGTTGTTTACTACTCTCAGCCCAAAGGAGGGTTTCCTGATGTTGAGTCTACCACGATTCTTGGCAAGCTATAGGTTGTGGCCTCTTGTATGGGATGTGTTGTTTAGCGGTAACAGTCTCTCTTGATCTACATTGTCTCTACCAGTGAGAATCTTGAAGGCTTGTATCATGTTGCCCCTTTCTCTTCTGAAGAACATGGAGGGGAGTTTCATTGCTCTCAGTCGGGCTTCATATGGCAGGTTTCTGAGGGATGTGCATAACTTGGGCCAACCTTAAAAAATTGTTGGTTTGCTGTTTACCGACCCAGAAAATTTTAGGTGGGTCGGTCGGTCGGTTATTTTTTTTTTTTCTCTTGTAAAAGTGGGTCGGTCTGTCGGCTTTTTTTTTTTTCCCTCGTTTTTTTTTTTTTAACCGAAATAGACAAAGCATATGATTTGCATAACTTTGATGCATGTTTCTGTTCTTGATATCTTTAAACTTGCTTAAAATATAAACTTGCTAACAACTGCATCATTATTTTCCAGGTCTTGCTGCCAAAAAGTGAAACTTAAGAGCAAGAAGTTCTTTCTGATATTTGTAATTGAACAGTGGAAGGAAAAAATAAATTGTTTTCAATGGCGTCATTAAACAAGTCCTCCCATGTGTGAAAAGTTGGCAAACGCTTTAATACATTTTTGACAACTGTGATCCGCTTGTGTTGTGCTTTTTGAACTTCAACCGAAATGCAGAATGTAGCTTCGGCACTTGGTGCCTTTGCGGCCATTTTCTAGAGACGATCTGTCATCGAAACGCTTATTGACAATTGAATGAAGTTTAACAGGGCTTCCATTAACTCCCAAATTCAGGAAGTCCCAGACTTCCTACCCTTGAAATCTGGAAGTCCCACTGGAAAATTCAGGAAGTCACAATTTTTAATCAAGGTGTTTGCGGATCGTAAAATTGTTTTGATGAAGAAATATATATCATTCAATCTATGAATCTCTTGTTTGCATTTTTAATCACTTGTTTCTTCTTTTAGATTGCTAGTTAAGTGTGGATATGTAAACTGACCGGCTCAAAAATTACTTGAATAGTGTTGACTGGGCCGTTAAATTCAAAACAATCAAGCAAAGCTCTGTGAGGAAGTTAAAACTACTCATAACTATGTGACATACATGCGGTCAGTACAGTGCAGAGGAGTGCTTACAAAAAAGAAAACTATTTTTGCTTGGCCTGTATAAATCATTCACGAAATTTGCATTATTAAATCACGCAAAATCACGCTCTCGTTTCCTCGCGAGATTTCGAGCTTGGGGGGGTCACGTGATCATCTGATATGGTCGCCAACGTTACTTCCTAGTTAAACAAGATAAATTCATTGTAATTATTTACGTTTTTTCTTGAAGATTTGCCGACCAAATAAGATAAATAGTGAAGTGATTATTCCGAATATTGTTTTATTCCTATTTGCTTGCTGTTATTTAAATGAAATATTGATTTTCTAACGAAAAGACCGTGGCTGAAACTGGTGAGCTGTTTGGCACTTATTTCGCAACAATAACGAGTTAGTGAAAATGTGGTCGTGTAAACTATGCTTTCCGTAAGTGTGAGTGCCATGGAGATGATCGTGCATTTACTTATGAACTTTTTCTAAGTTTCTATCGGTCTATAACGGGAAATTATGGGCTAGAATGATTGCTTTTGTGCTCCAGGTTGTAGCCGTGTACTCTCAAAGGGAGCAGTTCGCTCATTCCACAGGTTTCCAGAAAAGCCTGAATGGTATAATAAAAAGGCATGACCTTCAAAATTAATTTGGAAAAAGTCTGATTTTTTTTTTTTGCAAACAGTGTAGGCCCTGATCAAACGCCATGTTCTGTGGCGTCTGATCTGGGCCTGCACTGTTTGCCAAGGTTTCCGGTACTAAACGGGTAAAAGCTATGAAGTTATAACTTTACAACTACAGCTGTATATATTGTCGGTGTGGGTGTATCTGGTGCTTTTCTTATTTGTGTACATATACTGTTCTTTCTTTCCTTCCTTTCTACTGATACTGCGTCGGTCACATTTGACCATTACCGGTAATTTAAAAAAAAAAAAAAAACTACAGATGAAAACATTGGCAGGATTGGAGACATTGAGAACCCCTGAGATTAATCACGGGTGGTAATCAGGGGAACTAGCTCGAAAATGAGTCAATGGAAATTTGTTCCCTCGACACGTCCGGGAACTCTCGAGCTAGCTCCATCACCAAGAAACTCGTAAACAAAGGTAGGTCTCGAAGAGTTTTATCACCATTTTTTTCTTTGTAAGCTATTTATAAAAAATCCGGCAATGCAGTTCCACATAGAAATGATTTAACTTTGTACTCCGCTAGAATTTGCCATGGAAATTTGCAGCGCTGGAGTATGAATGAAAGCAAACTTTTTATCACGGACCGGAAAAATTGTCAATTAATGTCATTACGGAGATTTTGGCCGACGATTTTTCATTTTCCGTCAAAAGTACGCCCTTGGCACCCACAGAAACAACATCCCTCGTGAAATGAAACATGGAAAAAGTGAAATAAGCAAAAAAAAATTGGCAGTGATTACGTAACTTGCGACTTATGACGAAATTACTGTCTGAGCTAGTCTTCTCGACAAGGAGCTAGTTCACTCGACATAAAAAAGAAAATGAAACGTTCATCAGATTCGATGTCTTTCTATGGTCCAACCCAGGTTATCCAACTGGTTTCTTTACCTCTGGCTAACAAAGGTAGGTCTCGAAGAGTTTTATCACCATTTTTTTCTTTGTAAGCTATTTATAAAAAAAATCCGGCAATGCAGTTCCACATAGAAATGATTTAACTTTGTACTCTGCTAGAATTTGCCATGGAAATTTGCAGCGCTGGAGTATGAATGAAAGTAAACTTTTTATTCCGGACCTGAAAAATTGTCAATTAATGTCATTACGGAGATTTAGGCCGACGATTTTTCATTTTCCGTCAAAAGTACGCCCTTCACACCCACAGAAACAACATCCCTGGTGAAATAAAACAGAGTCTTATCATAAGGAACAATGATATATATGGTTTAGGGGTTGGGAGCTGAATTATTTTCAAAATATTAAACATTTTGAGTTTTCCATACAAATGCCTATATGTCAATTTTACGTTTTATGTAATTTTACCCCAAGGCCCATCCAGGGGCTATTGTATCATGAACGGAAAGTTATTTGGCTCAGTAAGTGTCACGCGAAATTTCAACTTTGTAGCATAACAGAAACGGGAATTATGGGCTCCAAGAGAAACGCGAACGTTAACTTTAACGTTTGTTAGACCCTGGTTAGGACTCTTGGGCAATGGCATCTGACAATCGGACACGCTCAGGAGCATGGCCCTGGGACAATCGTATCATGAACAGAAAGGTCACGGTCTGAGTAAGCGTCATACCAATTTTCAACTTTGTAGCATAACATAAATGGAAGTTATGGGCTCCAAGAGAAATGCAGACGTAAACTTCGAAATTTGTTAGACTCTGTTTATGAACGTGACTTTCCATTGCAGAACTAGGACATCCATATATGACTCAAGAGAGGCTCGAACCACACCGGCAGGATACCAGATCACTGTCTGTCGGTCACAAGTGCAGAGATCACTCGCGCTACGCGCTCATGATCTATTCACTATAACGACTGACTTCCAGTCTGTGATATATTAAGCAACTAATAAGCACCAACTTATCTTTCAACAATTTAGTCGAAAACTGTGTTGAGCATTTATGGGTATAGGGGAAACGATAGTTTGTTCGAGGCATCTGGGTCACATGACCAAGATGGTTACCATGCCCATACATGGTGAAACCATTAAAAATCTTCTCTAGAACCAGTGGGCTGAATTCAAGAAACTTGTAGTACCTAGGACTGCAGCACAACACAATTTGTATAAACGATGACTTAAGGTTTCTCAAAAATAATCAGATCACCTGCGGGAACAATATGTGATTTCTGAGTGAAACAAAAATCATCAAAAAGATTACCAGTAGGAATCAAATACTTCATTTATTTAATCAAACCTTCACACGACACTGACATTTGTGTGCATATATATTTTCTCTCTTTTTCCACCCATCCATCCTTCCATCCATCTACCCACCGACCCATCCATCCATCCATCCGTCCGTCTGTCTGTCCGTCTATATGTTCGTTCGTCCATCCGTCCTCCAATGGACCAATCCATCCAAATACCCACTCATCCCTTTCTATTGTGCACCCTTCCATCCATCCATCAATCATTCCATCCATCCATCCATCCAACATCCATTGATCCGCTGCAAATGGGAGGGGGCGAAGCAACTATGTGGGCGAAATGACTAAGGGGGGCGAAAAGACCAGGTCTGTTGGAAAAACAGGGGTGCAAAATGGGGGCGAAACGAACAGGGAGAAACGACTGGGGGACGCCTTTGGGGCATAGCATCTTGTTACCCAACTAGCCACTGGTAAAGAAACCAGTTGGATAACCTGGGTGGGACCATAGAAAGACATCGAATCTGATGAATGTTTCATTTTCTTTTTTATGTCGAGTGAACTAGCTCCTTGTCGAGAAGACTAGCTCGGACAGTAATTTCGTAATAAGTCGCAAGTTACGTAATCACTGCCAAATTTTTTATGCTTATTTCAAACTGTCCATGTTCCATTTCACCAGGGATGTTGTTTCTGTGGGTGCCAAGGGCGTACTTTTGACGGAAAATGAAAAATCGTCGGCCAAAATCTCCGTAATGACATAAATTGACAATTTTTCCGGTCCGCGATAAAAAGTTTGCTTTCATTCATACTCCAGCGCTGCAAATTTCCATGGCAAATTCTAGCGGAGTACAAAGTTAAATCATTTCTATGTGGAACTGCATTGACGGATTTTTTTATAAATAGCTTACAAAGAAAAAAATGGTGATAAAACTCTTCGCGACCTACCTTTGTTTACGAGTTTCTTGGTGATGGAGCTAGCTCGAGAGTTCCCGGATTTGTCGAGGGAACAAATTTCCATTGACTCATTTTCGAGCTAGTTCCCCTGATTACCACCCGTGTTAATTGGAGGCTGTTGTCATTTAATCAGAAGAAAATCATTGGGGAATCAGGTTCACTTTGTAGTGGATCCAACCCTCATGGATCAGACCATCTTGTGACCCTTAATAACAGGTCATTTTTATATTTACTTTTATTTGTTTGGATATATTTGAAATTTATCTCCAACTCATCGACTATATATTTACACTCACCCCCTGCCCCATTCTACAGTAGGATTACCACAAAATGTGACACAAATAAAATAAGATGTGTAACTCCTTTAGCACTTTTTGTATACCCCCGTACACTCGTTGTTGTTGTTGCGAAATAAGTGCCTTTCAGCCACTGTCTAATCGTTCGAAAATCAATATTTCATTTAAATAACAGCAAGCAAATAGGAATAAAACAATATTCGGAATTACCACTTCACTATTTATCTTATTTGGGCGGCAAAGCTTCAAGAAAAACGTAAATAATTACAACGACTTTAACGTGTTTAACTAGACAGTAACGTTGGCGACCATATTAGGTGATCATGTGACCCCCCCCCACCAGCTCGAAATCTCGCTAGGAAACGAGAGCGTGATTATGCGTGATTTAATAATTCAAATAAGGTCAATATAACTTTCCAAGTAAAAGTCCCTTGCCCCCCCCCCCCCCCCCCCAAAATAGTAAAGAAAACAACCGCATTACCCACACCCATATATGCCTAGTGGCCCATTTTTGAGTCATTAGCAAACCGTGTAGACCCAGATCAGACGCCACAGAACATAGCGTCTGATCTGTCTACACTGTTTGTAGAACTTAACACAAATAAAACAAACCTGACACCCATTGTCATATATGGATTAAAAAGAAATAAAGAGAAATTCTTTTGTAAAAGATTTTTGCTAAACTTTGCAAAACATAAGCTTCGAGTCTTCATTGTACTCTAAACACTCAGAAATGCTTCAGACAAACAGACAGAAACACGTGCAACATTGGTCAATTGGAGCAGACTTAGACGAGTCAGCGGTAGTTTTTTTTGTTTGTTTTTTTGGCTTTTTGGCTAACATACAGATCAGACTGCAGCTCGGACCCTGACGAACCGGCCTGGTCACATTCGCCGGTTGTACGTATCGCGGCGAAATTTTGGGATTTTATAAATTATTTTCGTCATTTCACCTAGTGAAAACCTGCTATTTACTCAAGAAAAATTCGTATCTATCTTTGAAACTATTGTCACACAATGCATCGTTAATGCTAATGATAATCTCACCAAACGCCTTTAGAAATTACGACCCGCTTTAATTTAAACACAAGTTTACAGGATTAAAAAACACTTATCGTCAATGAGATAATTAGTTTATCCTCAACTACTAATCCGTTTAATTATGTGCAAACACCGAGCAATCACCTCGACACGTTTTTCACACACCGATGACGATCAAAGGTGTGCCGACGCACGTGATTCTGACTGTCAATATAATACCGCGCAGGCAGAAAATGGGACGTCCACACAGAATGCGGTTTCAGCTAAGAAGGCGGAGCAAACTTATTACAAACCGCTAAAAGTGGGCGGGTTTATACGTCTCGGTAAAGATTTTTGGCCGTACAGAGAAATCTCAGACTGCAGCTCGGACCCTGACGCACCGGCCTGGTCACCTTCGCCGGTTTAACGTATTTTCGAGGCACCAAAATCTAACGGCGGTCGCAGCTACCTTTTTGGATTTTATAAATTATTTTCGTCATTTCACCTATTTACTCAAGAAAAAAAAATGCGTATCAATCTTTGAAACTATTGTCACACTTTGCATCGCTAATGATAATTTCACTACCAAACACCTAAATTACGACCCGGTTTAATTTAAACAGTAACAAGTTTACAGGATTAAAAAAACACTTATCGTCAATGAGATAATTAGTTCATCTTCAAATACTAATCCGTTTAATTATATGCAAACACCGAACAATCACCTCGACACGTTTTTCACACACCGATGACGATCAAAGGTGTGCCGACGCACGTGATTCTGACTGTCAATATATTACCGCGCAGGCAGAAAATGGGACGTCCTTAGTACTCAATCAACACAGATAGCGGTTTCAGCTAAGAAGGCGGAGCAAACTTTTTACAAACCGCTAAAAGTGTGCGGGTTTATACGTCTCGGTAAAGATTTTTGGCCGTACAGAGAAATTTTCGGGAGTCCGCGGGACGCCTTTGATGTTTAATTTGGGCGTCCGGAAGCGATTTCAGGACGTAATATACGCCGTACGTCCGCCTAACGGAAGCCCTGCTCAGCTGAGGCGGATCACGCACGCGTTACAATGATGCGACACGAACTCAAATATGGAAAAAGAAACGTTGGGACTAAAATCCGGACGCTACCGGAACGAGTCGGAAAATTTTTTTTTTTTTTGACGGCAAAAAAAATGTTCGGGTCGCACGAAAATTTCGGGTCGGTCGGTAAACAGCAAACCAACACCTTTTTAATTTTGGCCTTGGTAGCTCTCCGTTGGACTTTTTCCACCTTGTCTGTGTCCCTGGCGAATTGGTGTATTCTTGGTGCATTCCCGTACTCTACAGTACCATCGTGGTATATATAGCTTCTTGATAACAAGCTTGTCTCTGGTGGCAAAGGCTCTTGGCCTGCACAGGGGATAGTTCTCCCTGCAAAGGGGGCCTCCAGTTAAATCCCGATCTGAAGAATGGACACTTTATGGCATTCATCCCTGCAAATGGTGCCAGTGGAGTGTGAAAATTTTATCATCACTGCTGGGGATCAAACCCAGACCTCCAGCATCAGAGTGTGTGTGTGAATTGGGGTTTAACGTAGCTTTCAACAATTTTTCAGTCATATCACGACGGTGTCTGGTTGCGACAGGGAGCTCAATGCCCACTTTTATTGTGCTGCCTCACTGAAGTATCATGTCCCAGACACATTACATGATACCACACCCAGTCACATTATCCTGACACTGGGTCGACCAGTCCTAAATCTACCCTGTAAATCTGAGTGCCAAGCGAGGAGCAGCTAGTACCATTTTTAATGACTTTGGTATGTCACGGCCCCGGATCGAACCCGTGACCGCCCGTTCTCCGGAGCGGACACTACCGAGCTATCGGGACCGGTAGCATCAGAGGCAAGTACACTAACCACGGGTCACTCTGATCACCGCAAGACACCACATGACACTTCAAGACACATTTATTTGCTATATATTTTATAAATTTTAGCTTGAAAAATGTGTATTATTGAATTTTTATATCTTTGACAGTACTTTTCATGGAGATGAATAATATTAATACGCAGTTAGTCAATATCGTATGCTTACGACTCAGTATGATTCAATGTCACATGGTAAAGCATTGGAAATTGATTCTACGGGTTGTCATATATTACCAAAATATTTTCATTTTACATCATATGCGACCTGTCACGTTCGCCTAATTTGATAAAAATTCATATGAGCGAGACGGGGAACAGCATAGCCTAATTGGTGTCCATTCTAAACCCCAATTTATATGGAGAAAACTCGGGTTTACATATATCTTTTTTCAAGTTTTTGCTCAAAATCAAAGTCATGTTGTGACCTGCGGTGTCTTTTTTTTGCATTATAAGAGTATTTTGTTATGAGTAACAAAATGTAAATAAATGAGTCCTGCGATGAACTACAGTGTCTTGCGGTTTATGCAATGTTGGTACTTTTTATTTTATATGATGAGTAAAATGTATAAAATTTATAGTAAATATAGGTGTCTTGTAGTGTACTGCAGTGTCTTTTATGCATTATAGGATATTTGTTTATTCTATTTTATGAGTGACAAAAAGTATCCTAGAGTGCCCAAAGTTCGTTACGCTAAGCCAACGTGGTCTACACATAATACTATAAAGCAGTACAAATCAAATCAATTCACTCACCTCACTAGCTTGTCATATCGTATTTCTGAGTAACAAAGCAATTCCCCTATTTTAGTTCCCCGTTCAAGTATATAACAACAGTTTCAAATGTAAACAAATATAGCCTCTGCAACCTTTTTTGGTCCTAAGTTCGTGACGTCATCATTTTTTGAGCTCAACTGCTAGGCTACACTACGTAATTCTTAGGTTTTCGGTAGTTATACTCAGTATTTGAATAGATGACCAGTTCAAAGTTTAAACAGCAAACTGATCAGTATGAAGTCTTGACTTTAAAAAGAAATGCTAAAACAGAAAGTTTTACTTTTTCAACATCCAAGACAGTAAAAAACAACTTGGAAACATAACTTGTATTTGATAACAGATTTATTCCTTATATGGGGCAAATTATGCAATGAGGACACAGGAATACTATGTGACGCCTTACAACTGAGATATCAGTGCAGTATTTGAGATGCACCCAGTGGTTACATGTGCACCCGTTCCACAAAACGTCCCTCTGTACTCTAAGAACCAACAGAATTTCGGAAACGATTAATTTCTTTATCTTGGCCTGATTTTATTTGACATGACATGTGACCTTAACCCAGAAATGGTAAACAAAACAGACGACAGGTCGTTGTGGCACATCAGATTGAAAAATATTTTTTATTAGTATTTTTCCAGATGACGAATTTGGGAATAGTGAAAATGGCTTTCTTACATAAGAAAAATAAAATATGGATGTTAACTCATTTGTATGAAAGCCATTCATGACAAAACATTGCCCAGGAAAACTTCTAGTCGACAGCTAAAAATAACCGCATATGAAAGTCACGTGAGAAGGAGGTCAGCGCGAGGAGCACAGAAAATGATGACGTCACGGAGTTAAGGCGGTAACGAACTTAGGGCACCCGACGATAAATAAATGAGTCCTGCGGTGAACTACAGTGTCCTGCGGTCTTGCAGTGTCTTTTTAGGCAATGTAGGGTACTTTTTTATTTTATATGATGAGTAAAATGTATTAAATATATAGTAAATAATGGTGTCTTGCGGTGTCCTGCAGTGATCAGAAGGACCGCACTAACCACTGGGCTATCACACTCCTATTTTTATTTTGTAGGAATTGTATCATCATTATGAATTGATTAATATGCTGCCACGTGATCGCCCAGAATTGAAATAAAATTTATTCTATTCTTTGAATCCTTAATTGTTTTAAACGCATCCATTGCCTCTTTTTTTTTTTTTCTTTTTCAGCTAATATACTATACTTTTTCTTTTGACTATACGGGAGATAGATAGATAGATAGCTAAATTTAGCCAACCAATCAACTGAGGTAATGGTCAAAAATGACCGACTCAGTATAAGATAGAAAGATCTTCGACCTACTCAGTATAAGAAGATAGATAGATCTCCGACCTATCTAAGAAGATAGACAGATAGACAAAATCAGTCTACACCTAGGGTATAAAACATTCCCCACCACAGCGAAAAACTGGATTTTCGGTTCACAAAACCGTTCAATCTAATGCATTTTTGAAGTTTCCATAGCTTCGAAATGGACTAGAAAGTTCACTTATACGCTGTATAAACATAGTTTTTCTTTATCAGTTCAATACAAAATAGTTTAAACCAGCACAACCGTGAAATTAACGACTTGGCTGACAGTGTACGATCTAAAACTCACGTTGAAATTTTGGAAAGGAAGTGGGGTTTCTCTTTCTCAGCGAAGGAGTCCAGCTAGGGGAGGTAATCTAACCAAATCGAAGAACACTAATGTCCGGAAATTGTCCGGAAAATGGGGGTAGTGGTGCGTTATACCTAATATCTCCACTTTGGGTGGTCAGAAATTAATAAAATTAGTATCAAATAAAATTTTAAGCTACATTCTAAAAGATGATAAAAAGTATTTTTATTTTTAACATTTTAAGAGACCATTTCTGAAGTTAATTTGTCCGGGAAATTCCCGGATTGTGACCTGGATGTTGGAGTAGTTGTGCGTTATCCCTAATATCTTCACTTCGGGAGGTCAGAAATTAACAAAATTAGTATCAAATAAAAAGTTTAACTCCATTCTAAAAGCCTGTTAAAAATTATTTTTCATTTTCAACATTTTAAGGGTCCATTTCTGAAGTTAATTTGTCCGGAAAATTCCCGGATTTGTGGGACATTGGCAAACAGTGTAGATCCAGATCAGATATTTAACCCATATATGCCTCGCGTCCCATTTGTGGGACATTGGCAAACAGTGTAGACCCAAATGATCAGACTCTGCAAAACGTGGCGTCTGATCTAGGCCGCAAAATGCTGGCGATGAATTAGATGTACGGACTTTGGGTGATTTTACGGACCATTATCAATGCACTCAGGCATTTTCCAGAAGCACCAGACTGGACTTTTTGCGATGAATGAAGTTTCCGCCTGCCTGTATCTTTTTCTTTCTTTTCTTTCTTTCTCTATATACTGCCATACGCCCTCGCAGACATTCTAGGCAGGTGTATATTACATACACTCCAGTTCTGCAGGATGAAAGCCTACACAGTAATCATGTAATTATGGTAGGGTTTTTTAACCTGCACAGGGGATGATTCTCCCTGCACAGGGGGCCTCCAGTTAACGTCCCGATCCGAAGGACGGTGCACTTTATGACATTCATACCTGCAAATGATGCCAGTGGAGCGTGTTCGGACACTGAAATTTTATCGCCGCTGCCGGGGATGAACCCGGGACCTCTAGCATCAGAGGCAAGTGCACTAACCACTGAGCTATCACGCTCCACGAAGTAGGGTTTTCTTTCTTTCGAGAACGCTGACATTTTTCCCCATTTGCCAAACATTCAACTAAATGCTGTCTCATTTTTGACACGTCGAATATTATTCTAGTGTTAAATGAGTCCGGAGCAAAACAAAACTCTACCACGTTCGCTATTGCAAAAAGCCCACAATCATTAAAATTCGGTTATTGTTGAACAGGGGTATACATTTGTGCCTTATTTCTGCTTAAAAACATAGGTTGTGGGTACTCGTTGAAACCGTCTCGCCATTCTATGGAGTTCGTACACTCTCTGTTTAGAGCAGAAATATGAAAAATATGGGATTTTTTGTTTTATCGGAATTTCATTTTAGGGTTACTAAATTTATATTTTCTAGATCTCTGCTTAAAAGTACAGTATGGTTGCTCGTCAGAACAGCCTCGGTGAGGTGATTCTAAAAAGTACCCACAATCGATTTTTAGCAGAAATAAGGAAAATAATAATAAACTGCATTTTATATAAAGAAAACTGGGGTTCATGGGTGTGTACATTATTTTCCCTATTTTTGATCCAAGACATAGGTTGTTGTTACTCGTTAGAACTGCCTCAACGAGGATGTTCTTACGATGTTTGCAGTATAAATAAGAAAAAATATGACGAATTTTTATCAGAAAAGTAACCATTTTGGAAATGTGAAAAATGCACTATATCTCGAAACCTTAAGTCCTACAAAATTGGAATACAAAGTCTTCAAAATGACCAAAATAGTGTTGACGGTGTAGTTTAATCTCAATTCAAACAAACAAAATAACAGCATTCATTCAAAATATCAATTGGACACAACTTTTGTGGGGAAGTCACTTTCTACTATTTCTATCCAGGTATGCAGCACATGTCAACTTATAATGAGTTAAAGCAATTAATTTAGCACATGTTTAATCTCGTTAGAAAATTAATGGCCCGTAAAATTGCTCAAAGTCCGTACACCTAATTCACCGTCAGCAAGAAATGGATGCGGCTCAATTTCGTCCTTGTTTAAACAAACACTGTAAAACCAGATCAAATGCCATATTTTGCTGCCCAGATCAGACGCCAAGTTTGCAGCGTCTGAACATAAAGGTCCGTAAAAACATTAAAAGTCCGTACACCTAATTCATCGCCAGCAAGAAATGGATGCGGTTAAATTTCGTCGTTGTTTAAGCAAACAGTGTAGACCCAGATCGGATGACGCATTTTGCAGCCCAGATCAGACGTCAAGTTTTGCAGCGTCAGATCATAATGGTCCGTAAAATCACTCAAGTCCGTATACCTAATCCATCGCCAGCAAGAAATGTATGCGGTTAAATTTCGTCGTTGTTTAAGCAAAGAGTGTATACTCAGATCAAATACCGCACTTTTGCGGCCCAGATCAGACGCCACGTTTTGCAGCGTCTGATTATTTGGGTCTACACTGCTTGCCAATGTCCCACAAATGGGATGCTAGGCAAATATGGGTTAAATATCTGATTTGGATTTACACTGTTTGCCAGTGTCCCACAAATGGGACGCTAGGCATATATGGGTTAAACCTTTGATCAAGATCTACACTGTATGCCAATGTCCTACCAATGGGACGCTATGTATATATGGGTTAAACCGTTAATCAAGTTCTACACATTCAAGAGATAGATAGATAGAATAACAAACAAAAACAAGATAAGTCGTGGCACATCAATTAATCGGGTGGTAACGTTAATTAGGTGAGACAAAATCTGATTTTTTTGTACGAAAGTGTCTTTATAAACGGGTAAACAATAAACACAGATTTTATAAAGAGATCACACACGTCGCAGGACTGCTTACGCTCTACGGTGATTATTTGAGCAGTATTTCATTTATTTTTAAAGGCATCAAAATGGCTTAGTGATTTCATTTGAAATATCAATATAATCTATACTGATGAAACACTGGGAAACGTTCGATCGCCACAACACGACACTTAATATCAGCTGCAATGAAGTGAAAATGAAACTGCGTGTCTTGGTGTTGTTTTTTTGAAAAGTAACTTACGACAAAATACACAGTTTTTGCCACTTTTCCATTCAAATAATTTGATCTTGACGTAAAATAAGGCGAGGTAAACCAAGTGTCAACAATTTCGGTAAGACTGCAGCCCAATGCAGCATACCAAGTTTCAAGCTTCCTAAAAGAAGATTTGCAAATTTTTACCGGTGGCCGTATTGAGTTGGAGACCAAGATCTTATGAACAACTTTCATTTTCCCAATCAACATTAAACTACTGCAAAGCATCAAAACCAGCTTGTCGTATCTTTGTATCCTTGCAGTCATTGTTCCGCACTTGCGGTATTGGCGTATGTTGCATATACCTCGCCCAATGAAAGTATCTTTGAGATAGTTTCATTAAAAATACTAAAACATGCATTTTTATACTATATTCTAACATTTTATGTGTCCTTGTCCGTCCAGGTGCAGTCCTTGTCTGTCCTTGTCAGTCCTTGTCTGTCCTTGTCAGTCCTTGCCTGTCCTTGCCAGTCCTTGCCAGTCCAAGCAATGTTTTGTAGGACCGGTAGTTTCAGAGGCGGCGAAAATAAAATAACTAAATCCGTAATATTCAGGACAGAGGTCTAGTAAACATTGGAGCGCTTTGGTGTAGTGGTAGCGCATCGGATTTGTGATCAAGTGGTGTGCCCTTGAGCAAGGCACTTCACCCACATTGCTTAAAAAAAAACAAAAGTACTGGTTACCACCCAGGAAATCAGGTACTCGTAATGCTCAGATGTGAGCGAGTAGCAGTAATAGGAGAGAAAAAAAAGAAAGAAACCTTAACCTTTGGTATTTATAAAAGTTCATTCATCTGATTGCACAATTCTACTTTCATGTCATAGGCTACGATAGAATAAGAAAAATCCCTGTTTTGCCTTTTTTTCAGTGGAAAGAAGGAATACTTATGTCTATCCTTGCCAGTATGAACTTTACGAAATGTCGTAGAATGGCAGTACTTTGAAATCCTATGAGTACGGGGCTGGATATAATCAAGAAGGGACACAGCCACAAGGCCGTTGACTAATGACTATCTTGTAGAAAAGGCAAAGTCGTGCCACTGAAAGTCTTTCTTCAAAGGGTTGCCAGTCCAGCTTGTGCAACAATGAAGAGACGTTAGTTAGCCTGGCACAGTCATTCATGGTCCAACGGGCTGCACGTCTTTGGACCATTTCAACATTATGGGTGTTCCTTTTTGTACGGGGTCCTATATGGGTGAAGCATACTCCAGCTTGGGACGTGTAATCTTGCAATTACGGTAGGGATCTTTTAACCTTATTTATTTATTTATTTATTTATTTATTTATTTATATTTATTTATTTATTTATTTATTTATTTATACAATATTTTAAGAGGGTGGCACAATTAGCTGCAAAGCTAGTCTACCTTGTGGCCCTCTGTAAAACCTTCACCCGGGATGGTTCTTCCTGCATAGGGGCGAAGGTGGGGGTGGGGCGCCAGTTAAGACCCCATTCGAAGGACGGTGTTTTTTGTGGCATCCATCCTTGCAAATGATGCCAGTAGAGTATGTTCGGACACCGCAAGTTTATTACCGCTGCCTGTAGCACCATAGGCAAGTGTACTAACAACTGAGCTACCACGCTTGTTTTCACTTTAGTAAAATGTTAGTTGGCTGACTTGGAATAGGGTTAACCTTCATTGTGAAAGCTACTGTTTTTCGTTTCCTGGTTGTCATAGTGTAAGATTGCTATTTTTGTTTATATATGAATATATTTACTCCCATATTGTAGATGTATCTAAAACCATTCGACTGTACTTACTATTACAATTTAATATTTAGGATTCTCCTTACCCAAGTAAGTTTTAAAGATTTAATAAACGAATCTACATCTAACATTCTAAGACATCCCTGATTGTAATCTTGCGTAATTACTGTTCTTTTAATTTTGTCAGGACCCTTATTCCATTAATAATCATAAAACGTTTTTTGAATAGCATCAATTATTTCCATTGGTGGAGAAGGAAGCGATAGAGGATCTAAAGTAGAAGTAAAACAAAGATCAGGAATTGATACAATTAACTTACGCCACCCATAAAAGACACCAAAGGGAAAGAAATACAAACATTAAGCGACCAGACCATAATGGAAACCTAAACAAAGGAAGGCCATAAGGACAGTTACTTTCCCACAAACTTGCCATATGGCCATCCAACATTAAAAGACACAAGTGATACACACAGTAAGTAACAAACAACAGCATAAATAAATCGCCACAGAAGAGCCGCCTTGGAACGGTCAGTGGAAGATTTCCACTGGGAGGCTTAAATCGATTTTACGTGGCCACAATCCTCGCCCTTACTTCCGTCGCGATTTAGACAAATAATGTGTTCAGTCCGCATGAAGGCCTCCTAACTCATCAGTGCAACATCTACGTGAACACAAAAATCAAAGAACCACAGAGGTGAGACAACGGTGAGGACTCGACAGCAAGAAACCACTGAAATGCTGGAGCAAAAGAAAACCAACAGTTAGACTACGATGAGCCCGACCAGAGACAGAGCATCAGGCACCAACCAACATTATCTCTCTAATTCTCAATAAGCCTTTACGTTGGAGCCGTCATAGAATCTGAGGCCTGACCCACCAGCGTGCAATTAAAGAGGGAAGCAAAGTTGCCAACCGTGATTGGGTTAACTACCATGCATGCAGTCTGTCGTATAATATCCATGTTGTACCCAATCTTTTTATATCGAAGAATGATTTTACGAAATTGGGTGCTGAAGTCATTGCGGTTATATATTTTTCTGAATTTATATACTAAGTCACCATAAAATTCGGGTTCCGATAGACCTTGTTACAGAAGAGATTTAAGTCCAATATTGAATTTTGAAATTAAATCAGAATGGAGTCTATAAAATTTTGAAAAGGCTTTGCGTAGTTTATGGTACCGATAACCCTGATTAAGTGGTTTAGCCGTTAATAATTTATTACGAGTGTTGAAGCCAGTTACATGACTACACACTCTAGCAAATCGAATTAATTGCGAAATATAAACGCCATAGGATGGCGCACGAGGAACATCACCATCCAAAAAAGGAAAATTTACAATCTCAAAATCAAAGTCATCGCGTTTATCATAAATTTTGCACGAAACAAATCCATCTACAATAGATAGATGTAAATCCAAAAACGGGGCCTCGGTATCAGAAGAATTTGCTTTATTTAACTGAAGTTCTAGGGGGTACATCTGACTGATCAAACCATCAAACTAGGTATTATCAATATTTAATAAATCATCTAAATATCTAGAAGTAGAGCTAAAAGCTTCAATAATTTCAGATTGGTTATCAATGGAAAGCGACAAAATGAAGTCTCTTTCATAACAATACAAGAACAGATCAGCCACAAGAGGTGCGCAATTAGTACCCATCGGAATACCCACAATTTGTCTAAATAACTTAGTACTAAATCTAATATAAATATTGTCAAGTAGAAAGGTGAGGGCATCACACACTTTCTGAAATGACCAAAGTGTATAATTCTTATGCCCTTTAGAAGTGAAAAATGCATTTCTGTCATTACATGCAAGCTAGAGAGAATCTTCTCTGTGAAAAGCCCATTCAATTAAACAATTAAGTTAAGCTTTTCTTTTATAAGATTATGAGGAAGTGTAGTGTAAAGAGTGGAAAAATCGTAGGTAGACAGACTAGAAGCACGAAAATGTCTAGATTTCAATTTATTTAAAACCTCATTCGATTTTTTTTTATAGACCAAAACAGATTTCTTCCTGATCTTTCAAAGACTTTATCACAATATTTAATTATATACGTTTTAATAGTAGTAAGACAGGAAGTTAATAATTTAGAAAGTTCAGTGGTAGTGCAAGAGCTAGAATTTGCAATAAACCGTGCTTTGTAAGTTTTTTATGAAGTTTTGGTAACCAGTATAGCGCAGGAAGCTTGTCTTGGCCTTCGTTAACACACACAGCAAACTTGGTGGCTGAAAGACAAACATGTTTGTCTACTATAGCTCTCTCTTCAGCTTAAGGCTGAAGTTCATAGGCCTTAGTACCACCAAGCTCCTGCTTAAGCGTGTTAACATAGTGGAGCCGTCACACAACGACGACGTTGTTAGCGGCCTTGTCTGCAGGGGCCAAAACAAACTTCTTATGAAATTCTTGAATACCCAGTTTAAGATGACGTAAATACGTCTTGGGCTTAGGAGGTAATAAGTTAGTATTTTGAGAATAGAAAGAAATGCGTTTATGCACTAGTTTTAAAATGCTAAGTTTCCAGTCCTTAAGGGCTTTATGCTCAACATACTCTCGCTTACACCATCGATTACCGAATTCATTCAAGGAAGCAGCGATTTCATCTCTTCATTTACTGAAATCAATTTTAGAAGGAAACCGATATTTCGGTCCTTTAGAAATTATATTCCTTATCCTAGAATCAGGAATAATATTCAAATTGCCAGTAATTACATGACCAGCAGCAGGATAGCAATACTTTGAGTTTTTACAATCACATGAATCAGGAGTATTAGTATCAATATCAAGATTTGAAACAAGTTTATTGAAATTAAAAATGATAGATCTAACAGATTTGTTATATTTATAGCAAATTATAGGTGTTTCAGTATTTTGAAAATAAGCAGGAATGGAAGAAAGCACCGATCTCTCACGGAAGATACTGGGCAAATCTATAAAATCCATACCCTTATTAATGAAGGATATTTTGAAGAAATGGCGTTTATGATTAATTTCAGAATCAATGTAAGGACGGAGTGTATGCTGAGTATATCCTCTAGTTAAGAGAGCCGCATCATGTAACTGATGAGAACTATCGTAGAATTTATTCGCCTCGGTGTCCAGAAGACGTAAAACAGAAACGGGTAATGAACTTAAAATGAAAGCATAGAGTGGCGTCCATGATTTAATAATATAATTGACAGTCACTTCAGTCTAGTATTGTTTCGTTTAAACGCACGTGATTTACGTTTAAAGTTACCATTTTTCCTGGTGCCGTGAGATCTAGTTCTGCGTTTTCGACATTCCAGGAGTGAGAAAATATCAAAGTCCGGCATTCTGGAAATATTACCCTCATGATAAATGTTGTCATTAAATCCCAGTGGAAAAGGGGTCTGTAAAAATTTAATCCATTTCAGTTCAGCTTCATGTCTTTTGATTATTTTGAATCTAGATGTAGAATTTGCATCGTAATAAAGTTTTTCCACTGGTTGTATAACACTGTTATTTACAGAATGACCTGTATGTCGAAAGTGACGGTACAAGAAAGTGTCAGTTTTCTTAGGCTTACTCATTCTACGATAATGCTCGTTCAATCTAGTTTTAAGCATGCGGTTAGTTTGACCGACGGACTGCATATTACAGTTTGCAGCACGTCAAGTAATTAGATAAATTAAATCTGTAGACTGTCATGTCAAATCAGGCATGTTAACTACAGAGAAGCGTCTACCGTTTACAGATGAAGTAACGGTAGACGCAGTGCTTAAATGCGAACAACATCTGCACCTCTTGGCATTGCACTTAGAAATACTAGGATACATTCCACTTCTTTTCCACGGATTAGTATATTTTCGAAGGATGGGCGATTTGAGAGGAGATAGTCTTATACGAAGACTACTCCCAAAAACATTGGTATTGCCTGCTCCTTTGAGATTAAATGAAGTTACAGAAGACAAATTTAAGGGTCTAACCAATACCGAAGGCAACATAGTATTAAAGTTCTTAATAGAATGGGGAATCCGTACAGAAGAAGCAGAGTGTAACCTAAGGGGTGATATTGATATTTTAAATGTATTTGTAATACTCATTTTGGTTAATAAGGTTGTGATACCGTCAAAACTAAAGCGATGTTCATACCGGTTATTAAATAAATAAATAAAACAGCATATAAAATTACTGAAGAAGATTCCTTCGAATAGAAGGAAGGTACAACAAAAGCCCACAAAACATCTTAGTCTACTTAAAGTACAGGGATGTCAAACAAGCAGTTGTTATACAACGAGGAACGAACATCGGTTTAATAATGACCTTCAACAGGTATCTAAAGGATGTCAATTGATTGAACAGTGAAAAGCAATTGCATAAGCAATCCATGAGGATAAGAAAAATAAGAGCATTAAATGCATGTACGGGGAGACCTTTTACAGCCGCCACACGGCACAAACAAAACAGCCCTGATATGCAAAGTAGAAGTAAAACAAAGATCAGGAATTGATACAATTAACTTACTCCACCCATAAAAGACACCAAAGGGAAAGAAATACAAACATTAAGCGACCAGACCATAATGGAAACCTAAACAAAGGAAGGCCATAAGGACAGTTACTTTCCCACAAAATGGCCATATGGCCATCCAAAATTAAAAGACACAAGTGATACACACAGTAAGTAACAAACAACAACATAAATAAATCGCCACAGAAGAGCCGCCTTGGAACGGTCAGTGGAAGATTTCCACTGGGGGGGGGGGGGGGGGCTTAAATCGATTTTACGTGGCCACAATCCTCGCCCTTACTTCCGTCACGATTTAGACAAATAATTTGTTCAGTCCGCATGAAGGCCTCCTAACTCATCAGTGCAACATCTCCGTGAACACAAAAATCAAAGAACCACAGAGGTGAGACAACGGTGAGGACTCGACAGCAAGAAACCACTGAAATGCTGGAGCAAAAGAAAGCCAACAGTTAGACTCCGATGAGCCCGACCAGGGACAGAGCATCAGGCACCAACCAACATTATCTCTCTAATTCTCAATAAGCCTTTACGTTGGAGCCGTCATAGAATCTGAGGCCTGACCCACCAGCGTGCAATTAAAGAGGGAAGCAAAGTTGCCAACCGTGATTGGGTTAACTACCATGCATGCAGTCTGTCGTATAATATCCATGTTGTACCCAATCTTTTTATATCGAAGAATGATTTTACGAAATTGGGTGCTGAAGTCATTGCGGTTATATATTTTTCTGAATTTATATACTAAGTCACCATAAAATTCGGGTTCCGATAGACCTTGTTGCAGAAGAGATTTAAGTCCAATATTGAATTTTGAAATTAAATCAGAATGGCGTCTATAAAATTTTGAATAGGCTTTGCGTAGTTTATGGTACCGATAACCCTGATTAAGTAGTTTAGCCGTTAATAATTTATTACGAGTGTTGAAGTCAGTTACATGACTACACACTCTAGCAAATCGAATTAATTGCGAAATATAAACGCCATAGGATGGCGCACGAGGCACATCACCATCCAAAAAAGGAAAATTTACAATCTCAAAATCAAAGTCATCGCGTTTATCATAAATTTTGCACGAAACAAATCCATCTACAATAGATAGATGTAAATCCAAAAACGGGGCCTCGGTATCAGAAGAATTTGCTTTATTTAACTGAAGTTCTAGGGGGGTAAATCTGACTGATCAAACCATCAAAATAGGTATTATCAATATTTAATAAATCATCTAAATATCTAGAAGTAGAGCTAAAAGCTTCAATAATTTCAGATTGGTTATCAATGGAAAGCGACAAAATGAAGTCTCTTTCATAACAATACAAGAACAGATCAGCCACAAGAGGTGCGCAATTAGTACCCATCGGAATACCCACAATTTGTCTAAATAACTTAGTACCGAATCTAATATAAATATTGTCAAGTAGAAAGGTGAGGGCATCACACACTTTCTGACATGACCAAAGTGTATAATTCTTATGCTCTTTAGAAGTGAAAAATGCATTTCTGAAATTACATGCAAGATAGAGAGAATCTTCTCTGTGAAAAGCCCATTCAATTAAATCATTAAGCTTTTCTTTTATAAGATTATGAGGAAGTGTAGTGTAAAGAGTGGAAAAATCGTAGGTAGACAGACTAGAAGCACGAAAATGTCTAGATTTCAATTTATTTAAAACCTCATTCGAATTGTTTATAGACCAAAACAGATTTCTTCCTGATCTTTCAAAGACTTTATCATAATATTTAATTGCATGCGTTTTAATAGCAGTAAGACAGGAAGTTAATAATTTAGAAAGTTCAGTGGTAGTGCAAGAGCTAGAATTTGCAATAAACCGTGCTTTGTAAGGTTTTTTATGAAGTTTTGGTAACCAGTATAGCGTAGGAAGCTTGTCTTGTCCTTCGTTAACACACACAGCAAACTTGGTGGCTGAAAGACTAAGCCTGCCCAGGCAAAGCGGTGTGAGTCAGATCCGTCCATGCTTATAAACCCCATTGGTTTCATTGGACGGCAGGGCTTGAGATGGCATTTCATCTCAATGTCGGGTAAAAGTCCCACAAAATTGGAAGCAACGTCTACAAAATGACCTTTACAGTGTTGGCGGGGACGTTAAACCCCAAATCAAACAAAAGGCCAGTCGAAAAAATGAGTTCAAAGTGTAGAGAAAGCAGTGCCAATACGACTGCAAATCGTGATCACTATGCTTTTCTCAAGAGCGATAAGTGATTCAATAGCGCTCTTAAAGTCTTGACTAAGGCTGCAAACGGAGTATGCCTATGCAGGTTTCCATGCAGGAACACGCGCGGCTAAAGGATTAGAGGGAGAAAACTGATCGCAAATCTTACTCCCCGAACTGAGGAAACATATGATATAAGATAATAATGATGATAATAATAATAAATAACAATCATAATAAACATGATAATGATAATTGAAGCTTAACAGAAACCTTGTATGTTCATTGGCTATAATGGGATTCAGAGTTTTACAGATACAACAGCGCAGTGTTGTTATTGTTTTAGATTCTTAAAGTGTGAGTAAAATATATTAAAATGGAATGAATAGAGTAAAATATAATTACTATTATCATGATTAAAACAAAACGAAAACATTGTTTTTCGTCAATGTCTTTTTCAGCATGTAAATAGTATGTCAAGTTGATTCTTGACATACTATTTACATGCTGAAAAAGACGACGAAGATTATACAGAAACAAGGCAGGTTTTATGTTCAGTGTCAGAGGATAGATCTGAAGAGAAGATTATCGGTATATGGAAAAGAAGACACCCTTAATTTGATTTCTTCTTCTTCAAATCCAGCTCTGGCGTGTGCGTTTTTCCCCAAGATATTTTATTTATTTATTTTTGTGTGTGGACATAGCTGAAGACAAGCATTTGTTACGGCAATAGTTGTAATTTTGGAACCAGGGACAAAATCACTTATAAGACAAACAAACAACCAAACAATGTTATTACTCATGTATAACGGTTTTGTATTTAGCCAGTTGTAACAATTGATGTGAAAACTGTTGACCCTTTGAAGAATTTTTCTTTTGCATTTGTTTGTTTGTTTGAGTTGAGGTTACACGTCCCCGTCAACACTATTTAGGTCATTTTGGAGACGTTGCTTCCAGTTTTGTGGGACTTATACCCGACACTGAGATGCATTCCGATTGGTTTGAAGTTATGCTAATTACCAACATGTTATTAATATGTGTAGACAGATGGTTAAAAAGTTTGGTTAGAAAATGACATTAATACATCAGGACCTGTGATATTAGCTATGCACAATCCTCAGCACCTTGAGCCATGAAAATGATTGAATCGGGAAGGGCATTCCAATCTCTAAATGATTAATGAATGGCCAAAGGGAACGAAGAATCTTTGTAAATGTCAGTTCCTGAAACGACAATGAATGGCGATTTCTAAAGCATCTAGCCGGGGAATAAGGTCTTCTTTCTTTCTTTCTTTCTTTCTTTCTTTCTTTCTTTCTTTCTTTCTTCTTTCTTTCTTTCTTTCTTTCTTTCTTTCTTTCTTTCTTTCTTTCTTTCTTTCTTCCATTTTCGCCCAGGAGGGGACACAGACGGTGTGCATACATAGACTCCAGTTTTGCAGGATGAAAGCCTTCACAGTAATCATGTAATTACGGTAGCATGTTTAATCTGCAGAGGGGATTGCTCCTGTTAACGTCCCGATCCTAAGGACGGAGCACTTTATGACATTCTTCCCTGCAAATGATGTCAATGGAGCGTGTTCGGACACCGAAATTATCATCGAATCGGGGGGGGGGGGTGCTCTAGCATCAGGGGCAAGTGCACAAACCACTGGGCTATCGCGCTCATCTGTTGGAATCCTGGCAGCATCCTTTAGACCTGTTACCAGTAACAATTCTGATTCTGATTTGTATACTAGAATGAGCTTACTGTTCTTCTCCTTTTCTTGAGAGACTCCCATCTTAATTTTCCTATTATTCCAGCCATACTCCCAGTTTCAAAGCAGCTCTGTTCTGAACTTTTTTTTAGTTAAGGACCACTCCATTGGGGTCATAGATACAATTACCATAATGCCGTCAGTCCAAAATCTTCGGCATTTTTGGGCTGTCTTAACAAGCACCCACAACTCTGATTGAATTATACATTTCTTTACCCACTCAGGGCAACACATGTTAGATTATGATCAACATAAGACATTGGTGTGATAGATCTTAATATGTATTACTCTATTTTTTTTTTTTTATTATTATTACTATTATTTTTTTTTCTGCATGCTTTTCAAAAAAAGAAAGAAAAAAAAAGATAGAGATTTATCAGTGAAATAAAGATCAATATTTTCACTGTTTTAAACAGTGAAAATACGATTTTATTCGTCACTGCTATGAGATTACTTTTTTTTTCAAATCTCATTCTGTTTTCAGTACTAGATGACTAAAAATTAATGAACTGTGTTCCAGTTGATGCATAGTCCGTTCTTGTGCGATAAGGACGGTAGTGACGTCATTTTCGACACTGACGTCGCGTATTTTGCCGCGCGACGTTGGACTACGCGATTTCTCAGGTACAAACTTTGAGTTTACACTAAATATTATACTCATCAAACACGCTGGACACCGCTGGATTGGCGCGAAACGACCAGGAACGCCATTAGAGAAACTAAATACTGCATTTTTTGAAGCATGTAGGAAACAGAAAATCTGAGTTCTCTTTTTCGGTTCGGGATCGAGTTTTTGTTTCACTCATGAGCGCCAAAACGGATATTTTCACTTGAGGCTACGCCACACGTGAAGGTATCCGTTTCGGTGTTCATTCGGTGAGATGGAATTCGATCTTACACTGAAAAAAGAAAAAAAAAATCAGATATCCTCTATTTGTCGTATGACGTCGAATCCGAGAGTATAATGGTGCTGAATAGTATGTTCCCTAATCCATTGGTGAATCGGATGTGCGAAACTGTAAGGTTACACATACGACGTCTCTATAATGACGTCGCGAAGTGTTGGCATTGTCTGTAGAAAACGTGAATAGAGTGCGTTTCAAACGTCATAGGGTAGATAGATTTTGCATTCATGTTTATGTATTGTTGGTTTTTTTTTTAGTTCGATGTGGGGAGGGCATAAAATGCTGGACAAAACCTTGCATGGTGTGTCCTACCCTCGATCGTATAATAGATCTAGTAATGCAAGAAACTCTGTATGAAAACTTGCTACAAGGTAAAGAGTGATGCTGTCAAACTCATCTATATACATTATATATATATATATATATATATATATATATATATATATATATATATATATATATATATATATATATATATATATATATATATATATATATATATATATATATATATATATATATATATGTTGTATGTGTCTTTTGAAATGAATAAATATGGAAACATCAAAAAAAAAAAAAAAACGAATTATACATTTCTTTCTTTCTCTGGATACTGCACTCGGATATCCATAATTCGATTTATGGATATCCATAAATCAGCCGAATAATGGATATCCATAAATCGAATTATGGATATCCATAAATCGAATTATGGATATCCATAATTCGATTAATGGATATCATTAATTCAGATCGATTTATGGATATCCATAATTCGAGTTATGGCTTGCTATCATGCTTCACCCGGCAATGATTTAAAACCGTGATCAAGTGAGTTTCACAACTATGTCTCGCCTCCGCCCATCGGGGCTTGAAGAAATAGATTGGCTGAATGATGCTTCCACACAGAGCTAAAACCGAACCGCACACGAGTACTGATAATCCGTTTAGAGGATCTAAGCCTACCCAGGCAATGCGGTGCCAGTCGACTCGTCCATGCTTATAAACCCTTGAGATGTCATGTCATCCCACAAAATTGGAAGCAACGTCTCCAAAATGGCCTTTACAGTGTTGACGGGGACGTTAAACTTCAAATCAAACAAACAAAACAAAACAACTTTGTTTTTTTTTAATGCATGTTTTTTGTTTGTTTCGGAGTTTAACGACCCAGTCTACACTAATGCATGTTGTTTGTTTGTTTCGGAGTTTAACGGCCCAGTCAAATTATTTAGGTCATTTTTGAGCCGGTCAGTTTACCTATCCATACTTTTCCTAGGCAGGCTTATACGTAAGCGGTTAACCTGTACAGTGCACATTCTTTCGCCAGAAACTTATAACTGCCCTTCTTTAATCAGCGGAAGGGAGAGAATGACCGTAGAAAAGATTTCATGATCGATCTCCACGACAGAATATTGCCAACACCGGCAGGTATCGAACCCGCGCCCTCCTGGTCACCAGTCAGACGCGCATCCGACTGAGCTACCGAGGCCGGCTAAATGCATGTTGTCTGTCTGACAAAAGTTTCTATTCATCCAGATCGACCATGATGTTTGAGCAGACTATATGTTCAAGCAATTTACATAGAACACAAGACAGGGACAGGGCGACAAGACCTATGTCTTGGAGCAGAAATAAGAAAAATAATCTATACCTTCGTAAACCTCAGTTTTCTCTACATATATAAAGTGGGGTTTATGGGGGTTGATTTCACGGATTTGTTCACGTGACCTACGATAAAACATCCGTGTGTCGGCCCCCGCCCATCGGGACTAGAAGAAATAGATGGGCTGCATGATGCTTCCACGCAGAGCTGAAATCGACCCGCACACAAGTACTGGTAAAACGCTTAGAGAGGATCTAAGCCTGCCCAGGCAAAGCGATGCAATGCTTATAAACCCTATTGGTTTCATCGGCCGGCAGGGCTTGAGATGTCATTTCATCTCAATGTCGGGTAAAAGTCCCACAAAATTGGAAGCAACGTCTCCAAAATGACCTTTACAGTGTTGACGGGGACGTTAAACATCAAATTAAACAAACAAACAAACAAAACACCCGTGTCCAAAAAAACAAAACGGTGTCTTTCATACCTCTAGAACTAGCATTTTTCACATGAAAATTGTTTATTTTTTCTTATTTCTAATCCAATATATAGATTGTGGATACTCACTAAGGCGGTTCTAACGAGTACCCAACGAGTACCCACTATCTCACTGAGGCGGTTCTAACGAGTACCCACTATCTCACTGAGGCGGTTCTAATGAGAACCTACTATCTATGCTTTTGAGCATACTAAGGAAATTAAATTTTACACCTGCCAACTCAAACTTTTCTCTGTATAAAGTGGGGGTTCTTTCGATGGGAGCTGTTGGTTAATTGTATCGATTCCTGATCATTGCCTCTCGATGTTCATTGCACGGATTTCTTAACCTGATGAAATTGTTCCATACCGGTCTGCGTGCGGGCCTCTCTGTCTATCTTCTTATACCGAGTCGGTCATATTTGGCCATTACCTCAGTTGGGTGCATATATAGCTTTTAGAATTTAGCTCAAAAGATTTAGCTTCATATAGTCATACCGGTCATATTTGGCCATTACCTCAGTTGGGTGCATATATAGCTTTTAGAATTTAGCTCAAAAGATTTAGCTTCATATAGTCATACCGGTCATATTTGGCCATTACCTCAGTTACGCCTTAAAGTGAAATAGCATAGATTAAAGGTGACGTAACGTAACCGAACGTGTTTACCATAACGATTATGACGTCACTATTATCGCTAACGTTACTTTATTTGCACATGGTAAAAGATGTTAGAACGTTACCTATGCGATTATGATTTGACACCGAAAGTGTATCCATTTCCTGGCAAAAGGTAAGTGCGAGCGTTAAACTTTCCAAATGTTGTTAAAATATTCGTCGTTCTTGTTCAGCTTTATAGCATTTGCCACCCTCGGTAGCTCAGTCGGATGCACGTCTGACTGGTGATCAGGTGGACACGGGTTCGATACCTGCCGGGGTCGGCAACATTCTTTCGTGGGGATTGATATTGAAATTTTTTCTACGGTCATTCTCTCCCTTCCGCTGATTCAAGAAGGGCAGTTATCTGTTTTATTGGTCATACATTGGGCGGCAGGTCTTGAGATGTCATTTCATCTCAATGTCGGGTGAAAGTCCAACAAAATTGGAATGGCCCCTGCCCATAGGGGCTTGAAGAAATATATGGGCTGCATGATGCTTCCACGCAGAGCTGAATCCGGCCCGCAAACTAGTACTGGTAAACTGCTTAGAGGATCTAAATATATTCTATAAAAGGGTTATCCTTTGGAAGCAAGGAATACACCACAGAAGTAAAAATTTGGAGTGAACATGTTTTCTGGGCCAGACTAGCTAGTTTCGGCAAATTAGGCCTCATCAGTGACCCTCAGATATTTTCAAAATTCCACAATGGAATCAATGATCCCAAAGGACAAGAAAATATAATCTACACTATGATGTAGGGCAGGGAGACGTTTCACCGTCGCCACACATTCCCACACACCAGCTGTAGTGAAGTTAAATATGTTCTATAAAAGGGTTATCCTTTGGAAGTAAAAAATACACCACAGAAGTGAAAAATATGGAGTGTACATGTTTTCTGGGCCAGACTAGCTAGTTTCGGCCAATTAGGCCTCATCAGTGACCCTCAGATATTTTCAAAATTCCACAATGGAATCAATGATCCCAAATGACAAGAAAATATAATCTACACTATGATGTAGGACAGGGAGACGTTTAACCGCCTCCACACATTCCCAAACACCAGTTGTAGTGAAGTTAAATATGTTATATAAAAGGGTTATCCTTTGGAAGCAAGGAATACACCACAGAAGTGAAAAATATGAATAAGCATGTCCAGGAACCGTGGTGCGAGGCGGACTTTCTTTCTTTCTGTCTACTGATACTGCGTCGGTTACATTTGACCATTACCGCAGGTGTACATTACATACACTCCAGGTTTGCAGGATGAAAGCCTACACAGTAATCATGTAATTACGGTAGGGATCTTTAACCTGCACAGGGGATGGTTCTCCCTGCACAGGGGGCTCCAGTTAACGTCCCGATCCGAAGGATGGTGTACTTTATGATATTCATCCCTGCAAATGATGCCAGTGGAGCGTGTTCGGACACCGAAATTTTATCGCCGCTGCTGGGGATCGAACCTGGGGCCTCTAGCATCAGAGGCAAGTGCACTAACCACTGAGTTATCACGCTCCACTATCACTTCCATGCTAATAAACCCCTTTGGTTTCATTGGGCGACAGGGCTTGAGATGTCATTTCATCTCAATGTCGGGTAAAAGTCCCACGAAATTGGAAGCAACGTCTCCAAAATGACCTTTACAGTGTTGACGGGGACGTTAAACCTCAAATCAAACAAACAAAAGATTTTTGACCAACAGGACACAGATAGTAAAGATCAATGGTATAGCATCTGAGCCAGTAAATGTCACAAGCGGGGTTCCCTAGGGCAGTGTCCTAGGACCTATTCACTTCTTGATATATATCAATGATCTTCCCGATACTAATGTGGCCATCATGAAACTTTTTGCAGATGATGCAAAAATCTATAAAAGCATCTCAACAGTGGAAAATGTGCACGAAGTTCAGAACAGTCTAGACCAATCAGAAACCTGGGCTGAAACCTGGGAAATGTTTTTTAACCTACAAAAATGTAAACATTTACATATTGGTGCTCGACAACAGCCAGCCACATATACCATGAAATCAGGTCAAGAACAATTTGATATAGAAAAAGTAACTAGTGAAAAAGATTTGGGTGTTATAATAGACAAAGCTTTAAATTTCAGTAAACATATTAGTAGAAAAATCAATAAAGCAAATCGTAACTTGGGGATCATTTTTAGAACATTCTCATACATGGACAGGAAATGTTTCTGAACCTTTACAAAAGTCATGTTCGACCACAAGTTGAGTATGCCGTCAGAGTATGTACACCTCTTTATAAGAAAGATATGGTTGCTACAGAAAATGTGCAAAAGAGTGCCACAAAGCTAGTCCGAACGATAAGCCACCTAACTTACCAAGAAAGACTTAAATGCCTTGGACTCCCATCCCTTGAATATAGGAGGGAGCGAGCGAACCTTGTTGAAGTGTACAAGATAATGAACGGTATCAACAATATAGAAAAGGACAAATTCTTCAAACTATCCACTTACCATGCAAGACGAGGCCACTCAATGAAGTTTAATAAGAGACAACATAGGTTGAAAGTTCGGGCAAATAGCTTTAGTATCAGAGTCATTGACTCATGGAATTCACTACTAGAAAGTGTTATAATGGCACCCTCCCTGGACTGTTTTAAGGCTAGATTAAACTCACTTTGGAAGTTCCATCTCTACAAGTTCAACCCCGGGTGCTGCTACGACCCCGGACCAAAACCCAGACATTATTACCAGAATGCACATTCAGAGGCTAGATAGCCTGTTCCGGTGTTCCAGTTATGTGATTTATGTGAGTTAAACAAAATTGGAAGCAACGTCTCCAAAATGACCTTTACAGTGTTGACGGGGACGTTGAACCTCAAATCAGACAAACATCAGTTCTTAGGTAATATCTATCTATCTATCTATCTATCTATCTATCTATCTATCTATCTATCTATCTATCTATCTATCTATCTATCTATCAATCTATCTATCTGTCTGCCGGTCTGTCTGTCTGTCTATCTATCTATCTATCTATCTATCTATCTATCTATCTATCTATCTATCTATCTATCTATCTATCTATCTATCTATCTATCTATCTATCTATCTATCTATCTATCCTATCTATCTATCTATCTATCTATCTGCCTGCCTGCCTGTCTGTCCGTGTGTCCGCCCGCCCACCCATCCATCCATCCATCCATCCATCCATCATCCATCCATCCATCCATCCATCCATCCATCCAGCCTATCTGCTTATACTGCGATCGCTCATATTTGACAGTTACTCGCAATCGCAGGTGTACATTACGTAAAAGGCAAAATTCCTAGTCTTCAAGACCACCTTTGAGACTGCCCAAAGCTGATATTAAAGACAACTTTTGAACAGTCTCTAAATACGTTATAGAAAGGGTTGTCCTTTAGAAGCAAGGAATACCCCACATACTGGAAAATATGGAGTCTTTTCTGGGCCAGACTAGCCATTTAGGCCTCATCAGTGACCCTCAATAGAATCAATGATCCCAAAGGACAAGAAAATATAAACTACACTATGATGTAGGACAGGGAGACGGTTTACGGCCGCCACACATTCCCTGACACCAGCTGTAGTGACGTTAAATATGTTCTAGAAAGGGTTATCTAAGACGGCTTCCTACAAGAGGACATGCGGTATAGAAAAAAACTGAAACCCATTAATTATGCGTTTTAAAGCAAAAAATGTCTTTATTTAGCTTCTCTTCTTTCTTTCTTGGCTTCTTTCTTTCTTTTCTAATTCTGAGTATGTCAAATATTACCATTACCTCAGTTAATTCCTGTGTAAAAACCAGTACTAAGCAATGCTGATGAAGTGGCTCTTGCTCAAAGACACAATGCATGATGCCTGACGTGGAACTCGAGCCTCGAACCCCTCGATCACGAGTCAAGTGTTTTACCACGTCACTAGTGCGCTCAATAGCTGGTTTTATTAGCGGAAAGTCACTGTTTTTCATCTTTTTTTCAGAATTCTCTCTGTTTATTGATAGTCCGATACCAGACAATATTGGCCCACCCACTGCAGCTTCTTCGCCCATTGTGCGGCAACCAAGAGAAACTAAACCGAGGACCAAAAAAAAAAAAAAAGCGGTCCTTAACCACCCCCTCAGAATCTTGATTATGAATTGTCAGTCAATTCAGAATAAAAGGACTGAACCTTATACTATTATTGACTCGGCAAAACCAGACATCATTTCAGGGAATGAGTCTTAGTTAACCCCAGATATCAAAAGCTCGAAGATTTTCCCAGATTCATTTGAGGTCATCCGGAAAAAGAGTGTTGGAGATGCCCATGTCAGTGTCTTCGTGGCATTCAAAAGAGGCCTGCTCTGCACAGAAACTCCGGAGTTGGACACCGACTGTGAAATAGTTTTGATGTAAGATGTAGGACTCTTACCTTTGATCTTTTTACCGTCCACCAGAGATTATCTTGAGGCTTTCAATACACCCTTGGCTAGGATAATGTCAAATGGAAATGCCCACATATTGATAGGAGGGGGCATCAGTTGTGGAGATATTGAATGGAACAACCAGCAGGTACCCCATGGGGTGTCGAAGAAGCAAACACAACAACAACTCTTGGATATAATAAAGGAACACTGCCCCTCCCAAGTTGTAAATATACCCACCCTTTCTTTCTGTCTTTCTTCCGTTACTTCTTAACCTCATAAGAGGACTACAGAAGGGTATCCGGTATACCACCCGGCAGGAAAAACCCTAGACTTACTAATTACAAATTCCCCCCCCCCCCCCCCCCACCCCGTAAGTCGTGTCAAAGGGATGCCCCCGATCGGTAAGGCCGATCATGGTATAGTTTATATCGAGCAAAGCTCGACAGGTCCCGCGTTTAGTCTATATAAACGTGCGGATATGGGTGGTCTGCGAGACCATATGGCGCGATTTAGGGATTCCTTCCTTTCCCTTGGCCTCTCTCGCATGTCAGTCAATGACTTGTGGGTCAGTTTCAAGACCGAGCTCACGACGGCCGTGGAAAGGTATATAGGCCTACCAATAAAAATGACCAAAACAAAGCATAGTGTACCATGGATCGATAACATGATCAAACACCTAATCAGAAGACTCTCGTGCTCGGACGTCTAACAATCCAGACGGTAAGAACCGTTACTAAAGTTTCAGAGCACATATACAAAAGGTAATTAGAGATGCCTATTGGAATCTTTACCTTTGATGATGAAAGTATAGACACATCCACAGTCTACGTCATTAGCCTCGTTTTATCTATTGGGCGAAAAACGTCCCGTTCTATAGGCATACTCTACCGTTGATGTCGCACGAATTGTTTTCTGTAATTACTATTGTTAAATAGTCGTTGTATCAAAACTGTTTGCCACATATCATTTTGGACATTAAACTGCTTCTTTTTGGTGTACATTTGGATGGGAAATATATATGCTTTAATCTTATTTCCATTCGTTAAATAAAGCGCATCGACTACGTTTTGGTATGATGTTGGATAGTTTTATAACGCTTTTTAGGCAACAAAATGTGCGATAACATGTCAGACGAGACTGGTTCTATATCATTTAATATTTTAAAAACACAAAATGACAAGGATCTGTTAATTTTATGGAGAAGAAAGGAGTTTAATTACATAATAAATATTCGGAATTCTCATTGACACTATAAGGCAACAGTAATGTTTTGTCAACCAGATAAAAGAGGTAATTGGCGCATGCGCAGTGAAATGTAAACAAAGTCACGTGTCAAAACATTGGATCCGTCTATTGATCCAGAGGGCCCACAGAAGAATGAACAAGAATGAACAAGTTAAAAAAAAGGCCATTTGTAAAGCCCCTGAAAAAAGAATCATTTGGGATCACCTCACCTAGGGAAAACGAATTTTGAAAACCGAATCGCGCGATAAGGCAAATAAGCAGTTTCAATCAGCGTTTACGCGTGAAGCTGACGGCGAGCTACCATCAAAAGCCCGTTCCCCTCTTTGAAGGACATAACAGCTGACCCCAAGGGGGTCGAAAAACTGTTGGACAAGCTCAACATACATAAGACACCTAGGCCTGATGGTCTGCATGCCAGGGTGCTTAAGGAATGTATTGCTGAAATATCTCCCCTGTTGGCCTTTATCTTCAATGAATCACTTGCTCAGGGCACTGCGACAAGCAAACGTTACCCCGGTCTTTAAGAAAGGAGAAAAATATGATGCTGCAAACTACAGACCTGTGTCGCTCACATGTATCTATTGCAAAACCCTGGAGCATATATTAGTTTGCACATCAACAATCACCTAGCCTCTGAAAGCATTCTTGCTGACTGTCAACGCGGTTTCCGAAGCCGTAAGGTCTTGTGAAACTCAACTGGTTCAATTCTACCATTACATTGTGAGCAGTCTGGAAGGAGCCGTTAATCATGGACACAAACAGAGTGAACTCATTATCATGGTATTTTACCAAGGCCTTCGACATGGTACCTCACAGGAGGCTATTGTATAAACTGAATCATTATGGGATAAGAGGATCCACACTGAAGTGTATTAGCTCATAGCTTTCTGTGTGCTCACAACAAGTTGTAATTGATGGCCAAGCGTCGGATCCAATCCCCGTTTTGTCTGGTGTCCCTCAAGGTTCCGTAAACTTGGACCGGTCTTTTTCTTGGTATTTATCAATGATCTTCAGGTCATCTGTTCGTTTGTTTGCTGATGATTGTGTTTTGTATAGGAATATATATATTCCTTCTGACTGCCTTATCTTACAAGATGACCTGGATATCCTAGCACTTTGGGAGGCTGATTGGCAAATGAAGTTTAGTGTGGCCAAATGTCATTCAATGAGGGTATCACGGCACCCTCCAGACAAGCATATTAACATCGACTACTCACTACATCCGCATACACTGGAGCATGTCCAATCCGCAAAATATCTTGGCTTCACCATCACTGTTAATCTGGATTGGGATCAACATATTTCTGAGATTACATCCAAGGCAACTACGACATTAGGATTTCTTAGACGCAATTTGGCTTTTGGTCCTAGGCAGACAAAGGATGTTGCATACAAAACATTGGTCCGACTTCAGCTCGAGTATATATCACCTGTTTGTCACCCCCATGTTAAAACTCAGATTCAACAGGTTGAGAAGGTTCAGAGGATGGCTGCCCGATGGACCTGGAGGCGATGGCGGAACAGAAGTAGTGTTGGCGATATGCTTGATGAGCTGGAATGGCTCTCGTTGGAGACCCGTCGTGAGCAGTCCTCTTTAACATAAGATACACTCTGATACCGTGTCTCTAAATAAAGAATAAATACTTGACCCCTGTGACTACTTCAATTCAAACAAGGGCATCAAAATTAAACAACAGTCAATACCTTAGGTACCAGGCATATAGTGATTCCCTGAAGAGTTCTTTCTTCCCTAGAACTATTCCTCAGTGGAATAGTCTTCCCTCCTCTGTGGTAAATGCCAAAACTGCAGAAGAGTTCAAAGCCCGCACGGTGTAGATTGGGTCTCAGAGGTTTGCGTTTCAGAATACCTCTGAAAGTAGTTTTAAGAACTTGTCAAGTGATTTTTTTCTTGCTAAATTCTAAATGTAGCGCACCACCTGAGGTAATGGCCAAGAATGACCGCCTCAGTATATGAAGACAGACAGATACGTAACTTAGAACAAGGTTGCAAACTTCATGCGCAATGTATCGAGCCAAAATTATAGATGTTCATAACACTGGGTAAAAAACAAATACTGTGATGTTTTAAGCTATTAACCCTTTTTGAACCAAATGAAATCTTCCTCCTTATATTTCAAAATTTAGGGGTGTTCATCAAAATTTATTTGGAAAAAAGACTGAACTTTTAGCAAACAGTGAAGGCCCTGATCAGACGCCGCGTTCTGCGGCGTCTGTTCTGGTCCTCCACTGTTTGCCATAGTACCCGTTTTGGAGTTTCTGGTACTAATTGAGTTAAGACCATCCGATGTAAAGACCACTCCGTGATTAAAAATCTAATTAACATGTTCAAAATAAGGCGTTCCGTATTTTTGGGTCAATTGTTTATCAATCGACCCAAAATTATTAACTACAGAAGCTTCCGGCCTGCTCCTGTTCACGTGACTATCGCTGACCATGTACAAAATCCAGGTAACGGTTATTTAAAGCAGTGCTAGTCTTCTCTCCATGACGTCAGAGCGATGTGTAAAATGTAAAATCTGGACTGTTCTGGCGTACTTCGTTATTGGCAAACAGACTAGACCCAGATAAGGCGCCACAGAACGCGCCTTCTGAATCAGGGTCTGCACTGTTTGCTATCAATACTGGAATTTAAGAGTCAGTCTCAATACAGGGCCTTTTCTCCAGCCTACACCCAGAGACAATTGATACAGCAGCACTGTCGGTACATTGATTTGAGCCAGCGCATGTCAAAACCTACAACAAGACATGTGCGCCCAACGAAGACTCAGATCAGCCTGATCAGAGTCTACGTTGTGCGCTCAAAGGATAGCTAAGGGCCCAATGCTCCTTTATGCAGCAAGAGAAGCCACTGGTTAGACTATATGGATGCGCAGGCTGATCTGAGTCTTCGATGGGCGCACATGTCTTATTGTAGGTTTTGTCGTGCGCTGACTCATTTTATATCCACCTCATTTTCAAGAACGCTTCTGGACAACGCCAAAATAACCGGATTCGAAAAGACTGTGCATTTGACCTTTTAGAGGTATAGCCATCTGCAACTTCCGGTATTTACATTTTATAATTTTGTCCTTTTAGCGGTAGAGCCACATATAACTTCCGGTATTTACATTTTAAAATTATGTTCATGGCCTTTCGGCTCAATGGTGAATGGAGGAGGCTGCCGTAGGATCATCCATAGAGGCCATGAATGGTCTAAACGAATTTTGGAATTCTGCTCTTATATAGGACTTCTGCTCATAAATATTGAAATGCTAAATATAATTGACATTTTAATAATTATTCGTGAGCAGGACAACTGGCATGCTCGGTAAGTTGAGAGCATGAACAATGTTTTATTACCCTGTCCTCACGTCTTCATACTGGCGAACGTTATGAGGGTCTTCTCGCTTCCCAGTTGGCAAAGAATGTGCACGTCGTATCGCTTGCGGTCGGACGTTGACCCGCTGTTTTGTGCTGGGTGGGTTTAGCAGTCAGAACATATTGCTATGACTTATATATACCAGGATGAAATTTTATGTGTATAAAAGCTGCAGTTTAACCGTTACTTTTTCAGGCGCGAGATTGTGTTACCTATCAGAAGACAGAAGGTTGCCAGAGGGTTCTCAGGATTTGATATAGAGCATATCAGGTACATATAATATCCCTAAACTCACCTATATGTGATTAATAGAATCTGTGGAGGGGTTGAGTTCTGGTTTTTAAGGAGAATGAGAACATCTGGCATATTTTCCCCCCATTTTTCATAGGGAGACAACTTTCGGGACTTCTTTTTCGCTTTTCTATAAAATCGTTCCTACTGAAAAAGGGGTCTAGTCTTAAAAGAAAAAATTTAAATTCTTTCCTTAAAGAGTTGACCCTATTGACATGGGAGACACAATACTTTTGAAGGATTTAGTTCCCCTGAAGGTGTATCCATTCCCCTTAAAATGAGACTGAGATTTCCTTGTCGAGTCTCAACCCCTATCACTGATTATGTTTCTCATCCACGTACTTTAAATAATGTGCTGTGAATTGTAAAATGCTTCCAAGGCTAAGACTGCCGAAATGACATCGCAAGCTCTACCGTTTAAACAAACCAATGGGGTATATATGCAGGTACGTTCCAATTCGCACCACTTTGGCTTGGCATGCTTAGAACCTGAGTACTCTTGAACGGTCGGATATATTACGTGTACAAATTAAAATTGTCTTTTTTCTTTATTTTATACGGCCCATGCCCATCGAGGTTGGATAAATAGATTGTGCTCTACGTACGGTGCTTCTGCGCAGAGTTGAAACCGACCGAACATAGAGTAGTAAGCCTGTCCAGGCAAAGGACCGTCCCTTAAACTTTAGTGGTTGCTTTGGGCAGTAGGGCTTGATGTGTCATTTCATCTCAATGTTGGATTGTTCCACTAAATCGGAATAGCGTCTCCAAATTGACCTTAAAGTATTGGCGGGGACGTAAAACCGCAACACAAGCAAACAAAATCTTTATGTCATAGAAGATTCAAAAGACATTTTGTTTGTTTCTTTTGGAGTTTAACAGCCCGGTCAACACTAGCCATATCAAATTGAGCTGGTCAATTTACCTAGCCACACTTCCTGGGCAGGCTTATCATAAGCTGTTAACCAGTACAGTGCTTATTCTTTATCAAAAATCAACAACAAAAAACTGACAACTGCTCTTCTTGAACTTGAATGAGAGAGAATGGCCGTAGAAAAGATGATCAGCCTCCACGAGGGAATGTTGCAGACTTTGACAGGTATCCAAAGGAACCCAGGACCTCCTGATCACGAGTCAGGCGCGCATCCGGCTCGATGAGGCGGGTCTAACGTGTACCCACAATCTATATTTTCTCGATGAGGCGGTTCTAACTTGCACCCACAATCTGTATTGTAGTAAAACTATCACAATGTTTCATCTTAAAATTCCTTTTTTTTTTTTTTTTCGGTGGTAAAATTTACAATGTATTAATTTTGTATAGGCGTGTTTTCGCGATGAAGCCAGTAAAGTTCGAATGAGAATAGTGAAACTATATTTACTCGCATACCTTTGGAACCAAGAAACTTTGTTCGAGGTTGGAGTAGTTGGAGTTACATACGGTTACTAACAGCAGGGGGCAAGATGGGTCGTATCATTACGATAACACACCCGCGCATTCATTGGCTACTTTCCCGATGAAAATCATTGATATCTTTCTTATTTATACTGCAAACATAGGTTAGAAGTCTCTGTGGTGCAGTGGTTACGCTACTCGCCTTGTAAACCAGGGATAGCAGGATCGATCCCGGGCTTCTCCAGACTTTCGGATGAGTCTTTAAACCGAGGTCCCGTCAACGTATGACCTTAGCTGTGGGACGTACAACTCAAACACCCACTCACTCACTCACTGCAAACATAGGTTGTGGGTGCTCGTTGGAACCGCCTCATCGAGGCGGTTCTAATGAGTACCCACAACCTATCCGCTTTATCGAGGCGGTTCTAACGAGTACCCCCACAACCAATGTCTTGGAGCAGAAATAAGAAGAAAATAATGTACACCTCCGTAAACCCTAGTTTTCTCTATTCAAAATGGGATTTAGTTGGGTGTTCATTTCACGGGCTTGTGCAGCTACCCCCCCCCCCCCCCCCCCCCAGGAAATCTTGCTAATCTGTGTCGCTGAGCAGGTCGGTTTGTGTTTTACCTGGTCAAAAAACCCGGAGACAGATTGTCTGGTGACGGGGTCATAAAATTTCGGGTCGATTCAACCCTCTTACCCCCACTATATATAGAGAAAACTAGGATGTATGGGGTATACCCTAATTTTCTTATTTCTGCTCCAAGACATAGGTTGCGGGTACTTAATGAGGCGGTTTCTAACGAGGACCCACAATCTATGTGATATCACTGATTTTCAGGTGAAAAGTAGCAATTTTTGGGATGTGAAGAAAACGCACTATGTCGCACGGGTGTGTTATCGTAATATTAATCAACCATGGATGATGTCCATGCACAAACCATGGATTATGTCCATGTATCGACCATGGATGATGTCTATGTACCGACCATGGATGATGTCCATGTGCCTGCCATTGGCCTATACAGCTAAACCGCACAAACAGAGTCTGTAACAGCCAATCGGTTTAAAGCAAACAGAAATTTCCCAGGTGCAAAAAGTGAAACCTACGAAAAGTGTAAACGGGTCTCCGTTATAAAATACCCAGTGGGTATGTGCAAGGATTCTTAATCACAAGGTCTCTCACCGTTGTGAAAGGCAAGAATTTTTCTCCGGATACTCCCCCAAACCCCCCAACCCCGCCCCCAATATGCTCGAGGTAAGTGAAATAATCTTGAAAAAAGACCGTTAAAATAGCATGGTAATCAAAATCATAATAATAGAAGCGTTTACATTCCTTTGAATGTTGACATGGCTCAAACGTATTATTTGACTTTTTAAGAACCTGGTTAACACCTTGTCGATCTTGTATACCCTGATAAATACATGACATTTCAATTTTGAATGAAATATTTTGTCGGTAGCCATGTTTCACAAACTGATATTGGATATCAGTGTTTGTCCGTCAATACAGAAATGCCTTTATAAGTTAATATCAACTTTAACACCCGTTTAAAGTGAAATTTGATAAGAGTATTTGAGCTGAGGCACAGAAAGACCTGTTGACCAATGTCGCATATATATCGCAGAATCAGATTAACATGCGCCACGGCTGTCACTCTGATCAGATAACCAGACTGAGGTGAAAACACTAATGCCCTGATCATTCTTCTCCAATGCGTATTTGCGTTTCCTTTTTTTTTTTTTTGCTGATATGGCGGGAGGGGATGCCTCGTTTAATGAGGCAAACCGGCGTAAACAATTAATATGAAAATATTACGGATCGAAACGCCGAAATTTTATCCATATCTTGAAAAACTGCAATTCATGGTTGGGAACAACATTGGCGGACCGTGCAATTACCCTAATTTACTATAACCCCCCCCCCCCCACACACACACACACACACACACACACCACCACCACCACCACCACCACCACCAACTCCCCCCCCCCTCCCCCTCCAACGTTTCACGATATAAACGTTCAATTAGATTTTTCATGACATGAGCCACGTCTTGACAATGTGTTTGCAATTAGCGAACAACAAAGGTACAGATCCGCGCAGTTTGATCAGCACCTTTAAGTTCCCAGCTTCGAGATCTGGGCCTGCACTGTTTCCCAGGGTACCCTTACTACAATCGATGTTCCGAGACATATGAGCCCCGCCAAGCGAATTTGTGTCTTCGAGCATTCCGTCATGACAAATTTTAACTGCGCATGCCCAGCCATTCAGATGGGCCAGGGATATAGCTTTTTTGTCTGAAGGTTCCTCTTGATTCACTGCTTGTATGAGCGAGCAGCGAATGTTCTGGCGAGACTGCGCGGATGCGCAGGCTCGCCTGAACCTTCGCTGCTCGCATAGGCGATAAGTACCAAAATCGCTTGACGGGGCCCATATGTTATTTCCGCCCAATACGTTTACGGTGTGTCCGCCTTCAGCGACGTCACAAGCAAATCTATCTACGGGATTCTCCGAGAATTTAAGGTAGAGGACAGCATGTGCATATTTGAATTATTAAAGGAGATGAAATGTTCTTAATGAGAACCGAAGGGTTCATAGATGCTTCCTGGGGCAGCGACGTCTCAGACCAACGCAGACCAGCCTCGTTGTGGCTTTTATGAGACTTCGGTGGCCGCATATCATATAATGATTGCTAATATAATATTGGCCGGGCACAGCATTTCCTACAATTTACATGTGCGCTCAGTGACGGATCAGATCAGCCTGCGCATCCAAATAGCTTGATCAGATACCTCTCTTGGTGCTTGAAGGAACATTGGGCCCTTAGTTATGCTTAGAACACACGACGACGAATAAGACTGATCAGACTGCGCAGATGCGCATGCTGATCTAATTTTTCGCTGGGCGCACAAGTAAATTGTAGGAAATATTGTGCCACGGCTCAAATGTTATTATAGTTGCCCATTTTTCTTTGAAACATGTAACATTGTGGTGAAAGTTAAAGCAGTCTCCGTTATTACAATATATAAATTGCAATAAATTGAAGTAATTTATTCTTATTTCGTTCAATACATTATAACAAGCAAATTGTTACCGCGCAAAATCACGATTTTTAAATCCAATCTGAAAACATAGCTTAAAATGGATTTTAATAATTTTAGTGATATAAAAAGAATTTGATATCTAGATATGAAAGTTTTTGTGTTGAAGGGCACTTGTTGAGGATGTGTGTTTCTGTGAAAAGACAGGCGTATAACTTTTATTTGTGATATTAACAATAATAATTCATGCTTATTTGTTCCAACGACATGACAAAATATTGATGATTATTTAACGAAGAATTGCGGGTGAATTGCGTAATACAATGACTGCAGATGAAACTGTGCATGCCGTTGTTCCCATAGCAACAACGGTGACCTTCCCCGCTTTGACCGCGGTGACTATTGAAATGAAGGCAGCCCCTCCCCGCATCCCTAGATCAGTGCAACTCCATCTAGCACGGAGTTTGACTTTCGGTGTTTTGGGAGATGACAAGTGAGTGACGTTTGTTGTGTCTGTCTGTCTGTCTATCCGGCCAACATCTAGGGTTTGGGGGTTATTTTGGACATAACTATGATGTTTTTAGGCTTATTCATACATAAAATACAGTCCAACCTGTGTGAAGCAAGCACCACAGGGATATTGAAAATATGCTTGCTTAAGACAGGTGCTTGCTTAATACAGGTGAATTTTAATGCATTTGCCTTTTTCGGGAACTAAATGCCTGCTTGCTTAAGACAGGTTGCTTGCTTAATAAGGCAGGTTTGACTGTATATTCATAAAATACGTAAGGATAGCCCCTAAACCCTTTGGACTAACCAGTTAGCCCCTATCAAATTCAACAATGGGGGTAGCCTTTAAGCCAAAATGCAAGACCGTCCCGCGCAGTGCTTTTCCTACGTTATGTATTTATTTATTTTTAATAGGGTGTATATAATTAGAGTCAACCCTCTTTATACCGACATTCCATATAACGTCAAAACTTGTTACAACGACAATTTCAATGTAACGAGTCCTTAGCTCAAGATGAGACGATTAATGAAAATATTCAAGAATATTGAAATCATTTTAAAATATCCCGAGAAACAAATGTTGTGGACATTTGTTTCTTGGGGTAATCAAGGGAAAAAAGCCTTTACAACCTATATTATACTACTGCTTATTGGGATTCTACATAGCAGCAACTTCGCTATAACGACAAACTGTCGCTACTGATATCGAAGGACCGTTGTATTACTAACGCGTCGGTTATAGAGCCCTGGGCATTCTTAAGTTTATATGTTAACTTATTCAAATGCGCATGTGTAGCCGAGTACGGTCGATCTCCAATAGCTCGAACACCTTTGGGAAATAGAGGATCTTACACGAGTCGTTTGAAATTTTTCAAACGAGCCTTCGGCGAGTTTCATTATTTTCATTTGAAATCACCACGAGTGTAAGATTCTGTTCATCAGATAATGGTTTTGAATTAGATTTTATCGCCGAAGAAGTTCAGTTTAGAAATTAATTTTATTTTTCTGCTGTTCATGAAAGTATGAACGCAGTGGGTCGCGTGCAAAGTAAATGAGGTTCATGTAAACTTTGCTAACGACCTGCTGTCGTTCAGTAAAGTAAAGTTCATCCTTTACATTTACATTCTTTGCCCAGCATCACAGGGCAAAAAATGATTATAGGGCAAACTTTTAAAGCCGAAAAACATTTACACGCTGTTTTCTACAAAGAGCAGAACAGCGTTGACGTCACCAACTCCCGTACCATGGTTCAGACTGACGTCACTTGACATCATTGAAAATCACATGACTCGATGCGTTTATGGAAATATGAACTACATTGTCTACATTTTCTATGATAGGTTAACATTAGACTTTACACTGGAAAAGTAAATATAAGAGAATATAGGGTGTCACGGTCGGCGCAATGACGTAACGCGCCAGTAACGATGTGTTCATATGATTTTTATGGCATGAAGTTATCCATTGAAAAACAGCGGCGTTTTGTGATTATATGATATGATCCAGCGCACGACAAAACCTACAGAATTCTGTCCCGCCCTTGAGACAACCTGTCGGTCCTGCAAATATTCCATTTGCGCTAGTCTCTGGTTTACCGGGCGCATTCTATTTTTTCTATTCCGCGTTTTGCGACTGCGCAATCGCCGCATAGCAACCGCTTAGCAACTGGTCGCGACTGTCAACAGACGCCATATTGGATTTAGTTCGATACGGCATATTCGATATGTGCATTTTTGTCACGTTAAATTGTCTTTGCAAACCGCTGTCTGCATTTTATTTTTCGATACGTTTTATTCTCCGATATATTGAAATTTGACAATCTGAAATAAAAATGTTACAATTTCTGATTTATCGCCTTGTTTTACCATTTATACTGAGCACATTTTTAAACAAAGGCCATACTGCAAGGATACGGTGGAAACGATAAAAAGAGTACCTGAATTCTAATGCACAAAAATGAATAATTACTCCCCTACCTTACTGAAAATCATCATCACTTGACATGTTCAGTCTGTTGGTCAACGATGTAAGAGCTGGCCTTTTTACTGGATGGTCTGAATCTGTTGTTTGTTTCACTTTCTTGGGCAACAGTTTCGGAACTGGTCTAAGTCTCTCTGTGTCACTGGGGGAATACACAGTCTTTATCAGTTCAAGAAAGGTCAGAAACTGGTCTGAAGCACAGTTGAGATACCTCTTCCTAAATATATACTCAATGAAATAAGTATCATATAAAGATTTAACTGTCCCGTGTTTAGGAAGAGATGTTTTCACTGCTCTCCATGTGCTCTCGATGGTGTTGGTGTGGGCCCCTGTCTCATCATTCACAAATTCCTTGCTATGGTTCACTGTCTGGTGTTGGTATCCCTCCTCTTCCAATCTAGAATATGCCTTCCAACAGTCTGATATTATCGTTGTTCCTGGAAGCACATGATCTATAATGATGGGTATCAAAGTGTCCGCGCTTCTGTCTTCAACACTGACCAGAAAACAGTTCTTTGAGTCCCTCTCTATACCACCAAACACCCACACCCCGTCCTTTCTCCTGCCCTTGTGATACTTCCTCTTCCCGAATTTACTCTCGTCGATCTCAACTGTCTTTCCTAACCCGCCGATCCTAACATCTTCCTTCAACAACACCTCTGAACAAACTTCTCTACACAAATTGTACCAATCTACTAGAGTCTCTTCACAGCCAATTCTTAACTCCCGTCGGACCGTTTCTTGCCTTGTTTTGTATAGACGGATCCAATGTTTTGACACGTGACCTTGTTTACGTTTCACTGCGCATGCGCCAATTATCTCCCCTGTCGAGGTACTCTTTTATCTGGTTGGCAAAACATCACTGTTGCCGTACAGTGTCAATGAGAATTTCGAATATTTATCGTGTGATTAAACTCATTTCTTTTCCAAAAAATTAACTGATCCTTGTCAATTTATGTTTTTGAAGTAATAAATGATATAGAACCAGTCTCTTCTGACATTTTATCGCACATTTTGTTGCCTAAAAAGCGTTATATTACTACCCACCATCATGCCAAAACGTAGTCGATGCGCTTTATTTAACGCATCGAAATAAGATTAAAGCATGTATATTTTCTATCCTATTTTATACGAAAAAGAAGCAGTTTAATGTCAAAAATGGTTTGTGGCAAAAAGTTTTGATAGAAAGACGATTTAACAAAGGTTATTACTGAAAATAATTCGTGCTACACCAACGGTAGAGTATGGAACCGGAAGTTTTTTTGCCAACCAGATAAAACGAGGCTAATGACATTTGACCTTGTGTGACGTAGACTTTGGATGTGTCTATACCCAGTAATATGTCAGCTTCACTACTTGCTGTAAGGTGAGGTGGGACTTCTCAAACCAGCTGCCTGCTCTCACAGAAATCTTGTAACCACATTCCTTCCTGGTGCATCGCCAAACAAATCCATCTCTGCCGTAGCTGGAATCTCTCTTTAATGTTATTCTTCCCTCTGAACAACGCGGACATTCACACTCAAAAATACCAAGTATACCTTTATTTTGTAACCAAAGAATGAGATCATATGTATTCCTTGTTATTTCATAAATGTCATCGTAAACGAGTGACATGACTTGGTTGGTTGGTTGGTTATCTTTATGGCATTATAAAGCTGCCTATCATCCCCATGCGCTGTCAATCTCTTCAGTACTTTTCTCAGGTGCTTTAACTCATTACACTGTGCGCATGCGTAGAATCTTAAAATTATTGGCCGAAACGTTTAGTGCACCTTATATACTGCAAAAGTGCACTGACTAATTCTTTCCTGCCCTCCCTACTTGCTATTTCATTATTGCCAGATAGTGTCCTCAAATCCAGCACACCAAAGCAGACTTCTTCCCTATTCAGTATCTCCTCTGTAGTTTTCTGTAGTGTGTTCCTCTCTTCTTCATAATGGTCACAGTCATATAGATAATGTTCAACCGTTTCTGGTACATTGCACGTGGAGCAAAGCTCTGACACATTCGGATCAAATTTGGTTTTGTGGCTGTTGAGAATTGTATGCCCTGTCAACAATTGGTTCAGTCCAGCAAAGCTTGTCCTGTCTCTCTCTCCCCAGCACTGTCTCTTTCCAACGTCTGAAAAAGTTTCTTGTACTCTGTCCATCTTCTCAGATAACGCAAACTTCAACCTCCACTTCTCTCCAAGCTGAACCTTCATTTCTGCAATGGCCTCTTTTTTGTCCATGACTGGTTCTATGGGTTCTTTTGAGAGCAGCATCTCTTGAGCACCCGCTTTTGCCTGTTGGTCTGCCAGCTCATTACCCATAATGTCCTTGTGACCTGGCACCCAATGTACAACCAGCCTGTTTCCTCGTTCTGACAATTTTTGGACATTTTCCTTTATATCCATGACAATTTCAATTTTCTTTAAAGGAATATTGTTATGAAATGCTGTAATAATTGCTGACTGGCAGTCTGTGAAGAAATGAATTTCCTTGTTCTCAAGATGACTGACCTCTGTAAGGAACTGTAGACTTATCTGGATCCCTACCAGCTCACCTGTGTAGTTATTGCTAAATGGGCTTACTCCTTTCTTCAGTAACACTGGTGTGGACTGGTAACCATTCAAATATACTACACCTCCTGCACCTGTAGGCCCTGGGTTACCCAATGCAGAACCGTCTGTGAAAACAATTACCTCATCGTGTTCCAACCTTGCTAGCAAGTCTCTGACATTCTTTTCTTGGGTATCTTTATCCATATTAAACTCTTCCATGTCTACTTTACCCTGCACCTTCATCAGCCCCATGCATTCCTTTGTGTACTTAAACTCTTTCTCAATGTTACCTAACTCCACCTTCCCTCTCAACTCATTAAATCTACACACCAAAAGCTGGAAAAGTGTTGGTTTTCGCCCTATTTCCTTGTCACCTGACAACCATCTGTTGAAATCTTCCCTCAAGGGGTCATCATCATACTTTGCTGCAATCTGTATCACTTCTTGTGCCTGTCTTAGCTTCAGATGGAGATCAAAAGGTATTGAGTTAGTAATTACCTCCAAGGCATCTGTACTTGTACTACTCAAGCATCCCGAGGCCTTTAACATTGCTGCTCTCTGGACCTTTCCCATCTCCTTACTGCAGTTGGTGGTAGCCGAGACTAGTGTTGCTGCTCCATAGTCTAGTACTGGTAGCACAAGTGCTTTGAAGAGCCGCATGTATACAGACTGGCTGCATCCCCTGTTCCCTTTAATGAAATTGTCAAGACCTTTTAACGCCCTGAAACCTGCCTTTGTCTTCTCTTGTATATGCTCATGGAAACTCATTTGGTTGTCTAGAATCATCCCAAGCACCTTCTTCGATTTTACTAGTTTAAGCTTCACCCCCTCCATGCATATATTAACATCACTTCCTGGTTCCTTCCCATCGTGGGTCACAACTAAAACCTCCGTCTTATCTGCCCCCACTGACATGTTCCATTTCTTACACCAAGGGACAACTCTCTCTTTAAGATCTTTGTTTGAGATTTCACATGCTTTTTCCAGGTTCTTATGGCTAGTCCACATAGTAGTATCATCTGCATACTCGGTATGCTCACATTCAACGTCAGTCATGGCATCACTTGTATACAAGTTGCATAGGACTGGGCTAATCACTGAACCCTGGGGGATTCCAACAGCTGACTTGTACATTTGGGAGTTAAAACTGTTAACCCTTAGGTAGTATACTCTGTCAAAAAGGAAGTTTTTGATATACAGCGACATTCTACCTGTTATACCAGCTTTTGTTGCCTTATGCAGAAGACCAGCCCTCCATACTCTCTCATAACATGATTCAAAGTCCATAACTGTCACTACCGTATTTTCCTTTTTTGATCTTGCCACTGAAATTGCATTCACAATTCTGAGTACAGACTGTGTGCATGATTTCTGTTTCCTGTAAGCATTTTGAGTTTTGGCAATGCCCTCCTCCACCTCTAGCTTCCACACCAACCTGTAGGTTAAAACTCTTTCCAGGACTTTTCCAATAACACTTTCAAGGGTGATTGGTCGATAAGATCTAACGGTGTTATAGTTTGGCTTTCCAGGTTTTGGCAGCATTATTTTAGCGTCTGTTACGAATGCTTCTGGCAGTACCGCGTTAGACCAGCATTTCTGGAAGATATATAGCAGCCCTTTAACTACCCCATCACCACCTTTCTTCAGCATTATATTGAAAACCTTCTCTTCTGGATTTGGTGCACTGAAACATGGCAAACCGTCAACCGCTGCTTGAACTTCCTCCACATAAAGATCACTATTCTCATGCCCACAGGCTTCTCCATATTTCCTAGTCTTAATGTTTGACATTTCCTGCTCTGTTCTTTCTACCACCTCCTTTTCTATAGAGTCATACCATTCAGGATTTCCCTCCTTAACATCAATACTCTCTTTTCCGTACCTAATTTTCATCTGTTCACAAATCTCTTCATCCGTCACTGCTATAGAATTATCCTCCTTTAAAATCGGCTGTACCACTGGCTTCCCTTGTATCTTCCTTTCTCTATTAACCACCTTCCAGAACTGCTCTGGTTTTTTGGGGTCCATCATCTTAACTAGCCCATCCAGATACAGTTCCCTAGCCTCCTCTTCTTCTTTTTTAAATTTGTATAAACAATCTTTCATTTTCCTTTCATTGGCTTCATCAGATCTTTTATCATATTTCCTTCTAGCTCTTTTATACTCTTTTGACAATTCAGACAGTTTAGCTGACCACCATCCTTTACTGTGTTTGCATACTTTCTTCTTTGGTATCGTTCTGTCAGCTACCTGGTGAAGCAAATCCACAAAACTGCTATAATCCTCATTCACATCATTCTCCTTCTGCCTTCCCTCTAGCCATTCCCCTATTGCTTCATTACACGACTGCTCCCAGGTCTCCCAATCTACATGTCTAAAGTCATACCTTTCCCATGGTTCCTGTTCTTCTTTCTCCCCAAACTCAAAAGTGATGAGGCTATGGTCTGTATTTAAATAAACCTCATGTTGCACTTTCCAGTTTGACACTTTGTTTACAAGCACATTACTAACAATGGTCAAGTCTATTATCTTGTCCTTTCTGGTTGGTTGTGCATTATTCATAACTGTCAAATCCTTATCTACTATGAACTCAAAAACTTCATTTCCTAGCCTATTGGCATCCTCTCCATACCAAAATGGGTGATGAGCATTGAAATCCCCCACTAAAACTATAGGCAATGTTTCCCCTATTATCTTTTCAACTATTCTAAAAAGCAGTTTCAAGCTGTTCACATCATTTGGGGGTATATACACAGACCCGATGATAAAGTTCCCCTCTTTCGCATATACATTGCACCACACTGCCTCCAATCCATCTTTCATAAGATCTCTCCGTTCAAAAAATTTCATTTCTTTGCTGATCATTAGGCCTGCCCCTCCTCCTCTCTCTCCTCTCCTCTCTGTAGCTATCCAATTCCAAGACCTTTTTAAACTGTCCTTCACTGTACTGTCTGGATGCCATATTTCACTTAAACCTAGAATCTTTATGTGCTGTTTTAGACAAGCAGTTTCTACCAAATTGAATGAAGTGTTCAATGATCTCACATTGGCATAAGCTATTTTCATGATGAAACATATAACTAACCATAAGTGGCCCCTAGGCATATCTTAGTCAATGGCTAATCACAGGATGAGTTATACTTGCACTTTTTAATAACTTATCACTCCACCTTTGACAGAATAACATTTACAATAAATCTTCAAACTCAACTGAAGAAAAAGTGTCATTTATCACTTCACTTATAAATATTCCTGTGCTATAATACAGAGAATTCACTTAAGGTCAATAGTGCCAATATCCAACAAGAAATGTAAACAGAAGCACCATTTTAAATTTATAAGCACCTTCAAAATGCCTTATAAATACATCAACAACAAACTTCAAAAGTGTCATTATCACTTCAGCTAAACAGCATATAAATATCCTGTACTCACAATTTTAGTGTCTCTGTCACTAACATTGAACGCCTATTTTGTTGCTTATTAAACGTTGCCTAATGGCTACATAAACTGGACAGTAAGTGGAGCTGGCCCGATGATTGCCCCCACAATTTGCACACTTTTCCCCAGCTTTACATGGCCCACTGTGCCTCTCCGCACAGCATTCACACTTGCTTTCCTTTTTGCAAAGTCTCGCGATATGGCCAAATTCCTGGCAGCTGTAGCAACGCAAAGGGGTTGTGGTCTTTGATTTGTACGGTTTGATGAAGACAGTTTTGTCTGCAATGGAAATTTTGCATCTAAAAAGTTTTTGCAAGTCCTCTGAGTTTTCACAGGTTAAAATCACAACAGGCATTGGTTTATTAGTATCTCTATATCTTAGTCTGCGGGCTGAAACTTTAACCCCTGTTTGCTTTTTAATCTCATTGATGACGCTATCTATGTGACGATACGGAGAAACATTTTTAAGAATGCACCTGGGAACTGTAGCCGAAAACTCATGCACGGATAATGATAACCCACTATTTCCAAAAGCCTCGACTGGCCACTCTTCTTTTAAAATTTCCACTTCTTCTTCTGACTCGACAGTTACAGCGATTCCACCCCTGTTGAGCGGATGTGCATACCTAATGCTCAAGTTTCCCTTGTGTTTTCTTAATTCAGCTTTGATATCCCTACTGTTTTGGAAATTTTCAGGCTTGTTTAAACCATCAATAATTATACAGTGTTTTAAACTGCAGTTATGCTTCCCTGCATCCTGAAAATCCAACTGATTATCTCCTATTGATGCCTCGTCAAGTTGAAATGACTGAGAGTTTGTAGGAAGATTATCCTCTTTTTCCCTATTACATGTATCCTCTGCTAACTGTTTGTCAACTTTGGACTTTGGTAAATTTGAAACAATACATTCCGGACATGAAAAATGCAACTTTTTGTTTTTAAAAATATTACAAATCTCACTTGTAAGACTTACGCACTTGCCGTGCCACCATTGTTGACAGTCATCACATGCAATCCAAGCCGGCCTCCCTTTAATTTTCTCACCACATGGACATTCATTCACAGGCTGTTTTGTTCTCTTTTTTCTCATTTCTAGCTATCATGATACAAGTATAAGAGAGGGGATAAACTAATGAAGGTCCAAAAAGAGTTGGAAAAAAGGATTAAATGAGTGTTTCCTTATCTAGATACGGTTGCTATGGACAGTAAACAATTCATTTACCATTGATCTGTACCATAAACCAAGCGAAATTCGCAAGCCCACTACTGAAAACCGCTTCCCTTTCACTAAACTATCTGTTCTGCTGTTTTTCCTCCAAAAACCGCCTTTCAGAACTCCATTATTGTCCTTGACCCTGTTGATTATTTGAATCAGTGAGCCGTAACGGTTGACCTCCAGTTGACGCAATGTTCACTCCACGAATTTGTTTGAAAAACAGCAGCTTCTATCAATAATCACACCTCAAAAATAGCAAGTACCATTCAATTACTATTTTATATGATTTGGGATAAAATTTATGTAAAAATGACTTTGTATTAGCTCATAAACAGAATTTTTACGCCCTTTGTTTTGAAAAAACAGCTGATCGCTACGCATGCGCACCGCATGCTGTCGGACATGACTTTGACAGCTCATTGTTTGTAAACAAATATGGCGCCGCACAGCGTCTGCATACGTCAGTCCAATCAAATTGCTTAGAGAAGTCACATGCCAAAACAGTATCACGTGAAGCCAAAAAACAGCTGGTCGTTCTTGAATGGAAACAGCTGACCGGTTTTCAACCAGGTTCCGGAATTAATTAATACCTTTCGGTATTACATACCGAAGGTATTAACATAAAATCGCATGAAGAATTCATTTTTGGGGTTATTTTTGCATTTTATTGGATTTTTAACGAGAAAGACACGCTGTCGCGTGTCTCTATATAGAGTATTTTGCATGGGATGCACGCGACATGCTTCGCATGTTCACCCTGCGCTACGCGCACTATTATGCGCGCTTAGCGCGCCTTTTTTATTCAGTTTTGTGCGCCCGGTAGACCCGAGGTGCGCCAATATTAATGCACGAGAAATGGCATAAAACTGTTCAAATGACAATAACAAATAGCTGGAGCAGCAAAAACATGTTTTTCATTCTTTTTTTTTTTTTTTTTTTTGGGTGATTTTTTAAAATAAATTTCAGCCACAGGACATTGACGTTTCAACAGTAAACCTAAAACAAGCCACTAAATCCAAGTACCGAAGAGCACAAGTGGATTTAGGCCACTGTGAGGGCTCTTTTAGGTTTGCTGGTGAAACGTCAATGTCCTGTGGTTCAGCTTAATTCTTACCTTCTCGGACTTTGTTTGAATGGTCCGTTAGAATAATTGCGCACTGTTACTGCGGTTGCACCTCGAAGTGATTTCTAAAGCTAAAATAAACTACTCATACAGAATGTAAAGCTCTGACAAACTTTTATTTGAGCGTCCATGTTGTGTCCTATGTCTCTGTGGCGCGGTGACGTCAGAAACGTTGCATTCGTTTACGTCACGTTATTTTACGTGTGTGCGCCATGGTACTGAATGTCGTTCCGGCTCGGGCTGAGACAGGCAACTCGGGCCGAGGACAGGGTCGATATAAAAAAAAAAAAAACATGTAATATTCTATATATCTTTTCGATTTTTTTGAAATAATGGTTTTTCATGTGTACTCGTTTGAATCGTCTCATCGAGGCGATTTAAGGAGTACGCACAACATACATTATGCCGTGTGTGCTCATTCTTATGTGTATACACAACAAATGGTTCGAACAATTTGACATGAGACTGACCTTTATGCAAGGAATAAATTAGTCAATAATATCGCCTAATACGCCGACTTTCGTAAACTTCTCGTGAATTTTCGGCATCTCGTGAATTGCGACCCAGTACCGACCTCTATGTATTGAATAACACTATCGCCAATTTGGGAGACGGCGAAGATAAATACATGCATTCAGTCGGGTGTGAAATTATGTTAATAGAGTTCACCAGTCTCATGTGAATTTGTTCGAACTATTTTTTATACGTTTTCAAATCAAAATGAGAAACTTGTTCATACATAATCCCGATTGTATAATTATCTGCATTGGTTTTATTATTATTATTATTATTGTGGTTGTTGTTGGTTTTTTAAGCACTCAAGAACGAGTGCAAAACGAGTCATCAGTGTTTGCAAGAAAAGTTCATCAATTTTTTAAAAAGAAATTCCAATTAACACTTAAGACGCCGGGAAAAACTACATCTAAAAATGTCGTCTGCTTATGTCCTCTGCCGAATCTTCAAGCAAACGTTTTTAAACAGGCAAACAGTGCGTGCCGAAATCAGGAGCAGTCTGATCTGGGTCCAAACTGTTTGCAAAAAAAAAAAAAAAAAAACATTTAAGTGTCCCTCACTTTCGACTCATCTACTATCTCTTCTATATGTTTCTCCCTTTTTCTGGGAGGCGACATAAAATGACCCACAAATGACATTAAACACAAAAACAATCAATCAATCAATTGGGAACTACATGAAAGAATGCACCATGTCACATAATTGTGTTTTTGTAGTGCTAAGTACTGGTAAGCCGGTCCAGAATAGCAAGGGTAGTTGAGAAGCCTCCATGGTGTAGTGGTTACTCGCCTTGTAAACCAGGGGTCGCAGGATCGATCCCTGGCTTCTCCAGACTTTCGGATGAGTCTTTAAACCGAGGTCCCGTCTCCGTATGACTTTAGCTGTTGGTGGGACGTAAAACTCAAACACTCACTCATAACAAGGGCAATTGGCTGTTTAACATTATCATAGTTATTGTCTGGGGCGTTAAGACTTTACAAAAAAAAAAAACAAAAAAAAAAAAACACCTGTTCCTCGCTTGTCACCGCTGCGAACACGGTTCGATTCCGTGATTGCATATGGCAGGGTACTCGTCGCCCTTCCGAGGTCGGTAGCTTTCTCCCGAGTACCGATTTCCTCCGCCACCTCGTATACGCGTAACTATTTCGGTGTAAACTAAGTAGAATAAAATTTAAATAAAACAAATTCCATCTGAGAGGTGTTTTTTCTGACGTCTGACAAAATTGACAAATGTCACTGGATTGGTGTAACAAATACTCAGATTTCCTTGTATTAGTTTTAAAACAATGAAAACTAAAACAGAATGGGTCATTTTGTCACCGATTCATTGAAACTTTTTCAACCGTTTTCCGCTTAACATTTCCCCCGTTTCACACTAACAGTGTATCAAACGTTATGCTTCATTACCTTAAAACATATGACAATCTATATACATGCTGATGTGGGTGAATTTATAAGATATATAAAAAAAGAAAAACAATAAAATAAAAAATACGAAACTGAATACTTTTATTACTTCTAAAAGGTAAGGTTTTTTTCTCTATCATACAATAAGTAATAATGATTCAATAAAAACGAAATCATGTCGAAGCTTGTTTCTGTGATAGACAAAATTAATTTTTGACTGAAAACGATATTATTTTATATTCAAATGCACTTGACCTGGGTAACGAGGTGACACATTTCGTCCAGCCTGGTTGAGATATCGCCCCAATGGTACAATCTTAAGATTTTTCAACTTGTTTAAAGCGTAATAGCTTTCTCAACGAAGTAATTAAAACATAATTACAATAAACATTGTATGCATGAACCCATTAAAGCCTAGACTCCCCCAAAAAAAGGATACTAGCAAACAACAAAACGTGGCGTCTCATTATAGTCTATACTGTTTGCTAAAATACGAGCACTTCGTGAAGTTACAACAAAACAAACATTGAAATAGACCTTAGTGGCTTTGGGTCAGGTCAGCTTATGGTGTTTAGCGTACATGTTTTTTTTTTTTTTTTTTTTTTTGTTTTTTTTTTTTCATTTATAAATAGATTTGCATTTTGCGATTTTAAGAATTTTTTGTCTTGTTTTAATTTTAGTTTTACGGAATTTTCTAAAGGCAAACAGTGTAGGCCTTGATTAAACACCGCGAATGCGGCGTCTGATCTTTGTCTACACTGTTTACCAATGTCCCAAAACTGGGGTCCCAAATCTGGGTTAATAACAGGTTAACAGTAATTTGCAAATGGGTGCTCTTCTTGCATTTGAATGTGACAAGTGCATTAATCCATGTCCCGCTGAGCCTGGATATGCCTTATTTTAATGTTCAAACAATGAAGATCCAGATCAGATGGCTTCTGATGAAGCCATCTGATCAGGATCTACATTGTTTGCCATATAGATTGTGAATTTGTTGCTATAATTTGCATCAAGTAATCTGATTGGTTGATAATCGGTAGTGGGTGTGGCAGATTAAAATATTCAACAGGACAAGGGTTAAACTCTGTTATGTTTAAAAACCTGTTTGGAGGGTGCATTCTGACAGCAGCGTCAACAATGACGGAATCGACGTCGACAATTTTTATACTCCGGTAGTAGTACTTTGATACAGCAGTTTTCAGCCGCAGCAAGGAAAATGTATTTTCGAGCACGTAAGCCCAGCGCCGACTCAGATCAACATGCGCAATCGCACAGTCTGATTGGAGTCGTCGCTTGTATGCCTAGTATGGATGCTTGAGGACTTAATTTTTTTTTCATACTGGCATAGTGTATTTTTCACATCTCTAAAAAGGCTAATTTTCTGATGAAAATCCGTGATATTTTTCTTATTTACAGCCTACTGCAAACATAGATTGTGGGTGCTCGTTAGAACCCCCTTATTGTCTTCAGAAAGTGGGTCACGATCAAGCATTCCATTGAGCCAAATCATTTTGCCATGACCCTTCTCAGTTCAGAGAAATTGCGCTCGGACCAACTTGCCCCACGGACCAACTAGCTCCGGTCTCCCCTACTAATTATACAGCTTTGTTTTAAGGGGAAAGGGAATACCTGGCAGATTTCTCTGTCATTTTTGAACGGGAGACAACTTTTGGGACTTCCCGTTCACTTTTCTATAAGCCCTGCCCCTCTGAAAAAGGGGTCTACTCTCAATGTCTCCTCTGAAGGTGCATTCCCCTTAAGTTTTCATATTTTGTCTTTTGTTTCGACACTTGTAAGAATGCTGGGCATTCGCGCGAAGTGATAAAATAGGCGACCCATTGTAAGCAAATACCACAAATAAAGAAGAGACAATATTCTTCTGGACCAGACAAGTTTAGCTTCATCAAAAACCGTCGCATATATTTTTATACCCCCGCAAACGAAGTTTGAAGGGGGTATATAGGAGTCAGCTTGTCGTCTGTCGTCGTCGGTCCGTTACAAAAAACTTTAACATTGCTCATAACTTCCTTATTCTTTGACCGATTTCTTTAATATTCACACACCACACACCTTGCCACTAGTACTTAAGATTGATATACACAAACCTGACCTTGACCTTTACGTTGACCTTCCTCAAGGTCAAATACTTGTAAAAATTTGCCGTCGTCGTCGGTCCGTTACAAAAAACTTTAACATTGCTCATAACTTCCTTATTCTTTGACCGATTTCTTTAATATTCACACACCACACACCTTTCCACTAGTACTTAAGATTGATATACACAAACCTGACCTTGACCTTTACGTTGACCTTCCTTAAGGTCAAATACTTGTAAAAATTTGTCGGACAACGCATGCGGGGGTATAATTGGCGCCCGTTAGGCGGCAGCTCTAGTTTTCTTCAAAATCTGAATTTTGAAAACCCCACTGGGAACGGTCAGTCAATCGACTCCTGTATATAAAGGCCTATGTTCCATTTTGCTGGGTAAAACTTGGGAAGACTGCTATTTGTTTTCTCTAAAAAAAATCTGCTCTTCGAAAATATGCCTAGCTCAGCCTTTAAACATGGTACAACTTTATCGCATTTTCTCGCTTTATTTGGCTAATATTTGTTCGAAAAGTCTAACAGATTACGGATCAATCGCCATATCTCACTTTCCGTTTTAACAAGTTTAATACATGCGTGTTTAATGAACTAAAATCAATTGAAATTGATAAAACAAAAATATTAACTCTTTCACTCCCGTGTTTCTTAAGTGGTTTGTGGTAGTATATAGGGGGTTGAGTGAATAATCATACCTAGCACAAGATTAGAGAGGGTATCCACATATTACTTTTCTTATTTCTGCACGAAAACATGTGTTCTGGGTATTCATTAGAAGCACCTCAGCGTGCAGAAATAAGAAATATATCTGTACTAAAGCGCCTTATCTGGAACAATGCCATAACAGAATTGCAAGTTGTGTTGAGCCTGATGAGATATCCAAGGCTTGCATAGGTACATTAAGACCACCTTTGTGACTGTTCAAAAGTGGTCTTTAAGACCACAGACCACTAAAGTGGTCTCTTGTTAGAGGTTAAAGGTTTTTAATTTTCTGTTTAAAGAAAAAGTAGTTTTAATTTTAATTGATCTTAAGAGGGAACGTTAAAATTTGTCCTCGACAAAACAAAAAAAAATGATCAAAGGTGAAAATACGTTAAAACTATTCATCATTAGGTTTGCCGGCCTCGGTAGCTCAGTCGGATGCGCGTCTGACTGCTGATCAGGTGGACGCGGGTTCGATACCAGCTGGGGTCGGCAACATTATTTCGTGGAGATTGATCATGAAATCTTTTCTACGGTCATTCTCTCCCTTCTGCTGATTCAAGAACGACAGTTGTCAGTTTCTGACGAAAGAATGTGGCTGTACTGGTTAACCGCTTACGTAAAAGCCTGCAACGGCCCAGTCAACACTATGTAGGTCATTTTTGAGCCAGTAAGTTTACCTATCCACAAATATCCTGTAAAGTGGTTAACATCTACACTACACATTCTTTCGCCAGAAACTGACAACTGTCTTCTTGAAACAGCGGAAGGGAGAATGACCGTAGAAAAGATTTCATGATCGATCTCCACGAAAAAATGTCGCCAACCCCGGCAGGTATCGAATCCGCGTGTCAGACGCGCATCCGACTGAGCTACCGAGGCCGGCCTGACTCACAGGTAGCTTGCGTCTTACTTTAGAATCTTCCAAAAGCCCATTTCGAAATTTGGGTTAGATCTGAAAATTTAAGAAGAAAGTGGCTATTTTTTGTCAAACAGTGAAGGCTCTGATGATAAAGCGGCGTCTGGTCTGGGCCTGCACTGCTTGTCAATGTCCCTTCTGGAAGTCTGCCGAATAAAATGAGGTATTCTGTAAAGAAAACTGAATGTCGTTAACGACAATCAAGTAACAAGAAAAACAGATTTAAGTCATATTAAAATAGTCTACTCAGAATATAATTTTTATTTATTGCCTAATCGGTCCATTCTATATTGTTGAAATCAAAAGCTACATAGAAATATTATCAAATTACAATTAATTCATTTAAGCTGCTTTTGTCTGCATATCAACTATTTTGAAGTTACGCTGTACAAAATAAGAAATCAAATTAATTCGTATGTAGTAGAAAGAAAGAAAGAAAGAAAGAAAGAAAAAGAAAGAAAAGAGAAAGAAATAAAAAGAAAGAAAAAAGGAAAGAAAGAAAAATCGAATTGATACGTTTTAGTGGAAAGAAAGAAACAGACAGAGCGACAGACAGAGCGACAGACAGACAGACAGACAGACAGACAGACAGAAAGAAAGAAAGAAAGAAAGAACAAACTACTAACAAGAAGTATAGTTGGAATTTGTTTCTGTTCAAAATTTGTTTTTGAAATTTTTGAAATATATAAGAAAAGCATATTTTACCCTAGTAAACATTTTTTTTCTAAATAAAGTAGTTTTTTTTTTTATGTTGTTTACATGAAGTTTAAAATGTGACGTTTTTAATCAGTGAGTTAAATAAAGCAGTTAACCCAAATATTGCAGCTAACGTCACTGGGAAGGTCCATTACCATTTTAGAGGTGTCAGATTTTTATTATTATTTTTTTGTAATCTTTACAAAAAATCCCACACTTTACCAAAACAGTGTAGTCTCTGATCAGACACAGCGTTGTGTAGTCTCTGGTCAGACACCGCGTTGTGTGGTGTCTGATCAGAGTCTACACTGTTTTCCAATGCCCCAAGTTTTGGACGTTAGGCATATATGGGTTAATTAATCCACAATTTGGGAGAGTCAAAATATAGATTCAATTTAATTTCATTTGTGGATATAATTTCAGTATCAAATACCGTCTCTTTCTTCCACTGTGCAATTTTACAAAACCCTGTATTTTCGGGGAAATATTATTAGGCCAGTACATTTAGCTGGAAATGACCCTTGACCCACAACTAATTCCTTGAGAAATTTTATCAGCAGTTTTAGTATCAGGAAGGTGTCCTGATTTATAGAAAAAAAGTCCTCAAAAAAAATCCGAGGGGAAAGGGTATTTTTGGGGGGGTGAAAAAATACCAAAAATGAAGAAAAATCACAAAAACCAGGACAAAATTAATATTACTGGCGTATGTTAAACTATTAATACTTGACTTCATTAAATCATCCAAAATGAATATTTCTATTTGGGGAAAAATACTAAAAATTCTGAAGATAAAAGTTTTCTTTTAATTTATTTTTTTATATATTTTTGTGTGAAATATGGAAAAACAAGTATTAGCTTTTACAAAAAGCTTGGGTCTATGCTAAGCACACATTAATTTGTGTAGAACTAAAATGGGTCAGTTACCATAAAGTGTAAAAAGAGTAACAGATATCAAATAAGGATTTCCAAATATTATCAACAATGTCACATAAAAGAAAATCAAAAAAGGAAAATCAAAAGCAAACTGTGGCACATCACAAAACATGCCTATGTAATTTTGACCCCCACTAACCCACTTTTATATATAAACTAGAAACACTTGAGGTTTAGGGGTTATATATTATTTTTCTGCTCAAAAACACCGCTTCTGAGATTGGTGATACTCAATAGAACTGCCTCATCTATGTTTTGAGCAGAAATAAGCGAGTGAGTGTGTTTGAGGTTTACGTCCCGTCAACAGCAAATGTCATGTGCAGTTGTTTCAAAAACATTTTGGCATCCAGATTTCAAGGAAAGATAGGAGTGTGATTTTCAATGTTATCTGAATAAAGCCAAATTTATGAAGCATAGCAGGGGAATAATGTCTAAGTAAACGGGAAAACCCCCAGTACCCGTCTATTGATGAAACCCCTGCATACGGAGACCGGACCTTGGTTTAAAGACTCATCTGAAAGTCTGGAGAAGCCCTTGGATCGAACCCATGACTCCTGGTTTATGAGGTTAGTAGTTAACCACTACACCATGGAGGCTTCTTTGAGCAGAAATAAGAAAAATAATGCACATGTATACCCCCTAAAACTCCCCACTGCCCCACCCCACCCAGGTGGAAATGGGTAGCAGTGGTGTAAAAGTCAACTGCCTCGCCCTCGAGCACATGAAAACATCCGGAATGAGTGTTCGAAAGGGATTAATTAAGTTTGAGACTTTCATCGCAATCGAACAAAAATAAATTAGTATAAACTAAAACTTGATGAGGAAGGGGTTTCTATCGAGTATCCACAATCTATGCTTCTGAGCAGACATTACCGTCCATGCTAATAAACCCTATTGGTTTCATTGGGCGACAGGGCTTGAGATGTCATTTCATCTCAATGTCGGGTAAAAGTCCCACAAAATTGGAAGCAACGTCTCCAAAATGACCTTTACAGTGTTGACCGGGCCGTTAAACCTCAAATCAACCAACCAACCAACGAAACACGCCTAAACAAAAACGTTGTCAATTTTTCAGTCCAAAAATGGAATTTTAAGATTAAAAAAAAATGATGTTTTTTCTTATTTCTGCTCAAAACATAGATTGCGGAGCTCGATTCAGAACCGCCCGAACTTGCGCTTCTGACGAGTACCCACAATTATTTTTTTTTGCGCTGATATAAGAAATTTAATGTTTATCCCTGTAAACCACAGTTTTACAATATAAAAGGGGTTGGAGGGGTCAATATTATATAGGCGTGTTTGGGCTTGGTTTGGTTGATTTGAGGTTTAACTTCCCCATTAACAATGTGAAGGTCATGTCCCCGTCAACACTGTAAAGGTCATTTTGGAGACGTTGCTTCCAATTTTATGGGAATCTTACCCGACATTGAGATGAAATGACATCTCAAGCCCTGTCGCAAAATGAAACCAATCGGGTTTATAAGCATGGCCGGTCCGCCTCGCACCGCGGTTCCTGGACAGGCTTAGATCCTCTTAGCGGTTTACCAGTATATTTCTTCACTGAGCCGATCTGGGCTTGGAGTAATAGATTGGGCTGCATGATGCTTCCGCACAGAACTGATAACGACCGCACATAAGTACTGTTAAACCGGTGAGAATGTCTAAGCCTGCCCAGAAAAGTTGCTGCGAGTCAGCCTTTCCATGCATGTAAACTCTTTTGGATTAATTGGGCGGCAGGGACTGAGATGTCATTTCATCTCAATGTCAGGTAAAAGTCCCACAAAATTGGAAGCAACGTCTCGTTTTCGTGATGAATAAGAAAAACATCAGAATTTTCTCTGGAAATTTTTTGGGTGATCAAATCTTCCAATAGATTTGAATACGCGTGTTTTCGTAATGTTTTTTTATGACCCCAACTTTTTTGGAGGGGCATATTGCTTTTGGTTCGTCCATTCGAACTACCGTTACGCCTTTGATGCATAGCATTAGGCAAGAACCTTGCATGCTAGGGTTTTGAAATTTCTTATATGGATTCTTCATGGAAAATTAGCTAACACGTATTTTTTTCTTATCCGGATTATGCCCCTTTCAAAAGTTATTGCCCTTTGAATTTTTGTTTTTATAAAATCTTGTCAGCAACATATCTCAAAATCTATTGGAGCTAGAACCTTGTAAGTTGGTGAATAGATTGGTGCTGATGAGTAGATGTCCTGATTAACTTTTGACTAAATTCTGAAAAATACTTTGTGGCTAATGGCCCTTTGTCACTTTCGGTACATTGTACGCATTGTGATGCATAGCATAACTTTAGAAGCTAGGGTTTTGAAATTTCATATATGGATTCCTCATGGAAAATTAGCTGAAAGATATTTTTTCTCATTTTGCCCCTTTTAAGGTTGTTTGAGTCAACCTTTGTGTTCAATCAGCTCAAAACAGTTATTGTGCGCAATGTTGGGAGACAAAATTTGCAAATCAATTTCAAGGGGGGTATCCCTTTTCTTAGTATTATTTTTCCTGCCTGTTTAAAATTCAGCGGCCAATTTCTATTGCAGTAAGTAGATAGGACAGTGTTGCAATTGTTCTGATTGTGATTTTTGAGTGGTTGCTTCCACAAAGTCACACATAGCTTTCAAAATCTTATGTGCGCAATGTTACCAGAATACACCGTATACACATATTTATGATTTTAATTGATTTGATTCTGATGGCACAAATGTGCTTCCATACACTAAATTTTTGTCATGTGACAAAGTCACACATAGCTTTCAAAATCTTATGTGCGCAATGTTACCAGAATACACTGTATACACATATTTATGATTTTAATTTTTTGATTCTGATTGCACAAATGTGCTTCCATACACTAAATTTTTGTCATTAGACATGACAAATGTATTTTCTGTATTCTCCCCCCCCCCCCCCCCCCCCCCCGAAATCTATATTTTTACAACTTGAACATAGATCGTGTTTATCAATAGCATACAAGGAAAATATAAATGGCATCTATTAAAAATAAAATAGAATATAGAACGCAGCGGGAGTCTGCATCGTCTGCTTGTGTCCGCCAAACCTTCAACTGGATTTCCTCTTGATTGTGTGGATTCAAACACATATATATAGATGGATAGATTTGGGAAAATGCATAGCCTCAGTGTACCATATCTCGAACAATTTTGAGCAAATATTTCCATTTATCAATCAAGAGAAAGCTTCTTCGTTCTCTTTTTAATAATAAATTATAGACTGCACTTTAACAATTTGTGACGTATATTTTGTTTTTAATGACGTCATTTGTTTGCGCGCGAGGAGAGCACGCCTTACAGCGGGTAAAACAGTGTATGGTGCTATTATTGGACCATTACTTATTTAATGTTTTTCTGCGGATTAAATCCTAATTTTCTCAGAACTGGCATGGATATTTTTTGAGGACTTTTTTTTGGTAATTAATATAACATAGACCTGTGTTTTGGTGTTAAAAGAGTTTCTCAAGGAATTATCTTGACCATAAAAATTAAAGTGCCTCGCCTATATACCTTTAATAAATGTTCTCACACATTTTAAAAATGCTATTCTGCTCAGTTCTAATTAATTACAAGATTTGCTAATCGTTTTATTGTTAAAATCATGCCACGTTTCAAAGTGAAGTGGTTTTGAAATTATCACATAAATTAATAACGGCCATCATATTGGCGTAGCCACGAAAAAATGGTTACTCCTAGTGGGTGAGAGCGTTGACTCTCATTCATTAGGTCTCTAACCGCTGTGAGTTCGAGCCTTGATAGGGTCACGCGTGAGACGCCAAGTTATGCAACGGAAGGTCAGGCGGTTTTCTCCGGGTACTCCGGTTTTCGCCCACCTCTGGTTAACAGTCTGTTCGAAATGCTAAATAATCTTAAAAAAAAAAAAAAAAAAAAACATAAAACACACACACACACACTCACGCACGCGCGCCCGCCCGCCTGCACATATATTTTTCATAATGCACACGCGAATGTACGTAATAAGCACTCAATTTGTGCCCAGTTTTAAGAGCCTATTTGGAAATTGTCGTTTTTGTTGTTGTTGTTGTTGTTCTTGACAAACCTTGTCCATTCATTTAATATACAGGTGCATGTATTTTACAATACACTTCTAACAAGAACTGAGCGCGATGATGGTTACATTTGTGCTTGAGTATACTTACGCACTTTGCGAAATGCTGATATTCTCACTAATTACAGGCTCTGCGGAATCAATTAAAACCAGGCTGTTAGTTTGAAAATACAATTGCAGTAGTTACCCTAAAAGCTCGGTCACATTTTAGTTAGCCTTAAGACATCATAAAAGTATGATTATGGGTGATTCCACAGTAGTGGGCAAAAAAATGGGACACAGATGCCAAATTTCAAACAGCTTTAATCACAAGTTTTTTAACATCAGCCTGGTAGTAAAATGATCCTTCTGTCATACTCAACTACCAGTGAGATAACTTCAGTCCGTTTATAGAAGTTATGAGGGCATGTTTATACTCATCCCTTAAAGTAACACCTGTTACATGGTGTCCTATTATATGCTCCTGTTTTCACTTAGGTCAGTAATATCTGTTTAGATAATTAAAAAATTAAGATAAATGACAGAATGGGAGAGAATAAAACGCTAAGGAAAATATTATTTACCAATTTCATTCTGGAAAAGTGGTCTAAACTTTCAGTTGTATGCCGCAGTCTATCAGCTTGCCTTAACTTTCGAAAAAATGAGGCAGTTCTGAATATAATCTAAAATAAATAGGGAAGGATTGTATATCTTGTGCACTTTTATGAATTGAAATACCATATATACTGATACCCGTAACATTTCCTGCTGATTTTGCACATTTAACCTGATGAGTAACACTCGTTACATAGGACACCACGTTACACACGTTACATGGTGTCCAAAATATCTTGTCTGAAAATGAAGTAAAGAAAGAAGACATTGTATCAATATCAAACAGGAGATGCTTAGCACGTCATCAGTAACAGTTTTGTACCCCATTTTGATTGTACCCCATTACACACACTTAATATTACCACACAAGGACACCATGTAACAGGAGTGCCGCTGTGCTTTAGGTTAATTTTGTTAAGACTGGTATGAAATGTAACAAAATAGCGTCTTAGTTACCTGCATGATTTCTAGTTCCCTTCATGTGCATGTGTATATCATATTTTTTAACATGTAGTAGTTACTTGTATAATTTAGTGAAGTTCACTGTTTGTCTTTGTGCTGTGCTTTAGAATTTTTAAAACCATATTAACTGCTTGCTTGTTATTCCTATTTCATCACAGTAGACTAGTACTGTATGTGCCTGTAACCCATTAACTGCCCTCTGACATATGCTCTGGTGCTTGTAACATAATGGCAAGGTAGACAGTATTATACATGCCTGTATTGGGTTGGAACATTGTGAAATTACTTCATGCTGTTCCCTAGACATTTTCTTACATCTTTGCAAAACTGTTTTAATAGTGTTACATAGTTAAGGATGTATGAATATGTCTGGTTAACCAGGAAACCCTAGTGTAAAGGGCCCTGGGGGCTCACCATTGCGGTGCTTTAAACAAACTTTTTCTGTCAGCTTTAACATGTCTTTATCATATGACGTCGCATCTGAGAGTGTAATAACGCCATACTTTAAATTCCGTAATCCACTAGTGGATTAAATATGCAAAATAGTTAGTAACGCTTCGTAACGTTACATGTACAACGCCGTTAACGACCGTCGCGTTATGACGGAATATTGACTCTTTTGCTTACAAAGTGTGAATAAATTGCGTTTTAAAGTCATATGATAAATAGAATCTTGCATTCGTGTTCATGTATTATTGAATTTATTAAACTCGTTGAGGAAAAGGAATAAAATGCTCGGCACAGCCTCGCATTTTATCTCTTCCCCTCAACTCGTTTAATAAATTCAATAATACATGAGCACTCATGTAAGATCCTCTATATACAGTATAATGTGGCTTTTATGGCTGTGCTTTTGGCCTTCCTCTGTTTGGGTTTCCATTATGGTCTGGTTGTTTCGTGTTTGTGTTTCTTTCCCTGTGGTGTCTTTGGTGGGGGGAGTGAGTTAATTGTATCGATTCCTGATCTTTGTTTTACTTCTACTTTTTATGGCTGTAAAAATCAGCAGTTTCTCATGAAAATTGTGATATTTTTCTGCGCAAAACACAGATTGCTGACGCATGCCATCTATGGAGAGTTAGCAAGTGCAAACATTCACTCTTGAGGAAATAAAGAAAGACAATCTGTGATTGAGGTTTTAATTTCTCATGCACAAAATTTCAAAATAAACAAATTTTCAAGGACTGTTTCAACTCCTAACTCCTCACTGAAGCCTCGCATCTGAAAATAAAGGAGGTATGCCATTCATTAATAATTCTCCAAAACAATATATATATGCTACATACATATGATGAAATCTTAACAATGTGCATACTGTGCCAATACATGTATTTGAAGTCAAAACGCTATTACCATATATCTATAACAAGTCTTCCGCCAAAGGCTATGTCGCGCCTGCGGGCAACCAATCGCCTTTATAGTGTTTATCAGATCAACTTGAACATATGGGTCGAAGTTAGGGTCGACGCAAATTTGACTAACGAACGGACACACAAACAGACGGAAAATCGGACGACAATATCGCGCCATACTAGAAGCAGGCGTGACAAAAATTGAGTACCTGCCAATATCGCGCCGCGACAAAAATTGAGTACCAGTACTTTTTTGTATTTTGTCATCATGTAGCTAAATTCTTGTTTGTCTATTTTGTTGTCACAGCTAACTGTATTATACAAACTTTTAATGCTTGCAAATAGTTCTTTGATAAGTGTCTTTATCAAATCATGAAGTCAGGTACCTGGAAATGTATAATAAAGTCTGCTACCACGGAGACCAATGTCTGGTGGCGCCACGACTCCTTCAACATCATCTTCGTGAATGGTGTGCCCAGTTTCCAGAAGCTCCCAATTGGTTCTCTTCTTCTTAAAAAAATAGACCCAAGGCCACTGTTGAACCTAAAAGAAATGAAACATGTATAATCAAGTTTTATAATTGTACATTATATTAAGAACATGGCTTAAAAAACCAAATCAGATAATTTCAGTAGGCCTACAGGCTATTAGAATGCCTTGGAAATTCTGATGTATCGCCAATCTTACTGTCGGACTGTACAAAAAAAATGAATGATTAACCTCCCTTAACAATAATGTCAAGTTCATGAAAGGCAACAGGTACCATATTTTCTTTTGAATATATATCAAAGTGTATTTCAATTTTATTCCACTTCTTCCAAAACTAATCCCCAGTGTAATTGACTATAATTCAAAGAAACTGCATCGAATAGAGCTGTGAAAATAGTCAATTACTGGTCATTACCAGCTTACTCCAGGAACAATTTTCCTTTGAATATTTAACTTCACAAATAAAAACCCCAATTGTTGAAGGGATTAGGGAACAGATTCATTCAAATTTCCTTGGGATGCAGTTTAAGTTGGATTTCACTCCAACAGTTTTGAATAAGTGACATCATATAATGTAATGACTTGAAAAATGGAACTGCAAACAAACAGCCCCCTTATTATAGTGTTTATTTGCATATTACCAACACTGCTATTGATACAAACTTAACATTTAAACTGATATATACTGTTTGCCATGAAAATAAATAGACCCATAGCAAAGTTTAGTAACTGTGTTACAATGAACATTAAACCTGCATAAAACATAAAACTCCAAAGTTCAACAAACATAAAACACACAACCAACTTTGTTTAAGTGTTTGTCATAATTGAATGTGGGTGGGGTACCTGTAGTTTTGAAGGGAGGATCAGAGAGATCCTATTTGAGAAACTTAACTGCACCTTGGGAGAATTTGAAAAGGTAGTTTTGGTTATTGCCTCAGACTGTTCAGAATAGAATATGATTTGTTTTGAACTTCCGACTTGTAAAGTAACCAGAATGCGATGTCACTGGTTTTCGGAACAGACGGACGTTGCGGAAGTGGAAAAGGCTACGCACATACTGAAAAGCATTAAAACTATCCCTTGAGATCGGACAACAATTTCCTACCATATTTTCATTTTTTATTTTTTCGTTCATGAGATATGGGTTTCTTAACATTTGACAGCACACCTGTCGAATGTAAACGAACCAAATTTATGGTGATATATCGTGAAAGAAACAACCAATAACAAGAAGATGGTAGGAGATTGATCCCAAGGGATTTTATAAGTTTAACGCTTTTGAGTTTGTGTGAAGCCTTTTCTGTTTCCTCAATGTCCGTCCGTTCCGAAAACCAGTGACATCACTTTCTGGTTACTTTACTTGTCAGAAGTCACATGAAAATTATATATATATATTCTATTCTAAAGAGCCTGAAGCAATAACAAAACTACCTTTTCAAATTCATCAAAGGTGCAGTAAGTTTCTCAAATAGGGTGTCTCTGATCCTCTCTTGAAAACAACACGTACCCCAGCCATGTTCAATTTATATGCAAAAAATCAATATTCTGCGATAAGTAAACTTGACGTCGTTAAGAACGTTGTACATGTAACGTTACCGGGCGTAACTGCATAATTAATCCACTAGTGGATTACGGAATTTAATGCATGGCGTTATTACACTCCCAGACATGACGTCATATGATAAATGATAATTATCTAAGTGTTGCATATCAATGACATCCAAATAATTAGTTTTCAGTAGATCAGTGGAGTACTTAGTTGGCAATAATTCAGGGATAATTTTTCATATCTTTCCCTGACATGTATGAACCCTGCAATATGCTGACATGGTAATAAGCTTAACATCACTTAACATCACTTAACTTTTATAACTGCCTTACAAACAGGGACAGATGTATATACATCGTAGTGTTTCTAAAATCCTTTCATTGATAAATTTATGTTAAAATAACTCCATATTCTAATTTTAGCCACATTTTAGGCGTCTGAAATTATAGGAAAATTATGTTCTGAAATTGTACTGACGTGTTGTAGCAGCTGAAGCGTCAGAGGATATGCTTCCCGCATGTAATTCATCTTCGGTGTGACCACTCTTCCTGCCGTGCCGAGTCACTGGGGCAGACATCACTCCACTTCCTACCAAAATAAATTATTTAAATGGCAAGGGCTCAATATAACAATCTCTGACTATCTATCATTGATCAATACTTATTAGGGACCGACCATTTGATTTTCTGGGAGGGGGTGGGGGCTGGGGTCATTTTTTAAAAAATAATATGGGTTTACTTACACTAGAAAAAAAATAATATGGCTTAGTGTGAGTGAAAAAAAAATAAATTACTTTATCATATGACGTCGAGTCTGAGAGTTTAATAACGTCATGTAAAAAATTCCGTAATCCACTAGTGGATTAAATATGTAAATTAGTTAGTTACACCCGTAACGTTACACATACGACGTCCTTAACAACGTGGCGTTTGCTAATGGAGGAATTTTGTCATTTTGGTACAAATATCTTGAATTAACTGCGTTTTAAATGTCATATGATAAATAGAATCTTGCATTCGTGCTCATGTATTATTGAATTTATTAAACTCGTTGAGGAAAAGGGATAAAATGCTCGGCACAGCCTCGCATTTTATCCCTTTTCATCAACTCATTTAATTAATTCAATAAAACATGAACCCTCGTGTAAGATCCTCTATTTTGAGAATTGGTGTGAAAAAAAAAAATTATGGATGAGTGAAAAAAAAAATTATGGCTAAATAAAATAAAACTCCAGCCCCCCCCCCCCCACACCCCAGAAAATCAAATGGTCGGTCCCTTATGGTTTGGAGGTGAAGAGAATATACATAGAGAACCTAGAGTAAAAGCGACCAAGACTGGGGCCAAACATCTTGCTACCTTATATATCAACATATTTAAAAAATTTGTGTGGCCTGCCACATTGCAACTTCAAAATCCCCCAAGATCATGAGGAGTCGGGTTCAAGATTCTGGTCTGGCACATCTTTCAATGGAAAAAATCTCTTCTAGGATTGCAGATAGCATATCAAGGCTATCACCAATGCATGGAATGTTCACACTTCAATGCTAGACTTCACATACATGTATGGGCAATTCACAGACTGATTGATTGACTGACTGAGTGCAAGTTTACATGCAAATCAAGTGTAAGTGTTGGTAACTGGTTCCATCCGAAAGTAGGTACAAAGTCGGCAATTTGGGAGTATTGGGGGGAACTCAAACCTAGAAATGTGCATTTTCATTGCTAAACATCACGTAAACCAATAATTGAACCCACAAGAAAGCTTTTATTCCTACTGTCACTTTCTACAAAATGAAAAATGATAGAAATCGGCAATGTCATTAGTTTTCGTGGTTTTCCATGGACCAAAAAAGAAACGAGTTTGGGAAATTATGGTCAAAAACTATCATGTTAAGTGTTTTTGGAATGGCATTGGAGCACAGAATTTCAATGATGGCATTGATATAGCTCGATTAAAAGTGACTTTAAACTTTTTATTGCGTGAAAAGAATAAAGGGCTATACTGGTGTCCGAATGTAACAGGAGTTGATCATAGAAAAAATGTGTTGGCGTCCTATGTAACAGGAAGTCCGTATTACTGGTGTCCAAATGTAACAGGAGTTCTCTTTTCTTGGTGTCCATATGTAACAGGAATTCTTAAATGTTGTAAAATCTGCTTCATGGGCATTTCTTATGGTATAAAGTGTGTAATATGACTAGCTTGTTATGGAAGTGGGGCCGTGATCAACAGTACAGTTTCAAACAATGTATAGGTTTGACCTTGAATCTTACCTCTCCATCCTCGTTTCTCATGGTCAGTGGACACCACGCGTATGTGTATGAATCTGAAAATTTAGTGTCCTTAAGTAACGAGGGTAGTTGATCTTGGTGTCCGATTCATGCTTGATCACCTCGTAGTCAGAAGCATGTCCCTCAAACGGTCATCAAAAAAATGTAAAACCAACGCAGGAACCGTTCGCCAAAGTATGCAATAGGAAAGAACGTTTGATTCCACCTTACCTGCACTTATTTATGATTTCAGTTCGATTTTCCGTTACACGTTAAACTCGTTTCATTTTCGGACACAAAGCTTCGAGCGTGTGCCGTCGACCATGTTGCTGTAAATACGTCATCGGTGCACTACGTCATCAATAAATGTGCAAAAAGCTTGCTTCCCGGCGTAATAATAAAACCCGGGACCTCTCTGACGGATAGTTACAGCTGTTGGAACGATCGTTTCAATTCGGACACGAAATTACCATTCATTTTAAGTCAACATTTCCGAATCTTGTGCCAATATACCATATAAAACCTTCAAGATAATGAACGAAAGATTGACAGATGAATTGATTGAGGCGAAAATTTTCCCATAGACAGTGTAAATAACTTCAAAATTCCAACAGCAATTTTAATGAATAATAGGACACGACGGTAACGAGCGTTCCTTGTATCTTCGTCTCTTAATTTTTCGTACTTTCACACCTATTTGGTATATTTTAAACATTCAGCCCTTTTTTATAACCTTTCTTCTCGTAAAATCTGAAACAGCATTAAAAAAAAGGCTGAAGGTGTCTTCAGGATGAAAGTCCAAATATGCACACCATTGTCATGTCCCGTTTTTCACTAATAAAAATCGGCAATTTTTACCGAAAAATTCTAAACAAAAAAAAAACTAAAATAGATATTAATAAAAAGTTATGTTGTTTTATCTCCCTGTTCTATCTGCTAAACATTGGCTTAATACAATTATGACATTTTTGTAACGAAATTAGTAAAAAAATGATAAATATAGACACACCCCTGTTTTGCCCACTAGCGAAGAATCACCCTTATACATTTTGGCCGCAAACATTTTTGCTCAGTTGCAAACAGCGCAGACCCTAACCAGACTGCTCCTTCAGGAGCAGACTTATTAGCGTCTTCACTGGACTTGCATGGTTACTTTTGTGACTTTTGGGTGTCCGGATATGTAGGGTAATTACGGTAAACGCGCGCTGTCTGCTTCCTTTCATTAAAAATCGAACCAGTGTTAAAAGTTTTAATTAGACAATTATTCAATGAAATATTTTATAGATATGGCTAAAGCTTTCACGGAAAACTTGATCAAATATAAGGATCAAAACTCATTTGGAATGGTTATTAACCTTATTTTTATTGACAGGCAGGCTGGTAATTGCAGGCACATGTCGTAATTGTGAGTCGCATCAACGTCGGTGCAACGTCATGAAGTTTATGCAACGTCGGTGCAACGTCGTGACGTTGCACCGACGTTGATTTTACGTTGCCATAGCCACGTGTGCCTGCTGGGATAGAAACGCATTCCGGGGCTCTTTCAAAAAGGGGGAAAAATATATTTCTTACCTGTTCTATTTTTAGCGGTTTATGGAAATTCTGTATGGCCTATAGGCTGAAACATCTCACATGCGACGTTAAGAATGACGTCAAAATACTTATGAAAATCGAATAACGTTCGGAGAAATTCGTTACCTTACGTAAAATCAAAGCTAAAAGTGATCAAATTCTTTCTTTTTTTTTCATGCTTTTGATAAGAAAAAATAATCAAATATCAAACTCTGACGCAGACTGGGAAGTCCAAATCCCTCGGGTCAACGGATAAGTCGGAAATTCTGTAAAACCTCGTGTTCGACATAATCCGTAAGCCCTCGGAATTGAATTTCTTCGACTTCACCGGATCATTTTTTTCTCCTTCCCAACAAGAGTAGACCACTTATTTTTTAGGGGCCCTGAATACAGAAAAAGCAAACAAAGTTGCGTCCCTTGCTAAAGAAATGTCTGAATCCATTCATGCAAAGGGCAACGAATACGCCTGGCATATTTTCCACCATTTTCAGAAGGATAACAACTTTTGGCACACTATAAATCAGCCCCTCTGACAAAGGGGTCTACACTTAAAGGAAAGGAGGAAATTCTTTTCTTAAAGAGCAGACTCTTATTGACAAGGGAGAAAACACAGGCTACTCTCGAAAGAGTCCCCTCCCCTCGTCTTATTCATTCATCTTAACATGCAATGAAAAAATAAGCATTTGATTCGCTGTGTCTGAAACATTCACGGACATGCGTACAAGGGGCAGATTACGGGACTGCATTTGCGCAATGGCGAGGATTGTGGCCACGTAAAATCGATTTAAGACCCCCCCCCCCCCCACACACACACACCCCACCCCCAGTGGAATTCGTTTCACTGACCGTTCCAAGGCGGTTCTTCTGTCGTGGTTAATTTTTGTTATGGCTTGTCTTTGAGTGTGTTTATCGCTTATTATCCCCCGACCGAATAGGTTCGGGGGATATAGCGATCAGCCTGGCGTCCGTCCGTCCGTCTGTCCGTCCGTCCGTCCGTCCGACCGTCCGTCCGTCCGTAGACGCAACCTTGTGATGGCCATAACTCCTATACCCTTTGTGATTCATTGATGGTTCTTGGCACAATTGTTCACAAGGCTGAGACGGCGTGTCATGCGCAAGAACCAGAACTCTGGATTGCATACTTTTTTAGTTATCTCCCCTTTTAATAAAATAGACTGACTACTTTGTGATGGCCATAACTCCAATATCCTATGAGGTATGGTGATGATACCTGACACAGTTGTTCACGAGGCTGAGACAGCGTGTCATGCACAAGAACCACAACTCTGGTTGTCATGGTTTTTGAGTTATCTCCCTTCCAATAAAATTGAGTGACTACCTTGTGATGGCCATAACTCCAATACCCTTTGAGATATATTGATGATACCTGGCACAGTTGTTCACAAGACCGAGACGGTGTGTCATGCACAAGAACCATAACTCTTGGTGCCATGGTTTTTTAGTTATCTCCCCTTCCAATTATATAGAATCACTACCTTGTGATGGCCACATCTCCAATACTCTTTGATATATATTGATGGTACTTGTTGCAGTTGTACATGAGGTTAAGCAGGTGTGTCACCTATAAGAACCACGACTCTGGGTGCCCTGGTTTTTGAATTATCTTCCCTGACAATATAACCTTGTGATGGCCATATCTCCAAAACCTTACAGATCCCCACCCCTAAACCATATATATTATTGTTCCTTATGATAAAACACATTCATTGACACCAACCTGCCCCCCCCCCACCCCCCCCCACCCCCCGCCGGATGCGCTGGGGCCTTGCAACATCCCCTCCAGTTCATTAAAGGCCCAATATCTCGGAAACCTTACAGATCCCCACCCCTAAACCATATATATTCTTGTTCCTTATGACAAGACACATTCAGTTACACTAACCTGGGGCACCAGGATGCACCGGGGCCATGCCCCACCCCCTCCACTACATAAAAGGCCATATATCTCAGAAACCGTTAAGACCCCCACCCCTAAACCATATATATTCTTGTTCTTTATGATAAGATGCATTCATTGACACCAACCTATGGACCCCTGGGATGCGCTGGGGCCTTTGCCCCACCCCCTCCACTTCATAAAAGGCCCAATATCTCGGAAACCTTACAGATCCCCACCCCTAAACCATATATATTATTGTTCCTTACGATAAGACACATTCAATGACACCAACCTGGAGGCCCCCTGCAATGGGTCAGGGCCCTGCCCCACCCCATCCACTTCATAAAAGGCCATATATCTCAGAAACCATTCAGATCCCCACCCCAAAACCATATATATTCTTGTTTCTTATGATAAGATGCATTCAGTGACACCAACCTGGGGGTCCCCTGGGAAGTGCCCGGGCCAAGCTCCACCCCACCCCCTCCACTTCAAAAAAAGCCCAATTTCTCAGAAACCGTTCAGATCCCCACGCCTAAACCATATATAATCTAGTTTCTGATGATGAGACGCATTCAGTGATACCAACCTAGAGGTCTCCCGGGATGCGCCATTACCCCACCCCTCCACTTCATAAAAGGCAATATATCTCGGCAACCTTTCAGATCCCCACCCCAAAACCATATATATTCTTGTTTCTTATGATAATACGCATTCAGTTACACCAACATGGGGGTCCTCTGGGATGTGCCCGGGCCATGTCCCAACCGCTTCACTCCATAAAAGGCCCAAATTCTCAGAAACCGTTCAGATCCCATCCCCTTATCCATATATATTCTTGTTCTTTATGATAAGACGCATTCAGTGATTCCAACCTAGGGGTCTTCAGGGGTGTGCTGGGACTATGCCCCACCCTGCCACTTCATAAAAGGCGATAAATCTCAGAAACCTATCAGATTCCCACCCCTAAACCATATATATTCTTGTTTTTTTTATGATAAAACGCATTCAGAGACACCAAACTGGGGGTCTCTTGGGATTGGGATATGCCCGGGCCATTCCCCATCCCCTCCACTGCATAAAAGGCCCAATATCTCAGAAACCGTTAAGACCCCCCCCCCCCCCCCCCCCCCCTAAAAGGCCTAATATTTCAGATACAGAGTCTCATGGAATGGGGGTTCATTTGGGAGACTTTATAATCAATAAATTAAAACCAGTGCTTCAGCTGAAGTGCACGACCCGCCGGATGCTTTTAGCTTTATGATTGT